>VTFQ01000002.1:27625455-28225455 GCA_036281575.1 Ancherythroculter nigrocauda | reverse complement strand
TGCCTCATCGTCATGGCAACGGTTAGTGGCCAGGTCAGATTACTTCAGAGTTTGTTGCCGTCTGTTGGAAAACTGTTCACACCGCGCAGACATTCCACGACCCGACAAACGCCGATTAAACATGTTCAGTCGGGTGAAAACCGACTCCAACAGACGCCAACAGGGGTATCACACCGATCCAACAAACTCCAACAGACGAGTGTTGTCGGTGCGGTGTGAATTGGCCTTTAGAAGTGTGTGATAAACATCGGCGCATCTATGACGTAGGAGCTAGCGACGACTTATGATGACGTGTAACGGTCTAGTAGTGGTGTCCCATTTCTTAGGGGAATATTTTCAGCCCTACCCCTTGACACTCTGTTTCAAGGGGCAAGGGGAAGGGGAAGGGGTAGGCGTAGGGGTAAGGGGAAGGGGAAGGGGAAGGGGAAGGGGAAGGGGAAGGGGAAGGGGTATAAAATAGAATTGGGATTGGGCCTAAATGTCTTAAATGTTGAGGTTAGCTGGTAACTGGAGACCTGATATAATGACATAAGATATCAGCGGTGCGGTGCTTGACAACCCCTTGACTCTTGTAAACTCTGCCTTTGTTCATGACCACTCCTCAAGCCCCAGTTGGCCCGCTTTGGACCAAGGTATTTAGCGGGCCAAAAAGCCCTGGCCGCTGGCCCAGAGGAAGCCCCGACAAGGCCCGATCAAGCCCTGAAAGTAACAGTGGAAAAGCGACTGGCCCTGGCATGCACTAGCATGCTCGCTTTGGTTAATGATGACGTGGTTAATGATGACTGAATTTTCATTTTTGAGTGAACTAAGCTCTTGTCCCTCATTTAGTGTAAAGTCAAGGGGATTTTTTTATTATTATCGGCAAATCACCAGTCCAGCTGCTTAACAAGTCCAGCACGTCTTCTTACCTTACCTTTTTTCTTCTTTTTTTTTCCCCCCAAGAATTTTAATTTTTAAATCAACTGTCTTTAAAGCAGCTTGTCATGCATTGTGATTTGGCTACTGTGTAGAGGATGACATTTATAGATTCTGTATATGGTGCCAGTTTTAAGGGCTGATGAGTCAAAGTAGGGCTGCATAATTTGGAGAAAAGATCTATTCTCAGAAAAGTTTTGATTTAAAAAAAAATAAAAAATCATCTGCTGTGCTTGTTTATAGGGCTGCACAATCTATCAAATGTTGTGATTATATATCAGTATGGATATATTATTATTACTAAATAATACTATAAAATTACTAAATAATAATAAAATAAGAAATACTATTGTCATTTTACTATTGTAATATTTCTCTCTAAAATAAAAAAAAATCAGATATCTAATATGATTAATTATGATATATATATATATATTTTTTACATTACAACTGTAAACTGCAAAGCTTCTCTTGTCAAATGCTTCTCATTAAAAGTATGAGAAGATAAGTTTGAGATGTTGCATTCCTAAATACACATTGAAGCGCCTGTGAAGCGAGCTGCTCTGAGTCACTGCAAACACTGGCGGATCATGAGCTGTTCACGTGTTAATGAACACACTTTCACGCTTCACTCTGAAACACGTGGCGCATATATTTATTTAATTAAAAGGCAGCCTTTACGATTTGATAATCACACTAAGCTGTATCTCGATTCTGGTTCTATTTGGATAATCGTGCAGAGCCCTAACACAAAAGATGCAAGTTGGATTTGGATTCTAGGTAAATGTAAGTGCCAATAAGGCACTCACAAACTGAGTGCCAGTTTGTCTTGTTTGTTCTCTTTCTTTCTTTTCCATTCACTATTGCAATACTTACATGCTACTCTTACTATTTCCACAGGATGTATACTATGCCCAGTATGCAAATTGTCTATATGCATTGAATACCCGGATGACCTGCTACAAAATGTGCAGAATAAATGTACAACACAGCACACTGTGTAGAACTGTACTGTATTCCCATAATGCTATGACCTCAATAAACTATGGTGAATGAGCTGTTGGTAATTACACATTCTAGCAGTGTTTTTATTTCATTAATGAAGAATTTGACTGCATCAAATTAAAAATTAAAAATGTAAATTTTTAATTTCCAAGATAATAACTGGAGGTTATGTCATAATTGTAGCATAGTACTGTTTGGATAATGCATACACTCTAAAATATGCTGGGTTGTTTCAACCCATGTTTGGGTCAAATATTGAAACATCCCAGCAATTTTTCAAGTGTACTGCTTCACTTATTACAATAGTCAGCAGTATATGGTGATTTCAGAACAGTAAGTAGTAAGTAAGCATCTCTTTATCTCTCTCTCTGTCTCTGTTCACACATTCTGTTGGTCTTGTTCATGTTATTCCTGTTTGTAGTCACACATTGCCCCCTGTAGGAAAGCTGAGACAGTGTGTGGCATTCTGGCTTGTTTTGTATCATGCTGATTATTGCATTGTGTGTTGGGAAATGATAAGGACATGTCAAGGACTGAGCTGTAATTAGTGTATTAAGCATAAAATCACTTTAACAGCGGGACAGATTTGGTCTCAGTCATAACCCCTGTACACATTAAAGATGTGATGAGTGTGTTAGCATGAGATACTAATGACTCCATTGTAACAAAGAAACACAAGAAAGGACATTTAGTAGTTTAACCAAAATATTCCTAAATTTTATAATTGGTGTTGTGCAAATCTTTATTAATGATGCATATTAACTGTATAAGCTAATAAAGCTTTGTTTTTAAAAATCTGCACTTGCAAATGTAAGATTAATAAGATATTATAAGGCCACTTAAAAGGATAGTTCACCCAAAAATGAAAATTATCCCATGATTTACTCACTCTCAAGCCATTCTAGGTGTATATGTTCTTTCAGATGTACACAATCAGAGATATATTTAAGAGTGCTCTAAGCGATCCTGGGCGGAGTAACTTTCTGTTGACGTTTGAAGTGTTGTCAAACAAAACAGAGGCTAGCTAGACCCTCCCTCCTCCCCCTCCCTTCCGTGCTTCCTGAAACAGTCATGAACGCACATTTAAAATCATTCTTGTTGGTTATTGGCTGGAGCATGTTTATTATGTTTTGTGGTCCAGGCTGCACCAGTTTGTTTTTGTTGCCGTTTTTGGAGCTTGTGGCGACTACAGAGACCGCGTTTTTTTTTTTTTTTACAGTGTGTTCAGGGGACAGGCAGCTGTATGTGACAAATGTTTTGGCCTAAAAACATGTGACATCACTTAGAGCACCTTTAAAAATATCCTTAGTCCTCCAAGGTTTATAATGGTTGTGAATGGCTGCCCAGATTTTGAAGACAATGCATCCGTCTATAAAAAATCAATCCATACGACTCCAGGGGGTTAATAAAGGCCTTCTGAAGTGAATCGATGCATTTGTGTAAGACAAATATCCTTATTTAAAACTTACACAATGATATGATGTACTACGCATTATAGCGTAGGACCTAGGGTAGTATGTCATTGGCATTTTCATTTTTGGGTGAACTATCCCTTTAAGTGCACTTTAATAACTGTTTTTTTTTTTAAATACACTTTTAAGTGCATTTTGTCGTTTTAAAGTTTTATTTTAAAATACATTTTAAATAATGTTTTAATCATATTTTGTTGCACTTGATGTTTTGACTAACATACTAAAACTTGATCATAGTGTTTTTTGATTATATTAAAAGGTAATGTATTTAAATATATTTGTAATTAAACATTTGTAATGAAGTATGTCACTTTTAAATATACGACAAGTTTCAATGAAAATGATATTAAAGTATGTTTTAGTTTATCATAAATGCTTTCCAGTACATTCAGCATTAACTGACAGAAGTAGTTAATTATATAATTACATATAAAGATGTACTTAAAGGTGATAGAGAGGATTTTTTCGTCGACTGAGAAACCAAAGACTGTTACTGAATTTTTAAAATGAGCACATGCGTAAGAACAGCCCCCCTCCTTCACCGCTCATTTCAAAGGAACGCCTCCCAAAACTCGTGCACCAGTATTGGAACACGAGTGTTTACCACCGGCATTCGCTGTGTCGTGTCAGTGGATTCATTATGTCGGACTCACCGCAGGTAACTCATAATCTGCAGTTGTTACTCCTGTCTCCTGACAAAAACACTGCATGCAGCGCCTGTGGAGTGTGGAAAGTTACTGGAGAGCGCAGCCGCGCTCGTCTCTCACAAGGAACGTCATGGCAGTGATTGACAAGCCAGAGGGCCAATATTATTACTTTCAGTGCACCTAATAAATAGTCTTTTATCAGTTAGTAAAGACAGTTTCAAGTAATATTGCAAAAATGTATAAAACAAAACATCCTCTTAGCACCTTTTAAGTGGGTCAAAAGTTCAGCTAATTGCATTTAATGTAAATTTAAACTATAATACATTTTCATTTAATTACATGCACTTAAGTGTCTGGAAACATTACATTTATTTTGCATTTAACTAAATATATTCTTGTAAGTTATATATTATTTACATAAGTAAAATATACATTTTTTTGCAAGGTTATTGCTTAGTCTTTGTCAATGAATTGTCATTTTTAATTACTAAATATGTTCATATTGGCTGTATCATGAAAATATCAAACATACAAAATAGACAAATGAAATGACATCTTTGCAATTATTAGGAACTGAAAATAAATTTATTTGGACAATAAACTGAGCAGTTCCAATAGGATCCTCAGAGCTTGGGACCTAAAATTAAACCATGTTGGAAGTGTTAAAACTCAGTCCATGAGAGTGACGGATATTACTTATTTGTAGGGCAGCCTCTCCTTCCGTCATATGAAAGCCTGTTTAATAAGCTCTTGGGAGAGATCTTGATGTTGTTTGTAGTTCAAGTGTTTTTCTGGATTTTATCTTCATGGGATTTGCTCAAGAGCACTTTGTTGTAAAGCACTTTTAAGTGTACCGGGTTCAGTCCTTAGGGTTTCATGTTCTTGGAAATACTTTATTACCCAGATGTATGCTGTGGTTTGACATACACATACGTGTATTTGGAACAAATAATGTGTCTCGGTAATTATTTAGTAGAAAGCATTAAACTGTAATATAACAATGCATCACGTTGGAGCAGTGGGTTAAAAACAAAGGCAGTTAAAAAAAAAATAGTAAAATTTATACAAAAATGAGTAGTTTTGATCTGGATTAGCAACATTTGTAGCCATTGTAAATTAGCCAGTATACACAGATTTGTAACTGCACATAAGTTGAATACTTTGAAAATGCACAACACTCATGGCAGTTTGTGACTATTTTACGATTTGCGGATTCGTATAATCTTGTATCATCTCATTTGTACGCCCCCCTGATGATTTAGGTTTAAGGATAGACCTTCATGCATACTTTCTCCAAAAGTCGTCCGAATCACCATATGAATTCATACGAAATTGCCACCTCGTAAAATAGTTACGTTTTCACATGAGAGATGGTGGAAATGCACCCAAGTTACAACATTGCTGCTCAACTGTAAACAATTAAACTTTGTTTTGTGCTGTGCCTAAAGTCTGGATGTCATTACCTTACATTAACACAGATTTTAGGCCAGATTTGCATTCAGGCTGAATGGAAATCAAGCGCAAGGCATGAAGCTCAAGAAATAGAGATGGTAAACAAACACTCAAACTGGCGCTCCACAATGGTGGAAAAGCCTTGACTAATAACACTGGCCAGCTGGCTACATAACAAAAATGTTTAACACCAGCTAGCTATTAAAATTTGTTATGCGATAATCCTGGCAAGTTGATAACACTGTATAACAATCCTGTAATAATCTAACTAACAAGTTAATTGCTACTTACCTCCAAGTTGCATTGCAGCATTGTTGCCAACTACTTTCAAGTAATGTTGCTAAAGCTACATTAAATGTTGCTAGATCACAGTGCATGAATACAGTAATCATTCACTACCTCCTTGGCATATATCAAAGCACTGTAGCATAGAATTGCTACCTAATACCATCACCTCAGTACTTTTTGTAAGGCTGTTTATTCCAGTGAAGTATTAATATTATACTTACCTTGAATAAACCGTGGCTGTGTCCGAAACTGCCCCCTATACCCTAAAATAGTGCACTATTTGAGGGGACAGCCATATGTAGTGGTGTCCGAAACCATAGTGGACCTTATCGAGTGAATTCATTCAATTCCATAATGCACAGCAATAAAGAGTATACAACCGATGTACACTCAACTGTGAGGGTTGCGCTGAATGAATTTCTGCGTCTTGCCAGAAGATGGCGCTTGCAGCTGAATCATCTATACGTTTTCCAAACCACTGGCCCAGTGTGGGTACAGTGTCATATCATACGGGTATAAATTCCTTTTTAATTGATTGATTTTAATTAAGCGTTGTACATAGTTTCCATGACAGTTTAAGAAAAATATTTTCATTACTGCTGAGCTGCCAGTTTGCTGTTTCAAATGATTATTAAACAGCGAGTACAAACTATGCAAAAGTGGCAGCCCTTCTGAATTCGCTCATTTTCATTGACTGCTTCAAGTGGACTTTAGTAGTGGAGTAATGTAGGGAATAGTGAATGAGGGTATAACCCTTGTGCATTCAAAAAAAAAAGTTACACTTAGGTTAAAAATGGACAAAAATGTCCATGCCAAAAAACTGTCATAGAAATATGATTTATTAATATTTTTTTCCACTTTCACTGATGTCAATTTTTTAACCAGCATCTGTTCTATCCATAGATACCAAACATTCATTAATTTTAAGAACTTTAACCCTTTAAATGCTGGTTTGTTTACATAATGCCATAGGTGTTTTTTTATGAAAAAATTAAAAATAGTAGTTAATTTTCATAAACTAAATGCTAAGCAGATTTTTTTTTTTCTTTGCTTATTAGATTCTTGGGTGGGTCAATGAAGAACAACAACATTAATTTTGAGGCATTTATATTTTTTATGTAGTGTCACATTTTTTAAAAAACTAACACTTAGGTTAAAAATGGACAAAAATTTCCATGCCAAAAAACTGTCATAGAAATATGATGTATTAATATTTTTTTCCACTTTCACTGATGTCAATTTTTTAACCAGCATCTGTTCTTTCCATAGATACCAAACATTCATTCATTTTCAGAATTTTAACACTTTACAAATCGGTTTCTTTACATCCTCGGCTTCTAATGCACCTGTGTGCTCAGTGTCAGTGGGCAGCACTAGTTTCAGAGCTTCCTCTGCTGAGTAACGTCTCTTCAAACAATGAAATGATCAACCCCTCAAGCACCACATATTTATAGGTTTGGCTGTGAGGATACCTGTGTGAACTCAAACTTTGTATAAAATCTACCAGACTAAAAAATCAGTATTTTCTTGTGGTGAAAACTAAAATAATGTGTTTAGGGGCTTCTGAACGTCTACTTCAAATTCAAGCGTAACTTTTATCTCCGTACAAAAACAATAACAAGTGAAAAAGTGCAATCAAGGGTTAAGATGCGTGTGTGGTCAAAAAGAAGAACCTTAAAGCATTCTTTGACCTTTTTCATAGTTTTCACATGGCCCTATGACCCTGCCAAGGGTGTGACTCATACATAGAGTGGGATTTTTGATTGCCAGTATGATATAATTTCTTTCAAACTAATTACACAAATTAAATTTTCAGTAAACACCTGCAAACTACACTCTGACATCCTTACCAGTATACCCACACAATTATATGCATAAGCAGAAAACTCAAATAAAGCGAGTATTTCTTTTATATGCCAAATTTGAAAATATGGCACAATCTAGTAAAAAATGGTAAAAATGTAAAATTTGAAGCCTTGCCGATAGAATGAATGCCTATTTGCAAATATTGTATCATTTTATAGTCAAATGGCCCTGGGTTAAAAAATTGCAGTTTTAATGGGTTTCAATGTGGACATTTTTGTCCTTAAGGTCCTAAGTGTGAGTATTTTTTGTACGGAGGGTAAAATTGATTTTTTGAAGGAAATGAGGGATAAAATATTAAAATTCCAATAAAAATAAACACCTGAGCCAAAATTCATGTAGTTGGCATTAACAAAGGCACACTTATAACAAAAAACAAAACTGAAATGGACAAAAATGTCCATAAGGATGCACAAGGGTTTTAAGGGGCGATTTCAAAATACAGCTCTTATGTTCCACCTATAGTTTTTAATTCAGCTACTAAAAGAAAAGTGCTGTGTCAGTGGATAAAGACTGTAATTGGGTTAGATGTGCTTCCCCTTCAGCTCTGTATGAGGCCCCTTTATATTATCGTTTAAGTAAAGCATGGGGAATCATGGTATGTCAGGCTCATGAAATACTAATGAGGTGCTGACTCAGTACATTGATGCAGGGTTCAGTTTGTGTTGTTTCAGAGTATGAGAAGTGCTGTAAGACAATATTCAATCTGCTTTGATATGCTCTTCTGTCTTGATATGACTTCTGATGTGGTGGTGTGGGCCGGCCTATAATTTGATTTAGCCTAGAGGTTAAAACACTGTGGACATCATGCACTTGCAGGGGAGGACTATGGGGCAGCATTTGAGCAGGAATATTGTTGAAACACACTATTTGAAGACTATTTTGCAGTAAAGAATTGTGTGCTTAAATCCAATCTTTCAACTTAGACCGTTTTCAGACCTGCTGATCTTTGTTCCAAAACAGGAACTTAAAGGGAAATAAAATGAGACTAACTAAAGGACAAAGAAAAATTGTCAGGTTTCGAAAGAAACGCTCCAAATGAGCCAGGTTTGAAAACTAAGGCTTGGTTGAAAATAATGATTTTTCGATTTTAATTGATTCTCATTTTGATGAACCGATATTGACTCTTAAATCCTAAGAATGTTTTTTTTTTTTTTTGTTCTGTGCTGTTTTCCTGCATGTAATTACATTTGTAATTATTTTCTGTAATTGCATCTGTAATTACATTATTGATCCTTTCCTTATACCTTTACCCACCCTTAAACCTACCCATACTATTAAACCTGCTCTAACCTTACCATTATCCCACCTCAATAACAGTAAAAGTATTTTACAATACCAAAAGGGCAAAAATAAATTAAATTCTGTCATCATTTACTTACTCTAAAGTTGTTCTAAACCTGTCCGAGTTGCTTTGTTCTGCAAAACAAAAAGAAGATTTTTTTGAAGAATGATGGTAATCAAAAAGTTGCTGGGCCCCATTGACTTCCATAGTACTATTTTTATTTTTTTTAAATACTATGGAAGTCAATGAGGGCCATCAACTGACCCCAAACCTTTTAACAGGAGTGTAAGTAATATATCACTTTAAGAAAACTGTGCCTTCAGCTGTACTCTCTGCAATGCTGTCTTGCATGATTCATGAAAGGCCCTTTATGTAACCCTGCTGGAAATGAAAGGTTGAGGAATGTTTTAGAGGATACAAATATGACTTACCAGTGGGTCTATGCATAGAGAAAAAACAGATGGACACAGCTGCTTACAAAAGGTTTGCTGAGTGGAGATGAGACAAATTTTTAGAGAAGTGTTGGTGAAATGGTGAAAGATCTCGACAGATACTTCTGTTAAGTTTGTTTCTTTATGTTATCTTTCCAGTTGGTCATCATGGCCGGGACGGTGCTGCTGGCGTACTACTTTGAATGCACAGACACGTTTGGGATCCATATCCAGGGATTCTTCTGTAATGACGCTGACCTGATGAAGCCCTACCCTGGGCCGGAGGAGAGCAGCTTCATCCCTCCTCTCATCCTGTACTGCGTGGTGGCAGCTGCGCCCACTGCTATTGTGAGTAGAGATGGGTCAAGATGGTCGATTAGTCCTCCAAACTAGTTAACTGACTAGTTAATTACTGAGGTCAACTTGTTTTAGATTTTTTGTTGTTGTTGTTGTTGTTGTTTGTTTTTTTTACATTTTGTTTTTAGTTTATAGGGATTTAATCAATGTGAGTAGCAACGGGTCAAGATGGTCAACTTGTCTTCCAAACTAGTTCAACTTGGTCAACTTGTTTTTAGATTTTTTTTTTTGGTTTTTAGTTTCTGGTGAAATCAGCAGTCATTTTACAAGGTAAAGGTAAAGAAGTTAACTAATATTAACAAATTAAACCTTATTGAAAAGGTTTACTTTTTAAATGAATGATAAAAAAAAGTGATTTCTTTTTTCAATAAAATGTTTTCTTGTGAGAGTTGGACATGAACACCAGAGGGCACTGCAATACCAACACACACAAAAATACTACATGAATGTTTTTTTGTATGTTTGTTTTGTTTTTTTAAAGCAAAATTACCTTAACTCTATATTTCAATAAAGTGTAAAACATAAATGGAAAATTAAATGTAATCTCCAGAGCAGGGTTTCTGTGTGACCAATATCCTCTTAATAGGCACGTGGACCATAAAACATCAACAACTATAGAAAATTAGAGTGAATTTAATTTTACAGGCTTTGTTATGGGCCTTTATCAAAAGTGCTGTGAAGCAGTTAAGAATTGTACAGGTCTTTTTTTTTAATTTTTTTATTTTTTTATTTTTTTTAAGATTACACACACCATGAGGATGTATACATTTTATCAAGAATAACTACAGTTCAACCCAGTATGAAAATTCTGTCATCTCATCCTCATGTCATTCAGAGAGAGACTGAAATTTAAGTCATTATTCTTGTTGTGCTTTACGTTGCAACTAATGAACATATTCACTGTAGATCCTTGTCATGTTACTGACTTTTATGTTTGGTCTATCAGTACAAAATTGCATAATTTCCCATTATATCACATATATCGTTCTTGTAATAATTAGATCATTAGAGAAAATTAAGCTTTTATTTTGGGATTGTTACGTTTTTTTTTTTTTTTTTTTTTTTTGTTTTTTTCAGAATTGCAAGGAATAAAAGTCAGAATTGTGATATAAAAGGTCATAACATACCGTTCATTATCGAAGGCTTAAAATGTGCAAATCTATATCCAACCTGTAAGTTTCTAGTACCTTTTTCATACAGTTTGGGACACAGTGTAGTTTTTAAAGACCCCCTGTGGTGAAAATCTAGTTAATGATAATGATTATTATTAATGTTTTTTATATGTCTATGTGGTGTTTTTAATATGCTTTAAGACAAACCATGTGCAAATTCATCAGTCAACACCATTGCTGAGTATTTTCTCCTTAAAACTGCAGTGAACAAAAGACAGTCTCAAACCCACGGTTTGAAATCACCGGTGCCTGTGACGTCAGAAACAACATTGTAACCAATCACATCGACATTAGCATAATCGACATGCTTTAGCTTATCATTAACAACGAACTAGCAGGGGAGTCTTGAGAAAATCCAGGTTATCCCAGTATATTTTTCTTTTGATGTGAAAAATCGTGCAGATTTAGCAATGTGGCGGGTGTCTGATGTATATTACGATGTTATGATGAACTATATGCCTTTCTCTACTCCATTTGTAAGGATACTGATTTTTAGAAGGCAGCTGTCTGACTCTGAGATGGAGAACGGGAACATGTTTTATAACATAGCTGTTTGATAACATAGTCAAGCAAAAGTCTAATCATATTAATTACTGTTTTGTGTCCGCTGTTGTAAAGAGGGATACCATTGTGCTGCGTTTACCTCAGTAATGAATCGTTTCCACTGAGCGGTCTGGTTCAGTACACTACAGTACGATTTGGGACGGTAAACCATGATGCGGCTTACGTTTTCACCGGCAACAGTATCCTTACTTGATAGGCGTGGTATATGCCGGAAAGTAGCAATTGACGTCATTCTCGTATGAAGAAGAAAGTGACAGTAAACAGCAATGGAGGACATGCAACAGCTTTGTTTGAGCAAAGGCTGAAGGCTGCAAGGAAAAACAGCCGAAAAATACACATTGTGTTGTCATTCCCCTTGTAGCACGCGCAAGTGACGATTCTCTGTCAACCAGTCAATGTTCTGCAGTGAGTGTAGCTCCACCCTTTTGGTACCGGTACTTTTGGTACTATTTTTCTAGGTACCCCAATGGAAGGGTCCCAAAAAAGTGGCATGGTACGGTTCGGAATTAGGGTGCCATTCACAACTTCTGGCAAAGGAAACAGCAAAAATTGCATACCATACTCTGCTGTAGTGAACCGTACCGCTCGGTGGAAACAAGCCATAAGTTGACTGAGTGGATCTCTCTGAACTGGCGTGAGCGAGTGGAGGCGGGGCTAGTTTGCATATTCATTGATCCACATTTATTAAATGAGGTAAGGTGAGTTACATTCAAGCTATTTTAAGAAATGGAAAAATTCACAGGAAAACACGTTTAAATATGTAATTTTGGTGATCAAAGATGAGTTTTAAGGGATAAAATTATTGACTTAGAGGGGGACTTTCATCTTTATAACCCTGCCTATATCTCAAGCAACAGACTGGAGTTTCATCTGTATTGTACTATTCTAAGAGATGAATACTGCAGTCCAATTCCATTATTCCAGTCTTACTCCAGAGATATAAAGAACTGCAGCAGCAGCCTCTGGTCTTGATTTTTTTTTTTTTTTTTTCCTCCCTGTGACATAAACTTTCTCACCTCTGCATGGTAGAAAATAGAAAACTTTTTCGTTTGGTAACTTCAGAATTGGTCAGCGGCTAAGGAATATCTGACTTCAAAGTGGCCTGTGAAATGTTGTATCTTTTAGGTGTAAATTTCCCAAACGACTCCACTTTTGTCATCATCATTCTTTTCAGCTCAAACACACATCCTTTCTATGCAAATTCATGCCATCAACAGGACTTTTTTAGTAAATTCCATCTTTTAACTTTTCCATTGTTTCATGACTGTTTTGTCATTTGAATAGAGACCCATGCATGTGCAACATATGACTGATGCATCCAGTTTTTGCAAATCTGCTTTAACTGAAATAGAGACGTTTTTAAGTTTTGAAAAGAGTCTACAGTATTGTAAATTCATTTCCTAATGAAGTATGTGCATGCATAATAAGCTTGTATAATTCCTTTGAAACCTTTGGGTGAAGGAAAAGTTCATGCAATTGATGTTCCAAGGGCATAGACTAGCATAAATAAATCTTTTCAAACATATTTTTGTCTAAGGAACAGAAAAATAATTTAAAGTCTGCATGAAACGGAAGTTGTGATTAGTCTTACCCCAACTCCCCAACCCCCCACCCCTCCCCTGTCTATGGGGAATTGATTGGCTGGTTGTGGTTTGCTATTGGTGGATCTCATGTGAGTGACAAGTTACCCCACCCTCGCACCAGTAAACACATCATTAGAGAAGAGATGAGCTGCAAGAGGGAAGGGAAGTTTATTTTTGAAGATTGTGAGGCACATGATTTAAAAAAAAAAAAAAAAAGGTGCACGGATAATCATTTATAACAAATAAAGCTTTAAGCTTCAAGTTATCTCAATTGTCTCACATTTGTGTTTAGATTGAAAGTTAGTACATAAGAATCATGTTGTAGATGACACAATGTGCCATTTTGATTATGGATGAGACTTTAGAGATACGATGGAAGGGAAGTATGGAGAGGAAAAAAGGAGCTGTGTAAAGATTCTTTGAAATGGTCTTTTTCAGCATGTGGGTTTGGAACATCATGAGGGTGAATAAATGATAATTTTCATTTTTGAGTGAAATATTACTTAAATGTGTTTATATCACTTGATGTTTGAATATTGCTACTTTTCAACAAATGAAATGAGTATTAATTTGGTTTGTTATTAGTGCGAAACTCCATGTTTAGTCACAGTTGGCTTATTAAAAATAATACAAGGGCAAAGTGAACAGATCATCAGAGGTTCACTCAATTTCACGGCACAAAACACTTTTTGTTGAAAGAGTTTGTACTGTCATTCTAACATTCACAAATTCCCAGACCATTTACTTGAAACTTCCAAGAACTGGTAATGATAAAGCCCAAAGTATACTTCGTGTTCGTAGCGTACACACACAGTCAAATGCACAGCCTTGAAAAGTATACTTAATTTAACTCACAAGCGTACACAGGTGTTCAGCGCATGTGCAGTTTTGAGCAATCTCTCACCACAAGTTACAACCCATGTAAACATCTTTGTATTCTTTCATGCTAGAGGGTACTGAGAGTACTTTTTAACCTCTTAGCACAATCTCTCGTCTATGTTGGCCTCCATTGTCGCTGTAGCTCGCATGTGTTCCAAGCTGTTCTGTTTATAAAGTTTTTCTTCAACTACATTGTGAATCGACACCCCCATGGCACGGTTGACACCTTACTGCAAAAAAATTAAATGCGCATGTGCAACCCGCTCGTACAAAGTACGCACGGTTACAAAAATATGGCGGTGCGCGTATATAGTACGCGCATACTCTTCTGATGACAAAATTCACTTCACACGCACTGTACGCTGACCCTTGCGTACACATAAAAAGTGAAATGGACTTTGGGCTTATCACGACCAGCAGCTCATTAACGTATAACTGCTTACATTTATACATCGATGACTGTGTGGCAGTTCAGCAACCCGTCCCGATGTACAACAGTGTGAACCACTCCTCTTTTCACATGTGATGAAGTTAGCATAACAGTTGTTTATTTACATATTGATGTCTTAAAGGTACAGTAGCAAAAACTAAATGATGACTAAACTGTTTAAATTGAAATTTTGAAACATTGATGTCAATAGCCACTTTTCTACCATCGAGCCAAACCATTCTTGTTGCTTAACTATTCCATTCCATGCCGATCCGGCCCAGCCAGTACGGATACGGTTTCATTTTCCACTGTGGGGCTGATAACAGAGCTCTTTGGAATGTAATACAAATGCGTCAGTCGTTATCTTGTTAACGCAAGAGTTTACAGATGGTAAGAGATGTAAATAGCGACCACTTTTTTGGAGGATGTTCAGATATTTCTGTTTTAAACTTGTTTACTTGGCCAGCTACAGAGAAACTGGTAGCCAGGCAACAGACAAGACCAATCCAGTGTCATTACACACATTCTACCAGCATGGTCATTTTTGTTGTGATTTAGGTGTATGTGCTTATCCACTGACAAACCTGTGGGAAGATTTTGACACTTTTGCCAATGCTGATTATTTCTTAATGGCTGATTAATCAACTTGACCCATTAATACTACTACAAAATAATAACACCTAAGAGAAAAAAAAACCCCACCAAAGCAACATACTTTAGTGAGCTCTCAGAAGTAAAGATACAACACAGATCCAGTGTGTCACTAAACGCATTGGACCAGCACTCTTCAGGATGGCTAGCCAACCGTGATGAGAATTCCGGGCTGAGAAGGGTTAATAATCATGCTGTGCTTAATTAAGCTCAAGTGGAAATATAACTGGAACTGTTCCTTACCGTTCTTAGAACCGTACGTCCTGCCGGTGGAAAATGACCATTGACACCAAAGTGTGACTGTTTTTGGTGCAAGACACTTGAATAATGTAAGAACTTAAGTGAAGAATATAGCTCCTCCAATTCAAGTGATAAGCAAAAGACCAGAAATTATAAGAGACATGAAACTCACTTTTATCTACATAAGATGCATTAACTGCTTAAATCTAATTAAAAAAATTTTTTTTTTTTTTTTTTTTTTTTCTGTCTTTAGATATTTGTTGGGGAGATCTCCATGTATGTCATGAAGTCCACTAGAGAAGCCCTAATAGCCCAGGAGAAAACCATTGTGACTGGAGAGTGCTGCTACCTAAACCCTCTCATCCGCAGAATCATTCGGTTCATTGGTGAGTCTTCTGTTTTCATCAGTGCTAAACATTTCAGCTCAGTATTGTTTGGTTCTAATATGGATTTTCCAGTGGCCAAAACTGATCTCCTGGCACCATGGTGGCATAATGCATACTTGGATTTATTTATTTATTTATTTTTCTAAAACAATGACAGTGATTTTTGGAATTGCTACTGTGTGTGTATGTTCGGGCTGGGAATGATAATGTGTTAATTTCTATACTTAATATTGAATTATTAAAATACTAAAAATATATTAAATATCTAAAAATAATTAACATAATTCATCAATGCAGAATTTCACTTCCTGGGACTACAATAATGTCACTTCCTGTGGATCACGTTATATGATCATGCTATTAGTAGGCAATTCGCTATTGGCTTTGTGAAGCTATGGAATTTTATTATGTATTAAGCATGATAAATTAATTTGTAAAACAGTCTTTAAAATAAAAAAAATAAATATAAAATGAACAGACTTCTTTCATTTAAACCGGAGAGCACATAGAATGATGACAGGAACCGCTATTTCATTAATTCATGAAACATTTATTATTATTGCTTTAGGGGATGATTGTTATAAATTTATTGAACTTTTAAAAAATGTTGGTCATGTATTATAAATGATAAACTAGTTAATATACAAAAACAGTCTGCAGTTTGGCTTTTTCAAATAAAAAAAAATATTCAAATATATTGTTGAATGGCTATAAGTAGTCATTTTTATTCTTAAAATTTGAAAAAAATCCATTTGAAAAAAGTTATTGGTGTTGGCAAAATAGTGTTGATAGTACTTAGTAAAAATATGCTATTAAACAA
Organism: Ancherythroculter nigrocauda; assembly: GCA_036281575.1. Lineage (NCBI taxonomy): Eukaryota > Metazoa > Chordata > Actinopteri > Cypriniformes > Xenocyprididae > Ancherythroculter > Ancherythroculter nigrocauda. The sequence goes on along the minus strand of VTFQ01000002.1, from coordinate 28,209,015 downwards.
ATATAATTTAAAAATATACTTCAGGAACTCTCTGTGCAAGTATATTTATGATTACAAATTTGAAACTAAACTAAATTTTTAACATAGTTTTTTTTTTTTTTTTTTACAGAGTTAAAGGTGCCATAGAACCCTTTTTCACAAGATGTAATATAAGTCTAAGGTGTCCCCTGAATGTGTCCAAAAGTTTCAGCTCAAAATACCTCATAGATTTTTTTTATTATTTAATTTTTTAACTGCCTATTTTGGGGCATCATTAAATATGCGCTGATTCAGTGCGCGTCACCTTTAAATGCTCGTGCTCCCCGCCCCCAAGCTCGCAACTCTATAATACATTACATAAACAAAGTTCACACAGCTAATATACAAAATGTTTGATCTTTACAAATGATCTTTACAAAATGTTCTTCATGCATGCTGCATGCATGCATCAGATCATGTAAGTATGGTATTTATTTGGATGTTTACATTTGATTCTGAATGAGTTTCATAGTGCTCCGTGGCTAATGGGGCTAATGCTACAATGTTGGAGAGATTTATAAAGAAGTTGTTTATGAAAATAATGAAAATTACAACATGGCTCTGATCTCTGTGAATACAGTAACAAACAATGGTAACTTTAACCACATTTAACAGTACATTAGCAACAAACAACTAACGAAACATTTAGAAAGACAGTTTACAAATATCCCTAAAAATATCATGATATCATGGATCATGTCAGTTATTATTGCTCCATCTGCCATTTTTCGCTATTTTGCTTGCTTACCTGCATAAAGTCTGATGACTCGGCTGTTCAGCTCCAGACATTAATACTGGCTTGTCTAATGCCTTGAACATGGGCTGGTATATGCAAAGGTTGGGAGTACATATTAATGATCCTGACTGTTGCGTCACAGTCGGTGTTATGTTGAGATTCGCCTGTTCTTCAGAGGTCTTGTGCACAAATCAAATTTACATAAGAAGGAGGAAACAGTGGTGTTTGAGACTCACTGTATGTCATTTCCATGTACAGAACTCTAATTATTTAACTATGCTGAGGTAAATTCAATTTTCAATTCTAGGGCACCTTTAACAGTGTTTTGAACATCATAGAAGATAACGTTACCATCCATTAGTTTAAATAGTAGGAGAAAACTAGTTAATTTTTAGCTTTTTTGTGCTATTTTCATCTTCCAGGTTTAGTCTTGAAATCAAATTGGTCCCAAATCCAAATATTTTCCCACTTTCAGTTTGGACAGGTAAGTCCGCTTGTCACTAGAAACTTGAAACATTGTAAATAGTGTTAATTTTGTTATGTGTTCCCTGTAAGTTTTATATAGTAGTTTAACTTTGTTGCACTTGTAGTTTAAATTTGTCTTCTTGTCATCATCACAGCATAGGCCTATACACATCGATGACTCAACACTGTCACTTAATTACTCATGATAATTACTCATGATGCTGTGTGTCCTTATCTTATGAGAAGATGCATTGCTTAATTATTCATGACAGCACAGGGTGGGGTAAAGGGTAGGATTAGATTGTTTGTTTTGTATAGTTTTAATCCACGTCTTTACATTAGGGTAATTTCCCTTATGGATAGGGTTAAACATAAAGGGTTAGTGGTAGGATTAGGTTTAGTTTTGTGTCGCTAGTCAACCTCTTTATAAGGGCTAATTCCCCTAGGGCTACTTTTATTTAATTCCAGTAAAGAGTAGGATTAGGTCATGTTTAGTAAAGCTTGTTACCTTCTTTATTAAGGAGAACCAAATCATCAGTAGTGAACCTCAGGATCATTGCATGTTTCGGCCTTTTAATCACTAGACACCCTCCTCTGAAGCGGCCCATCTTGGGATGATCAGTCCCAGACACGTATCTCCGAAATCATACTAATCAGATCCACAATTGTATTGTTGGGATCCCATTCTCCCTATTATATTGAGATATGCAAATGTTTTCAATTTAAACATATCTAGACCAGCAAATCGAAAGCCAATTTTCGGTAATCCTGGTCCAGCCAATTGCCAAAATATATCCTTATTACTGGTCTCGAACCCTAGTCTCCCAGATACTAACCTTCCATTACTTACGCTTATACTAACTTGAATACCAACCCAGGAAACACTGAAAGGCTCCCCTCCCTATCTGTGTTCTAAATCAACCATTTTTGAGAATTTTGAGAAAAGAATTTATCAAGACCAGCAAATCGAAAGCTCACTGGCTAAAATTAAATAATTCTGGTTCCGCATCCCATTCCCAAAATAATTTCTTTTATACTTATTAACGGTCTCAAACCCCAGTCTCTCAGATCTAAATATTGTACTGATTACCCCTACACTAACATGGAAACATATCCACAGAGACTGAACACTTCCCTCTCTATTTTTATTCTATATATATTTTTTGTTTAAGGAATGTGAAATTAAATTTATCCAGACCAGCAAATCGAAAGCCAGTGGGCCAAAATTTGATAATCCTGGTCCAGCATCCCATTCCCCAAAATAATATATATCCCTATTTCCAATCTAGAACCCCAGTCTCACAATTATTAATATTCCACTATTAACCCCTACATCAACCTATCTATACATTCTCCTATTTTTACTAGTATCAGGATGCTCCTAAATTGTGCCTGCCCTTCTCAAGAATATTTCTAAAAATATATTTATTTATTTAACCAATATATCTAGTGCTATTCACTGATGGAAGATTGGTAACCATTTAAGATCCTTTAATCCAGGATCACCTTCTCTGCATGCTGTCCTAATGGACCCAGAGAGGCTGGATACCCACCTCTCTCCCCAAGTATCTCTTCGTTATCACCGCAAGGTATTCCCAGAGATACCCAAAAGAAAACCAGTTTTCAATTTCGAGGAGAATTGACTGGCGGTTGTGTTCAACAGCACACAAGAAGCTTCTACCCGTCATTCTCCCATCCATTCAATTAAGCCAAAGTGTCCCTATAATTCACGTACATATCCTCAATACTGGTGAGTACCCATAATGCATTGCAACCTACTTAATTTTCTTATTCTAATCTATTGTAATAAATCTACTCCCTTATGATTCCTTCCAGACGAAACCTCCAACTCTATATTATATTATGTACCATAATTATTTATATATAATTACTAGCCATTATTAATTATTTTTATATTTATTTATATAAAAAACAAACTAAAAGATAACCTCAATCTCTAAAATATATCTAATAAAAATATAGTACCGCCTCCTGCCTCTCCTATCCTATTATCCTCCTCCTAGTATTTTATGTCACCATCAAGGAAATTCTCATATATGATTCTTCCACCTTCTACCTTAAGTATCAATTATAAGAATTAATATAAAATCAAATAAAGTTACTTACTCTTATCGTACTATTGTAACCCAGTAAATATCCCTTTTTTTCTTTTTTTTTTAATTTACCAACCATGGTCTCGAGCCCCGATCTTCCTGTTAGTAATCCAGTTCTACTAACCACTCTACTATCTTACCTCCCTACTCCTAACCTAATATGTTCATCCTTATTCACAATTACATCCTATTAAATTACCTAATTATTTTATAATAACCCAATCCTTAATATGTGAGTAGGCCTACTATCCACAAAAAAACATGAAATTCCTTATTACTAATATGTATCAGTAAAATAATTTTAAGAACCCTTTCAATGCAATATACTAGCTAGGTCCCAAACCCCGGTCTCCCAGTAACAAACCTACACTTTTAGTCCCCTAGACCATAGAAATGCAATTGTACTCCAGTTACACAAGTTTTTCATACTTCATCTTTATTAGTACATACTGTTCATATACAGTACATTCCATTAAATCATCTACTCTTTCATTTAAACCTCTCGGAAATATTGTACCTAACCTCTTGATCCATTGTTTTTCTTTTACCCATCTATCTACACTGTGTTTCAAACTATTATGCATTGCTGTTTTTTTTTTTTTTTTTTTCAAAAAGTCTATATAATAGGCAGTCAATAGGATTTGTCATTCCTCAACAATTATATTGTAATCTGGATTTTATTAAACAAAATTACCAATGATGACAATGGCATGACAATTTTGCAAAATAACTTAAAATGCAGTGTTCCAAATTATTATGCAAAACAGCATTTCAAAACTTGATTTCTAAAGTTTCTAAAGGATTGAAAACAAATCTTTTTTTTTTTTTTTCTTTTTTTTTTTTTTGCATTAGGAGGTTATTTTTCTCAAATCAAAGCTATTTCAATCAAAAAACATCACAGATGAATGTTACAGATTCATTACAGATGAAGTTACATATTAACATTGGAGCCCTTCTTTGATATCACCTTAACAACTCTCTCATCCATTAAACTTGTAAGTTTATGTATAGTTTCTGCCTGTATTTCCTTTGAGCCAGAATTGCCTCCCAGAGCTGCAGTTTAGAGGTAAACTGCCATCCACCCTCATAGAGCTTCCTTTTATGGATGCTCCACAGGTTCTCAATAGGGTTGAGGTCAGGGGATGATGGTGGCCACACCATGATTTTTTTTCTCCCTTTATGCCCATAGCAGCCATGGCCTCACTGGTATTTTTTGCAGCATGGGATGGTGCATTGTCTTACATGAAAATGATTTTACTCCGGAAGACACGGTTCTTCTTTTTATACCATAGCAGGAAATGGCCAGTTAGGAACTCCACATATTTTGCTGATGTCATTTTGACACCTTCAGGCACCTTAAAGGGGCCTACCAACTCACTTCCTATGATTCCAGCCCAAAACATCACTCCACCACCTCCTTGCTGACGTTGCAGCCTTGTTGGGACATGGTGGCCATTCACCAACCATCCAGAACTCCATCCATCTGGACCATCCAGTGTAGCACGGCATTCATCAGTGAATAAAAAAGTTTGAAAATTAGTCTTCATATGTTTCTGAGCCCACTGCAATCGTTTCTCCTTGTAGGCATTGGTTAAGCATGGCCAAAATACAGCTTTACGCACAACAGCAATCCTCTGGAGGATCCTGCATCGAGAAGTTCTTGGGAATCCAGAGGCAGCAGCAGCTTCAAATACCTGGTTGCTACTCATGAGTTGATTTTTCACAGCTGCTCTCTTAATACGATGAATCTGCCATACAGAAACTTTCCTTAATACACCTTTATCTGAACGAACCCATCTACATTCTGAATTGCACTCAAATCTTTTCACAGTACAATGATTTCTCTTAATTTTTCACACTTTTCATCTGCAGAAAGATCTATCTTTTTCCCCATATTGCATTAAACCTGTGACTTAATATTAATAATTAATAAAAGGCTTAATAATGTGGACCAACCTCCTTAAGTACTTTCACTTTAATTTGGCTCACCTGGCAAATTAATTACCAAACCTGTCTGAGATTGATGTCAGTGATGTAAACTAACTGTAAAAGCGGTACAATTAAAAATTTTAATTGAAAAAAATAAAAATCAAATGTTTGTTTAATTGAAATTGTATTTGCATAATAATTTGGAACACAGTGTATTCTTCCCCAATTTAGGTTTTGTTCCAGTCCCCTTACTCCGATATTCTCTAGGCCATGTTTCATAAATTGTGAAACAATATGACCTTTGCCTGTCTCTCCTCTTCTAATCGTGTATCTATGTGCTGCCATCCTTGTTCCAATTGAGTTTTTTGTCTCACCCACATATCTCATCCCACATTTGTTGCAGCTCATCAAATAAACACGTAGGCCTGTTTAGAGGTATAAGTTGAGGCAATTCAAAAACCTTATCACTCACTCCTCTCATATATCTACGGATCCTTCCTTTGTTTTGTTTTTCATTGGGTTTAGATAGCTTAATGTGTACCAAATAGTCACCCAAATTTTTGCTCCTCCTGTAGGCTACTACCATTCTGTATTGTTGCTCCATAGCCTGACCTTGAGCTTGTTTGTTATAGTTACTCTTCAGTTTTCTAGCCAATTTCTTGGTAGTTTTAGAATACATCATAATCAGTGTTAAAATCCTTCTTTTCTGTTCTCCCTTACTCTTATCCATTTTTTCGCAGTCTTTCCTAACCTGCCTTAAAATCTGTCTAGGATATCCACTTTTCTTTAAGGCCTGAAAAAAGACCTTCTCTGCCTCTCTTTTATCCTCCTTCAATGTACATATCCTCCTAAATCTAAATTGCCTTTAAGAACATGTTTATAATGATCACTGCTATAATGTAATAAAGCATGCGTATGTACTGTAAGCTTGAAACACACCATAGTGCAGGGGTAGGCAAGTTCGGTCCTAGAGAGCCTCCAAACCTGAAAAAAAAAACCTTCAGCTGCCTATAGCCTTAGTAATCCTGAAGAGCTTAATTTGCTTGTTCAGGTGTGTTTGATTAAGGTTGGAGCTAAACTCAGCAGGACAGCAGCTCTCTAGGACCGAACTTGCCTACCCCTGCCATAGTGTCTAGTCTCCCTGTAGCCTCAAGTTCAGGGCCTTTGAACACTGTGGTGTCTAAAAAGTTCCTACTTGACCTTAATCGATCCATGATGTTGATTTAATATGTTGACAAATTCCCGAAAGTCCTCTTCTGAATGGTCCCACACTTTCCAAATGTCATCCAAATATCGGAAATAGCAGGTAGGCAGCTTTGTTCATTTCTGAAACACCGTCTCTTCCCACTCAGCCATATAAATGTTCACATATGCTGGTGCGAAACGCTTACCCATGGCGGTCCCCCAAATTCAAATTCGCTCTTGGTGAGACTCAATTCCAACAGTCTTAAAATAGCCACTTCTGGTCTGTTTTGTTCCAGATATTTTTTTAACCACTCTCTTACCTCTCTCAATCCTTTATCTGTCTCTATATTCGTGTACAGGCTTTCAACGTCCATAGAAAACAGTCTTGCCCCCTGGTTCAATTTCAAATTCTTCACCTTATCCAGAAAGTTGTAAGTATCCTTAATGTAACAAGTATGTTTTGTGGAAAGAGGATTAAGATGGAAGTCTATAAACTCTCCTACACCATCAGAAACAATTGGTCTTCCCGGAGGCATATTCGGAAATGGCCATGAAGCTTTTTCCTCCTCCCTTTTGGTACCCCTTGTAATATTATGTATTCCACTTGTGTTTTTGTGAGGTAGCCTTCCTTTTGTAATGTATCCATTTTTTTATTATTTCCACTGAATCCATGTAGATGCGTTCTTCTAAAGGTCTAAAAAATCCTGATCTTCCAGCTGTCGATTAACCTCCTTGACATATTGCTCCCTATTCATAACCACCACAACACTTCCTTTGTCTGCTGGTTTAATAACTAGGGAAGTGTCCGTACTTAACCTTTTTAAGGTTTCCCTTTCCCCTTTTGTAACATTCCAGTCCTCTTTCTCCACAAACCATCCACTAACCAGCTTTCTATCTTTCTTCTATCAAATCCCATACCATTTCTGAAAATTGTTCATTCCTGCTGGGCTCCCACCCAGTGTTCAATCTAAATGAGACCTTTGCCCAATCCAAATTTATCCTTCTATGATACTCTCTAACACTGGTTTCTATCTGTAATCTATGTGTATATTTTCTCTCACAGTCCAACCTATCTTGGTACACATGACAGTCCATGTTCCAAAAGTTTTATTTTGTCTGTATTCAAATCTACTAGTTGGGTGAGGTTCATCACGGTCCCAGATGTTTTTTTGGCTCACATGATGCCTCCCCCCTCCTAGTTTAAATGGGTGTACCAATGGTTTAGCATCGCTTGTGCAGTTTCTCCAGTCAAATGGATCAAATCCCTCTCCGTTTGAAACTTACTGTAAGGCAAGTGGGCTACTCTCTTTCAAGATTCATCAATCATGATGTTTAATTCCCTCAAAACCTTTTTCTGTCTTTCTGGTAACTCTTCTGTATAGTTTATTCTACTGTAGGTATCTTGATTACAGCATTAGGGAATGTAGCCTGCACCGCCCCTATCATTCTACCAAATGTTCTTTGTGTATGGAAGTAAGGTTTCGGTTGTTCATACCAAAGTATATAATTACTTATGAAACTTCTGGACTCACCGGTGTCTTGTGTTTTAATATCCTGTGGGCGTGTGTCAGCTGCGCCCTTGGGTAACTGACTAGCTGAACTCTATTGTCCTTAATGGTAAGGATTACAACCCTCTACAATGCGAATAAATTACTTGCATGTGTGAAAATTTCACACTGGGTGACTAAGAATGTCTAATTAGCAAATGGCTAGTAAACTGTATGATTTCAGTTGCCTGTGAGTTAGAGGCAAAAGATTAGCGCAGATATAATATCATTGCCTGTTGAACTTTATGCATCGTTGCTTGGCTGAGAGTGCCCTCTGTCACTTAATCTCACACATGCGCACTCAGTGTGAGAGAAAGAGAGATGCTTACACATGCCACGTAAAGAGAATTGACGCTGTTCCGATTGGTACAGTGCTGCATCGTCATGAAAGTGTATCATTTGTACGTGTTTTTAAGCCTTTCCAATTTAAACATTCAAGCACAAGACGTGAAAATAACACATCCGAAGTGCGCGCCCAGAAAGGCACGTCTGACAGCATACGACAACAGAATTGAGCTCTCTTTCATGTCATCTTGCGGTTGAAAGGACAATTTCACACAAAATTATGTCAAAATTCATCTTGGCAAGTATCCTAGTAAACATAGTCTGTTATGTCTTAAGTGAACGTAAAGAATCAAGAAAGAAAACGCATGTGTATCAGTTTATTGGATCACTCAATGCTTTCGACTTAATTTTTGTTATAGTGTGTTTATTTTTGCTATTGCTTGTGGTTTGATTATTTGTTCTTATTTTATTACAGACTGTTTACTTGTCTTTGATAGCATTTGAAATTTATATTTTATATTTATATTTTATTTATATTATATTTATGTAGTTTTTTATTTATTTATTTATTTATTTTTTTGCTCTTGCATTTCATGTAAAATGTAAAAAAAAAAATTACTAGCCAATGGCGACTCGAGCTTTAATGTGTCCGTAAAGGGTTGGGTTAGGGGACAGAATATACAGTTTTTGTAATATTAAAATCATATTGTCTATGGAAAATCCCCATAAAACATGGAAACCCAACAGAGCTATATTTCACAATACCTTCTTTTGGGGGATGTCCTCATTTGTAAAAAATGGTATAATAATAAAATGTTGTTGTTTGTTTTTGTTTTTAGGATCTGTAAAAATTCAGAAAGTTTTCTGTCACGGTCAGAGTGTAGAATATGATATAGTATTTATATATAGCTTTTTATAAAAACATTATAGATAGCTAAGTTTGTGTGCTTATCCACTGGGAAACGTGAGTAGATTGTGACACTTTGGCCAGCTTTGGCATATTATTACTTAATGGCTAATTAATTAAGCCCATTAATACTAACAATACCAAAGCAAACTCCACTGGTAATACTTGAGCTCTCAGAAGTAAAAGTGCAACACATATCCAATAAATCTTTGACTTTGTTAGTGGTATGATTTACCTGGAGATTTTAAAGTAAAAGTTTTAAAGTAAAACTGCTGAGCTGTGGCTGTTTTATTGATTAGAAACAGACAGGACGCACAACACTACCTCCAAAACACATCAATTTTAAATGTTTTCTACAGACATAATGACAGACACAATCAACAAAACTTTCCAAGAAAACTTCCACTCACAGTATTTCTTTTATACATTCATATTTATTTTAGTGCACATTTCCATGTTGCCAACCAAGTGCTTGAGTGCGTGCAGTTGATTTAATGGATATGATGCATAATGTAGTGGAGACTCTAGTAATGGTGTCCTCTGAGGCTTGGGATTGCAGTGTTATGGACCATAGTATTGCAGCCTTTTCACAATATTGAGCAGTTTTGGCCTGAGAAAATCCCAGCCCTCTTTTGTCTTTCTCTCTTCAGTGGTGGTCTTGTTTTCAGTAGCTCAACTTTTTGGTCATATAGGAACTCCACTATATTGCCAAATCATATACAACCATGTCTCACAGGTGTTAGATCTATGAATATTATTATAGCCCAGTGGCTGCGACCCAACATACTGACACACAATACCCACTCTCTTTTTGTTTAAAGGAATGGCTGTTCTGTTCTCCGTTTTACTCCAAATCATTTGCACACTCATCTTTATTTTCTTTTCTTTTTCTATCTGAATATGTAGAAACATTGAAAGCATAGTCTCCATGTTTTGCTCAAAAGTTTATGCGATTGCCGCCGGTCCGCCGTGCAGTACAGTTTTGCCGTGTACTAAGCAGCTTTGACACGATTATCAGGTTAATGACTTGTAACGTGTGCAATGGCTCAGGGCCTTCTGAGTGTCTGAACCCACCTTTTAGAAACACGAGACTTACCGGCAACAGGATGAAACAAATAATACACAACAAAGTAACTTGGCAAACAAGAGGGCTTTTAGGTGTGTTCATGCCATTTCATAATTACTGTAATTATGAGATTCCAACTTGGGAATTTTCTGAGAGCTCCAACTTGTACCATGTGACTGTTGTATCACCTGACCACTGCAGATTAATTTAGGCATTGATAGTGTTGCCATAGAAACACATAATTTCTAGTCTGAGGATGTGAACAGCACAGAGTAGAACGTCACGTGTTGTCATCTTGAAATTATGGGAATTATGACATGGCGTGAAAGCAGCTTAAATACAAGACTATGGGGATCACATGACAAAAACAACCAATGGACAGACAGAACAAATGAAACAAGAACCAATGAAAACAGAACACACAAAGCAAAATAACCACATGATAGGATCACATGAGTGTAACAGGGAATCACATGACATGAACCAGGAAATACAAAATACAAGACATGACATGTTAAACATGAATTGAAAACATGAAACAAGTACCAAAATCTAGACAGACGTGACAACATGTTGGTTAATATTTTATTCCTTGCAAGATTACAAATCAGCTGGAAAGTGTCAAACTGAGGAGTTTGCATAACTAGAGGACATCATAATTACTCGCATAAGATATTAAGCTTAGTAGAGTAGTTTTGTTTGTGCCAAATGGTGTATGCAAATTTAGCTTTTGCTCTAGTGGGCATTTGTAATTACTTCTGGATGAAGATAAAAGTAACATTGTTCCATCAAGATTGAATTTGTATTCAAGGGCATCCTCCAAACCCTTGTCTGATTTGTTTATATTTTCTGAGCTTTGATTGGGAGCAACAAGCTAAATATATTTTTGCCGATGTTTTTGTTTTTTTGTTTTTTACCGCAGGTGTCTTCGCGTTTGGCCTGTTTGCCACCGACATCTTTGTCAATGCCGGCCAGATAGTGACTGGCAATCTGGCGCCATACTTCCTGAGCGTCTGCAAGCCAAATTACACTGGGATGGATTGTCACTTCAGCCACCAGTTCATCGTCAATGGAAACATCTGCACTGGGAACCAGGTGGTGGTGGAGAGAGCCAGGAGGTCTTTCCCATCCAAAGATGCTTCGCTCAGTGTCTACTCTGCTGTCTACGTTACTGTAAGACACTATTGTGCATTCTAAGTAGTCTGTTGTTGCATTTTTTTTTTTTTTTTACTATTATATGTTAACTTGATTTTATCTGGCCCATAAACTATTTGAAAGCTTCCTAATTCTGTTTAGGAGGACTCCTACAGCTTACAGCGGTAGACCAGTCTGCTTTCATAACCTATTCAGCTCCAGAGGCTTCCTAAAGCTCAGTTGATTGTACATACTGTAAAGACTGTAACAATGGCGTCGATTTTACCATATCAATCTGAGCACGAGTTTTAAAGCTGTTGATATAATTGAAAAAAAAAAAAAAAAAACTACAGCAATTTGTATATTCTCAAATGTCAGGGTGGCACAGCTGCAAATGTTTTTTGTTTGTTTGTTTGTTTTTTGTTTTTTTTATGAATTGACAAGGTAATAGCAGTAAACATAATGCATCATTCTAGATGACTCCAACTGATCCTTGTGGATCAAAAAAACTGAAAATTTCAAGTATGGGCAGGTTGGTACACTTTCCATGTCAGGTGGTACAACTACAGTGTGTGTGTGTGTGTGTGTGTATATATATATATATATATAATATATATAATATTAGTTCCTGTCCTTGATTCTGATTGGTCAATAGCTGTGTTTTATTCACGCTAAAACACGGCTATGACCACTTCACCCAACGGTTCTGTAACACCCTTAGCAACCACTCTTAGCAACATAAACTGAATTGAAGCTTACTGTATTATGTAGAACTAGAAGAGTATTGTGAGAAAGAGATCGATTGAACGAGTTTATTACCTGCATTCAGATTTTGCATTTTCCTTCAGGTCAGTCCTATGTTTATAATAAAATATCTGTTTAAATGTCAGATGTATTATCTTGTCCTTTTAACAGTTAAGGGGTTTTCCCGTGACTGACAGCGCTAGTCAAAGCATTTGTCAGTTGTGTCTTGTTCTTTTCATTCAGTCTTTTCAATGTAAAAGTCTTCGCTACTGACTGACACACTCATAAAGACAGTCTTTGGCTAATGGTGTAATAATGTAACTTCTGTTGCTGTTCATGGTCAGGGACTATTTTTTTTCCAGCAGAAAGAAGGCTTTAAGTGAAAGTTTACTTCATGAAAGTTGCATTGATACATATTTTTGACTTAAACGGTGGTAACCGTTTTATAAAAGCGATCAGCTTCTCGTACCTTATTGCTTACATATATTTTATATATAGTGCATAGCAGTTAGACACCTAATATAAAGTGTGACTGTTTAATCTTATGCAGTTGGATACCATAGTAGTGAAATTCTCAATACCAATTTAGATTCCAAAATGTATGCATCCTCTAAATATTTCTCAATTATGTAAGGTCAGAAAAAAGATAATGGAAAAAAATCACAAGTAAAAATAATAGAAGAAAGATACAAATGTAGTATGTGGTGCTTGATGTTTTTCACGTGTCTAACAGCAGTATTCAATTAAACATTTAGAAAATAAAATGCAAAGGAAATACAAATAAAACAGAGTACAAACGTAAAATAACTAAAGTACTAAAAACTTATGATGTAAAACTGAAGTACTAAAATAATTTACACATGTATAGATATCACCTACTGTACATTACCTACTGTAACTACAGTGAAATCAGGTTTCTCACTGATTTCGTATAGGCCTTTAATCTGTTTTATTGTCAGGTTAGTGATGTTGAATTGCCAGAGTTTGTGTTTTTTTTTCTCTCTCTTTTTCCCCTCTTCTCTTTTCATTATCATTATCTGTCTTTCATGGGAATAAGAGGTTATTTACTTGGATTCCGTTTTCCATAATTGGCAATAATTTCCCTGAGGTGGAGCAAGTGCTGTGTATTTAAGCTTAATTTCCTCACATTCACCTGCTGCACAATAAATTCAGTGAATTAATCGGTTCCTCAACACGCGTGTGTGTGTGTGTGCGTGTGCGTGTGTGTGTGTGTGCATGTGCATGCACGTTTGCCTGTTTCAGATGTACATCACGAGCACCATCAAGACGAAAAGCAGTCGCCTGGCCAAGCCTGTACTTTGTCTGGGAATCCTGTGCGCTGCTTTCCTTACCGGCCTGAACCGGGTATCAGAATACCGCAATCACTGCTCTGACGTTATTGCTGGCTTCATATTAGGAAGCTCCGTATCTCTTTTTCTGGTGGGTTTATAGTTTAATGTCATTGTTTTACTCAAATAATAAAAATCTATATTTGGTCATTTTTAAATCTGTTTTTAATATATATTTTGTCTCTGATAGTTTTTTCTCCTCTGTATTGATATATGGCTTACAAAATACACAAAAAATGTTCCTAAAGATTTATATTTCAAATACTATTCCTTTTTGAACTTTTTGTTTTTCAAAGAATCCTGAATGTGTATAGGCCTTCAAAATATATTAAAGTAGAACCCAAGTATTTCAAATTGTATTTCACAATATTACTGATTTTACTGTGTTTTTGTGCTGAGCATTTCTGTTCGCCATGTTTTCTGACTGAAGTGTTACTGAAAATCTTCCCTGTTCCCTTTCACTGTACTTTTCGAAATCCTTAGGTTCCACTTTATAAATAATGGCATATGTTTTGAAATGAAATGATCTTTTTTCTTCTTTTGACTTGGCTTTAGTAGGTATGATAACCATCCCAATCTTCAAAATTTCCTTTCTCATCTGTGTAGGGAATCTGTGTAGTGAACAACTTCAAAGGGACCCACTCCACTCCTACCAAGCAGAAACAGGAGGATTACCGCGGTCTTCCCTTGATGACATTCCCCCGTGTGGAAAGCCCTTTGGAGACACTTAGCGCACAGGTAATGTCTTCTATGGCCTTCAGTAAATCATCTATCCGTCATGCTTCTCACAATCATCTCTTGGTATTTTACACATTGTGTAATAACTTGCATTAATTAGTCATTTCTCTAAGGATTATCACACAACCAAGAGTGTTGTTGCACTGAATATCAGCACAGTCAGGTATGAGACCATGTTGATATTCAGTACAACAACACAAATGTGATGTTACAGTTATGTAAACAATCATTTAATATAGAGTAACTTACATTTCAGGCACAATGTGGTTATTTTATTTATTTTCATTTCGCTAACGCATCACGTATATCAATATTTGCTGGAAAAAAAAGCAAATTAAGCTAAATTATGTTCATCAATGACATTACATCATTGTGGCATACTAGTAAATTTCTTTATCCATTATCACTGGATACAGAAAGATATAGCTTCAGGATATTACACAATAATTTGTGATTAATTATGTAAATTTGTCATTGTGAAATATGTATTTCTATTCTTCACCTTCAGAAGTAATCCCAAAATAAGTTTCTGTCTGTGTATGGCTGGCTTGCATTTTGTAAACCCCACTGAAATTTTAGGCACCCCTGCAGTAGTTTGATTATTTGGCTCCTGAGTAAAAAATAGATTTGATTTTTCAGTTTTCCATTTATTCTTCAAAAAGACTCATTTTATCACCTTATACAGCAGGGAGATCCAATGCTGCTTCATTTTGACACTGTTTGCAGCAGAGAAAATCTTGTCAGACAACTCTATTGACAGCCAGCCAGTAAAATGCCTCGAGCGCCTGAGCAACAGATGTCGGTCAAAGTAATCCCCCTTTGCTTTGGACACCCGCTTAACACCCTAGTGCAATTTAGAGCTGGCTACGCAAGTCATTGTGTTTGGGAAACAAGAAAAATCAGGTGTTCTGTCACGAACTGGACAAGTACAATAATCGAAACGGTTGATTCAACGGGAATTGGCACTGAAAAATTACGTTCTGCTCCGTGGCTCTCTGGAGTTTCCGTTAAATGCACCTGACTGGTAATAAGCATTTAAGTGACAAGTCAAATGCTTATTACCATCTGGAATGGCACAGCATGACTCTGAATCCAATTTTGTTTGTCTTTCAGAACCATTCGGCATCCATGACTGAAGTCACATGACTAAGGGGGCAGCACAGAGTCACTTTCGCTTCACCTCAACACTTCTAGGCACAAAAAGTTTTTTGTACTGTGGCATACTGTAAAAAAAAGAAGAAGAAGAAAAAAGACAGTATTATGTTGTAACTAGTTGTACCTAGAAGCAGCTGTTTTGTACATTTTGTATAAGAGAGTGCTGTAGCTTTTCCTCATAATGTCAACACTACTCAATTCATGTCCAGATTTCTGCCTCCTTTGTCATATTTTACATCACAAAGTAAATATATACAGTCTATATATAATGTAATTCAAATATCGATGTTGTTATGTGGTATTTGTACAAAGAATGATTTTATTTAGATTTTTTTCCTGTACATTTTTGGACAAAGATCATTTTGTATTCTTTTTGTTATCTGTATAAAGCATTTTGATCAATTTGCCTGCTGATTTTCCAGGAATGTTTTTGGTATACCTATTTTTTGGTGTAAGATTTAAAGAAAACATGTTGAATTGTTACACGTCGTTGTATCTCATTCTCCTCGGGCATCTTTGAATGGCCATGTACTCAGCATGTAATACACAACACTGTTTGAATAACCTGTTTTTCCCAACTTGTGTTTTGTTTTTCTTTAAAGTTTGCGTTTCATTTGAAATGCTGAATATATTTTCCTGAGTAGTCTGTCAAATAAATAGTCTGTAGCTGAGTCCAATAACTTGAGTTGGTTTAATTTTTAAGAATGTTAATGTAGCTTGTGCCATAATCTCATGATGACAAGAATGCTTTTACTTCTACTACCACTTTGATTAAAAACATGTTGTTGTGTTCGTTTTTTTTTCCTCAGCCAGGTGGTGTTTAAAGGTGTCTTATGCTTTTTTACATTTTCACCTTTCTTTAGTGTGTAATGTTGCTGTTTGAGCATGAAAAAGTCTGCAAAGTTACAAAGCAAAAACTCACTCCATAGTGAGTTATTCTCTATATCTCTAAGCACTGATTCTGAACTTCCTGAAACTTCTCAATTGTAGTGTTGAGTTCCCTTTCGAATGGGAACTCGCACTGCATCCGAAGACACTTTGGGGAATGCCTTGGTGTGACGATGTCTGAAGTAAGAATATAAAGAGACAATGACATTGGCCTGAAACAGCCCATGGCGTCACTCTAGTGCGACCGTAAGTATAAAAAGAGCACCTGGAGTACACGTCATCAGCTCTTTTGTCTTCAGGTGACCCTTTGTTTGAAATGTTTTTTCCTCTGACAAGCACTTTAGGAAGTGTGTTCCCCTACACACATAATATTTGCATCATTTGTTTGGGAGAGGATCATGTGCGTTCCGTTCTCGAGGGAGTGGAATGTGCAGATTGTTTGGGCTTTTCTATGAAAAAGCTCTGTTCACGCCTGGCCCTTTTCTTGAGGGAATCGGAACAGGCGTCGGTCCCCAGGGGATCATGAACTGCTGCAGCTTAAGCACAGTGGAGATTGAGATCCCTGGGGCTTCTTAGGTTGAGCTGGCAGAAGACTTTGAATGAGGCATGTCTCTTTCTCATTCCTCTGCCACCGACATGATCGCTGAGCCAGATGAGGACGTTCTTTCATCAGAATCATCCGATCTGGCGTATAGCGCTCTTCTGGCTTCGAGCCGGGAAGAGCAGGATGTGCCTGCGCTGGGTGAGGATGTTCTTATAGAGCCCTCACAGCCTGCCTGCCCCAACTACAGTGAGCTGCTAGAGGTTATGGCCCACGCTACACAGCGGTTAGATCTTCCTTGGAAGCGTGAAACGCCACAGTTCGCTCGTGGCAGATTAGTGTTCGGCCCTTTTTGTGGCCGCCTTGTTAAACTGCCTTTAAAGGTGAGCATGGTTGGCTAAGACTAGTGCTCATCTGGATTTAATTAGACAGAGTTATTGTCTGTTGGCTCCTTTAAGCCACCATGATAACCTGTCTCTTGGGTTCAGCATGACTGGCATATTCAGTCAGCAATGTCAAGCGTTTGGCTTTTTGTCAAGCCGCCTTGATAAACTGTTATTTATTTGAGTGTGTTTGGCCCCCTCTCGTTATAGACCGTCTCTCCACTGGGGCCTCCTCTCATTTGAGCCCTTACTAGGCTGCTTTTCAAGTTCGTCCTTCTTTAGCCGCCTTGATGAGCGGCCTGTTTGTTGAGCTTGCTTGGCCTCCTCTCACGAGAGAGGACCCCTTTTACAATGGCCACTGCTCACATGGGTTCATTTTAGACAGCAACATCGAGTGCTCGGCCTTCTGTGAGGCTGCCTTGATAAACTGTCTTTGTATTTCAGTGAGTTCACCTCCTCTCGCTATGGAGAGTCATTCTGATGAGGCCGCCGCTCATTTAAGCCCTGTCTGAACTGCTTTTCAAGTTCGGCCTTCTTAGCCGCCTTGATGAGCAGTCTATTCGTTGAGCATGCTTGGCCTCCTCTCACTATAGAGGGTCCTTCTGCAGTGGCCGCTGCTCTCTTGGGTTAATTTTAGTCAGTGACATTGAGTGCTCGTGCTTTTGTGAGGCCGCCTTGGTAGACTGTGTTTGTATTTGAGTGAGTTCGGCCACCTCTCGCTATAGAGAGTTGTTCTGCTGAGGCCGCCGCTCATTTGAACCCTGTCTGGGCTGTTTATCAAGACAGCTCTCTTAGTCGCTTTGAGTGGCCTATTTATTGAGCATGCTTGGCCTCCTCTCACTATAGAGTGTTCTTGGGCATGAGCTGGGGTCTTTGGCCTTAAGGAAGAGTGTCACCGACAGCCGTGCTGACCTGGTGAGGGATTTGGCTTCCAGTATTTTTCCTGTTTGCCGCCTTATGCTTGTCATCCTATCAAGGCGGTTATTCCCTCAGCGTGGTTAAGTGGGTATTCCTTCCCCAAAGAGTCTCAGGTTACACATGTAACCCCGGTTCCCTGAGAAGGGTAACGAGACATTGCGTCTTGCTGCCACGCTTTGGTTTACCCGGCCAGGTCACCTTCAGACAAATGCTGATGACATGTACTCCAGGTGCTCTTTTATACTCACGGTCGCACTATAGCAGTTGTCTTCTTTTTTTTATGAGAGCCACACTGATAGGACAAAGTCAATGGGAGAGCCACTTTTACCGCAAGTTACATTCGGTACATGAAAAAAATACTATAGTAATTTATATAGTAAATACTTTAGTAAATACTATAGTAAATAGTGTTTTGAACCATACTATAGTAAATTGCAGTATACTTTATATTATAGTATTTACAACACTTTAATGAATGCTACAGCATACTGTAGTGAACTGATAAACTGTAATAAATACTGTAGTTTACTTTAATTTTTACTAGTGTATTGTAGTGTAATATACCCTATAGTTGTAGAAAAATTACAAAAGTACAGTGTTGGGTAAAGTAATTTGTTTATATTACTATAGTTGTTATATTACCACAGCAACTATAGAATTACCACAACAAATTAATTCAAGTACTTTACTAGTATGGTTAAAAACACCATAGTATTTACTATAAATTACTATAGTATTTTGTCATGTTCATAAATAGCATATCTGCTTATCAATCTGTCATCCCTGAACATACAACATGCAATGCAATAAATACAAAAGGCGGCAAAAAACATTCTTTATCATTTACCAGTCAAATTTGTAATTGAGACAAGATGACAAAAAATGACAATGAATGACAAAAAATGACAAAAAATCAGGATTACCTTGCTGGGATAAGCGGAAGTATGCATTTCCTTGACTTTCTTCATGCAGTATTTGTAGCTTGTTGTTTGCGATCCTGTTTTCTCTGTTTCCTCTTTATAGTGTTCATGGTTGAGATTTTTCCTAGTATTTTCTAGACAATTTTAAGTTGTAAAGTGAGCAGGATATGTTAAAATGTAGCACATGGATTCGGCAGGCATGTATTTACAATACTAAGTGGGCAGTCGGTCTCTCGGAGGGTGTGTGGAGCCCTCCCTAGCTCTACACCGCCCCACAAATTTCCAGCGTAAATCTGTGGTGAAAAATGGAACTACAGTGCACTCTCATAGAGAGCCATTGGGGCAGATTTCTGGCTGCCCCGCTCATTTTCACGTTGGGTCATATCACTGTATTATTTGCCATGCGAGCCGCACAATGAGTAACACTGCACTAGAGTGATGTCATGGGCTTTGGCAGGCCAATGTCATTGTCACGTTTCTATTCTTCAGACATCGTCATGCCAAGGCATTCCCCAAAGTGCCTTCGGACGCAGTGTCTCGTTCCCCTTCTCAGGGAACCATGGTTACATGCATAACCTGAGCCGTTTTCTTTCTCGAACATACATGTCACAGTAATCCTCATTAAAAAATTCCCACTGGAGGCATGCGCAATATAAAGGTTAGAGGCCTGGATGAGCTCCGTTAGTAGTGTGTTGAAACTCGCGATTATGGTAAGGGGTGTGGCATTTCTCAAACACGCTTAAGGAATACTGAATCTGTTTTTATGCAAGTGAGATCAGTAAATGCTCTCATTTATTCTACACAGTTTATGCAGCACACACAACGCCTCTGTGATTACTTAAGATTTCTCTCAATATAGGGACAGGAGAGCTGTTACTCAATAAATGGGGAAAAGTAAACTTGCTTTACTTGTTTGAAAAAGTAACTGATATTTTGTTATAAATTTAAAAGTAATGTGTTCCTTTACTAGGGGTAACGTGTTACACCAACACTGGAGTTATGCCATATAATTTGAGATGATACTTTGTTATATTGATATATATTGATAGTGTATTAATGTACCATTTTTTTTTTCTGCCTATTCATTGAAAAAATAGTATGTAAACTGTTTCCATTACAACTATAAAAAAAATTAAACAGAATTAACTTACATTGTCACATGATCATATATTTAATTTTAGTGTTTAGGTATCATTTTATCTTTTTTTGCATTTTTGTGTGAATATGTAAAAATTAGTCCAGATGTGAAAAAGCAGGATTAATATTATTTCTGGTTCATTGCATTGTGGGATGTAATGTTCCATATGGTGTGTTCTAGTTTTATATTACACATTTTGGTAACTACATCTTCAATATATTCCATGCACACTGTGCAAAAACAGTATGAACAGCAAGGAAATCTGCAATTCCAAACATGTGCCACAGTAGTTGTTTACATGCTTACAAATAATCTGTTAACAACTCATGAGGCTAATATTTTTCCGTATATAGAATTTTGAAATGTTGCTTCTAATTCTTGTTTTTTTGTTTTTTTTTTTCTGGAGTAAAGTGATGCGAAGTCAGCTTCTTTGATATAGTATTTCTACTTACGTTAGAAATGTTATGTTATAACACTCCAGTTATGGATATGTTGAATGGCATGATCTGTTGTTTTCTAGTAAATATCTAAAATATCTACATCTCAAGAAGACAAAACGAAACAAAACAAAAAAATGCATAAAATATGCACTTACATACAGTACTGTGCAAAAGCCTTCGACCACCATTAGATGTTGTTTTAGCAATGATATAATGACCATATATAATTATTTTATGTCTCTTTATTAGAATATAAACAGAAAATACAGTAGATTTGTATGCAGTATTAAAAACAGAAAAAAAATCAGGAAAAAAGCAAGTATTTATTGACCTCCCCTTACACTTGAGCAATAGCAGGAAACGCCTCAGGTTACTTGTGTAACCCTGGTTCCCTGAATAGGGAACAAGACGCATTGGGATCACCTCTGTGTGATTACATCTTGAAGCTCTTGTGAAATCGAACCAATGGCGTGACGGGACATCAGAAGCGGGTGACGTCATGGACCTGGAAACTATAAAGCATACCTGAGAACAAAGAACACCAGCTTCTGATTGGCTGAAGCAAGACGCTTGCAGGCATGCAGGGAGTATGGCAGGGCGACACAGCGTCTCGTTCCCTATTCAGGGAACCAGGGTTACACAAGTAACCTGAGACGTTCCCTTTCATGGGAACTTCGAGCTGCGTCGAGACGCATTGGGAACCCTATCCCAACTACGCCATAATGCCCAGTGCCTGTCTGGTATCATTGAGACGAGAGCACAGCAGACCCCGGAGTGGAGCCCAAATCAAGGTTGTAAAACCTAATAAAGGTATGCTGAGAGGACCACCCAGCCGCATCACATATCTCATGGAGGGGGACCCCCAAGATCCAAGCCTTTGAGGCAGCCATACCCATAGTAGAGTGAGCCCGGACAGCCAAGGGTGAATGCTGTCCGGAGGACTCGTAAGCAAGAGAGATGGCCTCGACCACCCACTTGCTCATTCTCTGCTTAGACACAGGGCCCCCTTTTTTAGGAGACCCATAGCAAACAAACAACTGTTCAGTTTTTCACCAGAGGGCAACATATAAGTGTCTAATGCCCTAACTGGGCACAGCAGATTAAGTTTCTCCTGATCCGGATTAGTAAAAGGAGGAGGACAAAAGGCCAAGAGTACATCCGGCCCTGGGACGTTGGTGGGGACCTTGGGTATATAACCAGGTCCTGAATGAAGGAAAGCCTTGACCATACCAGGCACAAATTCTAAACATGAGGGAGCAACCAAAAGTGCTTGAAAATCTCCAATTCTTTTAAGAGATGAAATTGCCAACAGGAAGATAGTTTTAAGAGTGAGGAATCTCTCAGACACCTCCTCTAATGGTTCGAAGGGAGCCTCAGCTAACCCTTCCAACACAATAGCCAAGGCTGGAGTTCTTGTACACTCAGAAGGCCTCAGCCTCTCGGTACCACGGAGAAAGCGTATAACTAGGGGGTCTCTTCCCACAGAAGAGTCCCCCACAGGAGCATGATAGGCAGAAATAGCTGTTATATAGACCTTCAAGGTAGAAGGAGATAAACCATCCGAAAAAATTTTCTTGGAGAAATTGCAGCAGAAGTCTGATAGAAGAGTGGAACGGGTCCAACTGACGTTGTTTACACCAAGTAGAAAACAACTTCCATTTATATGTGTATAGCTTTCTTGTGGAGGGAGCTCTGGAGTGGAGTATGGTCTCCACAACCTCGGTTGGGAGACCACCCACAGTTTCCACAACTCCGGGCGGGGGTGAATTATCATGCCACCCGCTTGAGACAGAAGGTCCTGTCTGATAGGGATCTCCATGGGGGAGCCGTCTAGAAGAGACACTAGGTCTGTGAATCAAACTCGAGTCGGCCAGAAAGGGGCTATCAATATGAGATGGACCCTGTCCTGGCGAACCCTCTTCAGAACTCCTGGGAGCAAAGCAATCGGGGGAAATGCGTACAAACGTAGCCTCGGCCATGTCTGTTCCATGGCATCCAGCCCCAGAGGGTTTCTTTCAAAGCAAACAGGTCGACTTCTGCGTGGCCGAAATTTTTCCAAATGAGCTCCACCACCTTGGGGTGGAGTCTCCATTCCCTGGGCCTCGGCCCCTGCCTCGACAGGATGTCTGCCCCCACATTTTGATGCCCCGGGATATAAGCTGCTCTCAGGGAGAGGAGCTTCCCCTTGGCACACAGGAGGATCCGATGGGCTAACTTGCACAACTGGCGAGACCTCAGACCCCCCTGGTGGTTGATATAGGAGACCACCGACATGTTGTCCGTGTGGCACTAACACGTGAGACCCGAACTGAATTTTGTAACCCTTTTCTATTGTGAGCAGCACCCATTGAGAAATACTAGGGAGAAGTTTCCATTCTGCCAGAAATTCTACTAAGGGAACCAGTCTCTCGAGACTGGCCTCTGGTGTTTTTTGAGTATTCAACCCGGTGCCCTGAAGCAGCGAACCGGCAGGAAACAACTGAATCAAATGCTGACCGACCCTCCTCAGAGGGGACCGCTGCGCCCTGAAGCACACGAGGTGGCAGTGTTGGCAGAACGGCCTCATGAGGGCACCGAAGAGGGACAAATACCATATAGTGTGATATAGGACCCTCTCTGGAGGGGGCTGCCTTCAGATGTCCCACGCCACTGGCGTCAGGAAATCTTCGAAACCTTCTTAGCAATAATGACAGTCCTCAGATCTGTCTTACCCTTCCAAGGCTTCGATTGTGTCGCCCGTCCCTGTCCCCAAGCTCTTTGTGGGGGGGCACGGGTGGTGACACTTTGTTTTTGTTGCGCTCTATGCGCTGAGGAGCTGTTTGATGGCCGTGGCGGGGGAGGAACCTTTAGAAGGCCGCTGACTGTTTTCTGGCTTCCTGGAACCTCTCGACGACCGATGTGACAGAGTCGCCTGAAGAGGCCCAGGGAAGACAGCGGCGCATCCATGAGAACACTTTTGTCTTTCTCTTTGATGTCAGACAGATTCAGCCATAAATGGCTCTCCATGGCCACCAGGGCTGCCATAGACCGGCCGATTGTTTTAGCCGTCTCCTTGGTGGCCCAGAGAGAAAGATCTGTGGCTTTTCTAAGTTCCTGGAAAGCCTCAAAACTAGCCTCCCCGCTCTCATCTATCTCCCCCAGCAGGTCAGCCTGGTAAGCTTGTAATATCGACATGGTGTGCAAACAAGCTGCAGCCTGACCTGCTGCCGAATAAGCTTTGCCCACCAGCGCTGATGTAGTTCTTAGCGGTCTGGTGGGCAGCGTCGGGGATTTAAGGAACGATGCAGACTCGGGCGAGAGATAGCTCGCAAGCGTCTCCTCTACCCGAGGCGTCGCCCCATAACCATACTGTTTCAGCCCCACGGTGTTAGAATAGACAGAAGTTTGGGGGCTGAACACTCTGTACTGCGCTGGTCTCTGTCTCAACCTCGACACCTCGGTGTGGAGGTCGGAAAAGAACGGCAGTCCCCGACACTGAGGTTGTGACCTAGCGAGCAGAAAGCGCTCGTCGAGCTTGCTTTTTTGACGCACATCATTTCTTTTGACAGGCCACTCAATATGTAACTTTTCAACTGCCCTAGTCACAACCTCTAGCAGCTCCTCATAAGCTGGAGAAGAGGATGGTGAGTCCTCGTCTCCAGCCTCGACGCTCACCACATCCACCTCCTCAGAGCTGGATAGATGAAGCGGCGGTGCCTCTCTCCGGGGGAAAGAAACCACAGCACGTGCTTCCACCACCAGAGGAGAGAAACTGGGTCTGACAGGTGAGGGCAGAGATAAGGCCGTCTCTAACCCCTCTGTCAGATCCATCTGTGAACCCCACGAATGAAGCTGCTGCTCTGCCTCGGCAGAAGCGGGACCCAATCCGCGGGGAACACTGGCCGCGGTGCTCTCTTTATCTTTGTCAAAGAGCACCCGGAGAGAACGTGTATCCCACCCATGATGAAACAAGGGCAGGGATGAACACACTTGACAAACTGCTGTTTGCTCACCATTTTGTGTCTTAATAAATAATATATATATATATATATATATATATATATATATATATATATATATATATATATATATATATGCTTGTGGTGTACAAAATACTCTTGTCTTTAGACGAAGAGATATGGCTGTACACGTAATGGACAGACAACACCAAATAAGACACACGATAACACAGATCGCTTGCTGAAGACACAGAAGCTGGCGTTCTTTGTTCTCAGGTATGCTTTATAGTTTCCTGGTCCGTGACATCACCCACCTCTGATGTCCCGTCACGCCATTGGTTCGATTTCACAAGTGCTTCAAGACGTAATCACGCAGAGGTGATCCCAATGCGTCTCGACGCAGCTCGAAGTTCCCATGAAAGGGAACTGGCTCTATTTAACCTAAATTGAATGGAAAAATACTGGAAGGGCAAGAAAACTTACAAAATCTTATGAGAAGTTTCTCAGAGATTCGTTTTTGAGAAAATGGAAGAAATCCAGGTGGTCATATGTAATATGCTGTCACAGACACGCCAGGCTCCACAGTCACCCAATCACAGCACACTCCCTCACCAGAGTACTGATCATCCACACCTGTCACGCATCAGCATCATCATCATCATCATCATCATCATCACAAGGACTACAAGCGGTACTCCCAAACACACAGTCACTGTCCGGTCTCGTTAACGCATACCTACCTGTTATGCTTACCTCAAGGACTCCTTTAACGAATACTTACCTGTCTCCAGCGTTCTCCACGATTCCTAGTGTTCTCCGTGTCTCCAGTGAGTGTCTCTGTGTCTCGTCTGCTCAACGCCTGTCTGCCATCCACAATCCCTGGGAAAACGAGATAAGCATCAGTTCCACATTCATCGTCTGCCACAAAATATACCTGCCTTCACTCACCTGCATAATCTGGTTGTTCAATAAACTTCTACTTGCACTTTACCTGTGTCTCCGTCCCCTTCTGTATGTAACAGAAGACCGGACCAAAACCGTCTGAACAACCACTATGAGCACTCCTGATCCCTTTCAAGACCTGAATGTTGCTGAATGCCCCACGCGCCCCGTGCGACCCATGGTGAGTGTTATCATGCCTACGTTGAATAAGATGAAACCGCTCACCATTGTTGTAAACCTTACTGCTGCTGACTTCTGTCTTCCAGTTAATGCTCTCCTCGACTCTGGGTCAGCTGGAAACTTCTTCTCTGGAGCCCTCTGCCGCCAGCTTAAACTCAAGACAACAGCCACGCCAAAGATCTACCAGATCCACTCTGTAACGGGAAGACCCCTCCGTCAAGTACGTTACAGTGTCGGTCCTCTTCAACTCCAAATCGGCATTCTTCACACGGAGGAAATCCACCTGCTGGTTCTAGAGGATTCAATGGCTGATGTGATCTTAGGGCACCCCTGGTTAGAGCAGCATAACCCCATCATCTCTTGGAGGACAGGAGCGATCCTGAAGTGGAGTAACCAGTGTTTCAATGACTGTTTTCCCCGAGTTTCCTGTTCCTAGTCTCCCATGTTCCAAGGAAATCCAAGTCTGTGCTACGTCTGTGGAAAGTCCACTCGAAAGTCGCTCAACGGACATCCCTGCCTGTTACTCTCACTTCTGCGATGCCTTCTGTCCGAAGAAAGCCTACACGCTGCCTCCTCATCGGCCATGGGACTGTGCAATAGACCTCATCCCCGGTGAGCCAGTGCCCAAAGGAAAGATCTACTCACTTTCCATCCCGGAGGAGAAGGCCATGGAGGATTACATCAACGAAGCTCTGACTCAAGGCTACATACGCCCGTCTACTTCCCCTGCTGCTTCTAGCTTTTTCTTCGTGGCGAAGAAGGACGGAGACTTGCGGCCCTGCATAGTCTACAGAGCTTTAAATAAAATCACCGTCAAATTCAGATACCCGCTTCCTCTCGTCCCATCTACGCTGGAACATCTCCGCGGCGCCACTGTGTTCACAAAGTTGGACCTCCGCAGTGCATATAACCTCATCCGAATACGTGAGGGGGACGAATGGAAGACAGCTTTTGTGACCCCTACCGATCACTATGAGTATTGCGTGATGCCGTATGGACTCGTCAATGCCCCCTCCGTATTCCAGGAATTTATGCATGAGGTGCTCCGGGAGTTTCTGCACAAGTCAGTTCTGGTTTACATCGATGACATCCTGATCTACTCCCGGAGCCTGGCCGAACATCGCCGTCACATTGCGGAGGTCCTCCAACGCCTGAGGGCATTTTGTCTGTTCCTCAAAGCTGAGAAGTGTACATTTCATCAGCCCTCAGTGCCGTTCCTGGGATACATCATCGATCGCAGTGGCGTCCGCATGGACGAGAGGAAGATCACTGCAATTAAGGACTGGCCCATTCCCACCTCTGTTAAAGAACTACAAAGATTCCTGGGGTTCGCTAACTTCTACACAAGATTCATTCAAGGTTAAAGTGTCATCACCACCCCTCTCACGGATTTGCTGCGGAGTAAGCCCAAGTCTCTGTCTTGGACTACAGCTGCCACGCAAGCCTTCGAGACCCTTAAGAAAGTATTCATCTCCGCTCCCCTCCTGGTTCACCCTGATCCAGATCTCCCTTTCGTCGTTGAGGAAGACGCCTCTACCACAAGATTGGGAGCGGTCCTGTCACAGCAGCAGGGGAATCCCAGTAGACTCCATCCATGTGCCTTCTTCTCCCGCAAAATCAACCCGGCGGAGGTAAATTACAACATCGGAAACTGGGAGCTTCTTGCCATCAAGCTCGCTCTGGAGGAGTGGAGGCATTGGCTCGAGGGAGCCCAACATCCATTTGTGGTTCTGACAGACCATAAGAATCTGGAGTACTTACGAGACGCTAAAAGATTGAATCCCCACCAAGCAAGATGGGCTCTTTTCTTCACCAGATTTAACTTTACTATCTCCTACCGCCCTGGATCAAAGAACGTCAAAGCTGATGCTCTATCCCGTATTCATGGTCCTGATGAAAGCACCGATGATCCTGAGCCCATAATCCGCAAGGTTTGCAGTACATTCCACAGACACGGCGCACTCCCCTCATTCACGCATCGCACTCGTCACTGGGCACTGGCCACTGGCCACCCAGTGGTCAATGAGACCCTCTCGTTGCTTAAACAACGCTTCTGGTGGTCCAACATGGCAGCTGACGTCAGGAGGTACTTGTAAGGGTGCAGGGAATGTGCCATCTCAAAGATCCCTCGTCATCTTCCCTCCGGGAAACTCCAACCTCTGCCCGTTCCCAACCGCCCCTGGTCACACCTAGGAGTTGATTTCATCACGGATCTTCCAGTCTCCAACGGATGCACCTGTATCATGGTGGTAGTGGATCGGTTCTCCAAGTCCTGTCGACTAATTCCCCTGCGAGGACTTCCAACAGCAATGGATACCGCTGAGATCATGTTCAACTATGTTTTCAGATACTATGGACTGCCCAAAGATATTGTATCTGACCGTGGATCTCAGTTCACCTCACGAGTCTGGTAATCTTTCTTCAAGCTCCTAGGTGTGACCGTAAGCCTCTCCTCAGGCTATCATCCCCAGATGAACGGGCAGACGGAGAGGAAGATTTAGGAGATCGGCCGTTTCCTAAGTACCTTCTGTCGTGGACACCAGGACTCCTGGAACCAGTTTCTGGGTTGGGTCGAGTACGCCCAGAACTCTCTCCGTCAGCCCACCACTGCTCTTACTCCCTTCCAGTGCGTACTCGGCTATGAACCCCCACTGTTCCCTTGGACTGGGGAACCGTCCCTACAGTGGATTACTGGTTCCAGGAGAGCGAGAGGGTTTGGGACTCAGCCCATCTTCAACTCCAACGAGCCCTACGCAGGCGCAGGATGATAGCGGACCTTTGATGGTCCCAAGCACCCAACTACCAACCGGGACAGAAGGTCTGGCTGTCAACCCGGGATATCAGGATGCGCCTGCCCTGTAGGAAGCTGAGTCCTAGATTCATTGGCCCCTTCACCATCATCCGACAAGTCAACCCCATCACCTACCAGCTGCAACTCCTGCCTGAGTATATAATTCACCCCACTTTCCATGTTTCACTGTTAAAACCTCACCATCCCTCTGTCACTTCTTTCACAGAGCCGGCGAGACTGAGGAACCCCCCCTTCCTCTCATAGTGAATGATGGAGCGGCTTATCTGGTATGAGACATCTTGGACTCCCGCCGCCGTGGTGGTCACCTGGAGTATCTGGTGGACTGGGAGGGGTACGGTCCTGAAGAGCGGTCATGGGTTCCCACTCAGGAGTTGCTCCTGCCTCAGCTGAAGGTGGACCACATCTCCCAGTTATGTCCACATGTGGAGCCGTGAGCAGGAACTGCTGTGGCAGTGATGCTCAGAAGTTGCTCCAGCAGGAGCTGCCTTGGAAGGCATGACCTAGTTATGGGTTTACAATAATTAATTATGAATGGGCACTGTGAATGCTGCGGCAGTGAAAGAAAGTGTAGATGGAGAAACTGGGCTCCTGTGGGAGCTGAGGGGAAATCACTGTTGTGGCAGTTAGGAAAGTCTAGACAGAGAAACTGAGCTCCTGCATGAGTGGAGGGGAAATCACTTCTGCGGCAGTGGATGAAAGTCTAGATGGTGAAACAGAGCTTCTGCGGGAGCTGAAGGAAAATCACTGCTGCGGCAGTGAAGGGAAGTCTAGAAGAGAAACAGAGCTCCTGTGGGAGCATAGGGGAAATCACTAATGCGGCAGTGAAGGAAAGTATAAGTCTATTGAGCTCCTGCGGGAGTGGAGGAACTCTGCAGGACTGTGGCTCTCCAGGACCGACGTTAGCCACCCCTGGTCTAGATGGAGGAACAAAGCTCTTGCGATAACGGTGAAGATATCACTGCTGTGGCAGTGAAGGAAAGTCTAGACGGAGAAACTAAATTTGGACTAACATTAATATAATGCACATAAAGAAAATAATTCTTAAATTAAACAAATTAAATTTTTTATGTAGCTAAAATGTAAATAGCATAAAACTGATAAAATCAACATTGTAAATTAACTCAATCTCTTACTGTTTAACTGCTAGTTTGTCAGTAGTTA
The DNA here is from genome assembly GCA_036281575.1 of Ancherythroculter nigrocauda. Lineage (NCBI taxonomy): Eukaryota > Metazoa > Chordata > Actinopteri > Cypriniformes > Xenocyprididae > Ancherythroculter > Ancherythroculter nigrocauda. The sequence continues at coordinate 28,179,382 of VTFQ01000002.1, read as the reverse complement.
ATATATGCGCCACACCTGCACGTTCTAACAGATCAGCACAGAGAAGTCAAAGTACCTTTATTGTCCCACAATGGGAAATTGGATTTGCAGCAATGCTCCACATAAAACACACAACAAAAAAAAAACCCAAATAAACATACAACAACACTCACCAACAGAGACCAAGCAGCAGAGAAGGAATTCACAGTAACGCCCAATGTACATAACGTGCAAATAAATAAATAAATAAATACAGGACACGATCAAGTGCAAAAATGCAACTTGTGCAAGTTATTACAAAGTGCTAAGTGCCATTAAGGTGCCTTACAGCTGACGGAATAAAAGATATTTGCATCCTCTTTGTTTTGCAACTAGGAACTCAATAGTGCCGCTCAGAGGGCAAAAGCTCAAACTCTATTCTAAGGGGATGATCCTGTGATTGAGCTATAACTTTAGCTTTCCTCTGGACCTGTTTTATGTATAACTCCCCAGGTTGAGCCTGACTTCTCCTGGAAATCTTACTCGCCACTTTGACCAGACTACCAAGTCTGTATTTATTTGTCAGGGAGAGGCTTCCAAACCAAGCAGCTATACAAAAAGCATGATAAAACAGAGTCATCATTTCTGAAGAAACATTAAAAGTGTTCATTTTCCTAAGGAAGTACAGTCTTTGTTGGATTTTCTTTGAGACAGCGTCAACCAAAGGTTCAAAACACAGTTTGTTGTCTAAAATTACTCCAAGATATTTGTATGTCTCCACGAGCTCAATGTCCGTGCCTTTAATGACCGTGACTGTAGGGGGAGGTGGTGTCCTACGAAAATCAATGATCATGTCCTTAGTTTTAGATACATTCAGCTGTAAAAAGGAGCTATCGCACCACTCTACAAACTCACTGAGGACTGGCCCATGGTCTCGCTCATCCCCTGATAGCAGGCTGACAATGACAGAATCATCAGCGAACTTAAGTATGTATCTGTCCTGGTACAAACTGCGACACTGTTTTGTGTACAGGATGTACAGAAGAGGAGACAGACAGCAACCTTGGGGGGAACCAGTGGATGTAAAAGTGACTTCAGACAGGGTGCTGTTAGCCCTTACACTCTGGGATCTGTCAGTTAAAAAATCCAATAACCAGCCCACCAAATTCAAATCAAGGTTAAAATCCACAATCAGTGGATAGCCCTGATACCTTTCATTTCATCATTAAAATCTGAATTGTTAAATCGAGAATAAAATACATTAAATTCATTAACCCATTTTTTTTAGATGAAAAACCATCCAGGACAACTCTGTTGGCTTTATCATTAGACCCAATCAATGTTTTCATTCCTCTCCAGGTTTTCTTTCAATTATTACTTCTCAAATCTGCCTCAATTTTTTCCTTGTACCTTAATTTAGCTTTTTTAATTTCAGCCCTGATCTCTTTTCTCACAGCCCTCTCTGCATTCACATCACCTTCATTAAAAACAGTTTTTCATTTGATCAGCAATTCTTTAATGTCCTTAGAGATCCATTGTTTGTTTTTTGGATACACCTTGACTTCCCTATTCAGAAGAACAGAGTCTTTGCAAAAAGAGATGTAACTGCAGACAATGTCAGTAAGTTCATCAATATCAGAACAGGAGTCCGGAAACACTGTCCAGACCTTCACCTATTTTCTGACAGGCTTCTCCCTCCTCAGCACCGAGGTGTAGGCAGGTAAAAGGTGGACAGAGTTGTGGTCAGAGGCGCCCAGCGCTGGCCCCGCCTTGGACGTATATGCACCTTTAATGGAGCCGTAGCACAGATCAAGAGTTTTATTACGACGTGTGGGGCATGTTACATACTGATAAAAGCTGTTCAGTGTTTTCTTTAAGTTACAATGGTTAAAATCGCCGAGGATAAAATTAGGAGCGGCAGGGGAAATAGACTGAAGTTTGTTTACGGCTTTAAAAACAATGTCTGCGGCGGGTGGATATAAGCCACAGTCACAAAAATCTGGGGGAACTCTCTGGGGAGATAGTATGGCCGTAGTGACACAGACAACAGTTCAATGTCAGGGTGACAAATCTGCTCTCGCACAGTAATATTGTTGCACCATCTGCGATTTATATACAGACAGACCCCTCCACCCAGCGTTTTATGTGTCACCTCACTGTCCCGGTCCAGGCGCAGAGGGGCTCCAAAGCCGCTGATCTCCAGTGCCGAGTCCGAATCCGACTCAGTGAGCCAAGTCTCTGTAAAAGCCATAAGACACGCGTCCCTGTAGTCCTGCAGATGCAAAACATTTGCCCGTAGTTCCTCAGTCTTGTTCCTGAGGGACCGCACATTAGCCAGTATGACTGAAGGCAAAGGGATGCAATTCCTGCTCAGTAGCTTCCTGGTTCGCTGTTTCACACCACCCCTTTTCCCCCGCTTCCTGGTTTGGCCTTGTTTTGTAAAGTTAATGTTTCTAATTAATGTTTCTTAAAACACAATAACACGGACACGAGCTAAAGGTGCTTGTCGCCACAGAACAGCGCCACCGGAAGTTGGAGACTATCACTGTTCTGAAGTATACACAGCCATTGTTTTTATATAAAGCAACAAATAGTCTTGATGAGATTAGACTAATCCTCAACCTAACCTCGGGCTTTATTCTTGGAAAACTCCCAAAACTCAGACATAACAGAAAACCCTTTTAAATTTTAACAATGACATTAAACACTAACTGATCAATTAACATATATAAATTTTCTTGATCAAGAACACAATGTTTATTTTTAACATTAACTCCTTTAACCATCAGAAGAAAAGCATGATGGGAACTAGAAATTTACTGCGTAGTTAAAACCGACATTGTGGGACGGATAGCGCCACTGAAAAGTGTTGCAGAATACAATCAGTAATTAGCGGCACCTGCATGGAGCCATTGCAGAGATGCAGAGGGGAAACTTGTTGTGTTACCAGCGCATGAGAGAGCCACGATGAGTGGCTGATTTTTATTCTAGGATTGATTCCTTCGAATTTAAGGATTTAATCGACATGAAATTGGTCAGTTTCTATGTGGCAGAATTAAGGTAGTAACTTCTTCTGGTGGTAAGTTTGAGATCTGGATATAGCTAATTGGGAGCTGTAGCCTGTAGCGCTAACAATAAAAATAAAGTGATAAAAAAAGGGGAATCGGCCACCATTACTGTTCAGTATTAAATGAATCCTGAAGGTGGAGGAGAATGGTTGAGCCATTAGATTGCTGTGGGTGAGTGGGCGGGGCTCAATGCCAAAACAGCTGATGCCAGAGCAAGGTGAGCAGCTGCTTATATGCCCCGGCAGTTAATTGAAAGATTAGATGGGTTCACTCCTCCCGAAATATGTTTCGGAACTTCACTTCTACTAACTATAAGTAACTTTGCAAGTACATTTAAACTTAACCCCTTATTCTACTAACTCTAATCATACCCCTAAAAGTCCTACTAATGCTCAACTAATACTCTAATGAGAGTTAGATGACATGTAGGTGCAACATTATGTATATTCAACAGAATATCTAAAGTGGACCATCTAAATAAAGTGTAAAACACACTCTCTAACAACACTGGTCACATGGTTTAAACCATCAAGGTGATTGATGAGACGTATGAAACTCAAAGGATCTTGAACTCTTCGAAAGAAAACTTCCCAGTGAATGCAGGTTTGACCTCTTCACATCAGAACTCTATGAACATGCAGTAAAAAATATATTTCAGGAGGAAAGTTTGTGAAAAAGTTAATTCTGAAGTTATATGGGCAAATAAAAACCTCCACGGCAAAAGCTAAATGTACACAGCATTAAGTTTGGTGTAAACAAATCATCGCCTACCAGTACCAAAACCTCATGCCAGCTGTGCGTTGAGTTTGAGAGAATTGTTTGCTGCTTCAGGGTTTAAATGACTTGCAGTCATTAACAAACCAATGAATAACAATAAGTGCATCTGTGATCTAAAAAAAAAAAAAAAAAAAGTAACTGACAATCTGACAATGCCAAGCAAAGGCAATAACAGCCTCAAACTAAAGGAATTGACAAACTTTTCAATTTGAGGTGAACTATCCTTTTAAATTCTATTCAATTTTAAGTATTCTAAAGTGTCAGAGAAACATAATCAAGTTACTTAGAGTATGATTCCTGTTTCTTCAGCCTCAAGTCATTATTATACAAAGAGAATGAAAAGTTGACATAAATCTCTAATAAATATCCCGAGAGGTTTAGATGAAGACAGCTCATGAATGAGGGCACTGAAGCAGCAGTTAGCTGTAGATGGGTTAGGAATTGGATGGTTTAACTAAGCCACAGAAGAGCCAACTTTGCCTTGAGAGGATTCAAATTCAGTCTTTGCAATAATTAACATCTGCTGAAAATCATATCTTGCCTGCTTGTGTTCTTACATTTTAATGAACAAGATTTGTATAAATTATCATACAGTGGCATGAAAAGGTTTTTGATATATGATTTTTTTTTTATATATATATATATTTGGATAACAGAATAGTTGTACAATTTTAAACGGAATGTAATGTTGCACGAATGGAAGCATTTCAATTAAAAGAGTTAACATTGACTCCCTATTATTAACCCTGTGAAAAAGTAAATATTTGTAAAACTAATAACTGGTTGGACAGACAAAGACATCCACATAGATACACTATGCCAAACCTGTGTTTCTCTCTATTAAGTACTATTTTCTTTGCACACTTCTTATTGCTCAATTATGAACCCAGACCAGCTGGTGCTCGAAGATGCCTGTAGTTCTTTTAAAGGTTTTCTGGGATGTTCTGAAACTTTGAAGATGAGGTGCCCCAGTAACGTCTTTTCCATTTAGAAGTAAAGGCTTACATTGTTTGATGGAGTCTGAGAACCTTAGAAATGACTTTGTAAGCCTTTCTAAACAAATATATGTATTAATTTTCTTACCTGTTTTGATATGTACCTGTATACATTTTATGGTGACTATAATGGAAAGGTTCAATAAATAGCCTATGCGCAATTCAAAGGGGACCTATTATGCCCCATTTTACAAGATGTAAAATAAGTATCTGATGTAAAATAAGTATCTGAGTGTGTATGTGAAGTTTTAGCTCAAAATATCCCACAGCTAATTTTTTATAGCATGTTAAAATTGCCACTTTTTGGAGTTGAGCAAAAACGCACCGTTTCAGTGTGTGCCCTGTAAATGCAAATGAGCTGCTGCACTCTGCCTAAGAGGGTGGAGCTTCAAGAGCTCGTTCTCTTGTGTCAGGATTCAGTCAGGACACACTATAATGTCAGAAACTGTGAATATATGCTGCATGGAGATAGAACAGGTATAGTTTAGTTCAATTACGGTTATAACTCATACTGTCGTCTTGTTTTTATCCACTATATTACTACTATTTCGGTAGAGTTGAGGGAGCATTTTCTTCGAAAACAAAATTAATCCACCTCATCTTCAGCGGCTCAGATTTCAGGAGTAGATGGAGAGAGCTATGTGGATTAATCCATTCAGCTACAGAACACCTAAAACACTTGGGAGAGATTCCCGTCAGTGCAACAATGGCGGACTGTACAACTTGTTGTGAACTCACTCAGGGCAGTTCTATGTTAAAACGTCAGTGTCTGTCAACATTCGTGGACAGGGCCTGTGGCGAATGTGACATCACACTGCCAGGGATCTGGAAATGGCTTGTTCTGAGACACTGCTTTTTATCATTATAGGGTGGTTGTGTACACACACTGCCAAAACACATTTATAGCCAAACACCATGCAAATGTGTATTTTGCATAATAGGTCCCCTTTAAAATCAACAGGACTATTCGGAACTGGTTATATTAAAAAGGATGAAACTGGCACTGAATAATTTTCATCATAAGTACTTAATTTAGACTTAAAATTAAGATATACACCAAAGTTACAACACACTGAAATTCTCTGCAATGCCTGGCAGTGGCACTGGATACCTCTTGTGGGATGGCCTTTAACTCCCCTGTCTCCTGATGCTGACTGGCTCCTTCCATGCCAGTGTCCACCCCGTTCTGCCTGCTCTTCCCCATACGGTGGACAGCAGCAGGCCCCATTGAACTGTGCTGACTCCACCGGCTCCTTCCGATGGCAGCCATGCCATGAGGCCCCAGAACCATTTCCTTATGATTCCCATCATGGTTTCACCAGATCTCATCAAAATTGTAACAATTCATTATATTGCAAAAATACATTTGAATCTTATTTTATAAGATTTGAAAGAAACATAATCTCACATCTGAAATAAATCTCAATCTCAATATATCTCAAAGCCATTTTAATTCATAGAAACATAACCATTCAAGGTTAACAGTGTGTGTTCAAGATTAACTTTCTTGTTACGACTCTAGAGACAACGACCTGGCTTTCTTCTTAAAAATGTTCTCGGTTCTGTGTATCAATATGCAGGAGACACTATCATACATCACAGTTTGACACCTTAAATAAATGTCATTTTGACACATAAATGTCTTCCCTTCAGGCAGTTACGCACTGTCCTTTTTTCATTGCCACATACAGTAAAAACAAGGTATCCTCAGAACTAAAATTCTGGGAATACATAAATACACATTGCTTACTATATCCAATTTTGACTCCCTCTGTCCCTTTTTCAAGTTCAATTCAATGAGGAATCATATAATAATAATAATAAAAAACTCTAAATAAAAAAAGGCTTCAGAGAATGTGCTGAGAAAGTCTTGCGTCCCTTAGGATCTGCAATTGAAATAATCAACCGCTAGGTCCAAGCCTTTGAACAATGTAACCCATAAAACTCTCCAAAGCCATATTTCCCACAAGTCTAGGACTCGGCTGAAGTCTCATGTCTTCTGATAATGCTCCAGCTCTTTTTTCTTCTTCATGGCAAGCTGCAGTTGCTTTTTGATAAGCTGGATTTGTGTTTCCAGATCTGTCAATTCCTGCACTATTGGGTTCTGGGCAAGACCCAGCAAGTCGGTTCTTCCGTTAGATGTGGCCTGTAATGGAAGCTGTCTCTTCTCCTGTGGGGACAGCAGTTCTTTACAATGTGAACATTCCAGGTCATTTTGTTGTCCCTCTTGGTTGGATAATTTTCTCCTGTTGCAATTGGAAGTTCCCAAAGAGTTCCATGGCATTTGTTGGTTGTTTCCAACATTGCAGCTTAATTGAGACAATAATTATATCACAATATCAGTATATAAATACACATTTTAGGAAGCATGTCATTCAAAGTACTAGTTGTCCCAATAATGAAAATCCTGTCATGATTTACTCAACCTTTTGTCATTCCAAATCCATATGACTTTCTTCCGTACAACATGAAAGGAGAATTTTTGAAAGACTTGATGCTATTTTAACAAAAACGATCTATTTTTACTCGTGTACTATATTCCAAGTGTTGTGAAGGCATATTATATCTTTCATTGAGAAACTGATTACTAAAAGTCTTCACATCTAACCTAACTTTCCTTAGTGTGTTCATGAGAAATGCAGAAATCATGAATGATTTGGGCTGGATTTCCAGAAACCTTCTTAACTCTACTTCGTTTTTAAATTATACCTTAAGCTATACCTTAAAGGTGCCGTAGAATGCGTTTTCAAAAGATGTAATATAAGTCTAAGGTGTTCCCTGAATGTGTCTGTGAAGTTTCAGCTCAAAATACCCCATAGATTTTTTTTTAATTCATTTTTTTAACTGCCTATTTTAGGGCATTATTAAATATGCACCAATTCAGGCTGCGGCCCCTTTAAATTCTTGTGCTCCCCAACCCCGAGCTTGCGACTGCCTTAAACAGCATAAACAAAGTTCACACAGCTAATATAACCCTCAAAATGGATCTTTACAAAGTGTTCGTCATGCAACATGTCTAATCATGTAAGTACAGTGTTTATTTGGATGTTTACATTTGATTCTGAATGAGTTTGAGGCTATGCTCCATTGCTCCATTGCTAACTGGCTAACGCTACAATGTTGGAGAGATTTATAAAGAATGAAGCTGTGTTTATGAATTATACAGACTGCAAGTGTTTAATAATGAAAATAATGACCGCTCTTGTCTCCGTGATTACAGTAAGAAACTATGGTAACTTTAACCACATTTAACAGTACATTAGCAACATGCTAACGAAACATTTAGAAAGACAATTTACAAATATCACTAAAAATATCATGTTATCATGGATCATGTCAGTTATTATCACTCCATCTGCCATTTTTCGCTATTGTTCTTGCTTGCTTACCTAGTCTGATGATTCAGCTGTGCACAGATCTAGACGTTAATACTGGCTGCCCTTGTCTAATGCCTTGAACATGGGCTGGCATATGCAAATATTGGGGGCGTACATATTAATGATCCCGACGTAACAGCCGGTGTTATGTTGAGATTCGCCTGTTCTTCAGAGGTCTTTTAAACAAATCAAATTTACATAAGAAGGAGGAAACAATGGTGTTTGAGACTCACTGTATGTCATTTCCATGTACTGAACTCTTGTTATTCAACTATGCCAAGGTAAATTCAATTTTTCATTCTACGGCACCTTTAACATTAATACGTTTTTAAAACGTTCTTAATTAAAGCTGCAGTCCGTAACTTTTTTTGGTTAAAAATGATCCAAAATCAATTTTTGAGCAAGTACATAACCAGCCAGTGTTCAAAACTATCTAATTATCTTGTCTCGATTCACACCGGTAAGCTTGTAGTAATGTTTTATAATAAGAGCGACATGGTGGATTTCCACGGGAAATTCGAGCATGCAGCAGTTCGTCTGTGCGTCATTACGTCACGTCCGTAAACTGAAAGGAAGGAGTCCCATCCAGGCTAGTCTGTTTAATCACATGAGGATGCTGCTGGTAGTGGCACATTTCTAGCCTTTTCTCACAGCAGCTGAAATAATTAAACTTATCATTTTGATGGTGGATTTTAATCCAGAAAGGTCCAAATGACAATCATCAGTGACAACTGGAGATTCACCCGTAGTCAAAAAGCAAAAGACTTTGGACTGTGGAGTGGCTGCAGAAATTGAAATCTACAGGTAACGCTAATACACACTAAATACACAGTCACGCAATGCTGATGTTAACATTAACAATTTGAGGACAATACAACAGTAATAATAATTTGCACGGTTTGGCATGATCCGAGCTAAGTGATCGTTAGATATAATCATCATTGGCAGCGCAATTTATTGTAGGCCTAATGCTTTTTTCCTCAGCTAGGTCAGAACAAAAGTGGCAGACGTTACTTACTTGTTCAGATGATATTGCACAACGCACGTACAGATAACTGTTCCGCATATGACTGCAATTGCAGGTTTCAAACAGAGATGGTGACTAAGAGGAAAAATCATGGACTGCAGCTTTAAGTATACCTTCTATAAGTCATTCGTTCGGAAGGACCACACTTAGCTATACCTTATCACTGTTGACAGTCTATACGAATATAATTCTGAAATTGTAATACACACAATGTTCAATTAGGTTGAGCTAGAGACAGACGCGGTCAGCGCTTGTCATATTCCATACACATGTCTATGGAAGCTGCAGTAATAACCCTTTCACTTATATAATTTGACAAAGTGTTTTATTTATATCAGATACACATTTTGTATGAAACGATAAAGTTTACTCTATTCTTCTGCCAGTTCACCGGCCACATACTTGTATGTATTATGGGGAAAATTTCGTAAATCCGACAGCTATTGCAAACTCATCGTGCAACAAAACACATTCACTTCCACATATTTTACAATCAGAATATAACATCAAATTCTGAGCCTCACGGAGCCATCGGATTTCAACTAAAATATCTTAATTTGTGTTCCGAAGATTAACAAAGGTTTTACGGGTGTGGAACGGCATGAGGGTAAGTAATAAATGACAGAATTTTCATTTTTGGGTGAACTAACCCTTTAATGAACTACCTGATTTGTTTTACAAAACTGGTCTAATAAAAACCAGAACAACAAATAATGTCTTTAAAAGACTTACCAATATACTAATATTTTAACACACAAGTCATGTGACAACTTGTATGATACTTTAATGGTGCTTTATGTTATTTTTAGAAGTGTGAAAGCTTCAATTTACTGTAATTACAAGAAAAAGCTGAACAAGTTCACATTCTTTAAAATTTCTCTTTGTGTGTTTCCTTTAAGAATGTCACTACTTCAGGACTTTAATTTAATGTTGCTTGAATGCTACAGAGTATTTAAAAGCTCCTTCAGTATGACAGCAGTTTACCTTTTCTCCGGTTTTGCAACAGTCTGTAATTTGTCTTCTTTGAAAGTTGGGTTAAGTGCTCGATGTAATCTCTGAAAAACAATTAAATTATTAAAGTAAAGAAGTGCTGAGAATTACAAAGTAATTTAAAATGTGTCACCAAGATTGCATGTAATTATGTTTAATAAAACCAGCCTAGAACTCTACAAATGAACTTACTTGACTGGTGTGGAGCCAGTACTTATGCTGTGACGACTCCTGCATTCTGGGTATCAGCCAGCGATGGACAATGTGTTCACCTAGTGTGGTGAGGAGAGACAGGGCCACTCCAATGCATAGCATGACAAATAACCCTGAGAAGTGCTTTATTCCCATCTGTAAAGTCTGTGTATGACAACAGAAAGTTAAGGTAAGAAAAGAGGAATAGTTCACCCATAAATTAAATTTTGTCAGTATTTAATCACCCTCACGTAGAACCTCTTATTATATATATATATATATATCACACACACATGTTTGTTTTTGTGGCGTAATGGTTTTTAGACTGTACAAACCTTATTTTCTATCGCCATACACCTAAACCTACCTATCACAGAAAACACTGCACATTTTTACTTTCTCAAAAAAAAAAAAAAACTCATTCTGTATGATTTATAAGCCTTTTGAAAAATGGAGACATGGGGTAATGTCCTCATAAGTCCCCTCTCCTTGTAATACCTATGTCATACCCATGTCATTATACAAATTTGTGTCCTGATATGTCACAAAAACGCACACACACGCATGCACACACACAGACACACTCAGACAAAATGTCAACAGAAAAAAATATTTAAAAAAAGACAGGCTTCAAAGTCCCACCCCTGAAGTTTGCATATTAGTAGCCTAACTATATCAGTACTATATTTACGCAGCTTTCTTTAGTGTACATAATCAAAGTGATAGCATTTCTGATTTTCAGTTTGTATCATGACTTACTTCTGTGACTGCAAAGCTTCTTTTACCACAGGGTACCACCTTGTACCACTTATCATGTAGCATGTCCATAAATCCATCAGATTTGTACTGACTGACCAACTCAGAGATATTTGAAGTCAGAGGTGAGTTCTGTTTAAGCCCAATACCATAGCCTGTGAACGCAAAGACATTTTTTTTATTTTTATCTTAGCTATTAGAGCAGCATGTGCACAGTTTTTCATTCACTCTGTAACCTATAAACAATAACAAGTGAGTAAGAAGCATTCAGTTACTTGCCTTCAATAGCAAACGGCTTTCCCACTGTCAGCATTTTGCAGTCTGCATCAATAGACACTTCATAGTCTAAAAGAGCTTTGTCCATTATAAAAGCATCCAGCTTTTGGGGATCATTCCTGAAATAGCATCAAACAGTTTGCTATTATACAGTGACACACAGAAAGTATTTGCATCCATTATAGCCCCCCCCCCCCCTCTCTCTCTATATATATATATATTTGAAAAGTAACATTTTAAACAATATCTCAATGAACACAAAAACAATTTCCAAAATGCTGACAAGACTAAGTTTAATATAACATCTGTTTAACTTATAACATGAAAGTAAGGTTAATAATGTAACTTAGATTACACTTTTTTTTTTTTTTTTTTTTTTTGGGTGATGCAAAAATGAGTACACCCCACAACAAAAACTACTACATCTAGTACTTTGTATGGCCTCCATGATTTTTAATGACAGCACCAAGTCTTCTAGGCATGGAATGAACATGTTGGCGACATTTTGCAACATCTATCTTTTTCCATTCTTCAAGAATGACCTCTTTTAGAGACTGGATGCTGGATGGAGAGTGAGGCTCAACTTGTCTCTTCAGAATTCCCCATAGGTGTTCGATTGGGTTCAGATCAGGAGCCACTGAATCACTTTCAGAAATCCAACAGTGACCTTAGATGTGTGTTTAGGATCATTGTCATGTTGGAAAAGTGCATGACGACCAAGGGCACGGAGTGATGGTAGCATCTTCTCTTTCAGTATAGAGCAGTGCATCTGTGAATTCATGATGCCATCAATGAAATGCAGCTCCCCGACACCAGCAGCACTCATGCAGCCCCACATAAGGACACTGCCACCACCATGTTTCACTGTAGGCACCATGCATTTTTCTTTGTATTCCTCACTTTAGCAACGCCATACAGTTTTGAAACCATCAGTTCCAAAAAAAATTTATCTTGGTCTCATCATTCCAGAGTATAGAGTCCCAGTAGTCTTCATCTTTGTCAGCATGGGCCCTGGCAAACTCTATGTGGGCTTTTTTTTTGTGCCTGGGCTTTAAAAGAGGCTTCTTTCGTGGACGGTACCCATGCATGTCATTTCTTCTGCAATGTATGCCGTATTGTGTCATGGGAAATAGTCACCCCAGTTTGGCTTTCTACTTCTTTAGATAAATGCAGTGAACTTGCATGCTGATTTTCTTCAACCCTTCTCATCAGAAGACGCTCCTGTCAAGGTGTTAACCTCAGTGGACGACCTGGATGGCTCTGTGAGATGGTTGCAGTTCCATCTTTTTAAAATTTTTGTACCACTTTTGCTACAGTATTTTGACTGATAAGTAAAGCTTTGCTCATCTTCTTGTAGCCTTCACCTTTCTGGTGTAAAGATTAAAAATTATTTTCTTTCTCAGGTCTTGTGACATTTCTCTTCCATGTGGTGCCATTGCTGACAACATGAAATGGGAAGGGGTTTTAGCACCCTTTTATGGGTGTCTGCTGTCTGCTGGACACCTGTGTAATGAATAATTAGACTCACCTGTGGTTGAATTCTTGTTAAATTAGACATTTGTAGTCTAAAATTTAGCTTTGCTCCAGAGACTTTCAGTGGGATGTACTCATATTTGCATCACCCTAATTTGAGTAAAACTGAAAATTTTGTTCTCTAAGTTATATTATTAACCTTACTTTCATAAGTTAAACAGATAATATAAAACTTAGTCTTGTCAACATTTTGGAAATTGTTTCTGTGTTCATTACTTAAAATTTTACTTTTCAAAGGGGGTGTTCTCATTTACGCTGAGCACTGTATATACATTTTGTCTATGGAGGTAGAGGTAATGTCATGTAGTCACAACATGAACTTTTGTTCAGTATTGTTGCATCAGTCAATTAGTCCTAAAGTCCTCACAATGAACCAAAACTACTAGAACCAAATACCTATACACACTCGTAGAAGGGAACACAGAGTCCATAACCTGACTTTACTACTAGCAGTTGCATCCCTGTATATCCTATGCAGTTCAAAAAGTATGTTATCTTGCAAAAACACGTGCTGGATTGATTTAAAAGGAGAGACCTTGCTAACCTTCTTAGGAAAATATTGCAAATTTCATCTACTTCTCCTGAAATCTATTCATTCTTTCCTGCTTGAAGGAATTATACACTGTGGCAATATTTTGGAGTATGTAGTCTGATTTGAGGACTGCATCAAATCATGTCCTGAAGGTTGTGGAGACTCATAAGAGGAGTTTCAGACTTGCAACAGAGGTTTACGAAAGGAGGAAAAATGTAGTTAAGTGTGGCTGGTCGAACACTCATGTGACGTTGTTTAGAAACTCTTGGCATTGACTTATTTGCTTGGGGCATTACTACAGTTAAGTTCATATGTGTTAAAAAGCCCAATTTCACTAATTTTAGGCCATAACTTTTAAAAACAACAACAACGAGAAAAAAAAAAAAGCTAGAAATGTATTGTGTATGTATAAAGAAATGTTTAGAGAAAGTATCAAAAAAAACAAAACATGTTTTCTTAGAATATATAACTATAATTTATATATTAATGTTAATCGATGGTCAGGTTATAATTGTCCCTCCCCCCATCTCATTCCATCCCATCCCATCCATCCTGTCCATCATTTACTAAGCAAAAGCTAGCAAAAACTCACTGACATTTTAGTTTAAGTGCCCTGACTGTGTCAAGAAATACATCCCTGAAGTACATTATAACACAAGCATACTTGTTTTTTTTGTTTGTTTTTTTTTTTTTTTTTTTTAAACCTCAAGGGTTCAAAATGTATAGCATAATAAAAAGACCTGCTTGCTTCCCAAACTTGAACAGTTGTTCCCCAGTATATCTGTTGTTTTGATTCCCATATGGAGACAGATAGATAGATAGAATTCTTTTCTATACGTGTTTTTGCACAGTCCCAACATCAGTCAAACAAGTCTATTCTTTCCTAGACTTGTACAGTGAAACCACATGGATTTGTACAACATAGCAAGAAGGCGAAAGCCATCTAAGAAGGACGTGGTAGAGGGCATCCAGTAAATTAGTGCTGCTTCAGTGATTTATGCCACTTTGCAATAATGATTATGACTTACTTGAGATGATCTATTCCATCAGGGGTTGTAGGAACATTGTATCGTCTCATGTATTCATGCATCTCTGGAAAGCTTTTTTTCACATAGTCCTCAGCGCTGCTCTCCCGAACAGTTCCAAAGCGGAAACCTTGTGATGGATGGTGGAGCTTGAAAAGCAAGAAGACCATTTTCAGCAACCAGTAAGTATATTTTTAGCCTCTTAACTATTTGTAAGTTGCAAGCCTGCCAGTCATTTTGACATAATTTGAAAATGATACACACAAGTTACTCTTACCTTGGGATCATGTATACCTGAGAGTTGCTCGTAGGTTTTCTCACCAACCATTACAGCGGCGAGATTAGCTGTGTATGTTGACAGGCAGAACAAACAGAAAATGGCCCAGAGGTTCATGAGGAATCTCCCAGTCCAACACTTTGGCGGCTTAATGGCGGCAGTCCTGCCGAATAAGATTGCGTAGCAAACGTTTAGCGCAGAGGAGAAAGAAAAGACACGGTCCCTGTTCCTCCCCCTTGGGGTCATCCCGAAAGGGCTTTTCCACTCATAGAAGGTCAGGAACACGGCTGTCACATGTAAAGACACAAATATTCCTAGCCACATACTCCAGTGCAGGGGCCACATGAAGGCACCAATAGGTGCAGCAGTATCTCTAGTCCTGACAAGAATTCCCAGACTGGTGGAGAAGAAGGGGCTGGTGAAGTCAATGACCTGACTGCGTGCTGAATTGATGCTAAAGGAAGTGACAGCCAGATGTGCAGCCCCACTCATGAGGTCCCCGACCAGCCCTGTCCAGCGACCACTCTTGTAAGCTCCGTATTTTCCATCTCCCACAATGTAGAGGTCAAAGTCAAACCCCATGTCCTCTGCCAGCTTCTCTAAAAGATCAATGCAATAACCATAGCAACATTTTTTAAACTCCATGGGCACGGTGTCATTGGCACCTTGTAAACCCTGAAAAAGACTTTCCAACAAGGCTGTATTGTTTGTTAGGGGGTCAAGGCACAACTGGCCAGCCGGGCACAAACCTTCTTCATCAACATCTCGAGTGAAGACAAATGGGTGTTCTACCAGGGTGACGACTCGCAAGTGTAGACGTGAGGAATGCCGCCAGTCTGCCCCTGTCTGAGAATGTCTTTTATTAGGCCAAACACCATAATCCATAACCACCTTTCCTTGCTTCCAGCTGCCGAGACGTGTCCACATGGGCTTGCCTATTGGGTCATGCTGTAAATTCCATATGAAGTGATTGCTTTCAGAGATGATGGTAGATTCCTCTTGAACATTGACGTAGCCACTCAGGCCATCAAACGACATGTTGGCCATGTATCTGAGAATCAAGAGAAAATAGATTTCATCCAATCTGTAGAAGTTAATCCAGTCTAATTCTAAAGCAAAAACACTAAAGCAAAATTGACCTAATTTGCTTTTATAACAAAATGTCATCAAAATGCCTTATCTAAAGGCCTGTTCACACCAAGGATGATAACAATAACTGTATAGTTTTAATAATCATTCAACATGAGAATAGCAGAGTCCACACCACAACTATAATAACACAGAGAAATGATATTGTTCATTTTCAGAATGATTTTTCCAGTTGATGAACAATAAAACATTGACAGCCAATCAGAATTGATCCGACTTTAAACAGCTCAAGCATTTAAAGCTCCAGATGACATAGCATTGTGTGCTTACAATAAACAGAACAGTCTCATGCATTGGTGTAGACGCTTATATAGTTATCGCTATAGTTAACATTCTTGGTGTGAATGGGCCTTTACTGTGCAGGATTCATCAAAGAAAGATACTTGGTGTATTTATCCTTCAAACAGAATCTACCACAATTACCACAATACCACAAAAACACTTGTAGTATACTTGTAGTGTAAATAGCTGCTTCCAAATAATGAAGTCTAATGTTTTATAATTAAATTAAATCCTGATAGATAAAATCAAGTCCCACTCTACATTACCTTTAGATTGGGCAGTAAAAATAAAAGAGCGCTACTAACTTCGAAGTCACATTTGCAGTAGCATGATCATTGCTGGGTTGTTTTTAAAACAATGTAGCTTTTCTAGCAAAAAACAATTCTTTTTGTCACATTTTTGTTTTTATGAGATCCGTATTTTGTGCCATATAAATTCTGCTCTAATTGCAAAATATAAAATAGGCTGAACAACTTGTAAGATACTGCCCCTTTAATGTCTCCTGTGTAGTTAACATAGGTATAGCATAGCTAACTACTTTTCTTCCAAATGTAATTTTTACTATTAGCATTTATCTGTAGATTAACCACCTCAAATTATTAGCAGCTTGGAAATCTAAAAGCTTATAGAAGCTTCCACAACACTGATGATTTTTTACTGTACATTCTATTTAATTTGGAAACATGTAGCATTACAAAAGGTAAATGTCTGTGCAAATGCATTTTTCTTTGATGCTTTAACTTCACACTGAACCCATTGCCTGATGGGTAAGCTGTACTATTTAGCTACTTGACTGACCTTTCAGTTTAGGGAAAGTATTATTGTGTCTTGTATTTTTCTCTCTTCGATGTAGAGGTTTTTTTTTCTGCAACAGTAACCCTGTTAAATCAGTAATGGTAGGAGTGCTGAGCATGTGAAATTTAAGTCCTGAGGCAGTTTGGTTAGAAATTGGCGAAGTTGTTTACTGACAGTGCAGTGTTGGAGAAAACACTCTTGATATGCTGTCTTAAAAAGCTCCTCTCAGCTGCTGTGGATGAAGAGGATAATCCTTATATAATATGCAGACATGCAGTATAGTCACTGGTCACAGATGATCAGAATTCTGACATTGGTTGGTCTGTCAAAAATTGTCAAATTTTACATAATGTAAAAACTAACCTTTCTGAAAGGCTGGTGGAAACTGAGAGCGTATCTCTGTTCCTGCTTTGTCTGCTGCCTTCTAAGGCAGCATTCCAAATGAAATGGAACTTAATAAGATATAATTTGGAACACTCTACTTAAACAGCAATTATACACGTCATATGCATAGCACTCCTGAGGTGCAGGAAACATTACTTCCAATAGAGTTTGATATTTACATGTTGCTAAGCTAATGATGTGACACTCTTATAAGCATAAAAACATAAATATTGTATAAAATAGTAATTTACTTTGACAAATCTATGTCATCAGTAATTTTAAACTGACACAATGCATTATGAGCTTGTCTTCTCTGCAAATCATAAATTTGATGTGTTCTTAGAATTTAGCTGAAAGAATGTACACTCTAAAAATAAGTGTTCCAAAAGGGGTTTTCACAGTGATGCCATTGAAGAACCATTGTTAGTTCCCCAAAGAACGGTTCTTAACAGATCCTTTTTTTTTTTTTTTTTTTTTTCCCTCAATTCTTAAAAGAACAATTTAATAACCTAAAGATCCGTTTTCCACTACACAGAACCTTTAGCACAATAGAAAGATCCCATGGCAGTCAAAGGTTCTTCATGGAACCATAGATGCCAAAACAGAACTTTTACTTATTGTTAAGAGTGTATAGAAGGCAGCATAACATTTTATTGATATTACAAAATATCAGACAGTGTGCCAAATAAAATACCTGGACAGAAAGGTTCCTGATGTGAGATTTTTAGTCTCAAGTCTTGCCAGACAATTTGTGATGCCAGGAATCAGTGCCAGCTCTGGAGACACAGTGGCAGCCGATCCCACTGCCCGCGCCACCAGCTCTAAAGCATCCTGAACATAATGATCCAGTGAAGGCTTGCCCATTTGACCATGTGCAAGAAGACCCAAGGGAAGTCCCTCTGTCCATAATTCCTCCACGTTTTGAGAGTCTCCTATAATCCAGCGGTAATCAGGAAGAATCAGACCAAACTTTGCAATGGTGGTAAAGATTCTCCTTATATCCCTGATGTCACATCCAAAGGTCACTATAGTAGATGTTGAGTCTTTGATGGACTCCAGTTGACCTTGAAGTGATGTTTGAAAGTCACTTTTGGAGCTGTTGTTGGTAGATATCTTAAGAACTGTCCCCAGATTAAATTTGGAGTTGTTATGGAGCAAGAAGACAAAGTCTGAAATGTTTATCTGTTGACACATCACCAGACTGACATCATACCAGTTATTCATGGACAGCAGGGAGAAGATGAGATCTGCTTGAGAGGTTTGAGGATTTTGCATGGCCATCTGGAAATGGAGTGAGTTCTGTTGGAAAGAAATAAATGAGGATATCATTACAGAGAAATTAGTATAGTAAGGACGGGTCACGTTGGTCAACAATCCAACGTCAAACTGGTTGATAAGTGACGTCGACTAGTTCATTGTGGACAATTTTTTCAGTCATTTATATCTGTTAGCTTTGAGGTCATATATATGGTACTGTGCTTATAAAAGTTGTAGAAATGAACCTTTAGTTGTAGATATACACCTTTTTAAAAATTACAATTCCTCCAAATCAACCAGAAATATTGCACTACACAAACTGACAATATCCCTGCACCTAATAACATCTACCACTGACAAGCAAGAATGAAATCATGAGGTGCATCACAATTGGCATACTTGTACCGTTTTGTAGTATAAATACTTTGGGTAGTGTGTACACGCTGAACATTCCAACAGTAAGAAGTGCACTTCAAATACCCAAATGATACATTTAACTGGAAAAAAGGAAGGATGGAATGTTGGATACTTTGTTGGAATGTTGGACAGCCATAAAAATGTCATAGACTAGACAGTAGAGTACATAGTACATAGTTTAGTATAGTATATAATACTATAATACATAGTGTATATAGTATATAATTTGGGACACAACTATGATTCATGGGTGTGCATCAAAACATAACAAGTTCAATAAGTCCCGCCCAAACCACCCAGTTTCAATAGAAAACATATCAATGCTGAAAAGACATCAAACAATTACATAGGGGGTTTTAAGATGGATATTTAGATCAGAGTGAGGTGAATGTAAATCCTGCTTAATTATGCTTATATAATTATATTCTTTAAGAAAGACTGATCGACTACTCATTCAGGCAATTCTCCATCTACAAAAAAAAAAAAAAAAAAAAAAAGAAAAGAAGAAGAAGAAGAAAAAAAAGGGGGGGCCAGTAGCCTTCCCCAACTTGCAGATAGTTTTTTACAGGAAGAAGAGTCAGTGTTGTTCCACTCAATGTTAATGGCTTCCAACAGTTCATGAATAGTTGAAAAACGTCTCCCAGTTCATTTGAGTTTAATGCGAGATAAAATATAGGGTTCAAATCTGAACTTTGACAAAAACATGAGCCTGATGGACTTGTTATTCTTGGTTGTCTTTGCAATTTGGGCAGGAGCGTTGTCTTTTTGAAAAATAACATCTGATCATTCCTCTTTAGATAACAACTGCAATATTCTCCTGTACTCCAAAGCAGTAAATGATTTTTCACATTGAAGTAGCTCACCAATACCAGCAACTAAAAGGCTCCCCACACAATGACACCTATTCCTCCATGCTTCACAGTGGTAAAGATGCATTTATTATTATACTTCTCTGCAGATTTTCAAAGACACTGCTCTGGAGCATGACCATGCAACTCGTGTTTCATTGTAATTCATCCCTCAAAACACAGCTTCCCATATTCTGCCAAAAACTTCATTCTGTCTTTGAAGTTTTTTTTTTTTTTTTTTTCTGAGACAGCAAGTAGCGCATTGAGTAGTGCATTTACAATGTAGTCGATTTTGATCTTTTCCCATCTGCCAAACAGAGGGAAGGCATGAGTTTAAATTCCAACAGATATTTATCATAATGCATGATTTTATGGAATGTCTCCTTCTGCTTGAATATTGAGTTTCTGAAGCAGATTCTCCTCTGGGAAAAACAAATATTTAGATTTTCAACATGATGTCCAAGTGTACAATTCTTTGCTCCCAAAAACAATTACTTTAAGCACTCTCTGGTTCCGTTTGTGATGCATTAAAATAGAATTGCATCTAGAGGGGACGGAACTTCAAAACTAGTTTAAAACATTTAAAACTTTATGAGTCTGAAAATAGTCAAATCAGTTCTGATTTTTGTTTAATTAGCATCTCCATGCTATATTTAACTGCATCATGTTGCTCTAAAGACACAATGTATTCAATAAGCCTAAATTGTTTGATTTTGATTTCAGAAATGTTGGCTAAAGTATTTCAAATGACCAAATAATTTAATTGTTGGATTTTCCTTCTTACTTAAATGGCCATTAGCATGACCAGTGGTCAAAACAGTGCTTTATTGACTCTCTTAGGTCTTTCCCAGGTATGAAAATCATTCATACCCATCAATATATGAATGTAGAGTATATAGAGAACTTCTAAAACGTTACCCACTGAGTACAGTGGACATTCAGAAACATTTATTACATGAAGTCTGGAATCTTGTTGTTTTATTGATATAATAGCCATTAATAACATGACATTGTCCTGCAAAGGAAATCAAGACCTTTCGCAGACACTGGCAGATGAAATGCTTAGCCGAGCCATTTAATTTCCCCTGGGGCTGCAATTATGTGATGGCAGAAAACAGGCTAATCAGAATTGATTAAGGAAAAGCTTTCCAGGGATTTATTTGAACATGTCTAAACAAAGTCAGACTTATTTTCTGTAGGAGTTGTCATGGGATCTGACTGACCGAACCAGTGGGAGAGCAATAAGTACCACTAACATGTTAAGAAGTGACACTTAGAGGTTTTGAATGGCTACATCATCCGGAATGTGTTTTATCTTGAGGGAGCCCATGCCGTTAAATGATTTGCAAGCTGGGATACAGCCAGATATTACCACTGTGTCATAAAAAGCACTGGAGGGTGATATAATTATGTGCGTTTCCAGCAGTTTTGAAGATGAATCGTTAAAAATGGCTGATCTGATACACCCCTGTCCTTCGGGCCTGTGGAGAGTAGTTTGATGAAATTTCCGTTTGTCTTTTCATAACCTTGAATCCTTCAAAATATCCTGAAAGGTATTCAGAATGACAAATGACAAAACCATCAAATGGTGTAAAGTAATATAGTTGCTATTATGTTGTTATTCTGATGTAGGCAGGGGTGCTACAAACCTTTTCTCTTGTTAAACTGTTTTAATCTTACAGTTCACTTTCTCAAAGCGAGATTAGTCTATTATTTCACTGCACTTGGATCTTGATAGCAATAAGCTAAAACACTGAGAAAAGGCTGTTTTTCCCTGAAAAACATATTGCAAATGTGTTATTGATATTATAGAACAGTTAAATAATCAATAAATTAATATTAAGTAACTTAGATTTTTGACATATTATCTGTTTTTGTTTATATATTATATTTCGTTATATACCATTTTGGTCACACTTAGATTAGGGTCCAATTCTCACTATTAACTAACTATTAACTACAATAAACTCCTAATTAATGCTTATAAATAGTTAGTAAGGTTAAGTTTAGGTATTGGGTAGGATTAAGGGGTGTAGAATATGGTCATGCAGAATAAGGAATTAATATGTGCTTTTATAAGTACTAATAAACAGCTAATATCCTAGTAATATGCAAGGCAATAAGCAACTAGTTACTAGTGTGAATTGGATCCTAAACTAAAATGATTCCACTATTTCTTTACCACCATCCCCTTAACTCCTCCCCCTCCCTTTCAGCACCCCCAAACCTTTTAAATTCTTGATTAATATTCATTTTTTTACACATATGGTAAATGTCCATGATTATTATTATTCTATTTTTAGTTCTTCCATTCTGTAAAATGATATGCAATACAATCAGTTGAATGCATTTTATTATCTTTTTAACTATACCCCCTTTTACTTTAAGATTTCCAAAAGATTAGAAACACTATTATGAAGAACCAAACAAATAAAGATCAAGTAACATTAAGATGGCAATGGTCCCAGAAACCTTTGGGTTGAAAGGTATGAGCTTTGTGTTTATCCACCATCTGTGAACAGCAGTAACAAGCACATTGGGAGACTAATTGCTATTTGGACAGATACTAAACACTGATTCTGAGTTTACAGATAAATTGGACAGGATAAATTTCACATAATCCTTGTAAACAAAGACCTGACCAGAAGATGGTGCTAACCTCAAAAGATCAGATATCAAGCGGCTCAGCCCTAAGGGTGTTTAGCAAAATGCTTTTTTTTTTTTTTTTTTACAGACACCATGTGCCACAGGCATCTAAATTGCTGTTTTGTGATTTAGGCTGATCCAGCAGGTGTCATAATAAACTTATTAGTGTAATGAAAGCAATCCAACCCCAGCTGACCTCAAACATATTCAGTGCTTGATTCAGACACAGGCAAATGTAGTGAACATTTGATTTCTTTAAAAAAAAAATCAGTTGCACTAATAAATAGCACTGGAGATATTTATGCACTAAATATGAGACATACATAAATATTAGACATACCCATTCATTATGACAAATTGTATTTGCTCTTTAATTTCTAAAAATTATATTACTATATCACTCACTCCACCAAACACCACCTGTCATGATGGGGACAATTCCATAATTCAGATGGGAGCTTATTAATCATTTTAAAAGAGTTCTATATTTTCAGTTCATTATTAATTTAAATTAAATCTTGTTATGATGTTAATGTAATAATTTGAAGTGTAATAATTATATGACATTCTTATTTCATCTGACATGTACTGTGTGATCAGAAGGGAAAATAAATATTTTTTTGTGAAGCAAAGTGTAGAATCAGTGAGAGTAGAGTATTGTTTATAACCCCAAACCCTTAAATATCTACTAAAATAGTTAATTCATTCATGCTTCCAGTTAATGCATCAGTCAGTTCCAAACATTTCAACATGTTTCCTCTAATTCCATTTGTGTGTAGTACAATTCCCCAACATTGCAGTATTTATTTTCATTTCTACTGGAAAGAAATGGTGCTGAAAAAAACTAAGCAGCATTAGACCAGCATTTCCTGAATATACAATATGTAAACATTATGATTTATTATGAAAATAAACACACCTGACTCTGGCGTTTGAATATCTTCTGGACGACGCTGATGACTGGAATCTGTAGCGTTGTGGCAATAAATTCCAACTTGACCAGTTCATCTCTGTTTTGTGGAAAAGCAATGATGGCAGAAACTCCTTGCACAATGACAGTGTGGCAAACACTTTGCAGGAACGACATGGGATCACCACAGGCAGCTGGAGATGGCGAGGAAAATGAGAAAGCAGGTAATTCTCCAAGTCCTGCTTCCACAGCCATGACTATTTCAAGGGTGAGGTTGTAGGGTAAAAGCCCCACCACTCGATTGAGGGTCTCCGTAGCGAGTATAACAGAGTCGCGAGGTAGAAACACAGCATCCGTACCCACTTGTTTGAGTGCGGTTTTACTTTTGGAGGCCTTGTGTGGGTTATTCGCTGAGCTTTTAGTCCTAATATCCCTCCAGCCGTGTCCGTGAACACTTTGGATGATCATGTCCCAGTCTTCCCACGTTTCTCTGTCTGCATCCCAGTCCGGATCTCTCCCGCTGAGGGGATCCTGCCTGAATACTCGTGGATGCAGGTGCAGAGCTCCGACTCTCACCGTATGTCCGATCCTTTTCAGAATCTGACATGGTTGTGGATGCGCCAGAGATGCTGGGGGAACAAGGATCATTATCAAAGCGCTTGGCACAAGTAAAGAGAGACACACCAACCTGCCCAGCGCACCACAGATCCAAGAGCCCGGCATTACTCCAAACGAGGCTTTCTTAAGCTCTGGAAATGACGGGATCCGCGTCCACCTGCGCGCCCGATGGTTCCTGTACAGCGCTTGGTAGATGATGGATCACCGGTGAATCTCCTAGACGCAGCAAAGTTGCGCTCCTCTCCAACTGGCTTCTGAGGGATCGCCAGCAGTGCACATGTCCAGCGCGGCTTAAAACACTCGTTGCTCATCTCAAAAGCGTTTATGGGCGAAATATTCCCAGTGTGAAATAATCAAGGGTGTTTTTACGCGCTCTCCAAAACAGGCGAAAAGGCAGCTAACTAAAATGCAAAGTGACTGTAAAAAAACAACAAAAAAAAACAACAACAACAAAAAAAAAACGATTATGTTCTCCAAATCAATGCAAGGTATGTCCAAGAAAAGAAAGAAAGAACTTGATTTTCGATTTCTCTTTATTTTTGTTGGCGAACCTTTATTCCATCCTGTATTTTATCACGAAACATCGTGACAGATCGATCAATCTCCACAAATTACTCGCAAACTATGTAAAAACAGAAACGGTCGTTGCTTACATTACAGTTTAAACACGTTGCGCAGTGAAATTGTCCCGATAAACTCCCAGAATGACGCTGGAATAGTTCAGATAATTGCACTGGCTGTGCTGTGCGTTTAACCCGTTCACTGCTGCACTGACGCCTCTAATGCTATAGATAGACATCAGTCATAGATTATGCGCATAGTTGATGGATTATATATATATATATATATATATATATATATATATATATATATATATATATATATATAGCCTATGTATATACACAGTATATTTGATCGCTAACCACACACACACACACACACACGCACACACACACACACACACACACACGGACACACACATGTTTGTTTTTGTGAATTGTGGGGACTTTCCATAGACTTCAATGCATTTTACACTGAACAAACTGTACATTCTATCCCCCTACCCTGCCCCTACCCCTAAACCTAACCCTCACAGGAAACTGTGCAAACTTTTACTTTTTCACAAAAACTCATTCTATATGATTTATAAACCCATTTACATTGTGGGGACCGCTGGCTGGTCCCCACGATGTAGGTGAACTCAGGTTTATATTGCATCATGGGGACATTTGGTCCCCACAATGTAATATAAACAAAAGCACACACACACACACACACACACACACACACACACACACACACACACACACACACACACACATATATATATATATATATATTCTATCAAAAAAGGTAAACCAACCAGATTAAATCCCATCCAATTTGATTTTATTTCTATAGCACTTATCCAAAAAAAACGCACCAGTGAGCCAGTTAAAGGTGTCAATGTGGCAAGGAAAGCAGATGCTGATACTTTCAGTTAAATGGAAAATTTCTAGTATCTCCAGTTTTCAGTTGATAGCTTCACAACACTATCTGTTGCAGCAGCCAGTTGAAGTTACACACCACTTTTGATGAAAACGATTCTTATTGGTTAGGAAGTATAACCTCTGCCTCTCCCTTGAATCATCAGCACCCCTGTCGTCCTATCGCTGTGCAATCCTGACTTACAGCAGGAGAGGTTGGATAAGAGGAGGGGTGTGACACCAGAACACTGCTGTTGGTGAGTGATGAACACGACAAATCTGATGGCTGTTGTACCTCATCGCCACTGCCATAAATCTCACACATAGTTCATCTGCTGAAACTGTGCAGCTAGTGCAACGGTTTCCCCCTGAGGTCCAGGTATACAGTCGTATACAGGCTACAACAGATGACCTGATGACTTACTGATATGTAAAGTGTTTTAGAACACGTTTTTTTTTTTTTTTTACCCTTCAGATTTTGATACAGACTGATGCAAACAATAATATAGTGTTACGACCTAGGGTCAAAGTCTGTACCAAAGGTTATCGTTTGCTTGTTTCTTTATTCTTTTTCCTTGACACAACTCAGATTAAAGGCAATCTTTTCAGGATTGGGCAAAGCCAAAATAATAAACAAAAGAGGTAAAACTTTACAATAAGGTCTCATTTGTTAGAATTAATGTATTAACTAATGAACAGTTGTTACAGTATTTATGATAACACTAAAGGTTAATTAGTTAAATATTAAGGTTCATTAGTCAACATTAGTTAACTACATTAGTTAACATGAACTAATAATGAACGGCACTTATACAACATTTATTAATCTTTGTTAATGTTAATTTCAACAATTACTAATACATTATTAAAATCTTGTTAACATTAGTTAATGAACTGTGAACTAACGTGAACAAACAATGAACAACTGTATTTTCATTAACTAACATTAACAAATATTAGTAAATACAGTAACAAATGTATTGCTCATGTTTAGTTCATGTTAGTTAATACATTAACTAATGTTTAACTAATGAACCTGTTTAATGTAAAGTTACCATATTTATTAATCTTTGTTAATGTTAGTTAATAAAGATACAGTTCATTGTTTGTTCATGTTAGTTCACAGTGCATTAACTAATGTTAACAAATACAGCATTTTATTTTAATAATGTATGAGTAAATGTTGAGAGTAACATTAATTAAGATTAAAACAGTAGAAGTATTGTTCATTCTTAGTTCATTTTATCTAATGTAGTTAACTAATGTTAACTAATGGAACCTTATTGTAAAGTGTTACCATAAAAGATGCCGCAGACTAAACCCACAACACTGGAAACCTACTTGAAAATAAATGACAGCGGACTATCCTGACTACCTAACTACATAGTAGAAAACATTAGAAAAGGTATTTCCAATCAAAAATAAATGTCACCCAATCTCTAGCCTGTCATGTTTTGAGTTTGTCTTTTGATCTGTTTCTCCTTCCTGTTCATGTTTGAGTTTCTTTGTTATTCTTTGAGTCTGTTAATTAGTTCAGTCCTCCTCCATTCTCCTCTTGTTTGTATCCTAGGTTACTGATTTGATTAGTGTCCTCAGTTCAGGTGTCTTATTAATTAGCCTCGTATGCTCCTCTGTTTCCTTTGTATATAAGCCCTCAGTTTCTATTTGTTCTTTGCTTTGTTAATGCCATGTGTGACAGTGGTAT
Source organism: Ancherythroculter nigrocauda (assembly GCA_036281575.1). Taxonomy (NCBI): domain Eukaryota; kingdom Metazoa; phylum Chordata; class Actinopteri; order Cypriniformes; family Xenocyprididae; genus Ancherythroculter; species Ancherythroculter nigrocauda. The sequence continues at coordinate 28,152,122 of VTFQ01000002.1, read as the reverse complement.
GTTTCTCCTCCGTTGATTCTCTTGTTTATTGTTTTGATTGTTATATTAAAAGTTATATGAATAGATCTCCTTCGTGCTCTTTAATACAGCCACCAACCCTGACATAGCCTCTGTGGTGGAGAAACACAATAATATTCACACTATTTACAATACAGTTTAAAAAACAAAAAAACAAAAATGATACTTGCCACATTGACAAAACAAAGAAAAAGAACAAGCACATGGGTATAAAGTTAATGAAACAATGATTGACACCAGGGGCCAGTTGCATAAACTTAGCCTCTATGTTGATACTGTGTTTTATTACACGCTCTGTGGAATACTTGATTCTGATTGGTCAGTGGTGCCATCCAGCGGTATGTTATTCCCCGATAACAACCGCTGGAAACAGTTAACATAGGCTCATCCGGGTGAAGTCTGCAGCGCTATATGCTTGCTAGGAACGTTTTTTCCCGTGGAAGTTTTGACCTTAACCTCAGTGTAAGTTTTTGGGATGTGCTGGAGTAGACTTTATAGAGTGCTCACCTCTTGCATTGTCAATACAAGATCTTGACCAAAAATGATGCACCTCTTGATGGAAATAAATGTTGTGTAAATGTTGTGGCAAATAAGATCTTGTATTGACAATGCAAGAGGTGAGCACTCTATAAAGTCTACTACAGCACACACTAAAGACTTTTAAATGAATTTAAGGTCTGGACTCAGAGGTGCCCATTCATGTGTGAAAATGATTCTTCATGCTCTCTGAACCATTCTTTCACAATTTTAACCCTGGTGAATCTTGACATTGTCATCCTGGAATATGGCCATGATGTGTCTTCCTACATGGTTGTTTAAGAAATGAAAAGTTACACACTCCATCTTTAAGGTTTAAAAAACCTTTGCCAAACATATAACTTGCTAGATACATAATAATCACTGTAATAATGATCCATTCATAGATTCTTAAGGATTTCCCAATTAAAATCCAAAGAGCGCCTTTTTTTTTGGCCGGGCAGTGTATAACAGCAAATCACTCACACCAGAATATAATACAACGTTAGATAAGTACTACACACCAATTCACTAAACACAACAACGCCATTCTTCTCCAGCATCCTTGGTGTATTTCAAAGGACGCCAGTCTTCAGGTGACGAATCAGCAGGTGAACCTTTGTACGTTCAATTAGGCTGGAGTCTCATAAGAGCGAGAAAGATAGAGAGAGAGAGAGAGAGAGAGAGAGAGGGGCCCTGGCTGTCCCAGATGGCACACTTAGGGTGCTTCTCATTTCTTATTTGTTCTTCGGAGCGTGTATCAAACTGCCAGTCACATGATTTCAGTAAACAAGGCTTCCTTATGTCATAAGTGTTTTGAAATTTCAATGGTTCACCACTGGGGGACGTGACTTTGGCAGTTTGATATGCGCTCCAAACCACTGAATCGAAACAAAAGATTCGTAAAGCTTCAAATCTTCATGAAGCAGTGTTTTGAAATCGCACATCATTAGATATTGTTGAATAAAGTTATTTTTTTTTTTTTTTTTTGGTGCACAAAAAGTATTCTCGTCACTTAATAACATGGGTGAACTAACCCTTTAAGCAGTGAGTTATGTCATTGTATGAGAAACGCACCCCTGGTCTGTAAAAAATACTGTATATGGATATATCTATATCTATATATCTATATCTATGACTCCAGATCACTCTGTAGACTTGCCTATATCTGGACCTACTGTATTTCTTTCCTGCATGATATGACCTTTACCTCCCCTACATGACAAGGACACTATGCCCATTTTATTATTTTCACATGCAGGACTGAATCACAGTCCTTTAAGCATCCTAGTGAAGTCTTTTAACTGCTGCCAACACTCCTTGTGATAAACCCCTTATCATACAGTATATTAAAGTCACCATGAAATCAAAATTGAGAATTCTTATTTTTATGGAATATTGGAGTGTTTATTATAAATGATTTATCCAAGCACATCAATATTTATTTTTTTATTTTTTTTTAAATTCTTGTGCCGTTGCAATCTTCAAAACAAACAAACAAACAACTTAGGCATGGAGTCTTCATTATTAATTTGTAGCTGCTGTTCGAATGGTAGCTTGTTAAACTTGTTGGCAATCAAATATTTAGTATCTCTACTCTCCATAATTAAGGTAGTTGCTATATTATCAAGTTCAAACTAATATCACATAATTTAGGCCTATACATTTCTGCGATGATTGGTTGATATACCAAAGGAGGCTATCCTCCTCTGTGATATATTTTTTCTCAACACTTTAACCGCTGAAAGTGAAATACTCGATGGTGATAGGGTAAATTTTTAAAATTATTATTATTTTTTTTTTAACCAGTGGTGGCAAAAGTCTCCGCCTCCCCCTCCCCTTCTCTATTTTCTCAGACTTGCCTTAGCACAGTTTTCCGAACGGCAGATTTGGCATATTCAGGGAAAGCAGAAGTGGTTCAGACTTCAGTAATATTTAATGGTGTTATAATGGTGAAATTACAAACAAGAAGTTCACATTCTGAGACATAATATTAAATAATTGAGAATTTTATTAACATTAAATCATCTTTCTCCCATTTTCCATCTCAAAATTTTGGGTAGGCTGTGCCTCCTTTGCCTCCCCTGACAAGCAGCCATAGTTTGAACTATGATTTTGTATTTTTTTTTGTTTGTTTGTTTGTTTTTTACTTCAAAGTGTTTTGTTGTAGAATAAAGTGCCACACCAAATGGCTAGAACATACATTAATCTTTTACAGTTATAGGGCCAAATCTACTGACAATGCACGAATTAAAGAACACAAACAGCAGGAACTCATTTCCATAATGACCAGGGGCCTCATTTATCAACAGTATGTAAAAAAGGATCTATGTTTTGTCCTACAAATTAAATTTACAATGTGCCTCACAACAAAAATATCTGTATTTATAAAATGTGTGTATGTGGTTCTTACGCACACCAGTAATTATTGTTGATAAATCCCACGTTCTTAAAGGATTAGTTCACTTTCAAATAGAATTTTCCTGATAATTTACTCACCCCCATGTCATCCAAGATGTCCATGTCCTTCTTTCTTCAGTCAAAAAGAAATTAAGGTTTTTGATGAAAACATTCCAGGATTATTCTCCTTATAGTGGGCTTCAATGGACTCCAAATGGTTGAAGGTCAAAATTACAGTTTCAGTGCAGCTTCAAAGGGCTTTAAACGATACCAGACGAGGGATAAGGGTCTTATCTAGCGAAACGATTGGTAATTTTCTAAAAAAAAAAAAAAAAAAATACAACTGTATATACTTTGCCAAACACAAAGGATCGCCTTACAAATGCTTCGCCATTCTGTCTTCCGTATTCTTCAGAAAGCTTACGCTGTATGCCCTCTTCCCTATTCTACTTACGGAAAAAATGGAACTGGCGCCGCATTCGTTCCATAAGTTGAATCGGGAAGGTGAAGGACATACAGCGTAAGCTTTTTGAAGAATATGGAAGGCAGAATGGCAGAACCACTTGCAAGGTGATCATTTGTGTTTATAAGGTATACAGTTGTATCTTTTTTTTTTCTTCGAAAATGACATTCATTTCGCTAGATTAGACCCTTATTCCTCGTCTGGTATCGTTTAAAGCCCATTGAAGCTGCACTGAAACTGTAATTTTGACCTTCAACAGTGGAGTCCATTGAAGCCCACTATAAGCAGAATAATCGAGTAAATTATCAGGAAAATTGTATTTGAAAGTGGACTAATCCTTTAAGCATCATTCATGTTCATGGTCATTTGCATTCAGAAATGCTCCAATGAACCATATATGATGACTACACTCCTTTTATAAATCACATGAATGTATATGCATTCTCTGCGCAGTGCATGGTTTGCCAAATCTTCCAGCAAAGCGAGACCAGCCATGACACTACATTTCAAATGACTTCTCAGCTGTCTTTTATAGCTTTTCACACCAATTATGCAAATGTCTAGATTGAACTATGAAACTACTGAGTATTTGCAATTAAAGGACACAGGAAACACACGGCAGCAGTTTCTTTTTGTAGTATCACCATTCTACCAGAGTTGTGCTTGTATTTACACACATTTCTACATATAAGTACAAGTTGTTAGATCCCACACTTTGCATGAAACTGTTCTTACGCACCCATTACTCACACATCTGGTCATGCGCGCTGTTGATAAATGAGGGCCCTGCAACACAAATTATAGTGTAGGGTCACAAACAAGCAGAGTCAACGATAATCAAGTGAGGGTAATCTATATCCTGGTGATTCTCCTACATTGTCCGTTTTGGATTTATTGAAGTCTGTTTCTGTCCTCATCTTTGTGCGCTTCACAGCTACCTAACGTGACACCTTGGTGTTCTTCTTCATTTAGCAGTCTTTAGTCATGCAGCCTGAGTCTTTTGAGGCCCCTGGCAATCAGAGGCCCCAAGTCTCTGCTCATCTTGTCTATAATCTAGCCATTATCAAAGGCTTTTCCAAACTCACAGACACAGATCATCTCCTTTATTTGACATTTTTGTTAATGGAATTCCAAATTTCCAGTCTAAATCATATGACTTGTCATTCAGATAAATGGCAATGAAATATAACTAAAGGCAGGATGATTTCTACAAATCACTAACTATTATTGATTCAAAAACAAGTGTGGAATGAATGATCGTCATCCCAGTAATTGCCCTAGCATGAAATCTACCATATAGAGGGCATTAAACTCAGAGTGTAGACCTGCATCATGAGAGAGATGTGCTTTCAGCAGTGACTCCTTGACCCTTCATTGACAAGCCACAGCAATAAATCTCATGTTCTCATTGCCCTTCTCTCAGACTTAATTATGAGAGGGACCCAAGCACCAGGCATGACTGGTTGCATCATCATCTTCTAATGCTGTGCTGATGCCTAATGTAGGTCATGAGAAAATACCATTGTGACCTGTTTATACACTATAGCATGGGTTCTAAACTAGTGTGTCACAGACAGGAGAATGAAAATAAGTGTGGTAAGTGGTAAATGAAAATAAGTTTATCCAACCTGATCTCATGAAAAAGAAAAAAAAAAACTTTTTTTACGAAGTGGAGATTTTGTATGAATTCATATGATGTGAATTGTATGAAAACATGCAGTTTTTTAGAAAAAAAGTAAGGAAAGAAAAAGTGAAGGTCTACCCCAAACCTCACACTGTCACATTCTCTTATGTTTCTGTTCTTAGGACTCTTAGTTTGTATGTTTTTGTTTCCCTTGTTTAGTTCCCGCTTCCTTTTTCCCTTGGTTCGTATTTGCTAGTTTATCATTTAGTGTTTTTTTTTGTTGTTGTTTTTTTTTCTGGTTTCCTTTCTTTTGCTTGTCATTATCTTTGTTAATTTAGTTAAATAAAGTAAAAAAAAAAAAAAAAAAAAAAAAAAAAAAAAGCTGCATTTAGATCCTCATTTCCTGTTCAAAGTAAATACTGGTATATCGCTATACCCTTAATTCAAAATATTCTGGGGGCAATGAAAGACTTGTACAATCTCTTTCTGATAACATCCCAATAAAGGTTATGTTTAGGTGTTTACATCCCTCGGGGCTTTTAGTCCAAAAGTGTGCTCAATCGGATAAAAACTTATGGATTATCATACTTAAAATATCTTTGGAGAGCAGTATTTTTTTTTCTATTTTAACCCAAAATAAGATGCTGTGAGCATTATGGAGTGCTAAACTCTCACGTGTAATTTATGTTTCATTCATACTCGATGCCAAAGACTTCCAGCAATCGCTGTAGCTGAATAAAAAGGAGATAGAGACATTTTGACTAATTAAACGAAGAGAATTAACATTGTCACTGTAACGAAGGGTCAGAAGCCATGGGATCCATATGCAGCTTTATTGTTGACAATCGTAGTATAACAGGCAAGGGTAAATCACCAGCAACAGTATCACAGACAAGGCAGAAAGGCAACGAAGGGACAGGCACAGGGTCGGGGCTGGCAGCAGACAGAATGTCTCGGTTACAAAGGTAACCCTCGTTCCCTGAAGGAGGGAACGGAGACGTACGTCGGACAGACCGATGAATAGGAATCTCACTAGAGAGGCCAATCTACTTCGAGTGTAACTAAAACGAGCCAATCCACATTGGCATGCAATCATATGCATCAGCTGCTCGCCTCGCAGCGCGGGTATATAATGAGCAGCAGTTGCATTGCATCTTCAGGTTTTCGCTGAGGAGCCGAACCGAGCAGGCGGCAGCATCAGCAGGACAATGACTGTGGCGACGGGGCGTACGTCTCCGTTCCCTCCTTCAGGGAACGAGGGTTACCTTTGTAACCGAGACGTTCCCATTCAGTCGGTCACGTTCGATGTACGTCGGACAGACCGACGAATAGGAATCCCTACCAATGCGCCACAGGAGCTGCCCCCTTCCAGAGCTCTGTACTAAGCCACCTGACCCCCTTGCCTGAAGACGGTGGGACAGGGCTAACACAGAGAGTGTCGATCACTGCTGTTCCCTAAAGAGCTGGTCTGAGGACCTGAAGCTTTGAGTTCTGTCTATGTACAATCGCAAAGCGCGAACTGGACAGAGCAAAGCCAGGGCTGGGTCTGCCTCCTCCGAGGGCAGCGCTTGCAGGCTCACTACCTGGTCCCTGAAGGGAGTAGTAGGAACCTTGGGCACATAGCCAGGCCGGGGTCTCAGTACCACGTGGCTGTCACCCGGCCCAAACTCTAGGCACAATTCGTCGACTGAAAATGAATGCAGGTCCCCTACCCTCTTGATGGAGGCCAATGCAACCAGCAGCAAAGTCTTCAGAGACAGAATCTTTAAGTCTGCTAACTGCAAGGACTCAAAGGGAGCAATCTGGAGTGCTCGAAGCACCAGAGCGAGGTCCCAAGAGGGTATGGAGGGGGGACGAGGAGGATTTAACCGTCTCGCCCCCCTAAGGAACCTGACGACCAGGTCGTGCTGACCAACAGACTTGCCATCTATGTGGTTGTGGTATGCGGAGATAGCAGCAGTATGGACTTTGAGGGTGGAGGGGGACAGCCTACGTTCCAACCCTTGCTGCAAGAAAGAAAGCATGACTCCGATCGAGCATCTTTGCGGGTCTTCTCAGCGAGATGAGCACCACTCATCGAACAGGTTCCACTTCGAGGCGTAAGCACGTCTCGTAGACGATGCATGTGCCGAAGTGATGGTGTTAAGTACCCCGAGGGGTAAGTCACCTAGAACCTCCGCGTCCCGTCCAGGGAGCAGACATGGAGTTTTTCAGAGGTCTGGATGCGGGTGCCAAAGAGTGCCCTGTCTCTGAGAAAGAAGGTCCTTCCTCAGAGGAATAGGCCAGGGAGGGGCTGTCGCGAGGAGTGAGAGTTCTGGGAATCAGGTCCGGTTGGGCCAATAGGGTGCAAATAACAGGACCTGCTCCTCGTCCTCCCTGACTTTGCACAGAGTTTGTGCAAGTAGGCTCACTGGGGGAAACGCATATTTGCGAAGGCCCCGGGGCCAGCTGTGTGCCAGTGCATCTGTCCCGAGTGTTCCCTTGGACAGGGAGTAAAACAACTGGCAGTGGGAGGTTTCTGATGAGGCAAACAGGTCTACCTGAGCCTCTCCGAACTCTCTCCAAATCAGCTGGACCACCTGGGGGTGGAGTCACCACTTTCCCGGCAGCGCAGCTCATGAGAGCTCATTGGATGTTAGAACAGCTTTTAAGTGCTATTAAGCGCACTGTCAAAAACGGCTTTTTACAGCTGGGAACAGCTTTTTGTTATTGCTCAAAGAAAGGCAAAACAACGAAAAGAAAGAAAGAGAAGAAAGATTGACCCCGCTGCTGTGCTGTCCTCCTGCACCAAATGAAAAGAGCAGTCTGATCCAGAAGAGCTGGCTCGTTTGTTTAAACACTCGCTCATAGACACCACTGTTTGATAGTAGGTTCGGCTCCGAAGCGAAAAGCTGAAGATGCAACGCACCTGCTGCTCAGTATATACCCGCGCTGCGAGACAAGCAGCTGATGCATATGATTGCATGCCAATGTGCATTGGCTCGTTTTAGTTACACTCGAAGTAGATTGGCCTCTCTAGTGAGATTCCTATTTGTCGGTCTGTCCGACGTATGTTGAACTTGACCGACTGAATGAGAACTAGCAGTATCCAGATAAACAGGCAAGTAGACAGATGGGCAGGTAGTGAGACGTCGTAAAAGAAAAAAAAAAATCCAAGGTCGTACACGGGAAAACAATACACATGGGAAAACGCTCAGAAATGTCAGCCGTGGCAAAACAAGACTTTGCGGTGTGTGTGTGTGAGAGTGCGTGTTTTATAGTCCACCGGAAGGGGATCAGGTGCGCGCGTGATCAGCACCAGGCAGTGCGTTATGGGAAATGAAGTCCAGATGAGTTTAGTACTCTGGTGACGGAGTCCTCAGGTGGTGATCGGAGGGAGCCACAGAGGCCGCATTCATGACAGTGACAGTATTATGGTTTATTTGTTCTTCAAGCCATCTTGGGTATTTTCATAAGGATAATGTATATTTATAATGCAATGCCAATGGACATGGCTTTTATCACTGTATATAATACCATAATTGTGTAGTGAAAAATCTGATATCAGATTTTAGTTTGATTTTAGTTTTTATTATTTTTTTATTATTATTATTATTGTTAAATAATTTTGGTTTTCTGTTGCTTGTGTTCTGAATTCCTGGAGCAAAACCAGATGAGAACAACATAGTATTGATTATTTCAGGCATTGATGCTTAGTATCATGAAATAAAATATGGATGACCAGGATGAGGACACCAGAAAATTCCATCAGGATTGTTCATTCCATCTTCTGTGAAACTTGACACAAATCACGATTATAATGCAGTGTGCTGTTCTGGAAATCTAATCTAAACTAGAAAAAAGGAAAATACACTCCACTACAGCTCTACAAGAAATAAAATCCAATAGCCAAGTAAACGTTGATGTAACTGTCTGGGTATACGTATAAGATTGGTTAAAAGGCCTTTTAGCCTGTGCCAGGTTGTTCATACTAAAAATAATTTTGACTCCTATTTGATGTCATTGGTTCTCTTACCTTTCATCTGGGGAAAAAATGCATTAAAAACATGTAGAAGTAAGTAATTATACCTGTGTGATTAGAGATATTAGAGCAAATGTGGCTTTGGGCGAACCAAGATGCGTTTTCTTATTAAAGATGACCTATACTTTTCAAACGTTTGGGGTTGGATGATTTTTTTAATTTATTTTTTAATTTATTTATTTATTTTTTTTGTATGTTTTTGAAGGAAGTGTCTTTTGCTCACCACCACCTGCATTTATTTGATCAAAAGCACAGTAAAACAGTAATATAGTAAAATATTATCATAATTTAAAATAACTGTTTTATATTTGAAAATATGTTATTATTATTATATTGTAATTTATTCCTGTAATAAATCAAAGCTGAATTTTAGCATCATTACTCCAGTCTTATGTGTCACATGATCCTTCAGAAATCAATATGCTGATTTCTCAAGAAACAGTTCTGATTATTATGTTGAAAAAAGTTGTGCTGCTCAATATTTTTGTGGAAACTGTGATACTTTTATTCTTTGAAGAAGTGTAAAAGTAATGTAATGTCAATATAAAGGTCTTTATTCTCATTTTCGATTAATTTAATGCTTCTTTGCTGAATATAAGTATTAATTTCTTTAAAAGAAACCTTACTGACCCCAAACCTTTGAGTGGTAGTTTATGTAATATGCTTATATTTACCTACTCTAATACAACCCTGAATGCTTATAACTTGTAATGTTTATACAGATAAGACAAGAAATCTCATTCATTTTTACATGTCATTTGATGCCTTAGGTAAAAACAATCTATGTTTTTAAATGTCATTACAGCAGGTTCATTACGAAAGATATGATTTAAAAGAAATAATAATTATTTGAATTCATGACATTAACCAGATCCAACACAGGTTCTACACAGGGCACATGACTCATATAATGTTTTTTTTATTAGAGTATCAGAAGCCTTCTGTTTCTTGTCTTGATATTTTTTACCCTGTGGCCTCAACAAGCTTTTCCCTGCTGTGTATTTTTCACTTTCTCCAATGTCTTTTCTTTAACTGTTTTTTTTACAGAATGACTTCTAGCTGATGAGATGGTACTTTTTAAGGTCTTTTTAGAAATGCTCACATATGTTAATTTCTCTTAACATAATAACATACACCGTGGATTGAGTGAATCTTTTGTCTAAATGGCCCAGCAATGATCAGAATGAAAGCAGATTAATATACTTTTAATTATTTATTAAGCCCACTTCAAGGCCAGCTGGTTTGTATGACTTTCATCTATTTTCACAGAGATCAGATTTGGTTAATTCATCTTGTGAGGCTCGTTCTGTTTGAAGGTATATTATTTATTTATCTTATCTTTTTCAGGGAATGACATCTGATTCTTGACATGGAAAAAGGGCTGTTCAGTTCATATAGAACACATGTTGCTGGTCATTTGATCAAACGATTACACAGATAAGACAGTGATTTTCTAATCTCTGCTGCCCTGAAATTATACTAATTTCGAAAATATTCAAAGCTAATTTGTATGTAAGTGATTCACCCTCATTTGTAAGTCACTTTGGTTAAAAGCATCTGCTAATTGAATGAATGTACATGTACGTTTTATTTGATGTACATTTACCAGCTCTGATTTAATTACAAATTACATAATTTGCTGCATTCACGCCATGGTGTAATTACCTTAGTCTCCAGATGATGTGATGTTATATTCAGAGTTGTTCACATCCTTGGACTGGGAATTATGCGTCTCTATGGCACCACTATCAACGTGAATAATGAATCTGCAGTGGTCAGGTGTTTACAGCGATCACGTGGTACAAGTAGGAGCTCTCAGAAGATTTCCATCTTACAAGCTGTAATTACGAGCTCTACGAGGACATGAACCCTTTTTACAAGTTGAAATCAGGTAATTGTAATTGTGACATGTTGTGAATGCATTGGCTAGTTGCACATTTTGAAAGTATAGAGTTAATGTAGTAAAATTGTAGATTAAGTTAGCAACTTTTTCAAAAGAGTAGTTTGACTGTAGTTTAAGCCTTTAAAGCCTGACACATAAAATAAGTCAGAAAAGTCAGTTTATTTAGGCATTAGACAATATATTTATCTATACTTTGGGACTGGAGTAACGTGTAACTGGTCATTACCACGGGCATCAACTGAAGAAGTCGCTCAACCCATTCCAAATACGTCTTCATTGTGACCTCATTCCAGGAGACCTGATGGCACAGTTCCCAAATCTCCACAAAATCCTCAAGACATATCCGAATCCAATGTTTGCTTCACTTCCTGTCTCCTGAGACCTTCATCTGATTTTGGAGGTTTTTGAAGGCAGCATAGATGCATCCTTCACTGCCTTTGATATCCCACAATCCTGTGTGTTCCATTCTGTGAAACGAATGTTTCACGAATGTTGACAGACACTGCCGTTTTAACATAGAACCGCCCTGAGCAAGTTCACAGCGAGTTGTACACAGTCCGCTATTGCTGCACTGACGAGAATGTCTCCCAAGCGTTTTAGGTGTTCTGTAGCTGGATGGATTAATACACTCCCTAAATCTGAAGATGAGGTGGATACATTTTGTTTTCGAAGAAAACAAAACTCTACCGAAATTCGTTTATGTCTGCGTGAATCATTTCACATCGGACTTCTTTGTGAACGAATGTCAATACAAAGCGACAATACAAAACAGAGGTTTTGCTAAAAATTTGTTACTCAACAATAGATCAGTAAACAGTTCGTGATCCAGCTTACAGTCTCCAGAGTGATACTGGATACGGCAGTAATGAAAGTGAGAGCACTTTATTACAGTTCATCGGAGTTGATTTAGATGAGAACAAGCACTACCCGAAAAGGCATAAGGTCTATATATATTTGTTTACTGTTAGTTGTAACGAGTGTTTCTGTGTAATTCGCTATGCATGTTGATGATATTGCAAGGGAGAGAGAGAGAGTTTATGGATAATATTTTAATGCACACTTGCACTGTGTTTTATTAAGCTCTTACAGTGATTTTCTAGAGTGAAAATGGACACTTCATCTTTTGTGTGAAGTACAATAAATGTCATAAAACTCATCGTTAAAGTCGAACGGGGTCCGGTACAACAGGCTTGTGTGAAGTGACGTGACATGTGGCCAAGTATGGTGACCCATACTCGGAATTTGTGCTCTGCATTTAACCCATCCAAGTGCACACACACAGCAGTGAACACACACACCGTGAACACACAACCAGAGCAGTGGGCAGCCATTGCTGCGGCGCCCGGGGAGCAGTTGGGGGTACGGTGCCTTGCTCAAGGGTCTCACCTCAGTCGTGGTATTGAGGGTGGGGAGAGCGCTGGATATTCACTCTTCTCACCGACAATCCCTGCCGGACCTGAGACTTGAACCCATGACCTTTGGGTTACAAGTACGACTCTCTATCCATTAGGCCACGACTAATATAGTGTACAGTGTACATATATATTATGTACTACTATAGTGGATAAAAACAAGAAGACAATATGAGTTATAACCGTAACTGAACTAAACTATACCTGTTCTATCTCCATGCAGCATATATTCACAGTTTCTTATATTATAGTGCGTCCTGACTGAATCCTGACATTGGAGAATGAGCTCTTGAAGCTCCGCCCTCTTAGGCCGAGCGCAGCAGCAGATTCACATTCAATTCAGTTCAATTCACATTTATTTGTATAGCACTTTTCACAATACATATCGTTTCAAAACAGCTTTAAAGTCAACATTACAATTTAGAGCAATCTGTTATCGGAGGTGACTGTCCAATGTATGTAATTTCAGAAATGTACATATATATTCATGCAGTTAGCTAACAATGTAATAATTTAGGTAATTTAATTTACAATCACTGTTAGCAGATTAATGATTACATGTTAACAATAATTAGGATATAGAAATTTGGGAATGTGCATGTTGATCCAGTTTTGCATCATCTGAAGTCCTGGCAGGAGTTGGTGCCGTCTCTCCACAGGTGATGGTCATCTGAGGTCTTCTTTAGAGGCTGGATTCAAACTGAAGCTGATGTACTCTCTAGTCACCTCGGGATGGGCGTCCCGAACTAAAAAGAAAAGCAAATGGAGAATAATTAGTGTAGCTGCTGTTCATAACATTAAGCAAAGATAGTCATGGGCAATTTATCTGATATGAGATGCATTATGTGAATGCTTGGCTAAAGAGATGCGTCTTTAATCTATTTAAACTGGGAGATTGAGTCTGAGCCCCAAACATTATCAGGAAGGCTATTATTAGTTTAGGAGCCAAATGTGAAAACGCTTTCCCTCCTTTAGTGGACTTAGATATCCTAGGTACAACCAGAATCCCAGAGTTTTGTGATCTTAAAGAGCGTGAAGGATTGTAGGGCTATAGAAGATTGGTTAAGTATACAGGAGCTAAACCATTTAGAGTCTTATAAGTCAGAAACAATACTTTATAGTCGATACGGAACTTAACAGGTAACCAGTGTAGTGATGATAAAATTGGTGTTATATGATCATATTCTCTTGACCTGGTAAGAACTCTAGCAGCTGCATTTTGGAATAATTGTAGCTTATTTATTGAGGAAGCAGGACAACCTGCTAGTAATGCATTACAGTAATTTAGTCTAGACGTCATGAATGCATGAACTAACTTTTCTGCATCAGAAACAGATAACATGTTCCGTAGCTTAGCAATGTTTCTAAGGTGGAAGAAGGCTGTTTTTGTAACATGAAATATGATTTTCGAAATGACAAGTTGCTGTCTAATATAACACCCTGGGGCTTAAGGTAGCTCCTAACTTGCCGATTTAGGAGAAACTCTTAAAAATAATGGGTGTGTCAGTCCTAATTTTAGGAGTCCTAAATTTTTGCTCTAAGAGTATTTCACAAAGCATTTTAGTGCTAAAACTAGCTCCTAAGTCTGTAAAACATTAGGAGTAGTCAAGAGGACTCCTAAGTCACTAAGACCAAATCACAAACAGTCCTAATCCACCCAAAGACACTGTACACCATTGATGCAATAGCGATAGAGCCTTGGGTGCCAAACCTTTTCTTCATAAATGCAATACATTTTGATTTATAGATTTGAATCTACGATGAGACGTCAAAAAAAAAAAAAAAAAAATCTTTAACAAATAAATAAATATTGTCTGATTACCTGTGGCAAAGGTTTCACACTTACAAATGATTGCATAGATAAAATATAATAAGCGTATTTGGTGTGCTGTCCAAGGGGATCGAGGGCTCCGAGCTTGGAATTTAGCCCAAACCCAGAGTTATCCCCATATCCCCAGCCGAGAGTGAGGAGCAGGTTGGCGGAGGGATTCAGAAAACTGTTGAAGTAACTATAGGCGAGTCGGCTCTTGTCTGTGTATATATTCCTCCTCTCGAGCTGATTAGAAAGACTGTTCGAATGTGTTTCTCCCAAACTTTGTTTATAAAATGTAATTTGTCGCTTGAATTCTGCATTCTCTTGAGATGCAGACACCCAAGAGGCGGACAATTAACTGTATATACTAGTTTAATTAGTGACACTTAGCCTACATTTTAAAAATTTATGGCAACAATATGGCAACATTTTATTTTGACTTTGGCAATTTTTATAAAAAAATATTTATTTGAATAGGGCAACATTTGTATTTTAAAACCATTATTTTAATATGGAAACATGACACATCATTCTACAATATTTCTATGATTAAATTGCTGACTTCAGCCAATCACTGTGTGTATACTCCATAGCAACGAGGTCAACCCCGCTCTTACTCTTAGCTTAAGACTTATGTCTATTCCTTAGTAAAAGTTTGTCTCAGCAGCTTTGTGAATAGGTTTTAAGAGAAAACTCTTAGCTAAGAACTTTTACTGCTATTTAGGAGAACTCTTAGTGGTAAGATAAAATGTTTTGTGAATACAGCCCCTGGTCTTTAACTGTCGAGGATGGAGTAACAGTACATCCTTCTAAATGCAAATTGTAGTCTAAGAGATTCTGTGTACAGGTTTTTGGTCCAATAAGTAATACTTCAGTCTTATCTGAATTTGCATTTAAACAGATAATTTGCCTTTAAAAGGCACACACTGAAACGGTGCGTTTTTGCTCAACCCCAAAAAGTGGCAATTTTAACATGTTATAAAAAATTATCTGTGGGGTATTTTGAGCTAAAACTTCACATACACACTCTACAGACATCAGAGACTTATTTTACATTTTGTAAAATGGGGCATAATAGGTCCCCTTTAAACAATCACTACACAGTCATTGCCTGATAGGGCAGCGAGGCAACAAATCAGCTGGCTAAGTTTCTGGATGCAACCAAAGTTTGTCAAAAGGTTGTCAAAAAGTTTTTCCAAGGTTGTCAAAAAGAACCAAATGAGCCAGTTCGTTTTGAGTCGGACATGACCGAATGACTTTCATCTTTATATTAGGTGGCCTTAACTACTAAAAAAAAAAAAGTACTTTTCATTATTGTGTTCATATTGTATTGCAAAACACTTTTGCGGCTATTGAGGTGGGATATGGGTTAGGGACAGGTTTGGTGGTATGGGTAGGGGTAAGGTGTAAGGGATGGGTCATCAGTGTAATTATAAATGTAATTACAGAAATTAATTACAGATGTAGTTACATGCAGGTACTTTTTTAATATAAGAACAAACATGAATGTTGTAACAATCAGCCAAATCGGTTGATTCACAAGATTATAATGGGGTCAGATTTTACTGTGCGAGTTTGTTAGTGGTTAAAAGAATGAGACATAAAACAGTGATAAGTTTAAATAAGAATTGTGTATTTACAATATTCACATGAAACTTTAAAACAACACAATAAAACCAGGAAAACTCAGTCTGTTAAAAGCATACAGTCCCAAGTACCATACCCTAAAACAGTCCAAGAATCCTAGTGTGCTGTTAAAGTCCCAATGTGAGTGTCCACCAGTGTATATACAAATGTCCACAGTAGTGATAATCCAAAAGTTGTAAAGGTTGTGACTGGAGAGGTAAGTCCACAAATGGTAACTCCACAACCCAGTTGACTGTTAGTGAGTCCTTGTTTGTTTGCCATGCTGCTCTCTTTATACAGATGTATTTCCTGCTTCCTGTCATGTGACTGGTCACATGACAGGCCAACCATTCATTTCTTAAAGACATACACACTTAAAATGTTAAGAGGAATAAAATGGACTAAAACACATGTAAACCAATTAAAACTCTATTATACATAAAATCATTGTAATAAATAGAGGAGTAAAACATGCATTTTGTGTGACAGTGTCACAATGTACACTATAAGTGCATTGTATCAAATGATTAATTTAAATGTAAGTACATAGTTAAGGCCACCTAATATCAAGTAGGACCATTTGATTCGTTCATTTTGAGCCAGTTCTTTGATTCAATAACCCATCCGGACTCGGGACATGCTTATTGGCTCATCTGGTGCTGCTCATGGAGTGTGCCTGCTATTTTGGATATGCATCTTGCAACATCAACTTAAGTTCAATTCAGTTTGATTCGGTTCGACCTGTTACCTGCTTAAAAGAAGGACTCGTTCAAGAATTGAACATCATAATATTGAGCTGGTCAGTCATTCTGCCACGGACTACATACTTAGAAATAATGATACTTAGATACTTAGATAACTCTATGGAAATCAAAGAAATCAGGAATCAAACACACCAGAAATCAGGAAACAAACACAGGGAAAAGAAGGCACATACAACAGAATGAAACTAACATCACAATAAAAGTCTCTGGAACAAACACACAGGAATTATGTGGCATCAGGATTTAGGGTTAAGGTCTTTAAATTATGAGTATCTTAAATTGTGACAAATTACAGTGTAAACCTAGCTTCTCAAACACTAATGCACTAACATACCAAAATAGTAGAGTTAGAAGATGGATTAAATCTCTTATTTAATGTGATAATGGGTAGAATGTGTTATTAAGGGATTTATGGAAAGAACAATCCCTGGAAACATGCTGTGATGATTGTAGCCTGCACAATATTGTTCAAGTTGACCACTGGTCCATGTTTCCTCATATCACCTCGAAATTCATCATTGCTGCTATAATGTCGCTCTATATTGACAGTTACAATTTGTTCTTATTATGCCATGTGGTTTTGGAAGACAACTGCCTTCTTGAGTCCTATTGTAGTCTTTCTAACATGCAGTCCTCCCAGAGATGTTTTCATTTTAAAAGGTGGCTCATTATAACCCCTTTTGCCAAACTGCTTTTTTCATATCACTTGCTACCAGTTTCTTTAGCTCTTTTTTTTTTTTTTTTTTGTGCATTTGTAAAGTTGTTTTGATTTTCCTATTGGATTGTTTTATCTAAGTCTTGGATTATCTTCATCAAGTTAAATGAAGACTGCTTGCAATTAGATCCTCTCCAATTTTCCTTCCGCCTCCTTCCTTCCCAGTGGCAGAATGACTGACCAGCTCAAGATTAGTGATGTTTGATTCTTGAACAAATCATTCTTTTAAGTGGGTAATGAGGTGACCCGAATCAAACTGAATTGAACTTTAGTTCCAAGTTGAAAACCGATAGCAGGTCATGAAAACTTTGGGATTATGAGAACATTAATTGTCAGAGCATATCAAATTAGCTCCCTCTCCTTTCCATGGACTTGACAGAGTCTGTCTCCCCAAGGCAAACAACAAGACTCTTGGTCCTTTGACAATGTTTCTGTCATTTTAGACAAGAGTAACAAGAACTGGAGGTCTTTTGGGAACAAGTGAGTTCTCTGCATAACAAAACAGCTGTGCTTGAGTCAAAGAAGCATATCCACAAAACAACACTGATATGTCATCCACACATCATGCCAGACCCTCACAATACACAACACAACAAACACATTTAAATACATTTAGATAAAGACTGAAGATTGTCGTTTGAATATCACAGCATCTAAAAAATTAAATGGTCAGACTTTATATTAGGTGGTTTTAACTATGTAGGCTACTTACATTTAAATTAATAATTTGATACAGTGCACTTATTGTCTGCATATGTGTTTTTACATTGTACTTATATTACATCTGTAATTAATTACATATGTAAATAATTTATTACATTTATAATTAAATGGACCAATTAAATCAGGAAATGGGTGTTTAATAAAATAATAAAAATCAAAATCTTCAAGTCAAAATACTGATCTTTGAATATCTACCAGAGACACACAATGTTCTTGTAACGTCTGGATGGATCCGTTCAGAGTCAATAAACTTTGGAGTTTTCAGAACGCTTTTAACCTGATGAACTTTGTTTGTTAATCACTAACTCGGCTCCGGACGACTGTGACTTTTGGCAGGTTTGTGGACCTGTGAGGGTAAACAGAAAACTGCAACTTCCTCACTTCGGTGACTTCAAAAGGAGCACCCCCCCCCCAGAGACTGACCAGATCCACATTCCAACACCTCACACACACAGGGACACACAAAAACACACACACAGACACACACAGAAACACACAATCATACATTTTTAACTGTATATGTAAACTACCACTATGCTGAAATATATATATCATATATTTTAGGGCCTATGCATGTTTCCTAGTGTTTAAATGAGTGTATTTGTGCTAGTGTGCATTTTAATAGTGGAATTCTGTCTGTAAACCATAACTTCTTGTCTATGCCTTTCTGATCTGTCGAGTTTGGTCTCTCCGTAAAGCTCCGGACACGAGCTATTCACTGAGATATGTCACACAGCTGACAAATGCATTTTTCTATGTGTTTAATGATACTGTGAAGAATGCACTCCATTTCGAAATCTGATCTGATAGTCATAAATCATGCAGATTAAGTCGTGAGGCCAAACAAAGGGAAAGCTTTCCCGCCAACTTTGCACCCATGTTATTGGCTACCCCACCTCAAGGAGGTGTGTCGGCTTATCTGCCATAAAAGCAAAGACGCACAATTTCTCGTGTTCTCTCCCGATTGTCTCACGAGCATCTCGTGCACGTTTTCCCGGACATCTCCGGTGACCACGCGCTGCCATCGCGCTCAGCCTCGGGACCGCCATCTTCCAGCGAAACTCACTCTCAAGTCCTCAGTTTAAACCTTCCCGCAGAACGGAGGAAGCCAACGAACTGCACCAGCGCTAACCTGAAATTCGACACACACAACCAATGCAAGTATAATGCCGTTTCTCAATCTTAGATGATGAAACTGATTTCCGTGCTGGCTTAGGACTGGTTGTGAGTTTGCTACTTGCCTTCTCTCTTTCCTTCTCTACTTCCACTCTTGTACATAGGTGTGTATTTCCTTGTATATATATTTAGATGTATAACCTCTGTATTCGTAGTTTGCATATATTAAAACGTTATTCACGCTCGATTGTTCTGTTTGTTCTTTCAGCTGAAAACCAAGTCACTTTAACGTTTTTCGATCGCTTTATGCTTTGATGCTATAAGTTATTTTCATGGCCAGAGAATAACTCTGTTTATAATATTCTGTGAGGGACTTAGTTTGCTGGACAAACGAACAGTTTCTCTAAATAATTATTAAACCAGAACTAATCATATATGTAATTGATTATAATTCGTTGTAATTGATACACAATATATGTTTAATTCCCCGTTGGGTCGATATATGAATCATAGTTTATTCATAACCTTATGAATTATTATATTCATATTTCATCCATAAATTGATTAATAACCGCTACATTCGTTACATTCTTCTGTAATTTTCTCATGCAATAGACCTGAAACTTTCGATGAAACTACTTGAAAAACATTTTCAAATAGAGTTTGTTTTCATAGCTACTCTATTGGAAATTATCCAGAGCCATTTGAGATAGGGAACACTGGGGCTAGTTGTTACACTTTTTATTCCAGTTATTTTTGAAACTGAATTTTTGTATTAAAGGGATGGTTCACCCCAAAATGAAAATGATCCCATAATTTACTCACCCTCGAGCCATCCAGGGTGTATATGGCTTTCTTCTTTCTGCCAAACACAATCGATTCAGAAGGCATTTTTTAACCCACTGGAGTTGTATGGATTACGTTTATGATGTTTGGATGTGCTTTTTGGAACTTCAAAAACTCATTCAATCTCATTACAAAGCTGGGAAGAGCCAGGATATTTTTAATATAACTCAGATTGTGTTCGACTGATATAATATCATATACACCTAGGATGGCTTGAGGGTGAGTAAATTATGGGATAACACTGTACGAGGTAAAATGTTACAAAGGGAACCTGCTTATCATTGCTATTGATTTGAGAAGAATGCATTGTTTGAAAAGCCATCAAAAAGCCATCTTCAACAACATAACTATTCAAAATTATAAGCATTTAATTATATATTGAACAATTTTTAATGGCTTTTCCACAATATTTAAAAACAAAATGTTATGTAACAAATCATAAAACATGCAAAACTATATAAAAAAATGAACAAAATGAACAAACAAACAAACCATTGTTTTGATCAAGAGATATTGTAGAACGTATAAATTCCTTATGGAACAATTGACGACAGGCAATTGGATTATTAAAAAAAATAATGCACACCCGAAGTACTAATGCGGCCATTGTGCGACTAATGCATTTCAACAACATGTCCTGACCTGAAAAATAAAATGAAAAATACTCTTCTTAGAACACAGTTCAACCTTATTGATAAAATCTTCCTTCAGTATATAATTGACTCTTGTCTTTAATGTATGCCAGTGGTTTTACTGTATTATTCTATGGGCCCTATAATACACCCGGCGCAATGCGACGCAAGGCGCAGCGCAAGTGTGTTTGCTAGTTTGCGTCCGGCGCCGTTCGCGTTTTCCCGTTCAGCGCCACGTCCTTAAATTAGTAAATGCATTTGCGCCAGTTAGTGCGCCCATGGGCGTGCTGGTCTAAAAAAGAGGTGTGTTCAGGCGCATTGCCGGCGCATTGTTATTTTAAGGAGCTGAAAATAGACTGCGCCATAGACCAACTCAAACCTGGTCTGAAGTCTAAAGTCAATGGCGCAATATTTTTTTGTTAGAGCGCGTTGGTAGAAACTGCGCCTCTGGGCGCGTCCACAGTGCGCGTTGACTTTGATTATTACACACAGGGATGCGCATCACACAAACATGCCAAATATTAAAAACAAAAGGATTACAGTGTAAAAGAATATTATTGTGTAGGCTACATAAATATAAAAATGTAATGATGAATAGTCATTGCATGTATTAGAATTAGGCTACCTATTTTCAATTCAGCCTATTACTACTTATAATGATGAACGAAATTGGCTAATTAATTGAACAATCGTGCCAATACACACACATATATATATATATTAACTGACTCATCGCGCGGAGCTATTTGAAAGCCTGCATTTGCAAGCCCGCTTTAACTTCGCGCACGAGCAGATCGGTTTCTTCGCTTGAAAAGCGTTCAGCTTTTCCGCCAACAAATTCCACCATGTAAATAGCAGTCCGCCATGGCGCGAGCGCATCTCGCTCTTAAAGGGAATGGGAGATGACACTCTGATTGGTTTATTGAACGTTATGGCCATTACTCATTAAGAGAATAGGGACAACCCATTTCAAAAATGCGCCCGGCGCACGGACCGTTTTTCCGTCGTTAAAATAGCAAAAGTGGATTTGGACACACCCTGAGTGCACCTGCGCCGGGGGGGGGGGGGGGGGTGGGGGGGGGGGGGGAGTGATGACATAAGATTTTGGGCTATCTATTTTGTATGAATAAATAAATCTGTCAATCCAAACCTACCCTTTAATTTCAGGTTTGACCTTCATTTCCATCTTTGAAGAACCGGAGTATCAACATCTGCAGTTCTTAAATTCACTTTGTTTTGTTTCTGTTCTCTTTGTCCTTCAGTAATCAGATGTTGTTTTATTTAAACATGTGAACAAAGCAACGAATACCAAAACAGACACACTGAATAACAAAGGTTGTGTTTTTGAGGGATGAGAGTATCCTTTACTTATAAACATTGTTTTTATCCTTGTAGTTTATTTATTTACATGTGATTTAGTATGTAATAAGTGTACTTTTTAAAAACATGACAAAGGATTATTAAAACAATGATTTAAAATATACTTTAAAGTCAAACTTTTAATTTGACATTGTATTTAAGTGTGTTTAGAAATCTGATGAAAGTGTGTTCACTTGGAGTACACCTTGGCAGCCTTTTATTTAAATGATTATATTATATATAAGGTGTGTATATATATATATATATATATATATATATATATATATATATATATAAGGTGTATATATATATATATATATATATATATATATATATATACAGTGGGTATGGAAAGTATTCAGACCCCCTTAAATTTTTCACTCTTTGTTATATTGCAGCCATTTGCTAAAATCATTTAAGTTCATTTTTTTTCCTCATTAATGTACACACAGCACCCCATATTAACAGAAAAACACAGAATTGTTGACATTTTTACAGATTTATTAAAAAAGAAAAACTGAAATATCACGTCTGAATACTTTCCGTACCCACTGTATACACACACACACACACACACACACATGTTTGTTTTTGTGAATTGTGGGGACTTTCCATAGACTTCAATGCATTTTACACTGAACAAACTGTACATTCTATCCCCCTACCCTGCCCCTACCCCTAAACCTAACCCTCACAGGAAACTGTGCAAACTTTTACTTTTTCACAAAAACTCATTCTATATGATTTATAAACCCATTTACATTGTGGGGACCGCTGGCTGGTCCCCACGATGTAGGTGAACTCAGGTTTATATTACATCATGGGGACATTTGGTCCCCACAATGTAATATAAACAAAAGCACACGCGTGCGCGCACACACACACACACACACACACACACACACACACACACACACCTACACACACACACACACACACACACACACACACACTACCATTCATTGCACATTTACAATAACATTTAGTGCACTTAATTGCACTTGTAGTTGTTAATTACCCTTGCTTATTAATTTCATATGTGTTTTAATTCAGTTTGAATCATTCATGTTTTAAAATTGTGTTGAAAAAATCTATTTTTGTAATTCACACCACAATACAGGTGACCTTGAAAATAATAGGTGGAATGGAATTGCTAATCAGCTGTGATCTTCCCTTCCGGAACATCTGTCCTGAGCTCCTTGGTATTCCGGACAAGAGCTGATGTTTGAAGACAGGCAGGCACATGGAAGAGATTATATACACAGTTAATAGGAAAAACAAATTTGTGGTCTGCAGGTGTCACAGGCTGACACATAAACATATGCACACGCACACACGCACGCACACACACACACACACACACACACACACACACACACACACACACACACACACACACACACACACACACACACACATCAAACAAGAGTTAGATTATATTTCTGAACATCCTAGAGACACTTCCACAGTCAGATTTATTTCTGCCATGAACACAGATAAGAATTAATAAGCTTCATAAGAGATAATAGGATTTTCTCCTATCAGGCATTTTATGTTATTTACTGTAGAATGGATCTGGCCTGTCAACCTCAAGACTATATATTCTTGCAACAAACAGGTCATCCACTTTTCAGTGCATTTTCAGTCTTAATATTGGACAATATGTTAAAATAATTTTTAGATGTAAATCAGATTCTTTCAGAATTAGATTCTTTTGATTGTTTTCTTTTATCACAATGCCACAATTAAACATAAGGGTGATATTTTGCACAGTCATTTGTTCTAAAATAAATAAACAACAAAAAAGAATGCAACAAACTTGTCCTATTAACTAGTATGAAAGCATTCACTCTAAAGCTAGTTATAACATCAGACTGCAGCCATTTGTTAGTGAGCAACAAATATATTCAGGATGTGTTCAGGGTACAAGGAGTAATCGTTTAATTGCCATTCTAGGCCATTCTCGTTTGTCTCTCGTGTTATTGCAAGATTATGGAAGTAGGTTTGTGAATACAAATGTCACTTTTACAACAGGGATAAGACAAATACCCATGGTGCTGTGTCAGTTTATAAAATGTCTTGTAGGAACGGAATGATTTTGTTACCCTTTACATGTCTTTGAAGCAGTGTAAGTAATTTAACACTAAAAAGTATACTTCCTGACTGACGTCATTTATTTGATGACCTTTTCATGAGATTTCATGGCACAGATAAAATCAACATGAAATGACATTAACAAGCAGATTTATTTGATAAGGTGATGCATTTTCTATTTTCTCTTTATTATTTACTATTGCCATCATTTAAATTACATTAATGTTTGTGTCACCTATTTGTAAGTTTTTAGGAAAGCTACATTAAGAAGTAGCTTAAAACAATACCTAATTAGGTTTGGTGTTAATCTGTTAACTATTTTTTTTTTTTTAAAAATGAATCATGAATTATGAATTATATTCACAATAATACTTTCACACAGATTATTGTATTGTATTGTGTAATATGCATGATGCAGGAAGTCCAAAGAAATACTTTAATAATAATCACAGAGAATGCTCGCAAGGAAAAATAACACATACTACATATTAAGTACACGAGAACTGACAAAGGAATGAACAAGGGAGTACATATACACAGAGAACGTCTCAGTTACATATGTAACACTCGTTCCCTGAAGGACGGAATGGAGACATCATGTCAGTGACTGACGAATTGGGATCTCGCTGAGAGCCCAATCACCGAAAATGCATTTATACCCACGCTGCTGGGTGGACTGTGAGATGGAAATCTCACACGCCAATGTGTATTGGTTCACTCAAAGGTGATTGGGCTCTCAGGCGAGATCCCAATTTGTCAGTCACTGACGTGACGTTGAACGTGACTGAGTGGAAGGAAACTAAACTAGATACAGGTGGGATTAATTATTAACCAAGGTAACAAACAAGGAGAATTTAGTAACTATAGAAACAGGAACTAAACTGCATGGAAACACAGAAACATGAACAAAACACAATGAGACACAACATAATCCTGACATTAGTCCCCCTCCCACAAGGTGCATCAAGGTCTTTTACCACCTCTCGCTACTTTTACTGTGTCTCGAGTATGAACGCTGCATTTTTTTAAAAGACCCTGATTTCTTCTCCAGTCATTAGTGCTACGGCTCTTTGGTTGGATACTATTGAGCCTATATGCCTGTCCTCTGGCACAATTTACTTCATTTTTACTTTAAATACTCTTTTTTCAATGTAAGGATGAACATAGACCTACTGAATTTTTTGAATATTATTTTTATAAAAAACTGCTGCAATGGTATAAATGTAGGTAAATATGGATTTTGAGGTCCAGTATTTGTTGAATATCCCTAATCATGGATTCACTCTGCCAATTTGGAACTACCAGTTACACTAATACTAGCAAGAGCACAGTTTGCATGTAATCTTTGTATGTTGCATGTTACATACAATACAATACAAAATACAAAATGATTGTATGTTGTATTGTATTGTATGTAGTAACTTTGATGTAATTGTATATGCAAATTTGGCTGCCTATCTTGGCCAGGACACTCCTGCAAAAGAGATTTTAATCTCAGCGAGTCTTTTTCCTGGGTAAATAAAAAAATTAAATTAATCTTGAAGCTAAAATACACTGGCAACCACATACACCTTTTCATCTGATTTTAGCAGGATAAATACAAATACAGAAATATTTCAGAAATAAACACTGGCTTTTCCACAGATACTGTATAAAGAGTTTAGCTATGGTTTACCCACCCACCTGGAAAAGCTTTCCAAACACCCACCCATTTCATTTTTGGTAATGCAGAGATTTGAATGGAAAATCTCAAGGATGAAGTCCTTATGAACAAAGCACTAAACTGCAGTAGTGTGATTTGCATATTTTTATCTGTGCTGCTGGGAGTCTGTAAAATGTCTTGAAATTGAACAGATGGACTTATACCTGTGGATTAATTCATTAGTTTGAATTTTGGGTTAAAGTTAATTCAGTCAGGACCACTCTATTTGATTAAGATTATTCACGAGTTCACACTTACATATAATTAAATAGAGTAAAGGTTATGCGTATTTGGCGTGCTATCCAAGGGGCGGGCTCTGAGCTCGGAATTTGGGGTGAGTCAAAAGATGGGGTGCTGGAGGGATGCTGGGAAACTAATAGAACAGAGATATGTCTGCTGTATATATACCTCCTGATGCTAATTCAGTTGATTAACTGAACACACTCCTCCCATTTTAATTACATTAATTATCTGAACATGCTCTTCCTGAACTTTGTTAATAAAACATCATTTGTAGAGGCTCTGAATTATTTGGTGGCAGGCTTCACTCTGAAGGGTTCAGCTTCTGAGCTGTCCACAAACAAACCTTGCTGAGGTTTGAACCCCCGAAGCCTAAGGCAATTAATCATAAATTTATAAGCAACAGTTACATAATTCCATACAAAAATAATACAAGTACTGTAATGAGTTTGGACAAGATTGAGCAACAATAAGCTGGATAGATGGACATTGACAAGCAACTAAACCGTAATGTGCCTAAGACAAGTAAGTGTCCGGATGAACATATATGTCATGCTTAATTAATTGGTAGTTGGAAGAGTTACGGACCAGCTGAGTTTCAACTGATGCCTGGCTGTCACGCTGTGGTCTGCCTGAATTGTTGTGGGCACAAAAGCATTGTGAAATTTTACTAAAGCATTTAGCATAATGTCCAAGTTGCTCATACAATTAAAGTGGTTGGGGACCAGGGACAGGCCTATCTGTAGTCACTCTTCCCATTCATTTTATGGAAAAGAGCTGCGTGGACCTTTTGCTATCAAGATATCCATAAGTTTGAAACAATATGAGAATGAATAATGACATCATATTCATTTTTTTGAATGAACTAAATTTTATTAAAGTGACATAATAAAAAAATAATCCTAAATCAGTTTATTTTTGACCAGCTTTTCAAGGTAAAATTAATAAACAGGTTTTAGTCAGAGTCAAGTATTTAGCATTCTTCTAAACATAAAGCTGTGGTCAGAAATTCAGAATGCAAAACGAATGTTTTCAATGTTTATTTTAATACATTTAAAATCTTAATGATGATGTTTCCCCATTCAAAGAGATAGGATCGCGCTCTGACAACAGAAGTGATGTCTTGCACTCATTGAAGTATATGCGCAAGACATCACTGCCATTGTCAGAGTGCGATCAGACCTTACTAAGCGAATGCTGAACGCAGTTGGACATAGTGGTGTTTTAGAGGTAAAAAATGATATAAATACTGTTCGGTTTCTCGCACAAACCGATCGTTTCGTGTCTTAGGACATCAATGTGTCGTCATGAGCCGCAGGGTTTAATTTGGATTTGTCTATGCAAGTTTTTTCAATTGTTATTGATTGTGTTCCCATGCACTCACATTATAAGACTGACAGTGTTCTACTGAAGAAACAAAGTCACCTACATCTTGGATGCACTGGGGGTAAGCAGATAAACATCAAATTTTCATTTTTGGGTGAACTATCCCTTTAAGCTCTATGGACAGCTATGGCATGTGTTCAACCACAGACAGTTTTCCCTCAGTAAAAACAAAGGAATGCACAGTAATCAGTGATATAACCACATATTCAAGATTCATATCGGCCACTAATCTAAATATTGGGGAAACGTGTCCTTCACATTGTTAAGGCAATAACAATAATACAGTTGTAGTCTAATATAGGTTTTAAGCAGACATGTGAATCATGTATTTAGGTTCGTACATTAAGTGTACAGCAAAAATTTGTAAAATTTGATATGTAATGTTTGCTTAGTTGGGATTAATTTTCTTGGTTGAAACTTGAGTTACTAACTTCTTGCAAGTTGAGTTTTACTTTACATGCTCAAGACATGTTGAAGGATTGCACAGTTGCACGATTCTTTTTACTACTGCACACTGTTTTGGATTTATGTTTATACTAGAAATAAACAAAAAAAACAAAAAAAACAAAAAAAAACAACTTTTAAATAGTTTTGTGACAGATGAAATAGGCCTATATGTTGCACTTTCAATTAAATTCTGCAAGTTATCCCAATAGCTAGAACCTGAAAAATGAAAAGCATGTCTCATGTTTCGGAGCCAAATGTGAAAACGCTCTCCCTCCTTTAGTGGACTTAGCTATCCTAGGTACAACCAGGAGTCCAGAGTTTTGTGATCTTAAAGAGCGTGAAGGACTGTAGGGTGATAGAAGATCGGTTAAGTACACAGGAGCTAAACCATTTAGAGCCTTATAGGTCAGTAGCAATACTTTATAATCAATACGGAACTTAATGAACCAGTGTAGAGATGATAAAATTGGTGTTATATGATCATATTTTCTTGACCTGGTAAGCATTTTGTACTAATTGTAGCTTATTTATTGAGGAAGCAGGACAACCAGCTAGTAATGCATTACAGTAATCTAGTTGAGACGTCATGAAAACATGAACTAACTTTTCTGCATCAGAAATAGATAACATATTCCGTATCTTAGCAATGTTTCTGAGGCGGAAGAAGGCTGTTTTTGTAACACATGAAATATGATTTTCGAATGACAATTTGCTGTCTAATATAACACCCAGGTCTTTAGCTGTCGAGGATGGAGTGACAGTACATCCTTCTAAGTGCAGATTGTAGTCTGAGAGATTCTGTGTACAGGTTTTTGGCCCAATAAGTAATTCAGTCTTATCTGAATTTAATAAAAGAAAATTACTAGTCATCCAATGTTTTACTTCTTTAACACACTCTGTCATATTGGATAATTTAGAGATTTCATCTGGTTGTGTGGAAATATATAACTGAGTACCATCAGCATAGCAGTGGAAACTAATTCCATGTTTTCTTATAATATTGCCGAGTTGCAGCATATTGAAAATAGCAGAGGGCCTAACACAGATCCTTGCAGCATTCCATAGTTTACTATCGTTATCTTAGATTTTTCCCCGTTTAAATAAACAAAATTGTGACTATAATTAGATGTGCCACAGGTGCATTGTCAGGTACATTTTGTCTGAATAGCAGTCCTGGGACATCCTCAGTGCGGCAATGAAGTGCAGCATCTCGTTCCTGCTTTCAAAAACTACAGTTAATGCTGCACTGTAAAATATTGCTGTAAAATTACAGCCAATTTCCAACAGTAAAATACTGTTATTTCAATAAACAGTTGTAGCGAAATCGTAGAGGTTTAATCAATTTATGGGTTAGATATATGAATATAATAAATCATAAAGCTTTATGATTAATTATGATGCATATACCAACCCAAGGGGGAATTAAACATATATTGTGAATTAATTACAATGAATTATAATCAATTACATATATGATTAGTTCTGGTTTAATAATTGTTTAGAGAAACTATTCGTTTGTCCAGCAAACTGTTAAGTTTCCCACAGATTATGAAAATGAAATATTATTCTCTGGCCATGAAAATACACCTCCTATTGTAGCACCAAGCGTAAAGCCAGGATACTGGATTGAAAACGTTAAAGTGACCTGGGTTTTGTTGAATGAGCAAAAGAACAAAAAGCATGGATATAATGTATTTAATATGTAAAATTAATAATACAGAGGTTATACGGCTAAATAAACACAAGTATATATATATATACAAAGCGAAAGTATCGGTTCGTTGTTGTGGTTTAGAGTTTCAGAGCGCTCAGTGTGGTAATTGGTCCTTCTTCAGGAGGTTGTTCTTCGGCGGGTTTTTCAAGCGAGGTTTAAACTGAAGAGTAATATAACCGGAAAATAAAGAAGAGAGTCGAAAGCTTGACGGCAGGAAACTTGTGCAACTAAGAGATGCGTGTCATTGCTTTTATGGAAAACCAAACTAACACACCTCTTTGGCTGGACAGCCAATAGATGCGTGGCAATGTTTGGCAGGCAGAGTTTTCTTTGTCTTGTCTCCTGGCTGAATTTGCATAATTTATGGGTATCAGATCGGATAGTACTTTCTTCACAGTACCATTAAACAAATAGAACAATGCATTTGTCAGCTATGTGACATATCTCAGTGAATGAGAGGTAGCAAGAGCTTTAAAACGAGACCAAACTCGACAGATCAGAAAAGCATATAAAATAAGTTATGGTTTACAGATAATAGTATCATTAGAAATTACACTAGCACAACTACAATCCAAGCTAAGCTTATACAGTGGGAATAACTATATGCAATTTGACATACAACAGCGGTTACATTTAGGCATAATTATATTTTACACATACAGTCTTCAATGCATGTTTGTGTGTCTGTGTGTGTCCTTAGTGTGCGTGTATGTGTCTTTATGGTGTGTGTTGGAATTTGGCTGGCCTCTCTGGGCCCACCAAGGGAGGGGGGTGATCCTTTGAAGTCTCCAGAGCTAGGAAGTGGGATTCTCTGTTTAATTTCTGACAGAGTAACAAAAGTGTCAAAATGTCTGTTTTTCTGGACCGGCCGGTGCCGATCCATGATTTACAAACACAGTTCAGCAGGCTAAAAGCGTTCTGAAAATTCCAAAGTTGATTGACTACGCTGGATCTATCCAGATGCTACACAGTTAAATCATGTCGATTTACAGCTAATGATCATTAAATTAAGCACTTGCAGTAAATTTACAGCATTTAACAGTAAACCTAAAAAAACTGTATCGCGCTGTAAAAAGCAGCACATAGGGGCGAGGCATCTTCAACACGAGTCCTCTTCGTCGAGATGTCTCCAGAGTGCAGAAAGCAAGCGGTCAACAGAATCTCTTCAAAACTCTTATCATCTGCGTCTTCTAAAGAAGAAAACTGCTCAAGGTAAGTTTATTTCTTTGTTGTTATTTTACTATGTTGCACTCAACTAAAATAATCTTGTGTGTAATTATTTCTTACACATCTGATACCAAGCCTCCATTGCTAATTCAAAACATAATTTTAGAGCTAGTAATGGAGAAGTGCTTCAAGAACAGAGACACTACTACATCACAACTGAGAAATGGCACGAAGCTTTTTAATTGCGAAACTATTTTATTGATAAAGTTTCAATGAATGTTCACTCCATGTACAAGTGTGTGTCTGCTTTATATGTGTGTGCGTTTGTATGGAATAAAGTGCGGGAGAATGAGAGAATGCATTCCATAGAATAGATAATAAAACATGAAAAAGTTTGTCATTTTCATCCTGTTGTTTGCTATATTTTTGCTATATTTGCTTAATCAAATTCTTTGTGGGTGTTGGCTCTTTTGCTGTTGTAGGTTTTAAGGACGTTTGAGATAACTGAAATAGTTTGGCAAAGTATTATGGAACTATAATGCGGTCAAATCCTCAAGATGCCTGGAACTACTTGGACCTGCCTGTAACAGCTGTAGTATAAAGAGGTAAAATTGCAAAAATTATTTTGTTTTCTTTTATAGGAACCCTTAAATTGATTTACATGCATTTACGATTTAGTAAGATCAAAGTCATGCATTCTTGCAAACTTTATGCACACACATGCAGTACCATCTTTGTGTTTTGTGAGGCAAATGAAAATTCTCAAAAAGTAAAAAGTATTCTTGTCGCTTTATAATATTGAGGTTGAATCACTGTACTCACATGAACTGTTTTAAATATGTTTTTAGTACCTTTCTGGATCTTGAGAAGTTCGGTGACAATGCTGGCAATAGAGGCCTCACTGAGCCATCGGATTTCATCAAAAATATCTTAAATTGTGTTCCGAAGATGAACAAATGACATTATTTTCATTTTTGAGTGATCTAACCCTTTACGATGATATGTTGTCTTGTTTTCTCTACTGTAACAAACATACACCCTCATTTATTTACTTTATAAGTTTCTAATTACGTTCATCTACTAAACAGTTTCTGTGTAATTTTAAAGTGTGTCCAGACTGTATATGATGACTATCTTTTGCCATGTGCTACATATAGTCATTAACATTTTCTTAATGTTTTCCTCTCAGACCTGGGCGTGTTGACCAGTTTCATCAGACTTCTTGCTAAATCCTTCCAAAGTTGGTGTGATGTATTGGCCTTTTTTCTTTTCTTTTCTTTTCTTTTCTTTTCTTTTCTTTTCTTTTCTTTTCTTTTCTTTTTTGTCTCCTCTTTAGGTTTATTCACACACTAGTTCCTCTCATTGGACTGTGCAATTTACACTTAGCTCTTTGATGTTATTTATTCCTCCTAAAACTGTTATCATACTGTTTAAATATAGAGCAGTATAGTTTCAAAAATAAGCATTCTCATTATTCTCATTATTCATTTTCATGGTATGCATCTACAGATCTCAAATTTCTTTTTAAAAACATTTGTGTTCTGCTGAAGAAAGGCAGTTGTACACATCTGGGATAGCATCAGGGTAAATGAATAGTGAGAATTTAGTTTTTGAACAAATTCTTAAAGGTATACTTATTTGTGTTGGTTAAAGCAAGTGCTATTTTCTTTTTTCTTAACTTACTGTTTGTGTTTATGCTGAGATTCAGTTTGGGTCAGTTTCAACCAATTTGTCAATGCCCATTCTGCTTGTGTTTTAATAAATAGCAAATGATGTACCATAATCTATTTCTTCTTTATTTATTTACTCTCCATCTAGATAAAATATAGTTTGACATGTCTGTACACATTATATACTATACTAAAGATTTTAATTATGTATTGTTTATGTAATGTATTATTTTTTTTTATATTGTAGAATTATAGCTCAAGGCTCATTATTATTGACTCAAGGACGTGAGATCCCAGAGTGACATGAACATCCAAACTGTAAAATCTTATGAATGTGTGCAAGAGGACCAGCCTGCCACATCACAAACATGCTGCAGGGGGCACCCCCCGCCATATCTTTAGAAGAGGTGACCCCCCTGGTAGAATGAGCCCTGATGCTTACTGGCAAAGCTTGACCACGCACCTCATAGGCAAGGGCAATCGCATCCCTCACCCAATGTGACATTGTCTGTTTCGTGGCGGCCACTCCCATGACAAACAAATAGTTGCTCTGACCCCACTGGCTAGTGCGGTGGACGTAGATCTGAAGAGCAAGGACTGGACACAGTCTGTGAAGTCTCTCCTGATCCAGCATTGTGAACGGTGGGGGGCAGAAGGCTTCAAGTGAGGTGATAGCCATTAGAAAAATATATTTTCAGAGTCAGAAGCTTGTCAGGCACTGACTCTAGAGGTTAAAATGTGTCTCCACCAGGCACTGAAGGACCATGGCTAAGTTCCATGAAGGAATGTTGGTTTTAATGGGAGGCCACAGTCGTCTGGCCCCACAAATGAAGTGAGTGAGCGGAGGATGCTCTGCTGATAATTTATCCTGCAGAAAGTCCAGAATTGAAGTAATCTGGCAGTTGACAAGATCTGCATCATGTGCAGTGCACCACCTTTAAAAGACACCCCATATATTGGCATTACTTTTTCTAGTGGAAGGAGCCCTAGCACTGAGAATGGTCTCAATAACTTCAGGTGAAAGCCCAGTGTCCCTCAGTTGGTACCCTTCAGGGGCCAAACATGAAGGTTCCACAGGTTGAGCTGGGGATGAAATATTGTCCCCTGTGCTTGAGACAGAAGGTTCCTCCTTTCCAGTATCATCCAGGGCAAGCCGGCGAGGAAAGATATTATGAACCATACGGCCAACGCAACGCTATTAGTAAGAGGCAAGATCCTTGTTGGCGAATTCTGGCTAGAGTTCTTCCCCGTCGGTATGCTCTGTCTGGACAGTAGATCTGTTCCCACATTGAGATATTTGGGGATATAAATCGCCCTGAGGGACAGGAACTTGTCCTGAGCCCAAAGTAGAATGTGCTGTACTAGCCTGTTCAGATGGCGCAAACACAGACCACGCTGGATATTTGTATTAGAGGCTACAGCAGTGAAGTCCACCCACACTAGGACATGGTAACCCCTTAACTGGTGGAGGAAGTACTTCAGGGCCAGAAATACAGCCATCAATTCGAATTGATGTGCCAATCGAGATGATGACCTAACCATATCCCTTGGGCTGGACGGCCACCTGAGACCGCTCCCCAGTCTGTACGGGAAGTGTCTGTTGTTAGCATCTTGCAACGTCAATGCATCTAGAGTGTGACCCAAGGTGAGGAACCGGGGTCTGAACCACAAAGAAAGGGAAGTGCAGGGTGACAAGGCTAGGTCAAATGGAAGAACCCGATATTGGTAAGCTTCGTCCCTAAAACAAACCTCAGGAACTCCCTGCGTTGTGGCAAAATTTCTATGAAAATATGCGTCTTTAAGATCGATTGTGATGAATCAATTGCGATGTTAAATTTGCAACATGATCGTCTTGATAGTTAGCATCTTGAACTTGAGCGTTCTGACGGAACAAGAAGACCTGATGATGCACCTGTGGCACATCTAATTATAGCCTCTGATGCGGGCGCATGCTGATGATGTCACTGCCAGAGGCTATAAAATTTCAGGGTAATTTCATTGATGTGTTGCACACATATTCACACC
The DNA here is from genome assembly GCA_036281575.1 of Ancherythroculter nigrocauda. Taxonomy (NCBI): domain Eukaryota; kingdom Metazoa; phylum Chordata; class Actinopteri; order Cypriniformes; family Xenocyprididae; genus Ancherythroculter; species Ancherythroculter nigrocauda. The sequence goes on along the minus strand of VTFQ01000002.1, from coordinate 28,117,726 downwards.
AAAAAGCGTTCTCATAGCACTGAATCAAGTGCAGCATTAGGTGTAGCTTTTGAACGGGAACTGGTCTTAGTCATAACAAATTTTTGCAAATGAATACTGTAGTGATGTTCACACTTGGTTTGTAGTGATGGCCAAGTAATAGTGAAAACATTACTCATAACTTACCTATAAAAAATATGAAGTAGCACAACTGTTCCCACTCAGTCGTGTTTTTCTAAACAAACAACGAGTCAGCTCTTCTGGTTTGACTGCTCTTCGTTTGGTGCAGGAGGACAGCACAGCAGCGGGGTTGATCTCTCTTTTTTCTTTCTCTTCTTTGTTTTGCCTTTTTTCATTTGAGCAACACAAAGAGCTGTTCCCAGCTGTAAAAGCCATTCTTACAGCTGGTGACGGTGCGCTTAAAGAGTGCTTAAAAGCTGTTCTGACAGCTGGTAAGAGCAGCGCCTTCAAAGAGAGTGCACATGACAGGCTGCAGCTTTCCCTGTCTGTGCTGCAGCGGCCATTCCCCTGCGTGCTTCGGCAATTAAAAGAGCAAAGTCCCTAAAAGAGCTTGCACGAGTAGTTTCGCGTCTTTTTAAAGATGTCGTTTTACTTATGTGTTTCTGGATGTGGTTGTTACCTGGCGCCTCGGGATGGTCACCAACGCTGTATCGCGTGTTTGGGCTTAAAGCATGCTGAGGCGGCCTTTGTGAATGAGTCTTGCACCCATTGTGGGAAGATGACCATCGCGGAGTTGTGGTCGAGACTCCAGTTCCTGCAAAGGGGCGGAGTCCCAGTGCCGCTGCCTCGTTCCAACCCTCCTCAGAGGGTTGCTTCGGGCAGCAGCGCTGGTGATCTGAGGATCACAGTGAGCGCGCTTCCTTCAGGGAACCAACCCCCTAGGAACCCTCACTCCTCCTGCACTCCACAGCCAGTAGAGCTGCCGGGGGAACGTGGTGGACCGCCCCAGAGGTGTGTACCATTTGTATCCTTTGGAGCTCCTCAAGATGACCGGATTTCGATCGCTGCATCGGAGGGTGAGCCTGACACTTCCGAGGATGACGATTCGGTGCAGCTTCCTCCTTCAGGAGTGACAACTGTGCCCGATTTGGACCCGGAAACCCTCCACCGTGTCCTGAACCCTCGAGGCTGGATGATTGGTATCTCGGGGTGGCGCGGGCTGGTTCTCAGCCCCCCACCCCAGTTTCTTTCTTCCCGGAGGTGCATGAAGAACTCACTGGCGTGTGGATGGCACCTTTTACTGCCTGAAACCGTGTCGGTGGGTCCTCCTCCCTCACCACCCTTGGTGGCGGAGCGGCAAAGGGATATACGCGCATACCCCCTGTGGAACGGGCCGTTGCTATTCAACTGTGCTCTAACTCCACCTGGCGGGGGGAGCTGTCCCTTCCTTCCCGGGCCTGTAAGTACTCGTCGGATCTTACCGGCAAGGCTTATCAGGCCTGTGGGGAAGCCGCTTCTGCCCTGCATGCTATGGCGTTGTTGCAGGTCCATCAAGCCAAGGCACTGAAGGACCTGCACAAGGGTGGTCATGACCCACAAGTTCTACAAGAACTTCGTGCTGTGACGGACCTAGCGCTTCGTGCGACAAAGGTCATGGTGCGGTCAGTGGGTCGTGCGATGTCCACACTGGTGGTCCAGGAATGCCATCTCTGGCTGTGTCTCGCGGACATGAGGGATACCGACAAAGTCAGGTTCCTTAATTCCCCCGTGTCCCAGACCGGCCTCTTCGGCGACGCAGTCGAGAACTTCGCCCAACAGTTCTCTGCTGTACAAAAGCAGTCTGAGGCCATCAGCCACATCCTGCCGCGGCAGTCAGCTGCTGCACCTCCGCCGCCCACAGCACCTCAGCCTGCTCGTCGCCGAGGGCCGAGAGTGGTTCGGGAGTTGGTGACCGCACCACTCCTTCCCCCGGCCGGGTGGAGAATCCTTTGTTTCCTTTTGTTTGTGTTCCGCCGCTGGCCCAACAGCCAGCGGTACCCAAATTTTCAATAAAAGAACAGTTTCCTTCATCTCCGGGTCCGAAGAGGGCTCGGAGAGCAGTGGGAGGGCAAGAACCTCACCACTCTCATCCCCCTCTTCTGTCGCCAGTGGACAGCAGCGTGCAGCGGGCAGTCAAAGCCTCGTCTGCTCCCTCTGTCCATCCGTGGAACCAGGTAAGTGTTGACCCCGCTTTGGGCCGCCTCGCAAAGAGAGCCCCCCGAGCCGCGTCCCTGTGTTCCATCATGCTGCCCCACTGCGGGTACGCCTGCGGTCCCTCTGGTTCCGCGATACGGTCTCTGCGAGCCTGGTTAGCGCTCCCCAGTCCGTCTCGCTGGCTCATTCGGACCATCAGGCTCAGCTATGCGATTCAGTTCCCCCGGCGTCCCCCCAAGTTCAGGGGCATCCACTTCACTGCAGTGAAGTTGATGCCCATGTCTTGCGTGCAGAGATTGTGGTCCTACTGGTTCTACAGTCCCTACTTCATTGTACCCAAGAAAAGCGGTGGGTTATGACCAATGTTGGACCTGCGAGTTTTGAATCAGAGCCTCCACAAGCTACCGTTCAAAATGGTCACGCAGAAGCGCATTTTTGAGTGCATCCGTCCCTGAGATTGGTTTGCAGCAATCGACCTGAAGGACGCGTACTTTCATGTCTCGATTCTTCCACGACACAGGCCGTTCCTGCGTTTTGCGTTCGAAGGTCAAGCTTATCAGTACAGAGTCCTACCCTTCGGGCTGGCCCTGTCTCCCCACGACTTCATGAAAGTCATGGAAGGGAGCCCTTGTTCCCATGAGAGAACAGGGTGTTCGCATCCTCAACTATCTCGACGACTGGCTCATCTTAGCTCAGTCGCGGTATCAGTTGTGCGAACACAGGGATTTGGTGCTCAGACACCTCAGCCAGTTGGGTCTTCAGGTCAACTGGGCAAAGAGCAAACTCTCCCCTGTGCAGAGGATCTCTTTTCTTGGTATGGAGTTGGATTCGGTCGAGCAGACAGCACGCCTCACAGAGGAATGTGTTCAGTTGGTGTTGAACTGCTTGAAAGGCAGGACAGCGGTCCCACTGAAATTCTTTCAGAGGCTCCTGGAGCATATAGCAGCCACAGCAGCAATAACCCCGCTCGGTTTGCTTCATATGAGACCGCTTCAACACTGGCTTCACGGCCAAGTCCCGAGATGGGCGTGGTAACGCGGCACTTTCCGGGTGGCAATCACTCCGGAGTGCCACCAAGCCTTCAGCCCGTGGTCGGACCCCTTGTTTCTTCGGGCTGGAGTGCCTCTAGAGCAGGTGTCCCGGCATGCTGTGGTCTTCACGGATGCCTCAGCCACCAGCTGGGGTGCCACGTACAACAGGCATGCAGTGTCAGGGGTGTAGACGGGCCCCCAAATGCATTGGCACATCAACTGCCTCAAGTTGCTAGCAGTACGCTTTGCCCTGAGCCACCTCAAAGGGCCGCTATGGGTCAAGCATGTACTGGTCCGTACGGACAACACTGCGACCCTTGCGTACATCAACCGTCAAGGTGGTCTGCACTCCCGTCGCATGTCGCAACTCACCCGCCATCTCCTCCTCTGGAGTCAGAAGCATCTGAGGCTTTTCACGCCATTCATGTCCCCGGTGTGTTCAACCGTGCAGCCGACGAGCTCTCACGAGCGGAGCTGCTGGGAGAATGGCGACTCCACCCCCAGGTGGTCCAGCTGATCTGGAGAGAGTTTGGAGAGGCTCAGGTAGACCTGTTTGCCTCACCAGAAACCTCCCACTGCCAGTTGTTTTACTCCCTGTCTGAGGGAACACTTGGGACAGATGCACTGGCACACAGCTGGCCCCGGGGCATTCGCAAATATGCGTTTCCCCCAGTGAGCCTACTTGCACAGACATTGTGCAAAGTCAGGGAGGACGAGGAGCAGGTCCTGCTAGTTGCCCTATTGGCCCAACCGGACCTGGTTCCCGGAACTCTCACTCCTCGCGACAGCCCCTCCCTGGCCCATTCCTCTGAGGAAGGACCTTCTTTCTCAGAGACGGGGCACACTTTGGCACCTGCGTCCAGACCTCTGGAAACTCCATGTCTGGTCCCTGGATGGGACGCGGAGGTTCTAGGTGACTTACCCCCTGAGGTACTTAACACCATCACTTCGGCACGTGCACCGTCTACGAGACGTGCTTACGCTTTGAAGTGGAACCTGTTCGTCGAGTGGTGCTCTTCTCACCGAGAAGACCCCCAAAGATGCTCGATCGGAGTCGTGTTTTCCTTCTTGCAGCAAGGGTTGGAGCGTAGGCTGTCCCCCTCCACCCTTAAAGTCCATGCTGCTGCTATTTCTGCATACCATGACCACATAGATGGCAAATCCGTTGGTAAGCACGACCTGGTCGTCAGGTTCTTTAGGGGGGGGAGACGGTTAAATCCTCCTCGACCCCCCTCCATACCCTCTTGGGACCTTGCTCTGGTGCTAAGAGCACTTCAGAATGCTCCTTTGAGCCTTTGCAGTCAGCAGACTTAAAAATTCTGTCTATGAAGACTTTGCTGCTGGTTGCATTGGCCTCCATCGAGAGGGTAGGGGACCTGCAGGCATTTTTGGTCAACGAATCGGGCCTTGAGTTCGGGCTGGGTGACAGCCACGTGGTACTGAGACAGCCACCGTGGTACCCGGCCTGGCTATGTGCCCAAGGTTCCTACCACTCCCTTCAGGGACCAGGTAGTGAGCCTGCAAGTGCTGCCCCCGGAGTAGGCAGACCCAGTCCTGGCTTTGCTCTGTCCAGTCCGTGCTTTGTGACTGTACATAGAGAGAACCCAAAGCTTCAGGACCTCAGACCAGCTCTTTGTCTGTTACGGAGGCCAGCAGAAGGGAAAGGCTGTCTCCAGTAGTGGATGTGGATAGTGTAAAGTGGATGCCATCGCCCTGGCCTTCCAAGCTCAGGACGTGCCCTGCCCGCTCAGGTTGCATGCGCACTCCACGAGAGGTGTCGCATCCTCCTGGGTGCTGGCTCGTGGCGCCTCGCTGACAGACATTTGTAGAGCTGCGGGCTGGGCGACACCTAACACGTTCACTAGATTTTATAGCCTTCGTGTTGAGCCGGTCTCCTCCCGTGTTCTCGCCTCAGGTCAGAGGCACGGAGAGGCCCCGGCTTAGTGTCGGCTTGCTGCCCTTACATGCGCTCTTTACTCCAGAGAGTCCCTACAAGGCAGACCCTGTTGAGTCCTCCGATCCCCCTTCGGCAGCCGACATGGCGGAGCGTCTGGCGCCAGGCCTATACTCCATTGCATCCTTGAGAACCGGGTTTAGGCTGGGTACCATATGTGTGACCCTACAGGGATCCCATATGTCTGGTTCCACGGTTGCTCCTAAATGAAGCCCGTGTCTTTCCCTCTGGGAGAACCCACCTCTCATTGAGTTGGAGTCACCCCAGTTCTTCCATATGCAGTACAGCCCTGTCGCCACAGTCGTGGTACCCCGCTGATGCTGCCACCTGCTTGGTTCGACTCCTCAGCGAAAACCTGAAGATGCAACGCACCTGCTGCTCATTATATACCCACGCTGCGAGGCGAGGGGCTGATGCATATGATTGCATGCCAATGTGCATTGGCTCGTTTAGTTACACTCGAAGTAGATTGGCCTCTCTGGCGAGATTCCTATTCGTCGGTCTGTCCGACTTACATCTCCGTTCCCTCCTTCAGGGAATGAGGGTTACCTTTGTAACCAAGACGTTTTTAACATTGATAATAAGAAATGTTTATGTTTTCAAAAAATAAAAAAATCTTGAACGGTAGTGTCCCAGCAAACATTAGTCCGATAGCAATGTTGTGTCCCTGGCCAAAAATAGCCACGGTAGGACGGCATAAATCGGTAAAAATATGTAACACAGAACATTTCCAAAAAATGCATTCAGGTACAGTTGTACATGATTACAGTTCTCTGGGGTAATCTATACAGTAAAACTTGAAAAAACTTTACTTGAAATAGGAATATTATAGAATAGTAAAGTCCAGATCTGTTCTTGCCACAACAGACAATAAAGAATGAGTATGGATAGTAAAGATTGAGTACAAATCAATGTTCTAATCTAGAATATAGTGTATAATTATCTCCAAATTATATCCATACTATGAATAACTCAAGGCTTTATTGCAAATGAGGCAACATTGTTCTTCCAGGGCCTTGTTTACACCTGGTATTAAGAAGCGTTTTCGTCAGTCCGATCACACGTAAACAATGCTAAATACAGGTGTAAATGTGGTCTTAAACTTTTTGAGCCTATCCACTTTTGACCACTTCCAGAGGTTGTCGAATGTATTCGACATATCTTTTGTAGTGTAGACACTCATGTGGTCGAATGCATTTGAACAAACACAAAAAACCACCTACTCTCCGCCTACTGACCTAACGCGTATACCTTATGGGAAGCGCGCTAACCAGATGGGATTTAAAATTACAAATTAATTACTTCTAGCTTCTGACCAAGGCTGTATCTCAATAGTTTTATCTGATCTTAGTGCTGCGTTCGACACTATAGATCATAAAATACTCTTAGATCGACTACAAAATTACACTGGTATTCAGGGACAGGCATTAAGGTTTTTTTTAGATCATACCTGTCAGCCTTTTGCCTATTTAAATGGGGAAAATCTAAAATAATGTTAGTAAATTATGGAGTGCCGCAAGGATCTGTGTTTGGCCCTCTGCTTTTTTCAATATATATGCTGCCACTTGGTAATATAATAAAAAAAACATAGAATTAGTTTCCAATGTTATGCCGATGATACTCAGTTATATATTTCATCACAACCAGATGAAATCTCTAAATTAAAGATGCATCTCTTTTGCCAAGCATTCACATAATGTACATCATATTGATGAACTAGTGTTTTTTTGTGTTTCGGCTGCAGAGATGAAGTCGACGATGCTGTCTCGTGATCTCAGGATCAAGTGAACGTGCCTATATGTAAGTTTCAAATGGATAACATAATCTGAGAATATTTGTTTTAGATTTGAATCGGTTCATGTAAAAGTGGACATTTCAAGCTTTCCATAGATATTTTTCTCATGTCTGTGAGGAAAGTATATGCTGACCCATACGGAAATGTAATATATGTACATGTGTGAAATTTACATATATAAAATATATCCACATATACAGTGAAAACATATGAAACCTATTCGAAAATGGAACAATTTCATATATTGACATATAAAACTAGCCCATATAAATATATATGTATATGTATATATATGTATAAAACAGACTTATATACATATATGTCACATATAAAGTGAAAACATATGTACATATATATCTGCCCATATATGAAATCTATTCGAAAATGGAACAATTTCATATATAGACATATAAAACTAGCCCATATAAATATATATGTTAATGTATGTATAAAACAGTCTTATATACATATGTCACATATAAATATCAATATACATGACATATTTCTTTGTATAAATGTTCAATATACAAATTACACATATATGTATAGCATATTGCTTACAATGCACATGGCCTTAAATGTTAAACAGTGCAGTTAGGAAAAATAGAATACAGTAAAACAGTTTAAAATCTTTATTAAAACATTAAATTATAAAAAAAAAAAAAAAAATTAAGTTGTGCAAAATTAGAAAACTAATGAACACACAACAAAACAAGCCCAGACGGGCCTGTCCACCAACGGGCCTGTACCATGAAGCTGGATTAGCTGGCTAGCCAGGTAAATTTCAGATTAGTTTTCCCCAATTATGGGTTTTAGGTACAATGAAAGTGACTTGGCTTTTAGCGGTGTTCATCACCATAATAACTTGCATCCCATGGCTAACGTCTCAACTGGTAATAAAATTGTCTGGCTTTAATAATAATTACTTAGAATTATTATATGATTTATATTATATGATATTATTATTAATTCATTAAACAAGCGATTTTAGTTTAGCAGTTATTATTAAGCATTTAGTTTCAATGAATATTAATATATACAGATCATATGTAATATAAATAAGCTGTAAATAAACTTTAAATATGATGTGACCTTACATGTTTGAGTCTCTATCACTATTATCAACTATACAAACTAACTTCACAAGTTACTAATCCTATAACACTGAGATTGTTAATCTACCTTCATGGTACAGGACCCAGGTATATGATGCATACTGTTAATTTTTTAAGCTTTATAGTTTTTTTGGATGTCTGCAGCTCAGTGACCTTTTGATTAATAGCGACCCTTAGTTGGCCCCTGGTGGTTCCAGGAGATCTCTGGATCACTGCATCTGTAAAAAAGACAAAGAAATGTCTTTTAGTTTTACAACATTTATCTAAGGACATCCAAATTACAATCCCCTAAAACACATTAAATGAACACGGGCATACTTCGTTAGGTAGATAAACTAAATGTTACTGAAATTTAGCCATTTTTCAGAACCAGGTGTAATCCCAATTCTATTTTATACCCCTTCGCCCTTCCCCTTGCCCCTTGAAACAGAGTGGCAAGGTGTAGGGGTGAAAATATTCCCCTAAGAAATGGGAAACCACTACTATACGTCATCATAGTTTCTTTTATTAGTGTCCTGTAACATTTAACCAGTATGAACAGCAATGAAGTGTGCATATCAACAGAAATCAGGCGCGAACATGTTTAACAGATTACTCTCTCACAACATTGTTTTGCATTGTATTTTGGACACCGCTCGGTTTCAGTTAGAAAACGGATGAGCCTTTGAGTTTCCCAAGACTGGTGAAGCCGCTTTTCCGTTGGGCCAAGCTGTTTGTTTAACCATTGCATTTCGTGCCGAGGCGGCCGGTATGGATATGGTTTCATTTTCTACTGTGGCGCTGCGATAACGGAGCTCTTTGCAAAGTAATACAAACGAGTTAGTTGTTGCCTTGGTAACGCAAGAGTTTACAGACGATATGACATGTTCACATCATTCAAATAGCACATTTAGCAAGCTACGGAGAAACTGGCAGCCAGGTAACACATAAGTGATTGATCCTGAGTGGAAATATCACTACCATGATCACTATGTGCATTCTAGCAGCACGGTAGTCGTGTATGCAGGGAAATTTCTCATACCCCTTCGTTCGAAGTGTGGTCCCGAAAAATCTTTGTTTGAAGGGCTATCTGGCCCTTTCCCTTACCCCAACCACTCCAGCCAAAATAGAATCGAGACACCCCTACCCCTTTACGTGAACGTGCAAAACGAAGGGGTATGGGTAGAAATGGGATTGGGCCTAAGTGTCATCACACTGATACACCAAGATGACACTGATAAATTCTCATGGTTTTACTGTCACATTTGGTTCAACAGTTTTAAAAAAAATGAGCCCAATTAAAAAAATAATATACATACTCATTATCGCATCAATTTTTGTTCTGTCCAAGGCCTCTTTTGTTTCCCCAGGGCTTGCTTTTTTTAGACTTGCCACCTAAGAAAGAGCAACATAACAGTTTCAATTTTCAACTTAATTCTTGGACAGCCTGCTTCAGTAAAATGGCTATAATGTAAATAGTACAACTCAAATTATTTATAAATCATAATGTAAATGTGTGTACATATATCTGTAAATATGCCAGAATTACTATAATAGGACAGTTTTTTTGATTTTGACCCCTTACCCAAAGACTTCAGATATTAAGTTCAATCTACATAATTACCAAAAAATAATAATAATTATACAGATACATGCACACACTATGACCAATTACATACCTCTGAGATTGCTCTTTAGCAAAAGCGTCAATCTCAAATACTCCAAGAAGAAGCATCCATGCCATGGCAGTGGGGCTGTTTGCATGACCACAACACATTTTTGGCACATAAATTCCTGAGCCCAGGTGAATTTCAAGCTGTGAGGAAAAGCAAACATGAATTAATATTAAAGTTATATTAATAAATAGAACATTGCTTTAACAAAAAGTGTTTAGGGGGCCTGATACAATTTAGCTTTGCATCACATATTTTCTATACTATTACTACTATTATTAATAAATAATAATAATAATTATACTTAACAAGATATTAAGTTAAATATCCGCTTCTGCCAGAACAACTTCCGTATTCTTAAAAAGCTTGGCCTGCATTTTCTTTTACTCAGAAGTTTTGGACTGGACTGATGCTGTGTCCTCGTTGGTTTTTCTAGGGTGGACTGTCTCTGTGGGAAAAAAAGGGGAATACAAAGTGTAGAAACTTTTTTAAACACCCCTGGTTTCACAGACAAGGCTTAAGCTAACCCTATGCATTTTTGAGCTGTTTTAACTGAAAGAAACTTTTACTGATATATCTTAAATCATGTCTAAGCCATTCCATCTCAAGATGCACACAAGTAATGTTTTTTTTTTCTTTTTTTTTTCTCTCTAGTGTACATTTATAAAAGCTACTTAAATACTGAACTAAGCATGGCTTAGGCCTACAGTTAACAGTCATACACTACATGTGTCTGACAGCTAAAATATTACTTTTTAAAGATATTATTCACACATAAACATTTAAAGATGTCAATCAAAAATCATAGAATTATGCACTTCAGTGTAATAATCTACTCGTAGTTAACGTTAGCTGTTAAATATGAACATACAACACACACAATTATGCAGTAATAGAGCAATTTAAAAAATGTAATAGTTAAACACGGTTAATTTCTGCTCAATTAACCGAGTAGCCTACTAGCTGCGCTAACGTTACCCTGACCAGTAGTAGCTTGGTAAATCAGTGGCTCATGCAGTTTAGCGATCATTTAAAATGTATTCTCCGTCTAATATCAATGTGTGAATTATAATAAAAAAAAAAATCAGAAATTATCTGCAACTTTATGCACCATTGCCTCGTACAAATGCCATCCGCCTTGAGGTTTTTTCTTCAGTCCACCTCTCCACTCGGTTAAATATACAGATCTATCATCCAGTCCGTCCAAGAAATCATCATCTAAGTTTTTTATGTGTGATGTTGGAACAATGCTCCAACTTTCATTCCGTTTCTTGTTTCCACTCGACAAGCGTGAACATGATCATCCGTTGGTCTCTATCCTGAATGCGTGTAATTTGGCGGTCTTTTGATTACGTATGAATTTTGGGCAATGACGTAACAGTGTAGCATTCTAAATGCAAGGCCTGAAATGCAGACTGAAAGTGTTTCTGTCATTTTTGTTTGTTTGTTTGTTTGTTTTTTGGGTCAAATCTAAACGCTTTATTCAATAATCAGTAAGCATTAAGCATACTATTTTCATTATGTAACTCTTGGTTTAGGTCACAGTAATGTCAAATAACAACAACAACAAAATTAATTTAAACCATACAAAATGATTAAATAAGTAATTTAATTAAAATTATTTGAAGTTGGGTTAGATCTTTATTTTCATTGCATTTGTTTTTTTTTTTACAACAGTTTTTGTGAGCTAGTTAAGATAAGGTAAAATAAATATGTAAAATAAATCATTTTTTAAAAAAAAATTTGCTACTTCTAAAATGGGATAGAAATTTAAATGAAATGTGGATTGTGTAGACTTGTTAAAAGTTCAGTCTGTTCAAATAATGAAAACATAAGGAATTAATAAGGAAAACAAGCATGTAAAATGTTTGTATGTATGTTGTTTAAATAAATTGGCATATATTGGCATATATAAATTAAACATCTGTGACATACAGTGGGTACGGAAAGTAATCAGACCCCCTTAAATTTTTCACTCTTTGTTATATTACAGCCATTTGCTAAAATCATTTAAGTTCATTTTTTCCTCATTAATGTACACACAGCACCCCATATTGACAGAAAAACACAGAATTGTTGACATTTTTGCAGATTTATTAAAAAAGAAAAAACTGAAATATCACATGGTCCTAAGTATTCAGACCCTTTGCTGTGACACTCATATATTTAACTCAGGTGCTGTCCATTTCTTCTGATCATCCTTGAGATGGTTCTACACCTTCATTTGAGTCCAGCTGTGTTTGATTATACTGAATGGACTTGATTAGGAAAGCCACACACCTGTCTATATAAGACCTTACAGCTCACAGTGCATGTCAGAGCAAATGAGAATCATGAGGTCAAAGGAACTGCCTGAATTGTGGCCAAGGTTACAAAAAAAATTCTGCTGCACTTAAGGTTCCTAAGAGCACAGTGGCCTCCATAATCCTTAAATGGAAGACATTTGGGACGACCAGAACCCTTTCTAGAGCTGGCCGTCCGGCCAAACTGAGCTATCGGGGGAGAAGAGCCTTGGTGAGAGAGGTAAAGAAGAACACAAAGATCACTGTGGCTGAGCTCCAGAGATGCAGTCGGGAGATGGGAGAAAGTTGTAGAAAGTCAGCCATCACTGCAGCCCTTCACCAGTTGGGGCTTTATGGCAGAGTGGCCCGACAGAAGCCTCTCCTCAGTGCAAGACACATGAAAGCCCGCATGGAGTTTGCCAAGATGGTGAGAAATAAGATTCTCTGGTCTGATGAGACCAAGATAGAACTTTAGCGCTCCGACTAATACCAATTTTGGTCGACTAAGCCTCTTCTTGTCATCTAATGGTTAGTCAACTATTAGGGGGCAGCCCTACAATTTACCCAATAGTATTTTGACACCCTGGCATACTGCATACAGCATACTGCAGCCACGGAAGCCAGCTAACAAACTGGGTCAGTGATCACAGATTCTACTCGACCTAAAAAGCCTCGGCATCCATCTAATGTCCAGAGGCATATTAAAACATGGATAAATCAATTCATAATGTAAGGCTCATTGCCTTCCATTGTCCATTGTGCTTATTCCTGTTGTATGTCCTCAATCTGGCAAATCATGAGAAACAACTCTCTCCAGTATTTTGAATTGGGCCTACAGTACCCATTAAACCACTAGCTGTCAATATTACATACTTCACCTATAAACTTTGTCGGCTGATGGCATAAGTTTGGTTTGAAGATGAAAAAATGACCAAGCACAATGTTCTCTCACCAGTCCTGATGTCTAACATATACTCACATTTTTCGGCGTGGTCTTGAGGCACAGAACAGATCAGAACAGAAACAACAGCTGCTGCTCTCCGTATGTTTTCCCCCGTCTCCTTTTGCGTTCATATGTTAAATTGCGCAAGCTTATTTCATCCATTAGATCGACATATATATATATGTTTACCCATGCATAGACCCTCCCCTCGAACAAATCAGGACATAAGTGATCGAAAGTGGACAAAAGAGACGACTTAAAACACCAGGTGTAAACGGTAATGTGTCTACTTATTGTACTTGTGATCCGTTCGACCAAAACGCTTCTTAATACCAGGTGTAAACAGGACCTAGGTGTTATATATTGTTCTTCTTTATTGCATTATGCTTTTGCAGTAGGTATACAGAAGAAAGACCAAATTAACTGCACCTCAGTTGTGCTCATTGAAATCCCAAGAGAGTAATGATAACTGCATTTAGGAACTTGCAAAGATTTGTGCAACACCTAAAATCTATAATATCTTCTTAAAAAGTGAAAAAGTGTAATACATGGATTGGCTGTCCACAACCTTAAGAGGTATTTAAAATTCCCTGCTAGTGGACTACATTGTCCATGCGTCAACAGAACGTGCCTGTATCAGAAATAGTTTCTTCTTATAATCTCAAAACCTTTCATGAATATTTTCTTCCCTCTTACAGTATCTGTAAAGATGTCTTATAACAATGTGATTGTGAGAGAGCAGATAGAAAATGACATGAGCATTTTCCACATCACTGCATGTCACTCTTGACCCCTTTTAACTTTTATCATATCGCGGTTCCTCTAGTAAAGCTGTCAGACATTCTATTGTGAATCTATATGGTCTCTGTGCTTGAGGTACATCAATGGTATTCATTATTAAGAAAGTAAAGGCCTTACACTATCCAGATTAACACCTATCTTTCTTCAAAAATTGCAATTTTATTTTAACAAAACACCTAAAAGTACACCCAGAAAAGGATAATGCAAATATTAATACAGCTTTTAACAAAATGTGCAAAAGTCTAAATTCAAGCAGCATGGTGTATTTTCATACATCTGCATTCATGTGGTAAAAACAGAATTAGGAGTGTTGCATAATTACCAATTTAATATGGAAAGACTGGGGCAAGTTGTCACAAACACTAACTAACACCAACTTTATCGATTTTAGTAAAGATTGCCTAGAAGGGTTAGTTCACCAAAAAATGAAACTTCAGTCACTCACGCTCATGTTGTTCCAAACCCGTAAGACCTTTGTTTATCTTTGGAACAAAAATTAAGATATTTTTTGATGAAATCCGAGAGTTTCTCAACCACACATGAAGCGGCCAACATCATTGCACCTTGCAACATCATTGCACCTTTTGAGATCCAGATCCACCTTGTGCGCAAAAACAAAACAAAAATAATGACTTTTTTCAAAAAAAAAAAAAAAAAAAAAGATTCTGTAAACATAAGCAGCACGTTGTATGCGTGTGATGCTGACCCAGGAGCTGGCCAATAATGAGTTGCCATTGTGACGTAGAACACGGAAGTGCTGCACTGTGTTCACTACTTTAACAGCGGAGGAGATTTAGAAGAGAAGAAATTGAAGCTGGAGTCTTTAATCTTTCTAATGATGCTCAGTTTGCCTAGATCAAGTAAGAGTGTTATGTTTAATGTGCAGTGAATATTGTGCAACAATAATCTGGGGCTGTCATCGATCCTTGAACATTTAGGGGCTAAATAACAAATAGAGTGAATGGATTTTTAACACAATAGGGTGATTGTATACATACACTGCGGATACATAAATATGTTCAAAAACAATATAAAAGTGAAATATAAAACAACTTATTTTTCACCTACTGTGCATTATTGCAGTACCTCTATTCCCAATCTACAAAGTCCCTTGCTTGTTCTAGATGAACTACACTAGCCTGCCACTGGGTGGCGAGATCTGCCGGTTGTAGGCGGGGGAGGAGTACAGAGATGGCCATCAGGTAGGACACTTTGTGCTTTCTGTTGTGTGCTGAACCAACATCATTCATTGCAGACCAAGTGATTTTTGCATTGATTGTAGCTGAAGAAGTGGATGCGACTGAAATAAGAATATATATTTACTAGATAGCATAATCTTATTTTTTGTTAATGTTTTGTGTGTTTTGTTTGAATATCAGATATTCAATATCAAGACCTGGTTAAATACAGGAACTTGTCTAAGCAAAAACACGCAACACACATCGTCCTTGTCATCACAGAATCTGACCAATGAGAATAAAGTGTGTCGTCATCAAGGATTTCGCAGACGATTTTAAGCAACTACAGTGCCTGACCTAGGTGGCTGGTCTCGTTTTGCTCTTGCTGTATTTTGATGGCACGTGATCGTAAGCTGGCTACAGCGTCGATCAAAGTCTGACAAATTCTCTAACCAGAATGCATTGCACTTGTCAGGAGGCAGCCGATCTTTGTGGCGCCACATGAAGTTGAACAAGCCTCCTCTTTCTGAAAAGCCCCAAGTGCTCTGATTAGGCAGCTTAATCAGTGCGTTGTGATTGGTCAAACACCTCAAGCGCGTGTCTGAAATGTAATGGCCCGTACCATAATCGCGAGCTTCAGCTTCCAAAACTTTTAAAACAGAGATGTCCCTGAACTCTGCAAGACAGTGGCCCTCCAGGAGCAGGACTGGACACCCTGTTCTCAATTATAAACACACAGTTAATAGCTGCGTTTCCACTGCCGGGCCAAAGGCGGGCGTGCTAGTGCGTGCCAGGGCCGGTTGCATTTCCACTGTCACTTCCGGGGCTTGATCGTGCCTCTTCGGTGCTTCCTTGGTGCCAAAGGCACAGGTTTTTTCGAATGTTCTTGGTATTAAAGGGTTAGTTCACCCAACAAAGAAAATTCTGTCATTAATTACTCACCCTCATGTTGTTCCACACCCATAAGACCTCTGTTCATCTTTGGAACACAAAGATATTTTTTATAAAATCCTATGGTTCAGTGAGGCCTCCATTGACAGCAAGATAATTAACAAAGTCACATGATTTCAGTAAACGAGGCTTTGTTTCATCATAAGTGTTTCGAAATGTTTCGAAAATTTAAAGGTTCACGTCACTTTGGCAATTTGATACATGCTCCAAACCACTGATTCAAAACAAAAGATTTGTAAAGCTTAAAAGCTTCATGTTTTGAAATTGCCCATCAAAAGATATTGTTGAATAAAGTCGTTATTTTGGGGGGGTTTTTGGCGCGCAAAAAGTATTCTCGCCGCTTCATAATGTTAAGGTTGAACCACTGTAGTCACATGAACTGTTTTGAATATGACTACAGTACCTTTATGGGCATTTGAAAGTGTTAATTATTTTGCTGTCAATGGAGGCTTCACTGAGCCATCGGATTTTATCAAAAATATCTTAATTTGTTCCGAAGATGAACAAAGGTCTTACGGGTGTTGAACAACATGAGGGTGAGTAATAAATGACATTATTTTCATTTTTGGGTGAACTGACCCTTTAAGGTGTCAATTCAATCCCAAGTCGGACTCTGAACATGCAAATGATGAAGCATATGGCCAGTGGAACCAACTTTGCAAGCACAACTTGAGCAGAACGTTTCACAGTGGTAAGTTTTTATTTTGTAACTCTCTTACTTTTCAGATACACTGTTAGGTTTCATTTGTCTTCTTCACTGTAATAACTTACTGAAGTGACAGCATAAAAAAAAAAAAGTAAAAAAAAAAAAAAAAAAACATACTGAAGTGTATATTTCTAATTCAGAAATGTGTCTGCAGATAACATGTGATACTGTGATATTTTACCAGTAACATGTAACATACCTGACCTAAAATGCCCTGGGTTTACATATATCTGGGTAGTATTTCATTTTGCTGGCTTTTGAACAATGACTTTCAAATAGAAAATGAATACGCCTGTATCCTTATTTCTGGTTAGCAGATGCTGCTTTTCTGGCTCAGCGGATGGGATACTTCAAGCTTTTGAGTATCAATTCTCTCCTGTTTGAGGAGAGATACTGTGATTTGTGTGTGTGTGTGTGTTTATATAAACCAATTCATACAAACAGTTTCTGCTGAGCCATAAACTGCTTTGCCTTCTGAAAAGAAGAGTTATGAGAGTTTGACACACACAAAATAACAATCCACAGTAGCAGTGCAGACAAATTGACTGAGGGTTAGGTCCTTGTTTACAGTGCCAGAATGTCTTGGCATTATGGGTGAGGACACCAATTGGCTTATTTTGGCAGTTAATAGGATCATTTCTTGTAAATTACATGATGTACCATTTGACTGTATGCTAGAGACATTAGCAGAGAGAAGATATTAGATATTAAAATTTTCCAAAAGATTGCATGATATGGGGTATCTTACAGACCTAAGGTACAATATTTTACAAAAAGAGAATCCAGCTGCCTTGATGCTGCCAGAATTTTGAGAAACATTATAGGTTCAAAAGCACCTTTCTTCTTTGACAATTATTCAAAAATATATGTGCATTTCTTCTTATTAATTTGCAAAAATGTTATATCACAAATATTTCATCCTTTACCTGTGATTTTTAAGGTGTTTTTCCCCCTGTCAGATCATTTTCTTGCAGCTTTAGAGTAATTAGTCACATGGTATTTACTACTCAGATTGGCTTAAAAAAACAAACAAAAATAATGTTATCTGGAACGACACACCATGACTAGAGATGAAAATGAACCAAAGAGTGGGAGTTTATTGCAAAACAGGATTACAAAACCAGGTTCCAGGTTGCGGTGGTCAGTGAGAACCAGGAATGGATGACGGGCTCCTTCCAGTGCTGCCACTCAAAGGCCTCCTTCAGGGTGTTGAAGGTGTGGGTCTCTTCTGGTGGACTTGGGCTTGAGACTTGAACTTATTCTTGAGAAGCGATGTTGAAGGAGCTGTGAATTGGCTGTAGAATCAATTGGTGTTATGTTCACCAACTTAATAAATACCTATTTACAATACACACAACTCAAATAGGCTAACTATTAAATAATAAAATAAATAACTAGAAAATTCACTAAAATCAGCTTGCTTCCATTTAGTGTTCTGGGTGTTCATTGACAAATATCTCGACACGTACAGCCGTGCGCTTTCGGGTATTTCAGCCTCGCGCCTGTTGACTTTCTTCTTGAGGAAAGAAATCCATATGTGTTATGAATGGCTAAAATATCGCGTTTGCTGAGGCAACGTGTAGATTACGAGACCGTATGATAAATAAGCAGCTTAGATCTGTGTGTCTCTCTGCCAGACGCTATGGAAGAGACATATCTCATGCATATCTCTCCCCTGATGCTGTGTCATCCCTGAAAACCCAAACACTGCCCACCAAGCCTTGCCGTATAACATTTTCGCGGGTGGGCAAGGTGTATTTGGCAGCAGGCCAGGCCTGCATAGGTACCTGGATGAGAGCCAAGGTGTGGGGCCCGATGCATTAAAGAACTGCATTGGGCCACTGATTTATCTCTCTGTGCCACAAAGGAGACAGCTCATGCCATTGGCCGCTTCATGGCAGCAATGGTGGCCACGGTACCATAGGTACCGAGGGGCTGCTCCCAGTGGGCAGCCCCAGCCAGGGATGGACTGGGACCAAAAATCAGCCCTGGCATTTTGGCCCAGACCGGCCCACCACCACATAAGATATACCACCCGTCCTTCCGCTTTATATATATATATATATATATATATATATATATATATATATATATATAATTTCATGACTATATAATTATATATTACTAATTATATAATTTAATGATATATATATAATTTCATGACTATATAGTTATATATTACTAATTATGTAATTTCATATATATATATATATATATATATATATATATATATATATATATATATATATATATATATACACACACACACACAATTTTATTTATTTATTTATTTATTTTGAAGTTGTTTACAACCAAGTCACCAAAATACGATGAATACACACTAAGCATAACCCAACACACAACAGTAAATCTATTAGCCTTATTACAGTTTACATATTCTTATCACAATGTTAACTGTTGTTGGTGTGGGAGACTTATATCCAACAAGCTATGGTAAACAAGCTAGGTAACATTATAATCGCTAAAATAGCGGACTCACGGGAAAAAAAAATCATCAGTTATCATCTTTTTTGTTGTTGTTGTTGTTGTTATGACTAATTACTCAGCACCGTCAGCATTAAAGAGAAAATAATCACTTCATCCGATGTTTTTGAATAAAATAGCCTTGACAGCCGACTTACTGGAACTCATCTGTCTGTAGAACTGTTCTCTCCCGCCGGCGCCGCCTGACTTCTACAGAATCTACACACACGCGAGTGTGACGTGCGCGGTGGACCAAACCACTGTGAGGCAAGGGAGGGGTGACTCAAAATGTTTCTAAACTTAAAACGCCCGTTTGCGTTTGTATTGCTTTACTACTTACATAATTATTTTAAGTTTATATAATTAATGCACAATACTTAGCGTGGTTATTAATTATATTTTTTTGGGGGGACAGCACTCAGATAGGGGGGGTCCTGTCCCCCCCGCGATTTACGCCCCTGCTGCTACTGCCTAAAACATTTGTGTCAATTTGACACATTTGGCAGCGTTTTTTTCTCTCACGCAGCTTCTCTGCACCTCCTTTGCGTTTCTTCTCCATGATCACACCGAAACTGCGTGCAGGCAGAAATCCTATAGATGGTGCTGTTCAAAGATATGATTGGGCCAGTCCAGTGTCAATCAAGAAAACAACCAATGGGCCGCTGAGCTACATGTTTCATGAGCCGCGTCTGTTAGAAGGAAAAAAAAAAACTAGCCTATGTGAAATTTTTGACTAAAGTGTTTTGGGCCAGCAGCCCGGTGTCAATTGAAAAAGCATTGGGCCGCCGATCTAGGCCTACCACTTTCATGGGCCGAGAGATTTTTTTTTTTTTTTTTGCGGTCGGTGACCGTCGGCCCCAAAAAGCACGTCGGCCCACCGGGAAAGTGCCCGGTATGCCAGATGGCCAGTCCGCCCATGGCCCCAGCCATTTATGTCCGGCTCCTCATACCGGCACAGAAGGAGAGTGTTGCTGCTCAAAGCAACACTCTTAGCCGTAGCCCGTGAAGGAGAAAATGGATCTGAGGACCGTTATTCTCTTTAAGCAGGTTTCAGGAAAGAGGTCCTGATGTTAGAGTCAGGACTCTGAGGACACCCCTAGTCCTCAGGAAATCGATTTGTCAACCCCATTGCCTACGGTGCATTGGGGCACAATGATTTTCAAAGAAAGCCAAAACCCAATGTCTGCCCACCTTCAGGAACCATGGTTACATGTGTAACCTGAGACGTTCCCTTTCGAGGGAACTTGTGCTGCGTCGTATTAGGTCTCTGAACATAGACCTTGACCTCCAGAGGCCTGTTGCATAAAGCTAGTTGAACAAACTCTGAGTTTCAGAGTAGGTTTGGAGTTGATAAATCTATATAAATCCAACCTGGTTTAGATCAGGCTCAACAGGCTCACAACGCTTGATATAAACGTTCTCTGTCAACTCAGGTTTAATCCAGAGTTTGCAGTTAACTCTGAAATGCGTGCACCTGCGACACGTGCGGCAAACAGCCAATCACACAGAACATAGAGAGCATCCATTTGATTCACTTCTCATGTGAAAGACGCACAGTTCACTTCAAATATCAAGAAAATAAATGCATTTACAAAGCAGGAATAAACACTGTTGCAGCAGCGAAAGTTTGAGAAAGCAGCTGAAAGAAAATATCTGACTATATCAATGCATGTGAATCAAACAAATAGGCCTAACATTGATATAGTTTCACAAAGACCTCAAAAGAAAACATGTAAGCTTAAGCTGTTTTAAAGCTTTACATATGAATGCATGTATTATATTTATTTGAATTTAAAAGCAATGTTTAATATTGTCACTTCATTTAGTAATTATATGAATATATTATATGAATTATACATAATTATAATTCATAAAATATAAATATAATAAATAATTAGCAGCAAAAGATTAGCAATTTTGTCTTTAAAATGTTTTCACTATAAACTGCTTTAATTTGGAGTGAGAGATACAGGGGAGTGGCTTTATTTGATCAGATACAGGTGTACACAAGCTTCAGAGCAGTCACACTGAAAACATTCCCCAAAGTGTCGCAATATGACGCAGCATCTCGTTTCCTTCTCAGGGAACCATGGTTACATATGTGTAACCTGACACATGTTTTTTTTTTTTTTTTATACTGTTAATTTCCACTCTATTGTTTGTGCCTCTCTTCGATCTCACCCACTTGTCCGTATCTGTATGTAAATGATGCTACAGATACTCTATGCTTCAGTTTAACATCCTGTCTAGACAACATATGTCCTTTCTCCTCCAGGCCAGCATGTGCAACAGCTCTGGCTGATGTTCTTCATGAACGTCAAAACCTCAATAGTGATTCGTACTCAAAAACCGAAAAGTAAATTTACAATTTTTTTTATTGTTCACATGAGGAGATAGACACAAATGTTTTCACTATCAGGCCTTCTTCGGTGCACTTAATTATATTGAATGTGCACTTGTAGTGTACTTCAGATCTTAAAAGTATATTTTTAAAAACTGTGCACATAATATAATATTAATGAAATACAAGGTACAAAACTGTGTGCACATAATATAATATTAATGAAATACAAGGTCGCTTAAGTGTACTTGAAAAGATTACACTTTAATGACTTTTTAAAAAAGTGCACTTTGTAATAATGTCAGGTTTTAGTTTAAAGTACATGGTAACACTTTACAATAAGGTTCGTTTGTTAACATTATGTATTACATAACTAACATGAGCAATAGAGTACAGCAATAATAGAGTAGAGCACCATAAGCAATACATTGTTACTGTATTTGTTAATCTTTGTTAAAGTTAGTTAATAAAAATACAGCAGTTCATTGTTTGTTCATGTTAGTTCACAGTGCATTACAGTTTTTTTATTCAACTGCTTAAACACATTTTCAAAACTTTGCCTTTTTTTTCAAAACTTTACACACAAATCCAAGAATTGCACACACAAAATACAAAATACACATCTCTTACAAACTGAAGCACTGCATTCAAAATATCACAAACACATCTCAAAAGCAAACATTTGTCTTACATTGCAAACACCTTTGCCATAATATTCACAGTAAACATGACAGCAAGATTGAAACCAAACTATTTTTTTACTGTAAGCATCTGTGGTTGTGAATACAATATTACACAGTATGAAGGAAACTAAATACATCAACCAGGTGTAGTTGGACAGAAACAATGGTTGTGTTTGAAAAAGGAAATCAAGATACTTCCTGTTAGATTGTTGTGTGTTACATAGAGAATTGTGTGTTGTGTTTTGCAAAAAGTGTTTTATGAAATTGAAAACTGAGTTGAAGGCCAAGAATTAGTGTATGGTTTTGCAAATTTGGTGTGTGGTTCTGGTGTTTGAGTGTCAGGTTTCAGAAATTGTGAGACAAGTAAGGATTTTGTGTGTAAGCAGTCGAAAAAAACTGTTTATAGTCTGGGTTTGATTTTTTTCAGAGATATTGTTAGAGTAAAGTACATGAATATATATACATACATTATATATATATATATATATATATATATATATATATATATATATATATATATATATATATATATATATATATATAAACACAAGATCAGTACTGCACAATGATGATTTCTCACCATATTGTAAAACCATTCAATACATCCATGCCATTATATTTTGCACTGAAAATCAGAACATATTCTAAATACAATATATTACACAAACAAAAAAATTGTGGAGACAAAACAAAGCATGATTTTAAATGGAAAAAAAATAGAAAAACACCTAAGCATCATCTCTTGGCCTAGCTCGATCTGGCCATAGCACTTCATCCACATCACAGGCGTTGTTCTCCCTCATAAGACAGCAAGGGAAGGATCTTCTTGAAAGGCGAATCCATCCTTGCACAGACCCTGCATCAATTAGGTCAGGCCTTCTCCATGGCTTGAATGAGGGATATCCTGATATAGGGCTGGAGATTGTAAATCTTCCACCGCCATGCCAAAAAAACAAACAAAAAAAACAAAACAAAAACAAAACAAAAACTCCTCAGTGGGTTCAAGGAAGGGACAGTATGGTGGAATGTATTGGAGTGAAAATTGTGGACGCTAATGAAACCAGTTTTGCACCAGAGCAGAGAGGTGGAAATTTACATTGTCCCATATGACAATGTATCTCATCTGCTCTGCATCCATTTGGTCTTCTGCAGTGACAATTTTGTGCAGTCTGTCTAAAATGTGAATATGTGGGCCGTGTTGTAAGGGCCTAAGTTGGCATGCTGGTGGATGACCCCATTCTGCGTGATTGCAACATATATTGTGATGTTGCCTGCGTTGGCCCGGGACATTCAAAATGATTCAAAATGATGTTTCTCCCTCTTCCACATAAACACATAAACTCACCTTTTGCCTTTTTATAGTACTTTTAACTGATTGTTGAGTTTATAGTTAAGCACCTAAGTGTCTGCACACCTGACGGCTGTGTTTGATCAATTGGTTTATAGGGGTGGTATTTTGGACAGCAGTGTCTTGAAATGGCAAAGAAGTGACATTATGTTAGATTTCTGTGTCTAATGTAGAGAAGTGTGTTTAGTGTTGTGCAAAACAATGTGTGTAGTGCTTTGCAAAACGTGTGAGGCTGAGAATGTGCTTATAGTTGTGCAAATCTAGCCTTGTGTTTTGCTCCTTGAGTGTAAGGTTTTGCTAATTGTGGGAAAAGTTTAATTTTAGTGTGTAAGCAATCGTAAAAAACTGTAACACCATGTTGTCCTGGGACCTTCAAAATAGCTCTGTGGCCAATGATGTTTCTCCCTCTCCCTCTCCCTCTTACTGCAACATTGCCTTCCATTTAGTTGAACACACATAAACTCACATTTTGCCTTTTTATAGCACTTGCACCTGATTGTTGAGTTTACAGTTAAGCACCTAAGTGTCTGCACACCTGTGTTTGATCAATTGGTTTATAGGGGTGGTATTTTGGAAAGCAGTGTCTTGAAATGGCAAAGAAGCGACATTATGTTAGATTTCTGTGTCTGATGTAGAGAAGTGTGTTTAGTGTTGTGCAAAACATTGGGTCTCATTCATGAAACACGAGCAGAACGAATTTTTGTGTAAATCGTGTGTAAAGTGGTTCTGGCATAAATTTTCGGATTCATTAATTTCGTATTTTCCAAATGTTAGTTGGTACGAAAGAAATCTACACCTGCTCCCAGCCACGCGTAAATAGTACGTTTAACATCCGAACGTTTTGCTCATTAATAAGGCTGCATTTTAATTCACCTTAATAAGGTACATATTTACACAGCATTTTGAAAAAATATTATATATAGTAATTACATACGTTTTTTCTTTTTACTTTTATTGTGAGAGCCAGTAATAGCATCTGCAAACGGAGCACTTTAATCAAATAATTAATTGATTTCAATAGGGCTGGGCAAACTAATGGCCCCTTAATTGTTATGGAAATTGTTTTCTATAAAATGGC
Source organism: Ancherythroculter nigrocauda (assembly GCA_036281575.1). Lineage (NCBI taxonomy): Eukaryota > Metazoa > Chordata > Actinopteri > Cypriniformes > Xenocyprididae > Ancherythroculter > Ancherythroculter nigrocauda. The sequence goes on along the minus strand of VTFQ01000002.1, from coordinate 28,093,251 downwards.
CAAAATCCTTCGTTTGGTGTCATAATATGATGCCCATATATAGTTGTCATTCGGATTTAATGGGCGGGATTTATGGTAATTGAGAATGAGCGTGCACACGCGTCCCATTTATGACTGATTGGAATTCACACACATTTCACTATCACTTCTGATGTTTACGAAGTATTTGTGAATCAGGAGAAGAGTTTTCGGGAAGGTCTCTTTACGCGCAAATCACTCACATATTTACTCGTATATTTACGAATGTTTCATGAATGAGACCCAATGTGTGTAGCGTTTTGCAAAAAGTGTGAGGCTGAGAATGTGCTTATAGTTTTGCAGATCTGGGCTGAGGTTTTGCTCCTTGAGTGTAGAGTTTCAGTAACTGTGTGTTATTTCTAATTTTAGTGTGTAAGCAATCGTAAAAAAAAACTGTAATATACACATATCTATGAATATGATAATTAGCCCCGCCTCAAATCACTCGCACGAGCTCAGACGAGATATACTCAGTCAACTTACTGAGGTAAACGCTGCACAGTGGTATCGCTTTTTACAACATCGGATACAAAACGGTAATTAATATCATTAGCGTTTTGCTTGACTATGTTATCAAACAGCTAATAATGTGTTGCTAATGTTACACAAACCATATTTACATTCACGAGTCAGACAGCTGCCTTCTAACAATCAGTATTCTTAGAAATGCTTTGAACAACTCAGAACGTCATTGGAGAAAGGCATATAGTTCATCATAACTTCGTAATATGTATCATATACCCTAAATCTACCCGATTTTTCATATCAACAGAAAAATATACCGGGATAACCTTCTTTTGAGACTTCCTTGTGTGGTTAGTTAATGATATGCCAAAGCCCTCCGGCATGTTGATGTGATTGGTTACTAGGTAGTTTGTGACGTCAAAAACACCAGCGATTTCAAACCGCGGGTTTGAGACTTTGAGACTTGAGTCTTTGGTTTACTGCAGTTTTAAAGAGAAAATACTCAGCAATGGTGTTGACTTATGAATTTGCACATGGTTTGTCTTAAAGCATGTTAAAAACACTAGATAGACATATAAACAACATTGCATGATAAACAACACATATAAACAACAAACATGATTTTCACCACAGGGGGACTTTAACTCTTTACTCTTATTGTACTCGTTCATTCGGATTCCTATAACGCTTTGAGTTATCGCACCGCCGGGTATACGATCTCATACTCACAAACTCGTCAGTCTTGGTCATTAGACAGAGGCGATGACTAATATTCTAGAGGCCGTACCCACTTTGCTCATTATAGAATACATTATTTAGTCCCCATAGATCTGAACACACTGAATTAAGGCAAGACTCTACCTAACCAGAGGTCATAGCCATTATCATAGAAATTAGCTGACCAACTTAACTACCTCTAATGGTAACTTTATATGATCATGCCGTGGTTTCCCATGTACACTTAGTTAGAATAATATTACAATAATCAGAGGTTGAGGCCCACTCCTATTTAGACTGGTCTAGCAACACTCTGTTGCTCTAAACAGAAAAAGCCATTATTAGCCTACATAGTCTAAGTATACATAACTAATGCCAGTTTGTTAGTCGAAGCTCTAAAATATCAGTTGGTGTGCCTCACTGCTCCACCTAAGCTGTAGTCAATAATTTCAGAGTCAGTAATTTCAGAGTAAGGTAGAATAAAATCAAATGTAACAATTTATTAGTCAGGTCAGTACACTACAAAAAATCAATACAAAAAATCAAATGCTCAGAAATAAAGAGTAAAAGATGAGTACCTGACATCAGCAAGATACATAAGTGTCTGCTGAGTAGCAGACATAAATGCTGAGTGTCTGAATGACACAAAGCATTACGGGCCGACCTGGCTACAGAATTGCGCCTTGAGTCTCCTGCAACATCTACTCAGACCAAGACAGAAACTTCTTTTAAATGGAAACATGAGTTCACAATGGGAATTTGCATTAATCAAGGTCCCAGACAGTTTACACCTTTTTGGGGACAGAAATCCATTTGCATGAAAGACCCTGTGAAAGGGGGCACGCCCACCACAGAAAGCAAAATATCTCTAAACTCTTAAAACCTTTATTACCTTCTTCTTACTTTATTACTTTTGTGGGAATTAGACCTTTGATGTCACACTGAGACATTTCATATGATATCAAACATGTATAGCATTGTGTGATAATTGTTCACATTAAACCACATAGATTTTGGCTGAATTTCAGGTTATCTCTGCATGTAGAGAGAAGAGATGGGGGAAGGGGGTGAAGGAAAGGGTATGTAGATTAAGGCAATGCTGAGGTGTGTTCTACTCAGAAAGGGATGCTAATTTTGCAAAAGAGAGTTCAAATGTTAATTTCCTTTGTTTTCTCAAAGAGTAGCCCTTTCTTGGCCCAGACAGTCTGGCATCAGTCTTACATCGAGAAGTGCCATTTTCAAGTTTCTGAGTTGATCACTGTGCCACAACCCCAAATGTGTCCACCTGTGCTGAAAGTATAAAAAATGCATTTTGTTTTCTTGGGTGAAAATGTTTGGAGGCCTAAATTTCTGTCCATTCAGTTCAAGACATTCATCTCTGCCCTTCTCCACCTCTCTACTAGCTTTGCTAGCTTTTTTTCACAGAAAAGACAACACACCATCAGCAGTCAGTTCTCACAACACAACCATCAGCAATCAATGCCCCACAAACACCCACCACCCACATGCAATTTCTTTACTCTTCTCTTTATCTCTTTTCACAGAGGCTGAGGTCTCTAAACCTCTCCCCTACCATTCTACCTCCTGCATCCTTGACCCTATTCCCTCCCTCCCATCTTATAAGCTATTTCTCCCACACTCCTTCCCACACATCATCAACACATTTCTTATGAATGGCACGTACCCAGCAACATTCAAGCAGGCTTGGGTAATCCCACTGCTTAGTGGAAAATTACAGACTGGTCTCTCTACTCCCATTCATAGCAAAAACCTTTGAACAGGTTGTTTCCAGTCAGGCTTCTTCTTTCCTCACAGAATAACCTGCAAGAACCAACAAGAGCACAGCAGTTGATGACATTTATTTAAAGTCAGCATGGCATGAAAATTCACTCTATTTTGAAAATGCATGTTATAGATCTTATTGTGAACAATTCATCCATGTAAATGTTTCTTTTTCTTTTTTTTTTCTTGTAATGTTTATAGTTTTTCTGAATTTTCAACAAATTTTGCAATTATGTAAAAAAAAAAAAGTATAATAATCACAACTTATGCTGGGTACACAGCACATGATAATTAGGATAATCAGGATTTTGGGCCAATTTCTCCCCTTCCGACAATCCTAGGTAATGTCCCGATTATCTTGATGGTTCTACAGATTAATTTATCAGATTTTCCTGTGGTGTGAGGTGTGTTAAAAGTGACTGAATCTGCTCAGAAGAACATCAGAGCCACCTTGATCGCGAATCGTAAATATTCAACGGGGCAGTTTCCCGGACAGAGATTAAGCGTAGTCCTAGAATAAAATGGCCCTTTAAACCAGATTAACAGAAATCTGCTTTCTCTGTCATGGTTTAAAATAGTCCTAGACTTAGTATAGTCCAGAGTTTAATAATCTGATTTCCTGGAGGAAGGCTAGAGCTACTCCAGGACTAAATTGAAGCTTATATTAAACCTACCAGGAGGCAGGTTTAACTTCAGATTAACATTGTGTTTCAAAGAAGACACATGTATTACTTGGATATATATCGATATTGATATACACTATATATAATGTATATATACTAGAACTCACTTGATGCTTTCATTTTGAAATAACATGTTTCAGTGAAGTAACCCAATCAAACAGGACTTTCACTTCCCATCATGCTTTGCACCAGGCTGAATTGGGAGAGTAAATGTTGAAAAAGTGTTATTTCATGCATTTTCTTTAGAAAGATGCGAATATGGAGATACTTAAACTGTTTAATGTTCTATTATGTAAAAGTTTTTGTTATGTTTGTGTTTCTTGGAGATTACCATTTTGGTGAAGTGTAGAGCTTGTGCTTGGGTTGAGGACCTGCTAACAAATTTTTATTTTTTTTTTTTTTTTTCTGTATATAAGCAACTGCTATGATAGTGCTTTGGATCAAACCAGTATAATTTCTAGACTGCCAACACCAATTATCACATGTGTAAATAGTTAAGTTTAGTTTGTTGCTATGTAAAGGACAAAACAAAAGCATTAATAATCATATTATTATTATATATAGAATGAATCTATTTAAAAAGAATTCATTACAAACAGATTTCCAGGCATTTTTTTTTTCACAGCTCATGTATTTTGCTTGCTTTAAAATAAATGTCTCTTGTTTAGTTAAGTTTTTATATTGGAGTCTTTTTTTCTGCCATAGTTTTCCTTGGATTTGCTTCTAGGTTCTATGCAATTTTAAGCTTTTCTTGGTTCATTCCATGTTTTACAGGCAACCTCTCTCATGCTAATTCAGATTTGCACAGTTGATTTTAAATTAATCTGGTTTATTTTAATTCAAGACTCCATAGTCCAGGTTTTAGTAATCTGTACTTACAGTTTTTCTCGATTGCTTAAACACTATAACCAGGCTTTTGAACTAAAATTTCAAAACCATAACGCCATTTATCAAAAAGCACACCCATTTCCCTAAACTATAAACACCATTCCTCTGTTTTGACACATGAATCAGATTTGTTGAACTGTCACTGCAAAACTCTAGACACAAATCCCTTAATTTCTCATTGCCTACACCATGTTGTCATTTAGAAAGCACAAGCATTCAATATTGTTCACTCAAGTCAGCATAGCTTGAGCTCAATTAGCACACAGTTACCCACGTGGGAACACCAAGTGTCAAAATTTAAAACACACCAATCCGAACCTTCAATAAAGAGATAAAAGAGCCTGATTCAGTTCATTCGGTTTTGGAACAATGGATCAAGAGAGACGTGATTGAAAAGGTTAAGGACACCATAGAGGAGGAGGAAGAGGATGAGCAAGAGCAGTAAGGAGTGGAGGAAGAGGTGAAGGAAGAGGTGAAGGAAGAGGTGAAGGAAGAGGTGAAGGAAGAGGTGAAGGAAGAGGTGAAGGAAGAGGTGAAGGAAGAGGTGAAGGAAGAGGTGAAGGAAGAGGTGAAGGACGAGGACGAGGACGAGGACGAGGATGAGGATGAGGGGCAAGGAGACAAGTAGTCTCAGATGAAATTCGTGCCACTAGTTGACCATGTCCTTGTCCATGATATGACTATGAGGGAGGCTGGGCAATGAGTTCAGCCAAACTTAAGTTCCTTCACTGTCGCCTCAAAAACAGGTAGGTGTACCTCAGTGTACTCTACTGTAACTTCTGAGTGATGTACTCTGTTACAACACATGCATCAAATCTCCTTACATACAGATAAAGTTTCTGTCTGCTTAAATTTAGTAAAAAGGATGTGTTACAGTAATCAGTACTTCTATTTTTGATGGACACAGAGACGATAGAATGGAAGAAGCCTGACTAGACATTTTAGTTGATGTGTGCCAGGGGTGGATCAGGCATGCAAGAGGATTCCATTTTTTGTTGTTGATTGGTGTATTGTACTGTACAGTACATTAAGGAATAAAAAATGTGCAAATGAAGAGTTCAGATGCAAAACCCTCTAAATCCATCAGACTTCTTTTCTTTTAAATGAGCATTTTTTACCAGGCTTTTACAATCAACTTCAGGAGTTTCATTTTAAAGGTAATGATAAGGTTATTAGCTAGTGAATAAAATAACTTTTTTTCAAAAATGTCACTCTAGACAATTTATTGGTTTTTAACAAGTTCGATTTTCTTTTGCGTCAAAACCAGCTAAATCCACTTGTGCTTATTTTGCAAAAACCTAGAAATCCACCTATTTGGGGCAAGACATAGTAAATAGTTGAAAAATCACTAAAGATGCAACTAGAAACCCTGAAAACGATGATAGCACAATCATTTCAAAACTAAACAGTGGACAAACCTCTTTACACAGGGATCTAACACATGTCTCTTCTATTCATCCTCCACTTTTTTGCCTCCTCCGTTTACATGGCACAGCTTCCATATGAGACAGAAGAATAGCATCTTGTTTGACTTTGTCTTTGGCGAAATAGAGCTGTTGTTTGATGTATAATAAATCCGATTCCTTCAAAGTAACGGCACTGCATGAAGAACTGTTATGAGTGCATGATACAATTGCGACCAAGCCATTTCCACTGTAGGCTATTTTGCCTTATGACAGGCAGAGTTTTAAGGTAAATAACGTTTTCTTCTGTCATTCAATGTTAGTAGGACAGGCTGATACATTTCATCGTACTCCATCTTTTATTTTAAAAATCTCAATCTTGAATCTGAATCTAAAAAAATCTCCTCAGCGCACCGCTATGTTGAAACCGCTCGAAATCATATGATTCGATTCGCGCCTTCTGATTGGTTCTCGGAATATAGCGGTTTTTGCTGCCAAAGGGAAGTGGCGTTTAGAGGCTTTTGCCAACAAACCGATATTTCTGAATGGGCTGACGCTGCGATTTAGAGGATTTGAAGCACGTGATTTGTTGAACGTGTACTACGTGCCGTGAGCATTCGCTCAATGTCATTATCTCATTTTTGACAGAGGTGGCGTTTAGCAGCTTTTGCATCTGAACTCTTCAAATGCACACGTGTTCATCATGAGAAAAGTTCCTTGTGGGGGAGAACCACAAGCAACACAACTTATTACTGGTTTTTGTTTTTGTAGTATTGTTTTGAATTTATCTCACCAGTGTGTAAGACTATGTTGTAGTGTGTGTGTTTTTGAGGGCTTGTGTGTGATGTCTGAGGGCAAAGTTTGGTTTTTCAGCAAGAGTGAATGGTTTTGAGTGTAGAGCTTCATTCATGTTTGCGTGCTGTCTTTGTCACATCACATATCAGTGACAGTCAATAAGTGTGAAAATGGACGCACGCATGAAAACTTCTCTGGAGATTTACATCATCAATACACATTCGGTGAGCTGCACACGCGGGACTGAAATTTTGGCTAATTTTTATCATGGCTGGTCTTGTAAAACTAAGACAATTTGACAGTCATCGAAGGAGAAGTCACACTGCAGGACTGTGTGCCAAATCTTTGGACACTGCCAGATGGACACTTTACCGCCTGAGGTAAAATCTGATCACAACAGTCATTAATTGGCTGTTGGTGAACATGTTAAAATAGCTTTAAAGACTACAGATTTTAGCCTAGGATTAAAGGAATCTTTTAGGATTCTCAAAATTTGTCTCAGACGACCAAATCGTGGCCAGAATCCACAGTGTGTACCCGCCTTAAGTTAGTAAATTTAGACTGACCATTAATTCTGCAAAATAACTGTTTTCTCAACTAAAGCTTGACAATATAACAGTAGCAGCGGTGGCCAGAATAAAACCAGTCACGTAACCTATTAGATTTTAAATAACTTACCCCAAACAGCATTCCAGCTGTAAAGCTTTAGCTTCTTGATCGATGCTGTCATCATCCCGGAGTATCTATCTCTTATAATTGCTTTCAAAAGCTTTGGCTTGCTACACAAAATTAAGCTCTGGTGTAGGTCTTCCTTTGCCAATTAACTCCAGCTTTTCTTTAAAAGTTAGTCTCGAAAACAGCGAGGATAATCGAAATCTCGAAAACGGCGTGGTTAATAAATTAGCAACCATATCCTCATTATTAATGTTGCTTGCAGTTTCCATAGCAAATAGTGATAGCTGTTTTATCAGCTGTTTTTTTTTTTTTTTTTCTGATCGAGTTTCCCACAGTGGACAGAACGCATCATAAGCCTACTGATAACAAGCCTCACCCATTGAAAGGGATGATATGATCAGTCAATTTTCCTGTCAGTTGAAATTTGTCTCTCATTGACTTGCTATGGCTTGGCCTTCTGTAATTTCACAGCTGGACCACCAACCACAGAGCTGAAAGCATTATTAGGCGGAAACATCCTAATATCGAGAAAACAGACAACACAACTCAATAATATTTAGTAATAGGAAGATTTGAAGGTTTTTTTCCCCCTCAAATTGTCAAATTAAAAATTCCTAAAATAACTGATGACTTTTTATTAAAAAAGTTTTTAGTTTTTAAACTATTATTTAAAAGATTGTAAATATTATTTTTTATAATAGTTTAGACTCCTAGAGGGCCCTGATGGTTCCCCACTGATTTTGGCACTCTGAACAGACTTATATTATGTACAGTTGGTTTGGTCACATCATTAGAAACAAGTGTGAATAATTTTGAGCCGTTGTGTGTAAATGATAACAGCTGTGTTTTAGTTGTTATAGTAGATTATTCTCCTTATAGTGGACTTCAATGGCCTCCAAACAGTTGAAGGTCAAAATTACAGTTTCAGTGCAGCTTCAAAGGGCTTTAAACGATACCAGACGAGGAATAAGGGTCTTATCTAGCGAAACGATCGGTCATTTTCGAAAAAAATGTACATGTATATGCTTTATATAAACAAATGATCACCTCGTGAGTGCTTCTGCCAAAACCGCACTTTCGTATTCTTCAAAAAGCTTACGCTGTATGTCCTACACCTTCCCTATTCAACTTACGGAAAAAATGGAACTGGCGCAAAGGAGGACATGTGACAAACAGAACATGGTGCAAGACCAGACAGACATGTGACAGACGCATGGAAGTATTTTTTTTTTTTTTTTTTTAAACTGCTACTGCTTTAAAATGAAGTTTTTCTCACAGCTGTTTTTCTTAGTCTCCTACTACACATATCCATTAATGGACATTCTTGCTAACAATTTTGTTCGTGTCAATGATTGTGCTGGTACCCTGCTGGCTCCCGCATGGCAGCTGTGTCATTTAATGGTGAGGCTTGATCTATGCATGGAAGCTGCATGTCATTGTGATTTGTTTCACCACACCAGCTCATATTCATACTGTTAGCACTGCTGGATCAGTGGTAGCATGTGTGTGATATCATTCACTCTGGACTTGGCCTCTGTTGTTTTGTTGTGTATGGAGTATGCATATGCATATTACTGTATGTTTGTTGCTAAATTGTTTGTTTTGCTTGTTGTTTAAATGTACTTTTATGTTTATGCTTTAAGTGCCTTGAGTAATGGCTGAAAGTGCTATACTATATGAATTTAACGTATAATAATAATAATTATTATTATTATTTGCTTTTATTAGGAACTAGTAGGTCATGTGATGTCAACATGATGGCGTCAATGCAGAGGCAACCCGCTCCATGTAGAATAATCGTCTCATGTGAGTGTACAATACATCATTTTAAAGATTTCTCAAAAGTGCTGTTCATTTCCTTGTTCCTTTCCTTGTACACATTTCCAGTGCACAGCATAAATGAGTACAACCCCTTCTGAAACTTCTGAAAGTCAGCAATTACTCAGTTACTTAGAAGATATGTTAGGTTTCTTTAGAGATATAATGTTCCAGCAAATCTGCTTAATCAATTACAAAAGAAGCATGTCAAAAATATTCAGGAAAATAAGATTTTCTTATCAAGGTGATAAAATGTTGTGTAGCAAAAATGAGTACATCCTCCTAAAAGTTACTAAATAAAATGAAATAAAAATTTTCTGGTGTAAGAGGCAAGTTGAACCAAAACATTTAAAGAGAAGTAATTTCTTGACAATTAAAAGTGTCATATAGCCCACTGAATCATTCTCAGACTTAATGCTGACAACAAAGGAACCACTTTGGAGAGAACTGTCAGGAGACTTATTTCTTACCACAAAAGAGGATAGTGGTACAAGAGGATTACCAGATCATTGTTTTAAGTGTGAAAATATAGCAAAAGTAACACAGAAATTCAAAAACAATGGACTTGTGACAAGGCCCCTGAAATAATCAGGCTTTCATTTTAAGCTTTCATTTAGTGATGAAGGATTTTTTTTTTTTTTTTTTTTCAGACAAAGAGCAGGAGAAATACCAAGCGAGTGTCTCAGAGCCAGCAAAAGCTATGAAAAGAGTGACTGTTTATCTCACAGAGTAAGAAGAAGCCTGCAGAAATGACATGCATGGTTGTTGTTCTCACTGGAACTACCAACTGTAGCCAAAGCACAATAAAGTCAGTTAGCCATTTCCAAAGCCCATATTTACAAAATATAGATTCTGGGAATCAATACTCTGGTCTCATGAGACCAAATCAATCATTTTAGATCTAACAGCATCCCAAATGTTATGGTGTTGCTAGAGGAGGAGAACAGTGAGAAGTGCCTGGTTCCCACAGTAAAGTTCAGTGGTAGTAAAGCTCTTATATAGGGATGTATGAGTGCTGAAGGTGTGAGTGAGTTGTGCTTTATCAATGCTGTCATGAATTCCCACACCACTGTGTAATTTAATACCCAAACTTGAAACCGAAGATGTTACCCTTTCCTCATTCCCTGCATTGTTGGGCATTTTTTTTCAACATGACAATGAGGATATGCATTCTCCCAAGGTGAAAAACCTTCTGTATACATGTATTGCACTCAATCTTAACACTCTTGAGTACCTGCGGGGGATTCTGTAGAGACGAGTTGAGCAACACTCCCCATTAAAGATCAAGGCATTTAAGGAGCTCATTATCCAGGAGTTAAACAGGACAGATGTGACAATTTGTCATGAATTTGTACACCCTGTGCCAAGAAGGGTCAGAGCATTATATTCAAAATTATGGAGGGCATACTAAGTACTAGAATATTATATATTTGTTGAAGTAAATCTAGGGTGTACTCATTTCTGTAATCGTTAATTTAAACAAAACAGGCTAATTTACTTATTTTATGGCTATTAATGACATATATTTCTTATTTTGTTTTTATTATGTATATGTTTAATACATTTTAGTTTTGCCATCTTTGCATTAATTGTATAAGTGATAGTAAAGAAAACACATCTTTTGTATTTGTTCAGAGGGGGTGTAGTCATTTATGCTGTGCACTGTAAATCTTTTTTTTTTTTTTTTTTTTTTTTCATACAAGTGACTGTGTTTCTAAAATAATAAATGTAAATGATGTCTAAATAGATTTTGGGGCCACTGAATGACTATTCACAAGCAAGTGAAATTCCTTTATGACACCAAATATCAAAATATCGGATTTATCAACAGCACATTGTTTTAAAACAGTTTGTCTTCTCTTTAAGTCAGCATTGCATGCCCATGATGTGAAAAGAATCATTAATTATGTGTCCAGTCAAAAATCCGTAAACAACCTGACAAGAGTATAACAGGCTGAACTCCACTGAATCACCACTGTATGTTCAAACAACATGAAACAACTTCTGTATGGAGCCATTTGAGGTGATGTCTGTGGTTATTATACTCTACTTGTTTAATATTTATTACTTCTTGTTTCATGTTTCTATGCTGTTTCTATGCTCATGTTTCAAGCTGTTTTTTAAGGAAGAGTGACAAGTTCTGTTATAAGGCATATATAATGAGGCACTTCAAAAATAATATGTTGCGGAAAGTTGCATCAGAGCTCAAGTATTAGATGGAACACAGATTGTCATGACGTTCAGTGGCACTTGCTGAACTGGTCCTCTAAAGCAGTGGTTCTCATAAGTTTCAGTCCAAGTAACTCTGATCCAATCAGAACACCATCTAGTTACAATAAATATTCCCTAATGTTTTTCATTCACTTTGAGTGCTAGTTTAGGGACTGTGAGCAACATAAACCTAATATAATTTAATTTTAATTTGTCTATATAGTAAGTAAAGAGGCATAATTTGTACATTTTGTTTTTAGTCAGTATAGGATTTATTTGCATTTTTATGTTGTATTTTTTTTTATTATTATTTACATGTCTTTGTATGTCTCTGCCTTTAGTTGGGTGGCTTATGGATTTCTTAAGTTCTTTCATTTGGCATTGCTCTTGTACACACTTTTTATTCTTGTGTTGTTGTTGTTGTTGTAGTTGTAGTGTGTGTGTGTGCACACTCTCTGGACAAATGTATTGAGACACCTGACCATTACAACAACTGTAATGACATTGCATTCAAAATACATAGACATTAATATGGAGTGGGTCCCCCCTTTGCAGCTATAACAGCTTCCACTCTTCTGGGAAGGCTTTTCACAAGATTTTGGAGTGTTTCTGTTGTGCAATCTCCTTTTCAGTTCATCCCAAAGGTGTTCAGTGAGATTGCGGTCAGGCCTCTGTGTGGGCCAGTCAAGTTCTTTCACACCAAATTCATCCAACAATGTCTTTATGGACCTTGTTTTATGCACTGGGGTACAGTCATGGTGAAATAGAAAAGAGCCTTCCCCAAACTGTTCCCACAAATTTGGAAGAATACCATTGTCCAAAATGTCTTGGTATTAAGATTTCCCTTCACTGGAAGTAAGGGGCCTAGCCCAACCCTTGAAAAATAGTTCAGCCATGACAACTCCTCTCGGAGTGGATTAAATTCAACCAGCATTTATTGGCATGGGGCATGAAGTATACATGGCTTGATTTTGGTGTACGAGATCTGCTACGCTGCTGCTGAGCAAATACAATAATTTGTTCAGCTTAGTCAAATATAACAAACAAAGAAAAGGCTGCTGCAAGAATGGTAGAACCCTTGTAGCAGATCTCTACAGGTGGCGCTGGAGAGGAGGAGGGATAACAGAGCTTTCACATTGCGCAGCTTGTATGGTTGCATGGATTTGGAAATACTTCTGAGTGGCTGGTGCCACGGCATAGAAAGAACAAATCAGCGTTCGGTTAGAGTTTCATGCCTGAACTCTGTATTCCCATATCGTTATCCTTCCTTCATCAAACTTTACAGCTGGCACAAAGCAGACAGGCAGGTAATGAGCCCAAACATAGACTCACCCATCAGACTGCCAAACAGTGAAGCGTGATTTGTCATTCCACAGAACACGTTTCCACTGCTCCAGAGTCCAGTGGTGGCACGCTTTACACTACTCCATCCAGCGTGCATGCATGCAGCTGCTCGGCCATGGAAACCTATTCCATTAAGTTCCTGCTGCACAGTGTTTGTGCTGAAATTAATGCCAGTGGAAGTTTGGAACTCTTCAGCTATGGAATCAGCAAAGCGTTGGCAACTTTTACACACCATGCACCTCAGCACTCAGTGACCCCGCTCTGTGACTTAACATGGTCTTCCGCTTCATGGCTGAATTGTTGCTGTTCCTAAACAATAAACGCTTCCACTTTCCAATAATACCACTCACAGTTGATCATGGAATATCCCACGAGCTGACTTATTGCAAAGGTGGCATCCTGTGATGGTACTGAAATATTACCATCCTATTCCTTTAAAAACGGCATTCCAGGAGGAAATGGTGAAGGGGAAAAAAAAGATTGTGGTAGAGTATAGGGAGGAAGATGAAATGAGGAGTGGTGGCGGAGAAACACAGAAATCAGGATACCTGAACACGGCTTCCTGAAAAGACTGCTGTAGCAGCAGGGCTGGTTGGCCAAGCTAAAACTTCTGCATCTCACAGCACTCCTGGCAGCATGATTAAAGTGTAATCAGCTGTGGGAATTACTAATTTTAGTACATTTTACTCAAATTATTAAGCCTTCTAAAGACAACACTCCTTGGATCTCAGCTCTGGTCATCTGTACACATGCAAGCCACATATAGCAACTGGTAACCAATTGTAGCAGGTGCTACTAGTCTACTAATACAGTACAGTATCATTTTATTCAATGCCATGCCAGTATCTGAGGCTATTTTCATGGCAAAAACTCAATTACAAAAATACAAATATCACAGAAATACCATTAAAAACCAAGCAAGCAAACAAACACAGCAAGTAATATGATACAAGATTTTTTAAAATTAACATATGATCAAAATTCCAAAACCTTTTCAGGCAAAATCTTACTAAAGTCCTAAAGTTAACTAACTTCACAAAAGAGCATTCTACTTGCATTAAAACCAGGACAGTCCAATAGAATGTTTAATAGAAAGAGGAGTTTTGCAGAACATGCATAGAGTTGGGTCTTCACCTTTAAGCAAAAATGCATGAGTCAGTCTTGTATGACCTATACGACATCTGGTAAAGACCACTTGATCAAATCTGGTTTTAGGTGAGATTAAAAGTCTGTTTTTCCAGATGGATTTCATGTAATTTATTATTTGTGCATGTATCCCACTCTTCTTGCCATTTATTGAATATATGACAATTAATAATAGGTCTGATATCTGAGGGAGGAATTTGACATTAACTTCCTGATTAAAAGCCTCCTTTGCTGCATCAGCTCGCTCATTTTCTAAAAGTCCAAATGGCCTGGAACCCAGCAGAAGATAATACTGAAGAACTGATAAAATGCAGTTAAAATGCAATCTACTAAAAGATGATGAGTTATTTAGGTGACCATTGCTTGAAGGCATGATTTGGAGTCTGTAAAAATTATAAAATCCTTTTGTTGTGCATTTTCAACATATTCCAAAACTAAAAGCAAAGCATGTGCTTCAGCTGTGAAAATGGAGCACTGTTTTGAAATACGGATTCCATAATGTTGATGTCCAGTCACCATTGCTGCAGTTACACTGTTTTCCACCTTCAAATCATCTTTAAATATAGATAAATGAAAAGGGAGTTGACTTCTTATGTCCAAATACTGCTGTCTATATACAATTGGATGAGTCACTCCTTTCTTCTGTTGAGCCAAATCCATATTGATAATAGGCTTCTTTAGTTTAGTTTTAATTTAGGCTTGAGGTTTCTCTGTAGATAACCAAGTCAGTTCTGTCTGACAGCTAGTTGCTCGTATATTTGGTTTGACCACAGCAGAATAGGACTTATTCAGAGTAAAGGCGGGGAGTCTTTCAACAAGTTTGGGAGCTTCAGGATAACTCACCTTCTTTGTGTGTTTGATTTTCTGTATTTTCTTCTCTCTAATAATGGCAGGACATATCTTTGACGATCACCAAGACAATTTTTACATTTAGAGGGATTAGTACAATTTGTTTCATTGTCATCCTCACCACTATTGTGGCAGGTGGGTTCTTTCTTCCTTGCATCCAGCAGAACCATGACTGAATTTCTGACATTTAAAACATCTCAACAGATTTGGTTTGAAGATATCTACAGTGACACTTATATATCTTATATATTTGAAACGTATATATTTGAATTCTCTCCGGCAGTTGAGGTCTGTTAAAAGACAAAATTGTAGGAACTGTGGACGAACCAGACAAATGAATCATTCAGATGATTCTTTCAAAACATATTTCTAATTCAGAATCAAGGTTCCGGCTCCAGCTCGTCTACAGAGAGAACCAATGCTGATTATTTTTACGACACCCTATGCTTCCTGATAGCAGGAGAAGTGACAAACCAAACGGTCACCCAAGAAGATAAAGATTCTTTGATCACCAGAGCAAAGAAACAGAGAGACAATGCAGACCCTTTTGTTTCCTTACTTCACAGAAAAGCCAAAGAGACTGTTCTACAAATAAAACTGCATCAAAATTGTTCCAACAACTTATCAAACATCTTTTAACTACATACATTTTGCAATGTGTCCACAAGTACTACCTGTAACCAGTTATGCTTTAGAACACTCACAATTCATGTAAATGTGTTAACTCTTGACTGAATGACTGAAAGTATGCCTTATTTGGACTTAATTTGATTCTTTCCCCCTTTCCTATATCCTAACTTGAATGAAATCTGTTTAAAATGTATTGTATTCCATTTAATAGAAATTATGTTAAAATGGCACTCTCTGCTGAAGCAGAAACGGGATGTAACACCTATGTTTTATTGGGGGCAGAGAAAAGCCCTTTTGAAACAGGACAATATCTGATTGGCCAAAACTCCTCAGAGGTGTGACAAACAACTAAGTAAATTGTCATATTGCAAGATAGTGAACTAGTTAGGTTAGTTCTGTTCAAAGAAGTCAAGACAAGTACCAAGAACAATGGAGTAATAAGAAGAACAGACAAGCCGCTCATTCAAGCCATCCAACCTTCACTCACTTTTCTTTTCTTTTACTTAATGTTTCTTTACCGCTGAAAGTCTCGTGTCCTAAGTTTCGCCGCAAAGTTCAACCAACGACTTCTGCCGCTTCAACTTTAACTCCAGCGACAAAGAGACTTCCCTTCAATTTTTCAGCAAGCTCAAACGTGATTGGGTTCTACCGAACACAACACGGACTTGAAGACCCTGCGACAAATCATCGACTTGGAATACCCTTCTCTACACGCCAACGAGGGATATTCACATTTAAAGTCGACGCAAGCAAGTGCCTCCAGATTAAAACTGAACTGGTGAATTTAAATTGATTCATGGTTCGTTCAGGTCAGATCTTCTGAAGAGCATAACTTTGCTAGGAATTCATCATATCATATCTCTCTTAAAACTCTCTCTCATTTCCTTTCTTACTGCAATGCGTGAATGAATGTGTGTGTGTGTGTTAGTTTGTGTTAGATTAGTTTGTGGTAGAATAAATAAAATCTCTTAAAGATTTTTAAAAGAAAGTGTCTTGTATTATGTGCTTCTATAATTTAATGTCTTAAACTGTGATCTTAAGTTACCGTGCTTTAATCAGTGTTTTCACGATTGTTGGATATTTATATCCGCTACAAGAGCTTATTACGGCTCGAGCAAATGAACGCTGGACGACTCAGTTGCTCGGTCGTAATCTAAACAACTCTTTATAATTCCCTATAAATATTTAATTTGAGCTAATTTTACTTCCTAGGGCGTGTTCCCTACAGAATGTATGTGCCCGTTTTAATTATTTGGCCATATTTTTTGATAGTTTTCACCAAATGTATATTTATTATAATGATAAATGCATACAGTTAGTGTTGGCAGTATGGATCTGTTCTGGGCAAACTCCACACGCCCATCCATGCAGCCCTGCTTGGACAGGGGTGCGTTTCCCGAAAGCATTGTTAGTCAACTATGGTCGTAAGTCCCATTGAACTCTATTGGTAACGACGGAACTTGCGACCATAGTTCGCTTTGGGAAACGCACCCCAGAGCGGGGAGAGCAGCAAATCAAACCCCCCTTGGGGTACGGAACAGATCCAGTATCATACATACATACATAATTACAGTCACAATTACATTAGTGTTGTAAACAGCTAAATACACAGAGAAAGATGATAAATAAAATTACTGTATGCAAAAGACAGTCGTAAACAGACAACAGATTAGATTAAAGAATCCAGATAGGTGGAGTTGGGGGTGGAGGAGGGAGTTAAATGCAGTGTGCAGAGAGAGGCAGAATGAATGGGGATTGAAATGAACCACTGTGATAGGTGTCACAACTGGATTGGTACACGTCATGAAACAGCTGACTGTCAGCTGGTGCAAGCTTGACTGACATAGCCTGCCTGAACTAATGCGATGCTCGATTTCAGTCAGGCCACTTTCGTCAAATGTATATTTATTATAATGATAAATGCATACAGTTAGTGTTGGCGGTATAGATCTGTTCTGGGCAAACTCCACACGCCCATCCATGCAGCCCTGCTTGGACAGAGCAGGGGGAGCAGCAAGTCAAACCCCCCCAAAACAAACCATATGCCGATTACCCCCAACATAACTGATGCTGATAGAAGGTTGATAACATCCTGATGCTAGCTAAGGCTAGTGAACACTATAAAGCCAATCTTATGGGGGAAGCATCGCCCCTAGCTTAAGCGGGGACATGTTTGCAACAAGCGTGTTGCTGTAGCCATATTTAAAATAATACAGGGTATCTAGGCAGGGGGAAGCTTACACCCCTAGTGGCAGCAAAATCTGATACAACGAGCATGTTGCATCATCCCAGAACTAGTATAAATTTATCGTAGTCCAGTTGGGGAAGCATACACCCTACAGTAATCAGAGGTGTCAAGTAACGAAGTACAAATACTTCGTTACCTTACTTAAGTAGAAATTTCGGGTATCTATACTTTACTGGAGTAATTATTTTTCAGCTGACTTTTTACTTCTACTCCTTACATTTTCACTCAATTATCTGTACTTTTTACTCCTTACATTTTAAAAATAGCCTCGTTACTCCTATTTCATTTCGACTTGTTTTCATTCCGGCTTGAGAAAACAAAAAAACAAAAAAACAACTATCCAGATAAATCGTGCCATCCGGATAGAGTGAATTTGATTGTGGTTGGATGAGAAGTATAAACATATACCATTCTGACACCCTATTGGTTTGTACATGATCCATCGCACCTGCACATGTCACAAATAACGTCACACTCCAGCAAGGAGGACATAGCCAGTGTTGGGGGACGTTACTCAAAAAAGATTATTTCTTAAAAGTTATTATTTCTCCACTACTGGCTCATTTAGGCTATCATTTAGTGCTTTCTCTTCGTCCTCCGCAAATTAAGCTAGGTAGTTTGGTAGAGGGACGTTTGAATAAATTAGCGTATACACCGGTTTTTAAACGTTTTTTAGCGCAACCCTTTTTATTTATGTGACCCATAGGCCTATACAACCATGTAGCTAAACAAGCCAAAACAAATTAATTTAAAACGAAACTGAAGGTAAACCTGCGTTGCTCTCATGGTGTTATACCTCTCTCTCTCGGTGTCGGTGAAGACGAGCAATGCTCTTGCTGAATGGCACGGATTGCACTACGGACAACTGTACCTTTTATATGTTTTTTTTTTTTTTTTAAACTGTATTTTATTTTTTATAACGAACAAGCTGCGATGTCACGTTTCCAGTGCTTTGTTGTGTGTGCGGGAGGCGCGGGCGCGATCAAACAGCTGTCTTTGCGGGGGACTTGCCTCATCGTCATGGCAACGGTTAGTGGCCAGGTCAGATTACGTCAGAGTTTGTTGACGTTTGTTGGATGCTCAGACGACCAAACAAACACCGATTAAACATGTTCAGTCTGGTAAAAACAGACTCCGACCAACGCCAACAGGGTTATAACACCTATCCAACAAACTCCAACAGACGAGTTTGTTGGCGTTTGTCGGTGCGGTGTGAATTGAAACAGCTGAAAACTACCCGCATTTGGCGGGTCTAATCTAAAAATCTAAAATTTCCTTAACTCCAGGACGAACTTAAGATTCTTATGCTACAGAAGACCATCGTACCAGAGTGTGGGAATCATTGTGACAGAGGCCGCTGTTGTTGCTGCTCTGATTCGAAAGGAATGGGTCGTGTATTGCTCCGGGGAAAGGCCACAGGATTTGCAGACCATGCAGAGAAAAGCGGCAAACCAGGTTCTGGACATTGCTTTTCTCTCCTCAGTGATGAACAGAGTTTCATCAGGACGAGCATGAGGGTGAAAACTCAGATACCAGGACATGGAATGAAAAGGGCAAAAGACTGTATTAGTACGAGCAATGACAATTGGAATTCCTTTAGATTCTTTGTCAGACTTAGAATGTTTCAGCATAATGGTAAAAAATTGTTCGTCAAAATATCAGACACCGTGAGATCATAAGAAAAATCTAAATTATTATTGCATGATGTGAATTCACCCACTCTGAGAAACCCATAAAAGGCACAAAGAAATACAGCCTCCAAAAGTGAATCCTCGTAAGGACTGAAACACCCCTGTCTTAATTTGGTAACCATTTTTTTAACAAGAAAAATAGTAAGAGGAAGGTGTTTGTCGTTGCCTTTTGGTACTTCTTTTTTGATGCAATCAAGGAGCAAACGGATAGATGGATGTCCCAACAAGCTGCAGACGGATGGATTCAAGCATCTTAGATGGAACTGAATGCCTGAAACCTGACTGTGACGAGCAGGGCGGGCGAGAGCCGTGAGGGAACGGCGTGAGGCTGGTGACGCAAGTGATAACGAGCATCACCTGGGAGGCGCATCGGCCTTGAGTCTCTCACGGAGGAGCTCCGGGAGCATAAAAGGAGGAGCGACGACAGTGAAGGGCGAGAGAGGTCCAGGCCTGGAGGAGGGCTGCATTTTTTTTTCTTTTCTAAATGACAATTCATGATGGATGAGCTTACAATAGCTATATTAACAGGCAAAACTGAAACTGAAAAAGTAGTGCAAAAGGTAGTGAAGTGAAGCCAAGCAGAGTCATACACTTTCTTTTGCATAACCTGATATTGCTGAGTTCAACATATTCCTGGGTCAACATTTTTGTTGATCCTGGAACAACATTCAAATCAACCAATCAATCAGATTTGAGGGACAAGTTTACAGATTATGTCAAGTTTAGGCTTAAAATCATGAATTGGTGCTTCTACATCAGTGTTATTCATCTATCATTTCCCTCTGATTTTTGGGATAACTTATGGGTAGGGTTAGGTTTAGGGGTAGCAATAGGGTTAAGACTAAATTTTCATACTAGAATGTTGTTCCAGGATCAACAAAATATGTTGACCCAGGAACGCATCTAACTCAGCAATATCAGGATGTGCTACACTTTTAATGTAGATTTGATCTCATATACAGTGATGCTGCAGAAAGGTAAGGCTGCAGAGTGGCGTTTAGTCGAGAACAGTCAAGGCGAATGGTGGGCAAGGCAGGCTCGCAGGAGAAGCATCTGGGTACAGTATTTTAAACTCCTGCGAGGATCTGAACGTGCATCTGGGGAGAGATGGCAGCAGCAGGTGGGAAAAAGGGGGCTCCGATGGTGGGAGCTGGGAGAGCCGTTGCTAGAGACCTGCGTGGCAGAAGGCCTGCGAATCCAGAGGCGGATGCTGTGGCTAAGAGCGGCAGCTGCATCGGGAGCTGTGGGAGCAAGTGATGGAGATGTGATGGCCGTTGTAAGGGTCGAAGAAGAGGGACGATTTTCCAGCATTTGGATCCTGGTGTCTAGGTTAGAAATGGAGAGCTGGATGCTCTGGATAGCTGTCATCACGAGATCTTATCTTGTGCGGGCTGAAGCTGGGAGATGTTGCCAGATCTCTCTGTACTTCTTTTCGGAACAGGTGCTTCTTGGAGCCGGATGGTGTTGGAGTCGATGGCATCTGAAGAGTTTTGACTTTTTCCAAAAAGAATTGAAAAAGTTCCTTGTGATCAATTCCGAGAGGCGCCTGGATGTTACAGCTATACAGAGTCGCGAGAATTTTTTCAGGGGGCCAGTCTAAAATGAGCGGAGAAGGTGCTTTATTGGCCAGATGCGAACTTCTGCAAACGGGGACTAGTTCTTCATCTAGATCAATATTTTCACCGGTGTTTTCCGGGAAAAGCTGTTCTTGTTCTAAGTCCGAATCAGACATGATGAGTTGAAAAAATGAGTTGTGCTAAAAATAGCAGTCCTCATTGCAAGTCAATATGATTCAGCGTGTAGCCATGCACTGATTAGAGAGATACCAGTTAAATGCAGCTTGCAGCTAAGCAATAGAGAGAGGCAGAATGAATGGGGATTTAAATGAACCGCTGTGATAGGTGTCACAACTGGATTGGTACACGTCATGAAACAGCTGACTGTCAGCTGGTGCAAGCTTGATTGACGTGGCCTGCCTGAACTAATGCAATGTTTGATTTCAGCTTCGTCCATGTCTTGCAGTTCTCTGGTGTGGATTACACCTTTGCTGTTATTCAAAGAAGGGTGATAGAATGCTTTCATGTCGACTCCAGCCAGAGTTGTTGCTCGTAGTAAATTCTCTGAGTTTGCTTTCCTAGCACATTCCAACAAAATTTGTCCAGATTGCAGCTTTTTGATATCTTTGACTGTAAGTTTGGTAAGGGGCATATCATTTGATAGTGATTCTAAAAAAAATAAATAAATAAAAAAAATAAAATCTTTGCTAGTTTTCAATTTTTGAAGAAAAAATAAAATCAGTGGTTAATTCAACCTTCAAGTCTTGGTCCAATATACATCTTTTAGTGTTTTGTTTGTTTGCCATGTCAGAAGAAAATTTGTTCATCATCTCTGCTCCTCACCTACCTCAGAATCCTACAGAGGGATGTACAGGGCTGGGGAATCCACCGGATGTATACCAAGGATACAGGAATGATATACTCGAGCATATAAACACAAGGTTTATACTACTCAAATGACCCTAAGGCAGCACCTTCTGGAAGGAGTGAAAACTATATGGTTGATTGTAATCCAAAAATCAACTCCAGCGCAAGTCCTGACAAGCCAGTTGATTTGAATGGGCCTTTCCAACCTCTTGTCTGAATAAAGTAGGAGCCAAAGTGATGTGTTGGATATGTTGCGGCCACAGCAAGGGGGTGAGCCAAAATCCTCAAGCACCAGGATCTTTTTCTCCACTGACACGAGTTGCAACCCATGGCCAACAAGTTGCCCTATTTGTCACCTCTTACAATCAGCAAGGGGGTGCTAAGAACCTATTCTACCCCAAGTCCCCACGGGGTGTTTAGTAATACTCTCCTAACACTATAATGAGAGTTAGTAGACATAGGTTCACCTTCTGTTCACCTGCACTCACTTCACAATTATCACACCTGTCTGGGATTACCCTCAACAGCACCTCATCTCACCCTTCATAAGCAGTCACCCTCCACATCACAGTGTCTGGTCTCATTGTTACCTCGTGCTACAACTCAAGGCCTGTACACACCGGGACGAATATCGCGCGCAATTATCGCGACATTTAACTCCTCGTGACTAAACAAAGTGCGCCAATGTGAGTGTGCACACCGATGCAAAAAACGTGAGGCATAAAAGCGTCATTTTTTTAAAAACGCCTCGGGTTCGTTTTTTTTTGGTTTGACGTGACGCGTGAAAAACTGGAAGACCAATGAGAGTGGCGCTTTTGTTCATGTGGCTGGAGCTGCTGAAGTTACAGTAAAACATGACTTGGTGGTGCTCAAGCACAAAACAGTCTTGCCAAGCACACATTGATACTAAGACGACGAAGAGAAAGTACGTAGAAGAGGAAGACCCCTACAAAATCTCCCTGCGTCTCAAACAGCTCCCTAGCTTCCTAGGTCGTGTATTAGTATACTGTGTAAATGAATGTGGCCGAGCTGATTGAGATGCACGCTATGGTACTCTGCCAGTTCTTTGCCACACCAATAGATGTGTATTATTTCTGTATTTTTACTGTTTGTTTTTTTCTTTTACGTTCAAGAAATATAGTTGAGAATGTCTATTTCATAAATCTGTTTATTTGCACTACCGTTCACTTGCACTACTGTCATTGTGATTTATTTGCACTACCGTTTCTGACTATCATCTCTCATATGTCATATATATGTATACATATGTCTATTTGCACTACCGTTAAGCACAAGCGCCACATACTGTCAGGGAGTGAATTTGCACGTCCAGTCTGTGCATCTCCAGTGAAAATCGCTTGGGTATGAACACAAAAAACGTCTCGAAAAACGCTGGCGATAAATGCATGCGATATTCGTCCCAGTGTGTACAGGCCTTTAGGCTGGCCACACACTTGAAGATTTTAAACTCAGTTTTGAGCCCGATTTGCATCCCTGAACGATTGGGGGGAGTGGCCCGATTTGAGGCTTGATGCAAACTATTTTTTGTCCAAAAAAAAAAAAACAACTTTTGAAGCATCACCTACCGGATGTTGCATGCTTATTTAGCTGAAACTTGGCAGCCACAAACATGCCACATAAATGGAGTATTGAGAAAGAAGATCACCCATATACTTTTTTTCTATTTTGTTTTTCACTGTAAAGCAGAACACGCTCAAGGAGAGCCAGGTGATAACGTCGATTGTCCTCCATTTGTTTTGCTTCTCAACTCACGTTTGATCTTGTGAGTCTCCGTGAGATCTTGTATCACTGTGAAATTGTTCCTGCTATCAACAGGTGTGTGGTCTCACGGTCCAGCTGAATCATCTAATGTGTGCGTTCAGAGGATTATAGTACAAAAATCAATTAAAAATATCATTATGTCTGTGGTCTCCCACAGTTTTAAAATCGGTTAAGATTTGAAAATCGTCTAGTGTGTCCCAGGCCTTACCTGTCTACCTACCTGTGCTACTTACCTGCACTCAGATCTTCGTCTGTCTTCTTCATCCAGCAATCACTGTTCACAAAGACTGTTCAGTTCAAGCTAAAATGTCTTAAACTGTCACTGAGTGCACTGCATTACCTGCTGCCATTGCTTGTCATGCTGAGCCTGTAAATAAATGACTGTGTGTGTGGAAGTTGCCTGTGTTGTCTTCATTTGTCTGTTATCATTTATACAGTGCTTGCCATTGTAAAGACTGTAATTCTGTCCCTCACAGCCTCATCACCTGCAATTAATTCAATATGGCGGCTAACATGGCTAAGTATATAGAGCAGAGTTCTCCAAACTCGGCCCTGGAGGGCTGCTGTGCTACAAAGTTCAGTTCCATTCCCAATTAAACACACCTGAACCAGCTAATCAAGGTCTCACTAGGCATACAATAAACTTTCAAGCAAGTGTGTCAAGCAGCGGCCCTCTAGGACCGAGTTTGAAGACCTCTGATATAGAGCATTTGGTTGGACAGAATATTTGATTGGAAGCTAGTATGATGTCAAGGCTTGAAATTGCAACCATTTTGTTCACATATGCTCTGAATTTTTTTCTGTGTGACCTCAAAATTTGTGTTAGTGCAAATAATTCTTGTGGTGCAACCTGTTTTCTAGAAATGCATTGGTCGACCAGCCATAAATTGGAACCAGACAGTTTTTGCTCCAAACATACGATCGGCAATTGGTTTTGAGTTTTATTTTGTTCTATATCTGTTCCGGACTTGCCCACAAACTGCATTGCAATTATTTCCCAAAATGTCATCTGTGTGAAAATAATATGAAGTCTGTAAATAGGACATTAACAGGCCAGAAATGGAGACTGTGCTGAGGACTGACACAAAGAGAAGAACACAGACTCGCACAGACAATACTGTATCAGGCACAGCAAGCTTATTGTTTATGATGTGTGAAATATAAGAAGAAAAATATAAGTAGGCTACTGAATTAGGGCTGGGGGGTTAAATGAATGTAACTCTGAAGGGAACTGATTGTGTTCAGAAAAGTTTCAGTGGCATTTTCTTTTTCTCTTATCTCTGTATAAAGTAGTATTTATAAGCAGAGCGGTACCCAAAGAAACGCTATATCGCTACGGTTCCATAACCACCACCCACTGTGGGGAGAGTGAATTTACATTTTCATTCAGTCCGTCTGCTGATTTTGTTTTGAGCAGGTGTCTTATGTAACATAATTTAACAAATCTAAAGTCAGACCATTCTGTTTTCACTTTAAATCCCATAAGTAGATCTAATTTAAATCAAAATCAAAAACAAATGTCCATGCATGTATGTAGCATCTGGATTGTTTGGATCATAGTTAAAATGCAGTGGTGCCTCTAATTTCAAATGACTACAGATATTTTTTAAGACCAGTTTGGCCTGTTATAGAGCAAATAAACAACAAATTAATTTAAACAAAGAAAAGACAGAAAAAAAGGCAACCATATCAGAATCGGCCCATTTGCTTATTAAAAAAAAAAAAAAAAAAAAAAAAAAATGGAATCGACCATGAAAAATCATGATCAGTGCATCGTTATATGGTGCCACAGCATACTCTGACTCAATTCAATAATCACTTGTTGGAAAAAGATGAATTGACTGACTGATTTTAGTAAACAAAATATAAATTGATATCATTGCATTAGCCAACAGTGCTCCAGAGCTCAGCAGTTGCTGTAATAAACATTTGTTTTTCAAAACACTCTCTGGGACTGAATGGGTACTGACGTTATCAAGGAACTTTGCTGCCGTACCATGGGTGCAGCAGGCGCAATGATATTACACAGTGCCTGAAAATAATCCCCAGCTAGGTAACTTCCAACGTGACTGTGTATCGGTGGTGGCCCGTCCAAAATAATTTTTCAGTTTAAGTAAGTTAAATTCAGGCGCCAGATAGGTTGAATCCTATCACAAAAAGATACAAAATATACCACCAGTTACATAAAATTAAGGAAAACACACCACTTTAAATCATAACATAACACTGGTTGCAGATCAATAGAATATATTTTCAAAATAATCAGGGGAGAAAATCAGCATTTCTCACAAATCATCACAATTTTAAACTTGCAAGAGAAAAAAAAACAGTAGAAGAAAAATATAAATGATAAAGTCAATCCGGGAATGCTGGTAATAACCGCAGTTTCACATGTCCATTTCACTTCACATTAATCGCCCCAAAAAGAACCAAAACACACAAAAAAACAAAAAGGGAGCAAAGCAAACAATTAATTAAATACATTTTCAAAAGGTCCCAAGTTCGTCAAAAGAAACAAAACTGTATGCCAATAGGCGAAACATGAAAGTTCTGATATGAATGAAGGGGTGACTTTGTAGGCTAGTGTGTGTGTGTGTGTGTGTGCGCGTGTTGATGTGGTGTGTGTGTGTGTTTGGGATGTCTTCAGGAGAGTTTGAGAGGTTCAGAGGACTTGTCAGGAGAAGAAATACCTGTGCTCTCTTCTGCAGGGAAACGGTCCGATTGGCCCGATGTTGCTCTGCCGCCAGTGTTACAGAAGTGTTAGGAGTAAAGCGCTGCTTTGATCACTTCCGTTAGTCATTAATCAGGGCGAATACAGCGTGCAAGCGACGTCGTCACTGAAGATCTGGAGCCAAGGTTTCAGCATACTTCAGCAGGGAAAACGGCACAGCATTTCTCTGATGCCAATGTTAGGAGTAAAGTGCTGCTTCGATTCACACTCTCAATAGCCAAGGCAGATACTGCGAGCCATGTCATAGAAGAGCATGGAGCTGGTGCAACAGGTAAGTCAATTATCTTTCCTTCCTCAAACACGTCACATCCTCCCCAAGTTTTACTTCCCTTTTATCTTTTATCTTTTTACCCTAATTGTTGACTACCAAATATGGGCATGGACGGCCGGAAGGAACTTCTGCACCGCCACACTCTCCCCCCCTAGAGAAAAACAACCCATTGTTGTTTAGAAGGAAGAAAACAAGGATTAAAATCCTAGAAAATCTTCATTGTCATCAGAGGGTTCTTGAAATATATCCAGGAGTTTTTTCTTTTCCTGGAAGTCCAGCTCCTCTGCCGTTGGATAACACATTTTTAAATTGCAAATGTGAGCTGTTCGGACATCCTCTCCCATGTCTTCCAGGGCAATTTGATAGTTCAAAGGACCCAGCTGTTTGAGAATACGGTAAGGACCTTTCCATTTTTGTGCGAATTTTGCACTAAACTTACGTTGTGCACTTGACTGTGGAAAGTTACGTAACCATACTCGATCCTTCCTTTTGAATGTTAGCTCCCTCCTATTTTTATTTTAGTTTCTCAGTTGTCTCATCTTGGCTTTCTTACTGCTTTCTTTGGCTTGTGTTTGTAGGTGATGAAGATGATGAACCACATCATAGGAGGCAGCATCTGGAGTTAAATTAGGACCCTGAAGTATTTTGTCCATTGGATTTTGGAGTTTTCTGCCAAGCTGGAGTTCTGCTGGGGAAAGACCAATTGTCTCTTGAACAGCTGAATTTAGGGTGAATCGGAATTCTGGTAGGAACTGCTCCCACCTCTGGTGGTTGTCGTACACATAGGCTGCCATCATGTTCTTGAGAGTACGATTCACTCTTTCAGTCATGTTGGTCTGTGGGTGGTAAGCTGTAGTTAATTTGGGAGTAATACTCCAGTTCTCACATAACTCTCTGAATACAGATGAGACAAACTGAACTCCCCTGTCTGAGAGGATGAAGTCTGGTACACCCCACCATGTCAGGATTTCTTTTCTGAAGATGGAGGCAACATTCTGGGCAGTGGCCTTACGAATGGGGAACAACTCAACCCATCGTGAATAATAATCAACAAAAACAAGCAGGTACTCATTTCGGTTTGTACTTTGTGGTAATGGGCCCATGATGTCGACTCCCAGCATCTGGTTTGGGCGGGTGGTGGTGATTTGCTGTAGTTTTCCTGCAGGTTTTTGATTATCACTTTTTAGTGTTTGACACTTTACACAGGTTTTCACATGCTGTTTCACGTCGGACCACATGCCTGGCCAGAATGCTACTTCCTGAAGTCGCTTATATGTTTTGTAGATTCCTCCATGGCCACTCATGGGAGTGGAGTGATAGTGCTTCAGAAGGGAGGATCTGAGGCTGCTGGGAATGTAGACTCGATAATGCAGTTTGTTATTTGCCAAGTACATCTTCTGATACAGTTTGTCCTCAACAATCTCATACTGTTCCATCAGACTAGCACAATTATCTGCAACTGCTTTCAAAAGTCTTTCGGGGTCTTTGTGCTGTTCTTCCCACAGGACAACATCTGATACATGCAGTTCTGGATCTTTTTCGCTGGTGTACAGGTTACATGTTGAGGTAACATAAGACCTGGATAGAGCATCTGGAGCCATATTCAATTTTCCCTTGCGATATTCAATGATAAAATCAAACCTCTGAAGTCGCAGGGCCCATCTGATGAGACGGCTAGTGGTTTTTGTTGACGACATTACCCATTGTAATGCTGAGTGATCCGTGACTACGGTGAATAGTTTGTACTCCAGATAATGCTGCCATTTTTCCAGTGCCCAGATTACAGCCAAACATTCTTTTTCTGTGGTGGAATAATTGGCCTCTGCTTTGTTCAAGGTTCTACTGGCGTACGCAATAACCTGTTCCAATCCCTGGTCCTTTCGCTGGGTCAACGCGGTACCCAAACCAGTATCGCTGGCATCCGTGTAGACTGTGAATGGGAGTTGTAGGTCAGGATGGCCAAGAATTGGAGGAGAGGTAAGACAGGATTTCAGATGTTCAAATGCCTTCTGACATTGTGGAGACCAGTGAAATGTCCCTTTTTTCAGTGCATTCAGAGGTTCAGCAATTCTGGAGAAATTCAGTACAAACCGGTGGTACCACCCCGCTAAACCCAAAAAGCGCTGGACCTCTTTGATGTTGGTTGGCACAGGGTATGACTGAATAGCCTCCACTTTGCTTGCATCTGCAGAGATTCCTTTGGCATTGACGACATGTCCCAGAAACGTCAATTCTTATAAGCAGAACTTGCTTTTTTTCAAGTTAATGGTTAGCCCAGCAGTTTCTAACCTACCGAGAACCATCTGGAGGTCGTGGAAATGCTGGGTAATTGAAGGTGAATACACAATGATGTTGTTGATATATACATAGCAGATTTTTGTCCTTAGTTCTCCCAGAACTATCTCCATGAGCCTTTGAAAAGTTGCGGGGGCATTTTTGAGGCCAGCCGGCATGACATTGAAATGGTATAGGCCTGCAGGGGTGATAAAAGCAGTCTTATTTTTGCTGTCAGGGTCCATGGTTACCTGCCAGTATCCACTATTGAGATCAATGGTGCTAAAGATGGCTGCTCCAGATAGGGATTCCAGGATTTCTGTTATCTTTGGAAGAAGATAAGCATCACTTTCCGTTAAAGCATTAATTTTTCGGTAATCAACACAAAATCTGAACTTTCCATCTTTTTTAGGGACCAGGACCACTGGTGAGGCCCAACCAGAGTGAGATGGCTCAACAATTCCCTCCTGCAACATCTCCTTAAGCTGCTCATCCAGTGCAAACTGCTTTGTAGGTGACAAACGGTATGGCCGTTGTTTAATGGATACTTTATTAGTGGTATAGATGCGGTGTTGGAGAACCTCAGTACATCCAGTACGGAGAGTACACACCTGAGGGCTCCCTTCAAGGATTTGGAGCAACTGTCGCTTCCCATCAAAGGGTAAATGAGCAGCTTCCACATAATTTATCAATGTCTTTTCATCCACACTGTCAATTTGTTGAAGTACCAATGGAAATGACAGAGGGGGAACAGATGTCAACAAAGAAAGGTTTTGTGTGTTTTTAAGTGGTCGTTTTTCTTTTTGTGGACTTGAAATTGGCACACTTGGATTTCCTGGTTGAAATGGATACTCTTTTGTTGGATCAAGCTTGAAAGAATATTTCTGATCAATGACATTGAGTTGCAGCCCACTGAAGAAAATAAAGTCCAACCCTAAGATTACAGCATAGGCGAGGGCTTGGGAAGAAAGTACAGCAGCAGGTAAATGATTGATGTAGGTGTATTGTTGTATTCAGCCATCCTAACAGATTCTCTGCTTCTCCATTTGCTAGATAAAGAGGACCACGGGACAATGGTTGAAGCTGGTCAGGCGATGTAAGATGCCTCATGAGACTCTCATGGATAAGTGTGTAGCTGGCACCAGTATCCATAATGGCCTTTCCTGACCAAGCATTGATATGGATGGGGACAACTAGTTGCTGAGGTACTGCCACACGTTCATTAGAGCTTGTGGAAGAAGAGATTTTTTTTGGTGGTGGCTGATTGTGATTTATGCAGGGTTGTTGCAGCAACAGAGTTGTTGGAAGGTTGTCCGCTTGACTTAGGATGGTAAGAATGTTTGCCACTGGTGGAATATTGTGGTCCAGATGACTGAGGTGATTGAGGAAATGCATAGTGTGGACACTTGCCTGGTGGATGCTGTCCCCTACATCTCCAACACTGAACTGGGGCTTTCTCAACAGATCGGTTCACTGGGGTTTTTTTGTGGTATAGATTGATATTTAGAGCCCGTTCGACCAAGCTCCTCCACAGTATTCACTCGGCTGCGCCTGGCAAGGTAAGGCTTAATGTTCTTAAGAATCATTTTTACAATGTTTTACAGATTTTTTTACAGAAAGTTGTTCATGACGGCTTGAGTAGTCAGGTAGCTGGGGATCACCTTTAGCTGGCCATCCTTTCATGGTCAGATCAAACACCTTGGCCAATACAGGATCTCGATTTGTCTCCCGTTGAATTTGAGCACTCGTGACAGGCAGGGGTTCCATTTGAGTGATGTGAAACATATCCCTGTCATTCTCAACCTCCTCTGGTTTTTCCTGAGGAAGGCGTGACAATCCATCTGCATTGCCATGGTATTTTGTGCCTTTGAACTCGATAGAATAATCATGACCACCAGGAAATAATGCCCAATGCTGTAGTCGTGCTGCTGCCATCACCGGAACACTTTTACTGGGGCTAAAAATAGCTACTAAAGGCTGATGATCAGTTATCAGAGTGAAGTATTTTCCGTAGAGGTACTGATTAAACTTCTTCACTCCCCATATCAAGCTTAGAGCCTCTTGATCGATCTGGGCATATTTGTGTTCTGCAGTAGTCAAGGACCTAGATGCAAATGCGATCTGTCTCTCAGATCCATCAGTCATTTTGTGAGACAATACAGCGCCTATTACGTATGGCGACGCAAGGGGAGACTAGGGTCATAGTGTGTTAACACAGTCTCTGAAGTAATCAATGCTTTAGCTTCTTTAAAAGCTGTGTCACACTCTTTGGACCACATCCATTTGTTTTCCCGTTGTAGCAACGCATTCAGTGGATGGAGCACTGTAGACAGATTTGGCAAGAATTTATGATAATAATTCACAAGTCCAAGAAATGAACGGAGCTGGTTCACGTTATCTGGCCTTGGTGCCCTCAAAACAGCACTGATTTTGTCTGGAGATTTATGAAGGCCATCCTTGTCAATTTGGTGTCCACAGTACTCAACTGAGTCTTTGAAAAATTCGCATTTGCTTTTGTTTGCCCTCAGTCCATACTCTGCAAGCCTTTCAAGAACAGCCTTTAGGTTTGCTAGGTGGGCGTCATCGTTGTGGCCAGTGACTATAATATCATCTAAATAGCACTGTGTGCCTGGAATCCCTTGCAAATCTTGATCCTTGGCTCTTTGCCACAGCGCTGGTGCTGATGACACCCCAAAAACGAGTCTGTTGTAGCGGAAGAGACCCTTGTGTGTATTTATTGTCAGGTACTTTTTTGAAGAATCTTCTACCTCCATTTGTAAGTACGCCTGGGCCAGATCGATTTTTTGAAAAACGCTGTCCACCCGATAGTGACGCAAAGATGTCCTCAATGCGAGGCAATGGGTACTGGTCCACCTGTAAGACTGGGTTAATTGTGACCTTGAAGTCACCACAAATTCGTACCTCACCACTTTTCTTAACAATTGGAACTATAGGTGTGGCCCAGTCAGTCCAGCTTACTTTAGACAGGATTCCTTGGTCTTCTAGTTGCTTTAGCTCAGTCTCCACTTTTGGGCGTACTGAATATGGCACAGGGCGTGCCTTGTGAAACTTTGGCTGCACATCACTCTCAATAGTAAGCCTTGCCTTCATGTGCTTCAATTTTCCAATGCCATCTTGGAAGATTTGTGCAGATTGCTCAAGCACATATTCTAATTTGTCTTGCACAGAGCACATGGTTACCTTGGGGTTAACTTGCATGGCTTTTATGGACTCCCAATTGAGCCGAATGCTTCTAAGCCATTCACGTCCAAATAAGGGTACTCCACCCTTTTTCAGAACATAAAGGTCCAAAGTGCGCTTTTTGTTTTCACATTTAACTCTGACCTTAAGTTTTCCCATTGGAGAAATTTCCTCTCCTGTGTAGGTCTTAAGCATTATGGAAGTGCGCCTCAATTTCAGTTTGTCGAAATGGCCTTTGTAATCCTTGTATGAAATTATTGACAGCGCTGATCCTGTGTCAAGTTCCATCTTCAATTTTACTCCTTCAATAATAGGAGTCACCCAGATAATTTTGCGATCTGAAAGTTTGCGATATATTGAGAACGCAGCTCAATATATGAGAAGCCTGCCATATCAGAATTGTCTGGTCAGGTCATTTATCTTTGCATTTCTTTTTGCAAATGTCCTTCTCTTTTTTTCATTTGGTTTTGTTTTACACATTTTCTGTATGTGTCCCTTTCTGTTACATTGTCTGCACTCCTTGTCTTTAAACCAGCATTCAGCAGGATTATGTGACTTCTTACCACATCTGAAACATACCGACATTTTGTCACTTAGCCTTGTTGCAAGTTTGTTTACGTGACATTCAGCTGAAGCCTTTCTTTGCAATTCCAGCGCGTCTTTTGCGGCTGTCTCCATAGAGATAGAACATTTTCGTTTCTTCTTTTGTTTTAGTCGATTAATGTATATCTCCTTTTAACAGCTCTGATGCAGTTTACTCACGATTCGTTAGGCCTACGGGTGCCCTTCACTATCCGTAGCAGACATATTCGGCATCTCTGTCGCGGTAGGCAAGACACAAATGTTTCCAGCCTTAGTAATCTGCTGCACACGACAGGTTCCTTTCAATTCTCGTCGCCAATTTTGTTATGTTTGTGCCCTTATATAACATGAGACAGACACTTAGAGCTTAGCTTGAACAACACTTTACTGTGCCATTGCAATTATTACATTCCACACTAGAGAGCGCAAATGCAGAATACCTTTTTAGTTAAAGACTCAATACACAACAAAGTCAAACAAAGTATCCCAGTTCCCTTGTACCTGAGTGGTGAATTGTTGTATTTCCCTTCCAGGAGTTGGCAGAATGCTGGGCAGGTCATGCTTTGCCACTGAAGAAGGAGTTTCACCTTCCGATGAAGTGCAAAGTTGCATGTTATCCACTTGTGGTGCCCAGGTGAGAGTTTGCATTGGGGTGCTCCCAGCCAAAGCAGGAGAGGATATGTGCACATGGGTTCCTGGAACAGGGCTGAGTGGAGTGGGAGTATTGTAGAAAACAGGAGCATATGGAGGAGGTGCTACTGGAGGCATCAGCGGGCGCAGTATTGGTGGCCATACTGGAGTAGAAATGTCTGGTGGAGGCTCTATTTCCACAAAAGTAGATGGGGAAGGAGGGGTGGATGCCATGGTTGCTGTGTTTGTGTGCAAGAATGTTGGATGTTGAATGTAAAAATAAAAAAATATCTCAATAAATTAGATAAATGTCTGTGTGTATGTCAATATTTGTGTTCACCAGAACTTTTCACAAATATTCAATGAACAACAAAATACAGAAGTCTTCCCCCAAAAAACAATTACATCAAAAACAATAATTCAAAAAGTAGGTCACCTTCAATCCTTCATTTAGCTTAATTCCTGTGACACCTTGTAGATAACACTAATTCTATTAACAGTCACACAGAGTTTGTACAAGTTCAAGAAAACCTTCAGATTATTTTTTTTTTTTTTCACATGCAAAATAATAATAAAAAAAAATACAATTTCATTGTTTCACCAATTTTCTATCAAAAATTGAAAAGTTTACAAACAGGGTTTCCTGTTTCGATTCACACTCTCAATAGCCAAGGCAGATACTGCAAGCCATGTCACAGAAGAGCATGGAGCTGGTGCAACAGGTAAGTCAATTCTCTTTCCTCCCTCAAACACTTCACATCCTTCCCAAGTTTTACTTCCCTTTTATCCTTTACCCCTAATTGTTGACTACCAAATATGGGCATGGACGGCCGGAAGGAACTTCCGCACCGCCACAACTGGCACTAAGTTTGTGTAGTTGCAAGCAGGTGGTCACGTTGGTTATGTTGACCGAAGTTAGCCTATTTTCAGGCACTGTGTAATATAATTGTGCCTGCTGCACCCATGGTACGGCAGCAAAGTTCCTTGATTATTACGCCGGAATGAGAACTTTTCATTTTTCGTCTGTCTTAGTACATGATGTAACTACAGAAGAGTCAAGTTTTAAATAGGAAAAAATATTGAAACTCTTTGGTCAGTTTCGTGTGAGATGCTAACTGTCTAATCAGACTCAATGATCTATCAGCCGGAGATTGGCTGAATGGATTTGAAAACGGTAAAACCCAACTGTTTAACTCTAGGGGAGTTGGAAAATTAGCCTATTTTCAAAAATAGTGGCGTGTTCCTTTAAGGGTGTTGCATATAATCCCTTAAACTGTTCTCTTAGGTAAGGGAAACCACTAAGTGTTTTTTTTGTTTTTTTAAACGACAGCAACCCAGGTTTTGCCGTTATAAAATTCTACCGTTGCCATGGACACGTTATTTGTTAATTGTCAAGGAGTCACCACAGTCACCACCCACTACAGTCACCAGATCCCAATCACCTGAGTACTGATCACATTCACCTGTCAGCGATCATCAGCCTGGACTATATAACTGCACTCTTCCCGTTCACTCACTGTCTGGTCTCAACTATACCATGTTGTTTCACCTGACCCACTTACCTGTTGTGTTCTTACCTGTCGTTCCTGTGATACCTTCCAGTTCTCCCTCGCTGCCATTAACCGCTGACTCTACGTCCCACAGCTCCCCCCGGATCCCCTGGGAGAAACAAAGACACAATCAGATTCAGATAAGCCACTCCAGACTTTCCCACTCCCTGCCCGCTTACCTGGACTGTCCTCTTGCCTGTGTTGTCTTCATCCTTCCAAATAAACCTGCTGTCACTTGTAACACTTACCTCTGTGTCCATTGTCTATCTGCTGACATAAATACAGATCGCAAATACGTTTTCACAGAAAACAACATAAGATGGATAAGATCAGATGAGAAACTCAAATTGATAGTTTACTCAAAATTGAGATTTCTGCCATCATTCACTCACCTTCATGTTGTTCCACACCCAAAAGACTTTCATTCATCTTTGGATAACAAATAAAGATATTTTTAATATTCTCTCATCATTTATGTCCATTCATTGAAAGACATCCATATGAATAAGGCTGTTCCCTTTCGTGGGAACTATCGACGCTACGTCGGATGACGTGATGGGAACCCTCTGTATTTTGTGTTCGTGAAGCACCTCTGTATCCAACCAATGAAAAGACGCGACGTCAGAGGCGGGTGACATCACGGATCAGGAAGCTATAAAGCACACCTGAACACAAAGCACGCCAGCTTCTGTTGTCTTCAGCAAGCGCTATCTGTATCTTATCTGTCTTATTTATTGTTGTATTGTCTATACACACTGTGGTCTCTTCGTCCGAGGACAAGAGTTTCCAAACACAATAAGACACAAACATATATTCACAAAATGGCGGAAAAGCAGCAATTTAAAAAGTGTACTCCTCCCTGCCCACGTTTCATTGTGACAGGAGATACACACGATATGTGCGTGAAATGCCTGGGGGTTGAGCATGCACAGGCGGCTCTCGAGGGAGCTGTCTGTGTACACTGCGATCGGCTCACCCTCAGGGTGCTGCGATCTCGCCGGGCGCTCTTTGAGGAGGGCGCCGAGGTGAGTGTTCCCCGCGGGTCTGGTCCCGCTGCTGCCGAAGCACAGCGAAGGCTGCACTTGTGGGGTTCACAGATGGATCTAGCAGAGGGGGAAGAGACGGGCGCTGCCCTATCGCTTCCCTTACCTGCTAGACCCAGTGTCTCTCCTTTGGTGGTGGAAGCACGCGTAGCGGTTTCTTCCCCCTGAAGAGAGGCACCGATGCTCAACATATCTTCCTCCGAGGAGGTTGATGTGGAGAGCATCGATGAGGAACCGCCATCCTCATCCCCTGCTTATGAAGAGCTATTAGAGGTAGTGACCAGGGCAGTAGAAAAGTTAAAGATCGACTGGCCCGCGGAGAAAGCTGAAAATAAACCAAAAAGTAAGCTTGATGAGAGGTTTCTTCCCGCGTGGTCACTACCTCAGCGCCGGGGTCTGCCGTTCTTTTCCGACCTCCACACTGAGGTGTCGAGGTTGTGGAAGCGGCCAGTACAATACAGACTGTACAGCCCGCAAACATCACTATATAGCAATATAGTTGGGCTGAAACGTCAAAGCTATGGGGCGATGCCTCGGGTCGAGGAGACGCTTGCGAGCCATCTCTCGCCCGAGTCCACATCGTCCCTTAAGACCCCGACGCTGCCCACCAAGCCCCTAAAGACAACTTCCAGCTTGGTGGGCAAGGCTTATTCGGCGGCAGGTCAGGCGGCTGCATGCCTCCACACTATGTCTATCTTACGGTGGTAACCCCAGAGCAGTCTCTGGTGATGGAGCAAGAAGTAACGACGCTTTTGCAAAAAGGGGCTATAGAAAGGGTTTCCCCTCCCAGCAAAATGTCGGGCTTTTACAGCCGCTACTTCATTGTTCCGAAGAAGGATGGAGGGTTGCGTCCGATCATAGATTTACGTGTGCTAAATCGATCCGTAAAGAAGCTGAAGTTCAAAATGCTTACACTCAGACAGATCATCCCTCAGATCAGGTCCGAGGACTGGTTTGTAGCGATAGATCTGAAAGACGCATACTTTCATGTATCCATCCATCCTTCTCACAGGAAGTTCCTCAGGTTTGCTTTCGGGGGCGAAGCTTACCAATACAGGGTTCTTCCGTTCGGCCTTTCCCTCTCACCCCGCACGTTCACAAAGTGCGTGGATGCAGCGCTGGCTCCGCTGAGACTCCAGGGCATCCGCATGCTGAACTATATCGACGATTGGTTGATATTAGCTCAAACAGAACAACTGGCAGTTCAACATCGAGATGTTGTTCTGTCGCACATGAAGAGGCTTGGGCTGAGGCTCAACGCCAAAAAGAGTGTGCTGGTCCCGAGTCAGGTTGCAAATTACTTAGGTGTAATCTGGGATTCCACCACGATGCAGGCGCAGTTGTCCCCTACTCGTGTGAGTTCCATTCTCGGGGCCGTGAAAGGGGTGAAGTTAGGCCAGTCACTCACTGTAAAACAGTTTCAGAGACTGGTGGGTCTGATGGCAGCTGTGTCCAAAGTTATTACTTTTGGCCTTCTGCACATGAGACCCCTACAGTGGTGGCTCAGGACCAAGGGGTTTTCCCCGAGGGTAATGTTTTCCCGTCGTGTAATGCTTACGACAGATGCTTCCCTCACGGGCTGGGGAGCGGTCATGAGTGGCCGCTCAGCTCAGGGTCTGTGGGAGGACCATCAGCGCTCCTGGCACATAAATCGGCTGGAGATGATGGCGTTGTTTCTTGCACTAAAACACTTCCTCCCCGACCTGAGAGACCATCATGTGCTGGTCCGTACGGACAACACTACGGTGGTCTCGTATATCAACCATCAGGGGGGTTTGCGGTCTCGGCCATTATCCAAGTTGGCCAGTCGCATCCTCCTCTGGTCCCAGGGAAAGCTCCTCTCGCTGAGAGCAGCTTACATCCCCGGGCGGTTGAATGTGGGAGCGGACGCCCTGTCGAGGCAGGGCGCGAGACCGGGGGAATGGAAACTCCACACCGAGGAGGTGGAGTTGATATGGAAAACTTTTGGTCGAGCTCAAGTCGATCTATTCGCCACAGAGGAGTCAGCTCAGTGCCCTCTGTGGTACTCACTTCAGCACCCAGCACCTCTTGGGCTGGATGCCATGCTACAGACGTGGCCGAGGCTGCGTCTGTATGCGTTCCCCCCAGTCTCAATGCTCCCGGGAGTTCTGGAGAAGGTTCGCCAGGAGAAGGTCGACCTAATATTGGTGGCCCCTTACTGGCCGACCAGAATATGGTTTTCGGACATAATGTCTCTACTACACGGCTCTCCTTTAGAGCTTCCCCTCAGGCAGGATCTCCTGTCTCAAGCGGGCGGCACGATTCTCCATCCCCGCCCAGAAATGTGGAAACTGTGGGCCTGGCCCCTGAGGGGGCAAGGCTCATAGGAACTGGTCTCCCAACCGAGGTTGTGGAGACCATCCTTCACTCCAGAGCTCCCTCCACGAGGAAGTTGTACTTATACAAATGGAAATTGTTCTCTGTGTGGTGTGAACAGCATAATTTGGACCCGGTCCATTCTTCAGATTCCTTCAGGAAAAGTTCTCGGAAGGTTTAACCCCTTCCACGCTGAAAGTATATGTGGCCGCTATTTCGGCTCATCATATTTCTGTAGGGGGCTCCTCGCTGGGTCGAGACCCCCTAGTAGTACGCTTCCTCCGTGGTGCACTCAGGTTGAGACCTGTGGTGCGCACAAAGACCCCGACCTGGGACCTCGCTATTGTGCTCCAAGGGCTGGCTGAGTCTCCCTTCGAGCCAATAGAGGAGATGTCAGACAAGTTCTTGACACTTAAAACCATCTTTCTCTTGGCCGTCTCTTCTCTGAAGAGAATTGGTGATTTACAAGCGCTGTCAGTCGCTCCATCTTGTCTTGAGTTTGCGCCTGGTATGGTGAAAGCCTTTCTGCACACCAGACCGGGCTATGTTCCAAAGGTTCCGACAAGGGTCCCAGGTCCCATCGTACTTGAGGCTTTCTGCCCGCCTCCTTTTGCAAATTTGGATCAGGAAAGGAAGAATCTGCTTTGCCCTGTAAGAGCATTAGATGCGTATGTTCACAGAGCTGCCCTGTGGAGAAAAACAGAACAATTGTTTGTGTGTTATGGGTCCCCTAAGAAGGGGGGCCCAGCATCTAAACAGCGGATGAGCAAGTGGGTGGTCGAGGCCATCTCACTTGTGTATGAGACGGTGGGGCGTCCGTGTCCTCTGATGGTGCGGGCTCACTCCACAAGAGGTATGGCCGCGTCCAGAGCTCTCCTATCTGGTGTCTCTATGGACGACATTTGTGGTGCGGCTGGATGGTCATCCCAGCACACCTTTATCAGATTTTACAATCTTCACCTTAACATCACTCCGGGGGCCAGGGTGCTATAAGATAGCAGCCAGGCACTCTGAGATACGGCGTAGTTGGGATTGCGTTCCCATCACGTCATCCGACGTAGCGTCGATAGTTCCCACGAAAGGGAACGTCTCGGGTTACGAGTGTAACCCTTGTTCCCTGAGTAAGGGAGCGAGACGCTACGTCACGTGGCCGTATCTCCTGCATACCTGGTGCGCTTGCTTCAGACAACTTACAGAAGCTGGCGTGCTTTGTGTTCAGGTGTGCTTTATAGCTTCCTGATCCGTGACGTCACCCGCCTCTGACGTCGCGTCTTTTAATTGGTTGGATACAGAGGTGCTTCACGAACACAAAATACAGAGGGTTCCCATCACGTCATCCGACGTAGCGTCTTGTTCCCTTACTCAGGGAACAAGGGTTACACTCGTAACCCGAGACGTTTTGGAAGCTCGAACGTGCGCACGCAATAAACCCAATGAGGTTTATTCTTGCACGCGCACGCACGTTTGCACTTCCGTTGACCATATAAGATATGTGCTACATATGTAATTTAATCAATATTTATGTGAATAAACGTCTAAATTACAATTTGTTTATCATATAAAGCCGTCAGTTGTGTCTCATTAGAACACTTGGATTGAACCTGCTCACTCAGTTTTCCGAACCTTATGTTATACTTAGGGAAATTACAGTTAAGGGGCTTTATGCAACACTTATCATTTTTTAAGGGATTACTTAAGTGAAAAATATATACTTAAGGGAAATTCTTAGGGTTTATGACATTTCACCTAAAGAAACCCTTCAGTAACACTTAACGGTTATTTTCTGCAACACCCTTAAGTTTAAGGGAAACATAAGGGCGATCTTAAGGGAAAATTACACTTAAGGTGCTTATGCAACCAGGAACAGGTAACCAAAACTTAGAAGACTTTGAAAAAAGCTAATAAAGATGTTGTAAAACAAAT
The DNA here is from genome assembly GCA_036281575.1 of Ancherythroculter nigrocauda. Taxonomy (NCBI): domain Eukaryota; kingdom Metazoa; phylum Chordata; class Actinopteri; order Cypriniformes; family Xenocyprididae; genus Ancherythroculter; species Ancherythroculter nigrocauda. Next base: position 28,053,141 of record VTFQ01000002.1, on the reverse strand, counting down.
ACATATTAATCGAATGGTTTAATCCACATGTTGTGAAGAGATAGGATTGCTTTATATGATGAACTTATTTAATTTACAGTTTTATTCACATAAAAACATGTAGCATATCACATATATTAATCATGGAAGCTTGTGCATCATGCTCTAGAAGAAACCTTATTGGTTATCGCTCATCACGCACACTTTTGAGTTTTCTCGTTTACCATGTATGTGTCGGTCATTTTTTAGATTTTCTACATTAAATCTGTTCATCCTAAAGCAATCATATCTCTTCATAATACTTGGATTCAACTGCTTGATTCATATGGATTTGGTTTACACTGCTTTTATGAACTTTTTGGAACGTTTTTCTCTTTTAAATTTTGGTTATCTGGATTATCAATGGAAGGAAAGAAATCTCTCAGGTTTCATTAAAAATATTTTAATTTGTGTTTAGAAGATTAACCAAAGTCTGAATGTGAATCGACATAAGGGTGAGTAAGTGATGAAAGAATTGTCAATTTTGGCTGAACTATCCCTTTAAGGACATATGATGCTACTGAATAATTTTGATATGATACCCCAAACCTTACAAAATTTGGCAAATCTAGTAACTAGTTAATGCCCAAAAGTACTTATTTTAGTAGTTTGGTATCTTGTGAACAAGACTTTATTGCATAAATTGCATACAGGTGAGCAATCAGATTGGGACCTTGTGATTTTCAAAGTGCTTGTTTGCAGTGTTGCCAATTTAGGGATTTTGTCACTAGATTTAGTGACTTCCTCACCACTTTTGAGACTTTTTTCAAATGTTTAGGGACAAATATAGCAACTTCTTGGACAAACCTTGTCTAGATTCTTATTTTGCCCACTGATCTATTCATATTTTTATACATCAATGAATTTGCCATTATTATGTCATCTAGTGACATTTAGCTACCAGTTTTAGCTACTTACAATTGAAAGCAGTTGGCAACACTGCTTGTTTGCTATATGCATCAAACCGTCTGTGGTCAAAGACTATCCACACCATTACACAACTACCACCAGCTTCAACCATTGATGAGGTGGATTGATGGATTTGATGGATTCCTGCTGCTCTAATTATGACCCTACCATCTGCATGTCTCAGCAGAATTTGAGATTCATCAGACAAGGTGACATTTTTCCAATCTTCCACTATCCACTTGGGTGAACACTGTTGACATAAGTGGAACACAACATGATAACATGGCTATATCCAGAATAGTACTCTTTCTATTTATGCAGTATAGGGAAAATGGGCTAAGATATGTGGGGAATAGTATTTGCAGGAAATAAGGAGTATTTCTTTATTATTATTATTATTATTATTATTATTTTATCATATGACAGATGGCCCTTGATGTTACTCAGGCAGCATATCAAGCTAGTTAGTTTATGTAATATACTGTAATCTAAATTGGGTTACACATTATTGTAAGGTGTCCTTGTAGCAGGGTAATTATACATTTAATGCTCGAGAGCACCGCATGGAGTGGACATAGTTTGGAGGGGCTCCTCCACTAACCTCGGACAATTAGTTTTATTTAATCATAAACAAAACAAAACAATACCTCACGAAGCCTGAAGTCAAGATGATGAAACCTAAAGTGAAAAAAGGGGACCAATCGACCAATGTGGACGAGCAATTGGTGGAGAAGCAAACACTGACTGAACAAGTGACCAGAGTGATGGCAACGGATGGTTTGCAGGTCATTGTCTACCTTGAGGGCACCCAGATGGAACAGGAATTTAAATATTTAGGGTCACTAGTCCAGGTGAAGAAAGTGGCATCCACTGTAGAGATTCTTAGAAGAATTGGATAGGCAACCATGACATCCGTTTGCATCAAATGGTTCCTGTGGAAGAGGACCAACATCTCCACAAAAACCAAGATTCTCCTCTTCCAGTTCTTCTTTATGGATCAGAAATGTGAACCCTGCTCAAACCAAGCCTGAACAAGCTTGAAGTGATTCAGATGTGATGTCTGCGACAGATACTGCGAGTATCATTTTGCAATTGTATCCGGAATTAAGTGATCTGTCAGTGATGAGAGCAGCAACCAATGATAGAGGAACAGATATAGCAACGACGGTTGTGATGGTTTGGCCACATCTGCAGAATGACTGATAACGACTACCATACCGATTCCTCTGGAGAACACAACCTTCTTAATGGAAAGTCCAGCAAATTGCACCAAAGAAAATGTGGGTGAGGCAAGTAGAAAAGGATATAAGGAATCGCCATATATAATTAAATCAAGCAAGGTATATCGCCATGGATAGTAAGGCCTGGAAAAACTTTGTGCAGCAAGTCCGAAATCCTACAGCACCCACAACAGCATACTGGTTACATGATCCACACTTAGCCCGCTAACTAGGAATCAAGAACAACATGTGAAACAAGAACACTGTAAAATAAAGTGTTAATCTAAATTGTCCCCCAAACACAGTATTAGAAATAAATAATAGCCAAAAAATTAGGATTGTTTTGTTATTATATGTTTTATTTTATCAGATTGTTTTCCAGTTCATACTAATTAAATTCGCACATGTTGGTTTTACAGTGCTTTACTCTCATACCCATGCTTTAACTAGAGGAATGCTATTAGAAGCTGGATAATGCTCCTGTTGAATAGGATGTCTGTATCAAACAGCTGGTGCAGACAGCATGCTTCACCCTGTGGATAAGACACTAAAACCTCAGCTGAGCAATAGACTGTGTCAGACTAATTTATTCTGCTGGTGTCTGTGCTCTCTTTGACATAAATGCATGCAAATCACTTTATGAGTAAATGTAAGTGAAAAACTTGGCACACAGAGGCTGCACAAGTATACATAAGTGGTTGTAACCTAGTTGTTTTAAAAATGTTTTTGTGTTGTTTTGTTTGTTTGTTTTTTTTTTTTTTGGTGGTATGTGAACATTCAGGGAACATTTCATTTTATCATTTTGCAATCATTATAAGATAATAGAACATCAGATTTAAGTAAAAGTCATTTAACCAACTAGGCTTCCGAGGTCTAGTGGTATGAGTGTGTGTAGTGAGAAGTGTTCTCAGCCAGAGTTGTTGGTGTGCATAGAAATGCAGCAAGATGGGAAGAATTCCATGTCTTTCTATCACTAAGACCGTATGTACCAACCCCAAGTCTGTTGGCAACTGTGAGAGGATCAGTGAACATTCTGTGTCATTTTGGGACATGAGGCTCCATACCCTCACTTTATCCCCCTCCTAAAAACAAGGAGTATGAGCACCCTGCTTAGAATCAGTGTACTTTTTCATGTGACCCTTTGGTGAACAGTTATGTCAGCTGGTGGGTGCACAGGAGCAGACTGCATATGATGTTTATAATTATTTAGTGTATGATGATGTTTCTGTATCTGCACTTTTTCAGGCCAGGTAGCTTATTTCTCTAGTGAAACCTTGCAACACTGCTTACATGTTTGCTGCCTAGTAACCCAGGTGAAAAAAAGGACATTTCTACAATGCACTTAAAATGCTCTATTTTCCTGCACTAATTTTGTACTTAATATACTAAAAATTTAGATACTACTTATAGTACATTTGAACCCATAGTGTACTACAAGTGGTAACTTGGTAAATATATATTTTAAATACAGAGATAGTATATTTAAAAACACATTTTAGTTCATATTTCATGGTGTGTCAAAATAGCACAGTTGAGTACACTTAGATGTTCTTAAGATTATCAATGGAAGGAAAGATTATCTAGCTAGCACCCTGTAAACTTGGCCTTTATAACATGGTTTTGTGTTTCTGGCAGAATTTATTGGATTTATAATATCTTACTATTAACCAGAGGCATTTTAGCTACTGCAGGCAAGTCAAATTCCATCACCAGACCACCAAGTCTGGTCTTAAGGTCTCATATATTTTGATATATAATGCAAAGGCATGTATAAATGTTTAATTGTTAATTGTAAAAAAAGAAAAAAAGAAAAGAAAAGAAAATTAAACAGAAGAACTGAACAAGGGAAATGTTTTAGACTGTATTTAAACGATTTTGAACCGAAAGACATTCATTTATAAAACTGCAATCCATCTGACTGATAGACAGCTTTGCAGAAAAGGTGACTGCAGATATGGCATCCTCAATCCTCATCAATCCAACAGAGCTACACTTACTTGTCATCATCCTCATTATTGCTGAGAGAAAAGTCCACTGAGAGAAATGAATTGCTTCCTCAGGTCAGAAGCATATAAAATGTAATTCCAGTCACAATGTGTTAAATCCATTGTTTCATTCTTGGGAACCTGTGCTGTTTGTGCCAGAAATTTCAAACTTTCTCAAAGGCTCAGGTACCTGTCAAGAGTTATATTATGGATTTAGAATGGCTCTAAAATTCAAGTTCCCTTTCAGTCGGTCACTCTTGATGTCTCGTAGGAGATGAACCGACGAATTGGGATCTTGCTAGAGAGACCAATCTACCTCGAGTGTAACTAAAACGCGCCAATGCACATTGGCATGCAATAATTGCATCAGCTGCGCTGTCCCGCGGCGCAAGTATTTAATGAACAGCAGGTGCATTGCGTACTCAGCTTTTCTCTTCAAAGCCTTTGTTCATCCAGACCCCCGCCAAACCAGTGGTTAAGTGTAAAGGCAAGAGGCCCTGACACGGGCTACACAGAGATGGATGGGACTGCTCTTCGGGAGATGGTGACAGCACTACTCCTTATCCCAGAGGAGGGCCGGGTGGAAAATCTTCTGTTTCCTTTTCTTTTTGTTCCGCTGCTGGCCCCACAGCCAGCAGTACCCACATTGTCAAAAAAAAAGAGCAGTTTCCTTCATCTCTGGGTCCCAAGAGGGCACAAAGTGCAGTGGACAATGCAGAACCGGACCACTCTCATCCTCCTCTCTCACATTCAAAGGCAGGACGGCATTCCCACTGAAATTATTTCAGAGGCTCCTGGGGCATATGGCAGCCGCAGCGGCAGTAACACCGATCAGTTTGCTTCATATGAGACCGCATCAGCACTGGCTTCATGGCCGAGTCCCGATATGGATGTGACAACACAGCATTCACGCCGGCCTGTCGTCAAACCTTTAGCCTGTGGTCAGACCTTTTGTTCCTGTGGGCAGGAATACCCCTGGAACAAGTGTTCAGGCATGCTGTGGTATTCATGGATGCCTATGCCACCAACTGAGGTACCACATACATTGGGCATGCAGTCTCAGGGGTTTGGACGGGACCCAATCTGCATTGGCATATCAATTGCCTCAAGTTGCTAACAGTACATCTTGCACTGAGCTGCCTAAAAAGCACCTACAGGGCAAAGACATGCTAGTCAGCATGGACAACACTGCGGCTGTTGCGTACATCAACGATCAAGGTGGTCTACACTCCCGTCGCATGTCACAACTCGCCCGCCATCTCCTACTCTGGAGTCAGAAGCATCTGAGGTTGCTTTGTGCCATTCACATTCCTGGCACGCTCAACCGTATGGCCGACGAGCTATCATGAGCTGTGCTCCCAGGAGAATGGAGACTCCATCCCCAGGCGGTCCAGCTGATTTGGCATCATTTCGGAGCTGCACAAGGAGATCTGTATGCCTCTCCAGAAACCACCCACTGCCAGTTGTTTTATTCCCTGATCGGGGGAACACTCAGCATGGATGCACTGGCACACAGCTGACCTCGGGGCCTACCCAAATATGCGTTTCCCCCAGTAAGCCTTCTTGCACAGACACTGTGCAAGGTCAGGGAGGACTAGGAGCAGGTCTTGCTAGTTGCGCCCTATTGGCCCAACCAGACCTGGTTCCCCTGGTTCCTCGCAACAGCCTCACCCACGCCCAGACCTCTGGAAACGCCATGTCTGGCCCCTGGATGGGACGTGAATGTTCTAGGTGCCTTACCCCAAGAGGTACTTAACACCATCACTTGAGCACTGTCTACAAGACAAGTTTATGCTTTGAAGTGGAACCTGTTCATCGAGTGGTATTCTTCTTGCTGAGAAGACCCCCGAAAGTGTTCGATCGGTGTTGTGCTTTCCTTCCTGCAGCATGGGTTGGAGCGAAGGCTGTCTCCCTCCACCCTCAAAGTCAATACTGCTGCTATATAGCTTATCATGACCCCATAGGAGGCAAGTCGGTTGGGAAGCATGACCTGGTCATCAGGTTCCTTAGGGGGGCGAGACAGTTAAATCCTCCTCAGCCTCCTTCCATATCCTCTTGGGACCTCACTCTGGTGCTCAGAGCACTTCAGATTGTCCCCTTTGAGCCTTTGCAATCAGTTAATCTAAAGTTTCTAACCATGAAGACTTTGCTTCTGGATGCATTGGCCTCCATCAATGGGTAGGGGACCTGCAGGCATTTTTGGTAGATGAATCATGCCTAGAGTTCGGGCTGGGCAACGCCCATGTGGTACTGAGAGCCTTCATGTCGAGCCGGTCTCCACCTTTGTTTTTACCTCAATCGGTCAGAGACACGGAGAGGCCCCGGCTTAGTGTCGGCTTGCTGCGCTAATATATGCACTTAATTCTCCAGAGAGTCCCTACGAGGCAGACCCTGTTGAGTCCTCTGATCACCCTCTGGCAGCTGAATGTGTTGTGGAGCATCTGGCACCAGGCCTAAGTCTGATGTATCCTTGAAAACCCGTTCTAGGCTGGGTGTCCATATGTGCAACCCTGAGGGGATACCATATGTGTATTTTCCATGGTAGCTCTAAGCGGAAGCCCGTGTCTTTCCCTTGGCAGAGTCCGCTTTGCAGTCTCTGCCATGTGTTGCATTCTCCCAAACAAGGTGAGAGCCACTCAGAGACCTTTGTTATGTAGACTGGTTACTGGGTTAGCCTACTTGGTTAGTACATATGTGTATACTCCACTAGACCTCTTGCAGGATGTGGCTTCTGCAGCATTCCTTTTCCTATGGAAAGGGTACACTTTCCCAATGTTATCCAAATCCATTGAGTGGGCAGTGTTCATTTCTCTGTCTAAGCACTGTCCCATCTACTAGTGGGCCCAGCTGTCTTATGCAGGGCACTGGAAGACGGCAGCACCTGTGGCACTTTGGTAGGGATCCCAATTTGTCGGTTCACCTCTGATGATGTCGAGAGTGAACTGAAACGGAACGTCTCAGTTATGTATATAACCCTTGTTCCCCGAAGGAGGGAATGGAGACATCTCGTCCCATTCCCACAATTCCTGCACCGCTGCTGGGGTGCCGGGTCACCAACTTCGGCTTGGCTCCTCAACGATAAACCTAAGTATGTGATGCACCTGCTGCTCATTAAATACCCACGCTGCGGGACAGCGCAGCTGATACAATGTGCATTGGCTTGTTTTAGTTACACTAAAAGTAGATTGGTCTCTCTAGCGAGATCCCAATTCGTCGGTTCACCTCCGACGAGACGTCTCCATTCCCTCCTTCAGAGAAAGTGGGTTATATACATAACCGTGCTGTGCTGTTTTTGTCCCGAATAGCACAAATGCAAATGTGATATTGATTTTATACAACAGTTCAATAAATAAGAAGTTAATATTTTGTGTTATATTTGTGTTTCATATTTCCATATTTATAAAAAACAAAAAACAACAAAGGTATACAGTAGTTCACCTAAAAATAAAAATTATGTCATCATTTACCCTCATGGCCATTGAAGCCTAAAAGTGTAATAAATATTATGTTGAATCAAATAAAATATATATATATTTTTAAAGTTACTTTTTGTAATGTCTATTTGTGTCACAATCACCGTCAGTTCCTGTCACTTCCCGGACTCCAATTCCCATCATCCCCCCAGCCAGTCACATGCTCACACTCTGCACCAATCACCTGTCGCCACATACAGCTTTGCACATCACTTGGACTATAAAGGACTCACGCACACACCACCTGATCGCGAAGTCTTGTTTACCCCGTGTGACATTTCTGAGCGTTCCCCTGTGTTTATTGTCTGCCTGTTTATTGTTACCGTTCCTGCCTGTTACCTGTTTATTGACCCGTTGCTGCCTGTCCTGACCCTTGCTTTGTATACCGACCTGTGAGTGATATCTGCCAGTCCTGACCTCTGCCTGTATCTGGATTACGATTCTGTCTACCCTCTGCTGTACCTGTTTGTTCCTGTTTGACCCTGCTTGTACGACCACGCTTACCTTTAATAAAACACTGCATTTGGATCCCCTGCCTGAGTCCCCCTCCATTACAGAAGACTTCGCCACACTAAGATCCAGCAGCTTCCATGAGCGTTGGCAGCATGGACCCAGCAATGCGCCTCGTCAGCCTTCGTCAAGGTAACAGTACCCTCGAGGCACATATTCAGAAGTTCCTGGATGTTGCTTATTTATCTGATCTGCCGGACTGTGCCCTCATTGACTTTTTTGCTTATGGATTAAACGAACCACTAAAGAGCAGTTTACTCACCAATGGTCCCCGAGGGTCGTTCGTGGAATTTCTGGACTTTGCCCTGATCACTGTTGGTTCACGTTTTACTGTGTAAAACGTTTACCGCTTTCAAGCCCGGCGGCTGCTTCGCACTCAAACCCGGCGGCTGCTTAGCACTCAAGCAAGCTGGCCGCTTCGCACTCAAGCCAGTCGGCCGCTTCGCTCTCAAGCCCTCCGGATGCTTTGCACGCGAGCTCGCTGGTTGCAACGCGCTCTAGCTCTTCGGTTGCAACGCACTCAAGTTCGAGTCTGCCGGTTGCTACACACTCAAGTTCGAGTCTGCCGGTTGCCACGCACTCAAGTTCGAGTCTGCCAGTTGCTACGCACTCAAGTTCGAGTCCACGGGTTGCTACGCACTCAAGCTCTCTGGATGCTATGGACGAGATGGCCGTTTCGCCAGTGCCCTCGGGCAAGATGGCCGCTCCTTCAGTGTCTGGGAAAAAAGGGGTTGTTCCAGCCATTGAGTCCGCTCCAGAGCCCAAACTTCTAGCCCTGCCAGCGCCACCCAAGCTCCTTGCTCTGCCAGCACCGCCCAAGCTCCTTGTTCTGCCAGCGCCGCCCAAGTTCCTCGCTCTGCCAGCGCCACCCAAGCATCTTGCCCTGCCGGCGCCACCTGTGCTCCTTGCCCTGCTGGCGCCACCTGTGCTCCTAGCCCTGCCAGCGTCGCCTAAGCTACTTGCTCTGCCAGCGCCGCCCAAGCTCCTTGCTCTGCCAGCGCCGCCCAAACACCTTACCCACGAACCTGCTACGGACCCCGTTGAAATCCCCAAGAACTTTTTTGGGGGGGGGCAGTATACCTAGGGGTGAGGAGTTTGTGGGTGGGGACCCTGCCCGGCCACTGCCGTCATCGGCCTTGGAACTGTTATGGCCGTTTATGGACTCTGACCCACCGTGGTCATTTACAGACTCTGTCTTGCCTCTGTTTACAGACTCTGTCTTGCCGTCTTGCCACCTGACCTGCCGTGGCTGCTCAAGCCACCTGACATCACTTGGACTATAAAGGACTCACGCACACACCACCTGATCACGAAGTCTTGTTTACCCCGTGTGACATTTCTGAGCGTTCCCCTGTGTTTATTGTCTGCCTGTTTATTGTTACCGTTCCTGCCTGTTACCTGTTTATTGACCCGTTGCTGCCTGTCCTGACCCTTGCTTTGTATACCGACCTGTGAGTGATATCTGCCAGTACTGACCTCTGCCTGTATCTGGATTACGATTCTGTCTACCCTCTGCTGTACCTGTTTGCTCCTGTTTGACCCTGCTTGTACGACCACGCTTACCTTTAATAAAACGCTGCATTTGGATCCCCTGCCTGAGTCCCCCTCCGTTACAATTTGATGCTTTTCTTATTTAACACAATAGTGGCTTTAAATGATCTTTTGTGGGTAATTTCTCAGCCAAATTTGATGTGTGATTAATGAGATTCATTAATCGCCACATTGTGTCATTAATTTGATTAAAATTTTAATTGCTTGCCTGTGTCAAGCATGTTGGATCAACACACTTTATTCGATTTATTTAAAGTTTATTTTAAAGGATTAGTTCACTTTTAAATGAAAATTACCCCATTGTTTACTGACCCTCAAGCCATCCAAGGTGTATATGACTTTCTTCTTTCAGAATAATACAGAGTTATATTAATAGTCACCCTGATGCTCCCAAGCTTTATAATGGTAGTACACGGAAACCACCTGCTCAAAAAAGTGCATTCATCCATCATAATTGTCCTCCACACAGCTCCGGGGGGTTAATAAAGGCTTTCTGAAGCGAAGCAATGCGTTTGTGAAAGAAAAAATATCCATATTTAACACATTATAAAGTTAAATAACTAGCTTCCACCAGACCGCCTTTCCTATTCAAGATAGTGTAACGCCTCTCAAAGTTCAAAACGCATATGCTACATCCAACGCTTTCCGTATTCAACTTATCAAGTCAAGTCACCTTTATTTATATAGCGCTTTTTACAATGCAGATTGTGTCAAAGCAGCTTTACAGTGATAACTGGTATATAATTTTGGCTGCACAGCAGCTCTTAAGAAAATGGTGTCATTGTCCATCATAAGTAAATTCAGTATTGATTCATTCGGTTGTAAGAATCAATAGTTATTAATTTAGTTAATTTATCTATATCAGCAGTGGAGTGAACAGTGATGTCATCATCCAGCTCAGTTCAGTTCTCATAAAGTGGTGTCAATGCAGGCAGATTAAAACACTGTTGAATATCAAATGTCAAGTGTCCCCAACTAAGCAAGCCAAAGGCGACAGCGGCAAGGAACCCAAACTCCAACAGGTGACATCAGGTGGCAAACAGGTGTTAAAATGGAGAAAAAAACCTTGGGAGAAACCAGGCTCAGTCGGGGGGCCAGTTCTCCTCTGGCCAACAGCGAACAGTGCTTTATTATGATTCAGGCAGCTATCATAAGTCTGATTGGGATTGCAACAGTCAAAGTATTTATTCCAGTTCCATCCAGTTGAGGATCGTATTTATCACGTTTGTTGAGGAACTGTGCCACTGGCTGTCGTGTCGATGAGGCCTTCACAGTGGATGATCTAGTTGACTCAATCTCTGCTGACACTTTCAGGGCTTTCAGGACTTTCAGGCTTTCAGGGTCGTTATTCAGCTAGTTATGTAACTTTGTAACATGTTAAATATGGATATTTTTCTTACACAAACACATCGCTTCACTTCAGAAGGCCTTTATTAACCCCCCAGAGCTGTGTGGAGTAAATTTATGATGGATGAATGCACTTTTTCTCTGAGCTTCAAACAAGTGGTTTCCATGCACTGCCATTATACAACTTTGGAGCATCAGGGTTATTATTAATATAATTCTGATTGTATTCATCTGAAAGAAGAAAGTCATATACGTCTAGGATGGCTTGAGGGTGAGTAAATCATGGGGTAATTTTCATTTTAAAGTGAACTAATCCTTTAATAACTTTGTCAAAGTAAAAAATAGTTAACTTAACCAAAGTAAATACACTTGGGTTTTCATTTAAAAGACTATATTGCTTTAAAGTTTTAAATGTTGATGCTCCTCATGAAGTTTAATTAAATACTTAACATAAGTTTTAATGACATACCCTTTATTTGAAATGTTAAAGCCAAGATTAAGATAATTTTATTACTTATTTAATATACATTAATATACTGTTCATATACTCTGAACATTTAGGTTAATTATATCAGTATTCTGAGTATGGGCAATGATGACATCATTCTCCGTCAGCTTGCGAGTGGAAGGTAGATGGCTTAATTAATATTGTATATTATCCTTTACTGTTTACCGCTATGATAGTAAGATTTCATCTTAACTTTTGCTAGATTGCTAATTTCACAGACCAAAAACCTCACATCATTTACTGCACTGCAAATAGTGCGACAAAGCCCTGTCACTCATCTATACTGTAACTAAAATTACAATCACTGTCTGCATGTTAAAGGGATGGTTCATCCAAAAACACAACTGGTTCTCAAATCTGATAGCCATGTGATATTCTAGTGATAACACTAGAATATCGTGATAACACTCTTCTACCTTTTCACCATTTATTTCCACTGTATTTTTTTCATAAGTACTAAACTTCATGTACAACAAACTGTAGTTTTAAGAGTTTTTAGGCTAGAATGTAGTTGTTTAGACCTGAAATATGTGACTCATATTTATTCATAGTGCCTATTTTACAATTTGTTTGGACATTTTTGGAGATGCGAGCTCCAGGCCGTCAGCGGCTGTTCAGTGTTTGTGTACCCACCGAGAACAGCTTCATCTTGGCCAGTGCTTTGGGGATTTGCAGCTGGCTCTTATAGTGGTTAAACATGAGATATAATTCATTTTGGGTACATAAAAAAGGCAATCTTTGGTCTTAATTATTATTTGTTCCAGAGCAAATCAAATTGGGCTATGTTAAATTTAATAAATAATAAGCATTTAACACATATGGTATCCCCTCAGGGTTGCACGTATGGACACCCAGCCTAGAACGGGTTTTCAAGGATACATCAGACTTAGGCCTGGTGCCAGATGCTCCGCAACACATCCAAATAATTTATAAATTATTAAATCATTGCTGACACATCAAACCAAGCTGTATTCAAGTTATCGTAACTCTTCAACCAATTGCACTATACAAATAATTCAAATTGCTCCAGTAGACAACATGCTCTTTTTGTCATTATATGGTCAGCAAATGACGGCAGCTTTCTGGGAGGGCAGGAAGGAGAGATACAGAGCGTGGCATTTTAGAGAGTTTTGGATTGGATTAAATAATAAAAGAAATGAACAAAAACATAGTGAAGATGAACTACACAACAGAAGAGGTGATTGGGATGATTTTTAAATGAGACTCTGGATGAGGCTGAGCGAGACTCTTTTGCATGTGGTGTGTGTGCGTGTATATGTATGCGTTCATGTGTGCATCTGTATATGAGTGTGTGTATGGGAAAAAAAGTCTCCTGAATGAAAACAAAAAGACAAAAATATGTGTATAATATATGTATAATAGTTGAATTGTCAAGTTTGAAGTGTTAGGTTCATTATTTTTCTTGTTTTTCTAAATAAAAATCAGAAAATGTATTCCTGTTTTTATTTTTTTTTATTTTTGTCTATTTAAATTCTATTTACAAACAGCGCACACACACAAATGGTCAATAACTGTCATTTCTTGAAAGCCATTTGTTTTGACACCTTGCACTTGAAAATAGCACATTCTGTTTTTTGTTTTTTTCAGTCAAAAAAACTAAATATGTGAAAATTACCTATTGGGCTATATTTGACTTATATCCTGTAGAGCACTGCTTTTGTACGTTTGACTAAATTGTACAATTATGTTTATTTCCTATTGTCGTTTATAATGGATATGTTGTTCATTTAAATTACATTTAAGTTACATTAATATGCCATTAGATGGCTGCAAACTTTATGAGTGAATGAGTCAGTTGCAAGAGACTTTTAAACTGAAAGGGACATTTGTAAACAAATACATTGTTTTAATGACATGGTCTTTCTCTTTCTCTCTTTGAAGCGACAAAGTGGTAGTTGTGTGGACTGTCAATGGAGGAACAAAAATCTCTCGGATTTCATTTAAAATATCTTAATTTGTGTTTTGAAGATGAACGAAAGTCTTACGGGTTTGGAACGACATTAGGGGTGAGTAATTGAGGACAACTTTTTCATTTTGAGCTATCCCTTTAAGTCTAACATCACAACCTAACATCAAAATCAAAACCATCTGACAAGATACAACCAGATGCCAAAAGCAAACATCAAATGGTGCTAATATTCCCTCACAGTGTGCTTTAATAATAACGAAAAATCATGTCAATACATATAAGCCATATCACACGAGTAACCATGCGATATCACTCTGAATCAGCACAGCTGTGATTAGGTCATAGACAATCACAGCCGTGCTGATATAGAGCCATATCACACGACTACGACTGTGATATTGCTTTTGTTCAACAGATTCAAATCTCAAGTTGACAGTTTAACAGTTGAGCCCAAGTCTTCGTTTCTAATTCTAAAACGTCATTTTAGAACTAGCAACGAAGGAGTGCTTTGTTGCTTTATTATAGCTTATTGTAGGGTACAATGGGGCTAAAGGCACACCTTAAGAAAAATGTGCTTTTCATTACTCTCAAAGTATATGATTGCTGAAAAAATATGTATGTTTGTATTGAACATTGATGGAGAAACAGATTTTGTGTGAAAATAATTAATAAAAGTGGTTAATTTTGTTTAAAAATCTTATAAATGTACGAGGGGGGCCTTTTACCTCACACACGGGGTAAAAGGCTCCCCAGCATGGGGTAAAAGGCACACAGTATTGATACAAATACTTTAGCTAAAATCATACATTTTTAATAATTTCTAGGTTAATACTTGTTCAAAAGAATCACTTTAGCAAAGTTTGTACAATTTTGTGTTTATTTTTATACATAAAATAATTCATTTTTGTTCAATAAATATACTCACATTAAAATATGTTAATATAAAAATATATTTCAAAAATACAGAAACAATACTATTTTAAAAAGTAATTTGTAAAAGTAAATTCTGAAAGCACTGAAGGAGATCCCATAATATTTAATATATATTTACAATAGTAACAATAAGTGATCATTTATCTTCCAAAATCTGGCAGTAAGTTTTGGAAGATCATTTTTAGTCCATCGCAAGCTGGACATTTCAGGATAACAGATGGACTAAAAGTGAACTCCCACACCTTACTGCCAGATTTTGGAAGATAAATTCTTCAAACAGTGGTATAAGAGGATGTGGTGCTGGTCCTTCAAGAGTCACTCTCAAGCTGTCTGTCTATAAGGCCTATAAAAACCCAGTCCTCATGTATTTTATAACACTTCAGCCTGTGATTCTTATTAAGAGTGGGTCATTTTTTAGGATTCTTTAGGTAACCTAAGTCTCTGAGATCCTGACACCTTGCACTTCTGGAGACTCCAGGTAGGTTGCAGTTCTGGAAAATGGTGGCGCTGGAGACTAAAGGGTTCCTGATGGTTTCACACTTAATTCTTCAACTTCATTCTTAATTATTTTGCAGTTAACATGTCTTTTCTTTTCCACCTGTTTTTGTATGACCCCGCTGACCCAATGAGCATTTTGCTGTCCCATGGTCATGCTTTAACTTTGCAATTTCTAGTACTGCATTAGTATTGCATCCTTCTCATGAGTATTTAATATTTTTTGACTTTTCAGTCTGAGTTAAATCTCTTTTTTGGCTCATTTTGCCTGTATAAGAAAACCTGCCTAATAATTCATTTTTCATTTCCAGCCTTCATGAACAATTATATATCACTTATAAATGATTAAAAACAATATTAATAGTAGTTATTAAGATTGATGTGGATTGGAATTGGTAAAATGTGCTTGGAAAAAAAATATGATCAGAAAATCAACCTGCCTAATAATTCTGCACACAGTGTATATGCCAGTTAACCTTATTTGCTTGTGGACCATGTATGGCACTAAATACATTTTTCCAGTAAAGCATAATGATTAAGGGAGGGCCTCACACAAAGAGCAGCCTAGGGGTCCCTGACCACCTTAATCCGCCCCTGAATATGGGTATTATCACTAAGGTGGATACACAATTTGATATAGGCCTATGATACCCTCTGTATCTAACCATGTCATGTCAAAAAATGGAAGACTCAGCCAGCTATTTATTGTCATGTTAATTATTGTGCCTTTTGCCCCAACACCAGTGGCACTTTTTATCCCAAATACCATACTTTTACATTTTCTTCCATTATTGAAAAACTGTTGCTTGAATTATCTTGAACAAAACTGAAAATCATTAAGACCTTTGTCTGAAAATACAAACATTAATTTAACTGATTCTCATTTGCTACTTAAATCAACAACATTTTAAAAAAACATCAAATATTAGGTCAAACTACCTCAGAATCAACTTTGCGCTGCTGCCCGTGATTGCGTCAAGGATCAGACAAATTTTGCATATGCATTTTGAAAAGCGGATGTTTAGGAAAGTCCTGCGTTACGTTTTCATGCCACCTAGTGGTTTAAAGGAAAATAAAATCAAAGGCGGCTTTTGCCCCGTGGCGCCTTTAGCCCCGTTGTACCCTATTATGTAGAGTATTATGAGAGAGAGTGATCGACTAATACAGCATTTATTCTTCAGGTCAATCTTATATTCATAATAAAAATAAGTTTCAATGTCATTGAGGAAAGCAATATCTTTGTCTTAGTATCCTTTTAACAGTTAAGGGGATTTTCCATGACAGGGGAATTTGCATTTGTTGGTTATGTCTTATATGGTGTTGTTTAAAGTAAAAATAATGTCCTTGATTACAAACTTGTTTCAGTCCCTTTCAATGAAGTTGAAATCACAATCACTAAAATACCCTTTCTCAATACCAAATATTATTAGTTTATATAAACTATTTAATAAGCATATTACTTATATAAAATCAAATATTATTTATTGAACAGTAACATTCAAATGAACAATAATAACCATTATAAAAGTATAAGAAGTTTGTACAATAGGAAATTAACACAAGCAAACAATTCAGTCAAAAGTACAAAAGCAGTGCTCTAGTAAGGTATTTGAAGGTAAATAAAAATATAAAGTCATGAAACTTAACTTTGCCCTTAGCCAAGTCAGTTTGCTCTGGAACAATAATAGATTAATAAGACCAAAGATTGCCAGATTTTATATACCCAAAATGACACACAAGCGCCAGCAGCAAATTCCCAAAGGACTGGCCAAAGTAAAGCTGTTTTCAGAGGTTACATGAGCACTGAAAGGCCGCTGAAGGCCTGGAGCTCACATCTCCGAAAACGTGTAAACAAATTTTCAAATAGATGCTATGTTTATATATAAATGACATATTTGAAGTCTAAACAACTACATTATCTCCTAAAAACTCTTAAAACTACATCCTGTGACGCAATAACATTAGTATTTGTAAAATTATTTGGTTTGCTCTTCTGCCATTGCTGTGAGAAATGCTGCCAGTATAGATCCAGCAGAAACAAGCGGAGTGATAGAAATTGTGAAACGAATTCCATGTGATATCAATAGAATATTGCATGGCTGGAAAAGGCGTTCAGCCAATCGGATAGAACTAGAACTAGAACTAACTGTTTTGTTAGAACTAACTCTTTTTTTTGCAACTACCTCGATGACTGGCTGATTCTAGTTCACTCTTGAGAACAGTTGTGCAAGCACAGGGATCTGGTGCTCAGACACCAGGCCCGTTTAGGCCTTCGGGTCAACTGGGAAAAGAGCAAACTTTCTGTAGTACAGAAGATCTCTTTTCTCGGTATGGAAATGGACTCGGTCACCAAGTTCACGCAGGTTACAAGCGAACATGCTCAGTCACTGCTGAACTGCCTGAGTAAATTCAAGGGCAGGAGAGCAGTCCCACTGAAACTGTTTCAGAGGGTCTGGGGCATTTGGCATCCGCAATGATGGTCGTGCCACTCAGTTTTCTTCATATGAGACCGCTTCCGCTCTGCATGGCAACATGGTAGAGTGATGTCGCAATGTCCTGCTATGGAGTCAGAAGCATCTGAGGTCACTTTGTGCTGTTCACATCCTGGGCAAGCTCAATTGTGGAGCCGACAAGCTTTCATGACAGCATCCTCACCCCGGGGAATGGAGACTCCATCCCCAGACAGTTCAGCTGATTTGGGAACACTTCGGAGACGCTCAGGTAGACCTGTTTGCCTCTCAAGACACTTCCCACTGCCAGTCGTTTTACTCCCTGACTGAAGGCACCCACAGATGCTCTGGCACACAGCTAGCCGCATGGCCTACGCAAGTATGTGTTTCCCCCAGTGAGCCTTCTCGCACAGACATTGTGCAAGATCAGGGTGGACGAGGAGCAGGTCCTCATGGTTGCACCCTATTGCCCCGGCAGGGCTTGTACTCCTCTTGACAGCCCCTCCCTGGATAATTCCTCTGAAGAAGGACCTTCTTTTTCAGAGAGGGGGCACCCTCTGGCACCCACGTCCTGATCTTTGGAACCTGCATGTGTGGAAGGTTTAAGTACCTTACCACCTCAGGTGGTAGCTACCATCACTTTGGCTAGAGCCTCATGTACTAGACAGGCCTACGCCTTGAAGTTGAACCTCTTCTGCACTTAGAGTTTTTCTCATCAAGAAGACCCCTTTAATGCCTGATCGGGTCAGTGCTTTCCTTCCTTCAAAATGGGTTGGATCGAAGGCTGTCTCCTTCCACCCTGAAGGTCTATGTGGCTACCATTGCAGCCCACCATGATTTCATTACCGGTAAGACTGTTGGGAAGCATGACCTGATCATCAGGTTCCTGAGAGGGGCTAAGAGGCTTAATCCGCCTTGCCATCAGCAGGTACCCTCTTGGGACCTCGCAGTGGTTCTATCTACACTGCAGAGAGCTCCCTTTGAGCCTTTGCTCTCAGTTGTGCTGAAGTTCCTTTCTTTACAAATAGCACTCCTGACAACTTTGGCATCTGTTAAGTGGGTTGGAGACTGCAGGCATTTTCAGCTGACGAAGCATGCCTGGAATTTGGGCCGGCCGACACTCATGTTGTCTTGAGACCCTGGCCTGGATACGTGCCCAAAGTTCCCACCACTCCTTTTAGAGATCAGGTGGTCGCGAGGACGCAGAACCAGCCCTGGCGCTGCTCTGTCCAGTACGTGCTCTCCGTGCTTACGTAGACAGAACTCAGTGCTTTAGGACCTCAGACACAGCTCTTTGTTTGTTACGGAGACCAATAGAAGGGAAAGGCTGTCTCCAAGCAGAGGTTGTCCCACTGGATAGTGGATGCTATTTTATTGGCTTATCAGGTTCAAGACCTACCATGCCCCCTAGGAGTGAAAGCTCACTCAACCAGGAGTGTTGCTTCCTCCTGGGCGCTGGCGTATGGCGCCCTGCTAACAGACATTTGTAGAGCTGCGGGTTGGGCACTAAAAAAAGAGGCTTTCATTTGGCTACTCTGCCGTAAAGCCCAGATCAGTAGAGTGTTGGTGATGGTGATCTCCACTCATGATCTCTGGAGCTCAACCAAACTGGGGTTCTTGGTCACTTCTCTTACCAAGGCTCTTCTCCATCTATTGCTCAGTTTGCCCAGGTGACAAGCTCTATGAAGAGTCCTGGTTAATAAAAACTTCTTCCATTTAAGAATTATGGAGGCCACTACACTTGGCTACCTTCAAATTGTTAGGTTTTTTTAAAGTCTTCCTCTGATCTGTGCATCAATGCACAACACAGACCTTATGGTTTGATTTGAAAGGTGTGTTTCTTTCCAAATCATGCATGCTTGTCCTCTTTTCCTCTTGATTGTCATCTGATTTTAGCTATTGGACCTCTTAGCTATTGCTGGATACTTTCATTTTATTTGTACGGTGGCCGAGAGAGCTCAACGCGCTGCAAATGAAGAAGAAAACATCTTCATCAGTTTGACAACACACGCGCTGCAAACTCCACAACATGTTTTCTTTATTTGCAGCGCGTTTCACTATTTGTAAGTGTTGTGGAGTTTGCAGCGCATGTGTTGTCAAACTGATGAAGATGTTTTCTTTATTTGCAGCGCATTTCACTATTTGTAAGTGTTGTGGAGTTTGCAGCGCATGTGTTGTCAAACTGATGAAGATGTTTTCTTTATTTGCAGCGCGTTGAGCTCTCTCGGCCACCGTATATTTGATGGCTTAGCACTACTTAATCATTGTTTCAGTGAGTAATGTATGTAAAAGAACAATTTGATCCTTCACTTTGGAGAAAAAAGTAAGCCACTTATAGGTTGGTTTCCTCAAAAAGTTTCCAAAACAATGATCTTAAACAGCCCAACACAGCAAAACTGGTGAGAGTTTGAGACTATCTGGTCACTGAAAATAGCAGATTGGGCCAGGGTTTGGGAAATCTCTTTGAAAGCTGCTTGAAAAAGATATTACTTTAGCAATTCTGTTTTTAGTGGTTCATAAATTACACACTTCACCTTTAAGTGGGGGATTATATGCATGAGAAAATCGTCTAAAAATCTAAAAAATAATAAATCAATAACCTTCTGTAAGCATTTGAGATTATCCTAATTGAATTCTTATTTTTTCACAAACTTCATTGTTATGCATGAGCTGAAATTAAGCATTTAATAAGCCTCTTTTAAGTCTTCTAAGTCTTCTAAGACAAAAAGGGAAATCATGAATTTATTTATTTTTCACCTCAGTCTTTCATAATTCATTCTACTGGTATGTTTGAGTCATATCATGGTTATCAGCTGTAACTTATTCCAGTCATCTGCATAAAGACCTGCACTTGCAGAAATATAATTGAATCTAAACCCCACAGAGGTTTTAAAGAACCACATTAATCCTTATTATCTTGATGGTGTAGTACAACTACCTGCAGTGCACCCCAGGTTTAGAGAGGACCAGATTTTTTTTTACCCTATCCAACAATCCAAAGATGTTAACCCAAGGTCATGTAGTTCTCTGTATGAATATCATAGCTGTCAACATTGAACACTGAAAATAAGGGAGATTTCCCGGAATCCATCCCCAAAATAAGGGATTTTTTTTAACACGATTATTACCCACAAACTTTTAAAAAAAGCACTAATCATTAACAGTCTAAAGAGTTTATAACTACACAATATATATTAAAGAATGACAGACCAATGGATACGTTTAAAGCACTTTATTTATGAACAAAGTAAACATTACTTACACATTTTCATTTGTGTAAGTAATGCGAAACGTTGTTTTTCCCTCCATGACCAACACTGAATTTACAACAACAAATTTTGCAGAAGGCATAATTTGGACCTTCATGGCTGCTTGTCAGGTAGTGGAAGGTGGTCTCCCATTTAGTCAAATATCGGCATAATGTCCTCGGTTTTGGTTGGTGGGTAATTCTGTGATTTTGGCCGTCGGCGTCCTGATCCATCATCGCACATCACACTCATCTACTCTACTCTCCTTGAAGTTCACTTCCCGCTACTTTTTCCCTCTTCCTCCCACCCGCCGCTGCAACTGTCTTCTTCTTCTTCAATAGTAGCCTAAGCTACTGTCTGTATACTGCCACCTGCTTGACTGGAGGTCTAGCAACCCAAGTGCAAGCCACTTCACAGACACAGATAGTTGCTTGTTCTGAGTTAACACAATCAAAGCGTAAAAATACGGGATATTTTACGGGAAAATACTAAAACGGGAAGACAGCGGGAAAAGCGCTAAAATACGTGAGAAACCCGGAAAAAGCAGGAGGGTTGACAGCTATGATGAATATTCAGAGTTATGGTCTATATTGTAACACTTGTTATATTTAATGACAGTGTTTGGAAAGTAAATAACTAAAAGTTATGCTATTACAGTTACTAAATTTCAGTAGCATTACAGTAGCTTGGCAACTAACAAAAATGTGTTCCAAGAATGTTTTGCTAACATTTTCATGAAGCTATAAATCATTATTTCTGAATGTTCTCTGAACATTCAAAATGTCCAGTTTTTTAAATGTTTTAAAAATGCTTTTTCTTGGTTATGCAAATGTTAAGGAAACATTCCATGTTATCATTCTTCATAATGGGAATGTTACTTTTGTATGTTTTGAATCAGATTACCTGCAAACTGACCATCTGATCTTTATTGTGCATCACAATGTCAATTCCTTTTATTTACTTTTGGACGAACAGAGATTCTGATCATAAAATCTATTTTCAGCTACTTTGTACAGACTGACACAATTATTTGAGTTGTGGCATAATATATTTCCAATGACCCTGCCGTTTAACAACAATCGTTTGTTGTTTTGCATGTCAATTAAGTCGACGTTCCCAGCCAGAATACTGTAAGCTGCAATGAGGGCCAGATTTTATGTTGTTTGTTAAAATCATAGCTTTGAATGTAGGTGAACTACTTTAAATTATTTGCAGTAGCTTCCCCAATGGTGTTTAAAATCATCTTGTTCTCTATACAGCTGTCATTCTGTACTTCTAAGACACCTAATTTCCAAGGACTGCTTGAATAAACAATAATTAACATTTATGGAAATCAGAGAAATTGACTGGTGTGTAACTTATTATGCAAACAACGCCAGTAACCTTGTAGCCATGGGATTCAAGGTTGTGAAAACTGCCAGTTTCATGTTTTACAGCAGTGCTACCAAAAACATCAATGCTATTTAATAAAATAGACTCAATGTCCTTTTTGGGTTTCGAATGGTATTAGCAGAAAATATGTGTCTGCTGGTTTTATTTTATGGCCAGATGATTCAGCCTGGTTTCTTTTTGTATCGTTCATTGTTGTTGTGCTCCAAAACCTGAAAATTAACTTTGAGTGTGCAGTAGTGGTATTATGGCACATAGCAGCTGTGCATGACCTCAATAAAACAAAGATCCAGGTAACGTGAGCAGAATTTCCTGCATGCTACCAGTGCCAACAGATGTTTGATATACTGGAATCCATTTTTCAAATTAAAAGCTCTCCTCATCACATAATTAGCTGGGAGAGCATGCCAGGTCAATATCACAGTAGTGAAGTGACAGTCCATCTCATTTGCCTCACCCGTAATGTGGCTTTTTGGCAAGCAAGCTGAATTTTGCTTTGCTAGACTGGTTCTTTTGACCAATTTTAGTTTTTAAAATCCTTTGTGATTTATTTATGGCCAATAAATATGAATTGAAATGGCACTTGTGTATATTTGTCACCTGTCCCATAAAGGTGTATCATCCATTTGTATTTATGGTCGTTTTATATTACATGGCCCCTACAGTGAGTTGTTTGAGAGGTTCAGGCTTGTGATAGTTAGTGGACTGGATGTAGAGCTATAGTGATGAGGTTATCAGAGAGGTCACTGGCCCTGTTTGACAGAGACGCTGATGGATTTTCCCTTGGCTCTGTTCCTGCCATTCCCATTCCTGTCACACACACTCTCCCATAAATCATTATTATTTCTTCTGTTCCCCCCTCTTCAGTCTCAAAGAACCCTTTTAAGGATTTTAATTTTTCCCTCTTCAACATACTCATGACTTCAGTGGCAATTTAAATATCAGCAACACATTACATTAAGGTTCCCTTTGTAAAGGGTTTATAAATGTATTCATTATGACTAATAACTAATTTACAAATGCATTATAATCCATTGATAAGTAGCTATAACTGCATATTGCCACAGTTATGTTAACTTAGCTTGTTTTCATGGACCTTAAGTTTTTTTTTTTTATTATTCAATACATAAGTTCCCTTTGTTCTAGTTTCCTGCCACTCATCAGTCACCATGGACACTAACACTATCATCACAGCTGTTCGTCTTTTAGTTAATCATCACTGTGTATTTAAGTTTCTTCCCTTCGTTCTGTTCAGTGTCCGGTATTGTTTGTGTGTGACACACTGTCTTGCATGTTGGCTCTCTTGTTAGTTGTTATTTAATAAACCTTGGATTATTAGCATCATCTTCATCTTCTGTGGATTTAAGCATTAAACACGGATAAAAATGGTGACTTTAATGCAATACCTGCCAAATAGTGAGCCATTTTAACTCATATGTTATAAATATAATTATTCATACATATTTTACTCAAAATCAGATTACTGATTTATTTCATGATGCAGCAAAAATGGACTATTATAGTGAGACAGAGGGTGTTGTTTTTGTGGTTTTCTTTAACTATGTTGCTTACCAGAAGGTAGTGTGTCTTAAGCCCGGGATACACTGCACAATTTTAGCAATCCTATAAGATCATTACAAATCACACTGTGCTTTTAAACTTGGATACGACATGCATGTAGACAGTATGATGATGACACCTATTGACTTGTAGGCTACGATGCAAGTTTCTATAGAAGAATAAAACGTCATCAGCATGTGCTAATGGTAAACAAAACAAAAAAAAAGCATGTTGAATCACACTTTGGTAGTTTTTATGTGTGCTGAAAAAAAAGGAAGTGGCTAAAGAAGAAGGGAAAAGAGCTTGAGGTAAGCAGTTTTAAGTTTTAGCATATTGCATTGATTTCATGTCGCATTTTTTTTTGGCTGGTCAGTAGACGTAGGCCGTAGCAGCACTGTGCATTGATCATGCTGAATTTCTGACACTGTCAGAAAATTATCATAGGCTATATTTGGTCACAAGACCAGGAAAACGGCCGTCTTTGAACCTCTCTCACTGTATGACATAGGACCACCGATTAAGAACCACGATCATAGAAATCACCAGGATTGTTTCACAATTCTTTCATCTGGGACAGCCAAAAATCATGCAGTGTGTCCCGGGCTTTACCCACAATACTCTGGAAATGGTCACTATGCCTATCCACAGTGTAATGTATTGTTCATGCGATGCTATACTATGCACTACGGTAGTTTCCCATGTGTTGAACGTTGGTTGGATCAGCAAGGTAGTGTAACTGAGAGAGCGAAAAACGGAAGCACTCACCAGTAAAGACTCTGCAGTGAAATGGTTGTCCGCGTCTTTCCTCTGAACAGAAGAACGTAACAATGGCGACGAGGTGGTTTCAGAAGCCTTAGTGCATAGAATGAGCACGGCAAATCCAACAAAAAAAGCGGCATAGAAGAGGAAAAGAAAACTGTTTGCAGCCAAACGAACGTGCACGGCAACGGAGGCAGCGACAGTCAGTCACACGCTGAGCTCGTGGGAGCAGGGCGACATCTAGAGGACGAAATGATTACAACAGCCACAAAGGTAACAGTTGGTCTGTTGACATTCACTGCACAGAATTGACGTATTGAAAAGTAAAGAGAAAAGAGAAAGACTGAATTATTTACAAAGAAAAGGAACATAATAATAATAAAACCAAGGAAAATGGCCACAATAGGACGAGTGCCTGAGTTCGACAGTACAAAAGAGGATTTTGATACCTTTTTGGAGAGATTTGAGCAATGGATTGCTGCAAATGAAATTGACAGTGGAAAAAAAGCAAATGTTTTCCTGAGTGTTTTGGGACCAGTCGAATATGGCCTCTTGAAAAGTCTAGTGGAACCTGCAAAAGTGATTGAGTTATCATACCAGGAAATTTCTCGGACGCTTTCTGACCATTTTAAGCCCAAGCCAATTCTGATTGCAGAACGTTTCAGATTTTACCAACGCAACCAAAGTCCTGGGGAAACAATATCTGATTACATTCTGGCTTTAAAACGTCTGGCGAGTTCATGTGAGTTTGGGACATTTCTGGATGATGCTCTTAGAGACAAATTCGTCTGTGGACTTGTAGGAGAAGTTTATCACAGAAGGTTACTGTCAGAGAAGGACCTTACCTTCAAAAAAGCCTGCGATGTTGCTGTTGCATTAGAATTAGCGCAAAAAGATACCAAGCAGCTGAGTGCTCAGGTAGCCATAAAGGACTCAAGTGTGCATAAGGTGCAAAATGTCTATGGGGGCAAGCAGAAGTACAGAGGACAGGAAAATGCTCAGTACAGGAGTAAAAAATGGGTCCAGCAACCTTTTAACAAGCATAAAAGCAACTGTTACCGTTGTGGAGGAGGCAACCACCATCCCACAGAATGTCGTTATCGAAATGAAAAATGCCACAACTGTGGAAAAATCGGACACTTACAACGTGTATGTAAAAATCACAGAACACAGCGGCTAGACAAAGCTCAATACGTGTCAGTGGACTCATTTGGGAATCAGTGTGCAGTGGATGATGAACTGTTTGAGCTCTTCACTGTATATTCTGCACAAGACAAGGTGGATGGCATTTATATTGATCTACAGCTAAATGGCACAACAGTTAGCATGCAACTAGACACAGGAGCCTCTTTGTCTTTGATCCCAGAAAATATCTATAAAGACAAATTGAAGGATTGTATGTTGCGCCCGACCTCCATTCATCTGGCCTCATACACTGGAGACAAAATTCCTGTGTTGGGTGAGATCAAGGTTCCAGTCACATATGAGGGACAGCAGTGTTCACTTCCATTGATTGTGGTCAAAGGAGACAAGCCACCATTGCTGGGACGTAACTGGCTCCAGAAAATATCCTTAAACTGGAAGGAGATCTTCAGCTTGGGACATGTGACACCGGTGAGTGTTCTTTCCCTCTCGGATGTACTTGAAAAACACAAAGAGCTATTTCACGATGGATATGGCAAAATTTGTGACTTTAAAGCAAAGGTGAGATTGCAAGAAGGATCTCAACCTATCTTTCACAAACCAAGGCCTGTTCCGTATGCTCTTAAAGAAGCAGTAGAAAAGGAACTTGATCGCCTGGAGAGAAACGGATTTATCTCTCAGGTTGGAAGAAGCGATTGGGCAGCTCCCATTGTGGTTGTGCCAAAGAAAGACAAGACCGTTAGGCTGTGTGGCGATTATAAAGTCACAGTGAACAAATGCATTCTTGCAGAGGAATATCCGCTACCTAACGTGGAGGATCTTTTTGCCACCTTGGCTGGGGGAAAAGTCTTCAGTAAGATTGATCTGTCTTTTGCATATCAGCAGCTGCAGTTGGACACTGAATCCGAGCAGTACCTTACCATAAACACAAACAAAGGCCTGTTTAAGTACCATCATCTGGCCTATGGGATTTCCACAGCACCTGCAATTTTTCAACACACGATGGATCAAATTCTACAGGGACTTCAACATGTAGTGTGTTTTATGGATGACATTCTGGTCTCTGCACCATCTTCTGAGGAACATCTGGTAGTACTGGACAAAGTACTGTCACAACTGCAACAATATGGAATAAGAGTGAAGAAATCGAAATGTGAATTCCTCTGTAACTCTGTGGAATACTTGGGATTCAAGATTGATGAAAAAGGAGTGCATCCAACGGAGAGTAAGGTGGATGCGATTGTAAAGGCCCCTGCTCCAACAAATATCTCAGAATTACGATCTTTTCTGGGACTTTTGAACTACTATGGAAAGTTTGTGGCTAACCTTTCCACGTTGTTGCACCCACTCCACCAACTGTTGCAGGCCAATGTAAATTGGCAATGGTCTTCACAGTGTGCTCATGCTTTCAACGCCTGTAAACAGCAATTGTTGTCAAGTAAGTGGTTAGCTCACTATGATCCAAAAAAGCCACTGAGACTCACCTGCGATGCCTCTCCCTATGGCGTCGGTGCAGTTATCTCACATGTGCCACCTTCAGGGGAAGAACACCCCATTGCGTTTGCATCAAGGACTCTGACAGCAAGTGAAAAAAACTATGCACAGATTGAGAAAGAGGCCCTGAGCATAGTCTTTGGAGTGAAAAAGTTTCACAAATATCTGTATGGCCGCAAGTTCCACCTGCTAACTGATCACAAACCTCTTCTTGCAATTCTAGGTCCCAAATCTGCCATTCCAACTAGTGTTAATTTCGTCAGACGAGACGAGACGAAATATGTTCGTCAACGACCTTTTTTTTCATGACTAAGACGAGACGATGACAAGACTGCACAACTGTCCAAAAACGCTGACTAAGACTAAATTAACATGCATTATTGTTGACGAAAAAAGACGAGACGAAAATGTTTTGTATAAAATAAAAACTAAGATAAAATCTCTCTTTATTTTCGTCTACAGTCGTCTCTGCTTTTTCATCAGCTGTTACGCCTTTAAAATATTCGGAACGAGTTTGCGGCTTCGCGCTGTTGCTCAAGTTAAGCCTTGTTGAAGCCTTGTTTACACTGCATGCGTGCGGCTCGTTACGGCTCCGGCAAGGTGTTGTTCCGTCCTCTGCACGATGTCAACTCAAACAAAGAAATTTCACGTTTTTCAACTTCGAATCTCTTGTCGTCAGTTTCTAGTGATGTAAAATATGAGCGGGAGTTTACACAGGGTGATTATTTTGACTTTGTTTTGTATTTGAGCTGCGCGTCTTGGAGGCGAAGCGGCGCGTCGAGCCGCTTCTGGGACGCTTCTCAAACGCACCGCGGCTGGTGTAAACACAAGCATTGACTAGAGTGGCCGTGTATCAGCTCCGGTAGCCGCGTCGCAGCCGTAATGAGCCGCACACGCGTGCAGTGTAAACGAGGCTTTACAGGCCTCATACGCCTGTGGCTGCAACACGAAACTGCTGAACACACAACACCCAAAGCGAACACGAGTGACGAGCGACGACGACATACTAGCTTTTGAATTGTGTTGGTTAAAATAAAATACTCTTCAGAACAGGTTAATCATTTGTGAATGTGTCTCCTAAATCAGAAATTGAAAACCAGACACGTTTAACATTTGCATTCAACAAAAAATCTTTCAACAAGTGTATTTTGTCAGGTAATTATGACATTTAACCAATGTTTGAGATATGTGAAACACTTTTTTTACTGAAATGTTTATCAGTAATAATCTCAGTAATAATGTGTTATTTTTAAAAAAAGACTACAATTTTTTGACTAAAACTAGACTAAAATTAAAAGACTTTTAGTCGACTAAAACTTGACTAAGATACCTTGAGTTTTCTTTTGACTAAAACTAGACTAAAATGACGAGACGTTTAGTCGACTAAAACTTGACTAACAAAAAAGGATATGTGAATGACTAAATATGACTAAAACTAACAAGGACATTTGGCACAAGACTAAGACTAAATTAAAAATAGGTGACGAAATTAACACTAATTCCAACACTTGCTGCTCTCCGTATGCAACGGTGGGCTTTGACCTTTTTGGCCTATGATTATGAAATAGAGTACAGGCGCTCTGCGGATCACGCAAACGCGGATGCTTTGTCCAGATTACCGTGTGAGACACCCTCTACAGGGGGGGAAGAGGAGACTGTGTTTCAAGTCTCACACCTAGATGAATTGCCAATCTGTGCAAAGGACATCGCCACGGAAACTAGGAGAAATCCCTTGCTGTCAAAAGTATTGGACCTAACCTTGTCTGGATGGCCCAATCATGTCACAGATGAGCACTTGAAACCGTTCCTTGTAAGGAAAGACCAGCTCTCAACAGACCAGGGCTGTATCCTGTGGGGCTCAAGAGTAATCATTCCTCCGAAATATAGGGAAAGACTGTTGTCTGAGCTGCATGAGGGGAACCCAGGCATAATAAGAATGAAAGCATTGGCAAGAGGATACCTCTGGTGGCCATGTCTTGACCAAGACATCCAAAACTTTGTAAGTAAGTGCGCTCCATGTGAGTTGGGGCGAAACCAACCACCCTGTGCTCCTCTTCACCCATGGTCTTGGGCGACAACACCCTGGGAGCGCATTCACATAGACTATGCCGAAATAGACAAGCAACACTTCTTAGTGATTGTTGATGTTCATTCGAAATGGGTGGAAATCTTTCCCACTCAGCTGACCAATGCAGAGAAGACTATAAACCTCTTGCGTCATCTCTGGGCTTCCTATGGATTACCCAAAGAGCTGGTGTCAGACAATGGCCCACCATTCACCTCCAGGGAGTTTGAGGAGTTCCTAAGGAATAATGGTGTGCGTCATGTTCTATCTCCTCCATATCATCCAGCCACAAACCTTTAAAAAAGCATGGCAAAGGTTACGAGCACAATCGGTAGCCCCTCATCTACGCCTGGCTCGTTTTCTGTTAACCTACCGCAACACTCCCCATACAGTAACAGAAAGAACACCTGCTGAACTGTTCCGGAAAAGACAGCCTCGTATCTGTCTCACACTGCTAAAGCCTGATACATCTGCTGTTGTTCTCAAACACCAAGCGCAGCAAAAAAGTGCTCACGATTCACCTTCGAGAAAACTCAGATCATTTGAGGTTGGTCAGAAGGTCATTGTGCGGAACTGTCGACAATCAAATTGTGCTTGGCTTCCAGGTGTAATCTTGTTCCAACATGGACCTCTAACATACCAAGTGCAAGTCGGAGATTGTAGTGTGAAGGTACATGTGGATCATCTGCTGTCATCTAATGCACAGGACAGAAAGGATGTTATGGGCAGTACCATGGCCAATGACTTTGCTCCTGATGTGAGTGAAAAGGGCAATTCCAGTGTTACCCAGTCACATGTTCCAGTGGAAACAAGGACAGTTCCCAGTCCTGAAAGAAGATATCCTTTTAAGAAGTTCTAACCACATGTCTACAAGAGTTGTTGTCAGAAACTGTAGTCACATTTTTGCAAATTGTTCACATTGTTAAGGGGTTAAAATCTATGGGGGAGGAAATGTAATGTATTGTTCATGCGATGCTATACTATGCACTACGGTAGTTTCCCATGTGTTGAACGTTGGTTGGATCAGCAAGGTAGTGTAACTGAGAGAGCGAAAAACGGAAGCACTCACCAGTAAAGACTCTGCAGTGAAATGGTTGTCCACGTCTTTCCTCTGAACAGAAGAACGTAACACACAGCAATGAGCAATGTATAAAAAATTATTTCTTGTTTATCAAGATGAAATTATCAAACTTTATTTTGAAAATAAATAAATAAATAAATAAATAAAATAATTTTATATATATATATATATATATATATATATATATATATATATATAATTATATATATATATAATTATATATATATATATATATATATATATATATATATATAATACAATAATACAATAGAAACTTGATGAGATATTAAAAATTAATAATGATAATAATAATAATTCCAATATTAGTAACCTATGAACTTTAATGTTAAATGGACAGCTGCTAACCATTTATTCGTGACTTACAAACATTAATAATCTGTGAAAGTTCACCTTAATGTGAAGTGGACACACATGAATCAATTATTTGTTAATTATTTATGCACGCATAGAAGAGACTTTTTTTGGTGACATTTTTTTTTTTTTGGTGATGAACTATGTCAGTAAATAACTTTTTACAGCACATTGGAAAATTACTGAGCATGATTTCTCATGGAAATTGATTTATGCAAGTAAACTCACAATTCAGAGAAATAATCAAGTATTCTGTCAAATGATAGCTAAGTATCTCATCTATAAGACAAATATTTGATAAATACAAGCTGAATAAAGGCACCTATTTTTTATATTTTATCTAATTTAACAGTTTTTCAATAGTCATTAAATCAATGACTGAATGCACGTTACTGTCACATAGAGTTTTGATTTTGTTTCATGTTCATGTTTCTTGTCTTTCTTTTGAAGTTTAATAATGTTTTATGTTCCTGTTTGTCATTGCTTTGTTTCCATGTTTGCCATGTGCTCCCTTATGTCATGTGATTCCCTTGTTTGTATCATGTGATCCTGCCATATGCTCACTTGTCATATGTCCTATGTTTTCATTGGTTTATTGGTTGAGTGTGCACAGGTGTCTTTTGTCTAGTGATTAGTCCTTGTGTATTTAAACCTCATGTTTGTGCTGTTCCTGGTAAAGCATTGTCCATGCACCACTGCTGGTGAGTTTGTTTTTAAGCTAAGCCATGCTAAGTCAAGTCTTTGTTTGTTTTATGTTTGATCAAGTGAATGGAATAAAATTGCACTTGGGTTCTCTAAGCAACTTGCCTCCAGTGGATCCTTGTTACAGTTACAGAATATTAACATATTTCAATGATTTTTTTTTTTATCATAATAAAGTCCACTTTAAAGGTGCCATCAAACGTTCTTTTACAAGATGTAATATAAGTCTAAGGTGTCCCCTGAATGTGTCTGTGAAGTTTCATCTCAAAATACCCCATAGAATACCCCTTTAATTCTTGTGCTCTCCGCCCATGGAGCTTGCCTTAAACAGTGCATAAACAAAGTTTACACAGCTAATATAACCTTCAAATGGATCTTTACAAAGTGTTCGTCATGCATGCGGCATGTATGCGTCGGATTATGTGAGTATTGTATACTGTTATATTGTTTACATTTGGTTCTGAATGAATTTGAGGCTGTGATCCGTGGCTAACGGCTAATGCTACACTGTTGGAGAGATTTATAAAGAATGCAGTTTTGTTTATGAATTATACAGACTGCAAGTGTTTAAAAATAAAAATAGCAACGGCTGTTGTCTCCGTGAATACAGTAAGAAACAATGGTAACTTTAACCACATTTAACAGTACATTAGCAACATGCTAACGAAACATTTAGAAAGACAGTTTACAAATATCACTAAAAATATCATGATATCATGGATCATGTCAGTTATTATTGCTCCATCTGACATTTTTCGCTATTGTTCTTGCTTACCTAGTCTGATGATTCGGCTGTGCTGCTCCAGACGTTAATGCCTGCCCTTGTCTAATGCCTTTCATAATGTTGGGAACATGGGCTGGCATATGCAAATATTAGGGGCATATGTCATTTCCATGTACTGAACTCTTGTTATTTAACTATGCCAAGATAAATTCAGTTTTTAATT
Organism: Ancherythroculter nigrocauda; assembly: GCA_036281575.1. Taxonomy (NCBI): domain Eukaryota; kingdom Metazoa; phylum Chordata; class Actinopteri; order Cypriniformes; family Xenocyprididae; genus Ancherythroculter; species Ancherythroculter nigrocauda. Next base: position 28,021,052 of record VTFQ01000002.1, on the reverse strand, counting down.
CGAGGGCACCTTTAATTTGAGGATTTGGCCATGCACACTTGAGGTACCTGCTCACAACCGAACCATCTGTGGGAGCATAGAATGCAGTTATTTGTATGGTAACAAATACATTGAATTAACACAGCAATTACACATAAACACTTGAAAAGGACTGCAATGTCACCTCAGCTTACAGGTAAAATCAGTAAACACAATGGGCCTCATTTATCAATCTAACGTAGAAAAGAATGCATATCTGAGTGCAGAAATCATCTTAAGACAGGGTTCACGTGAAACATTTGTATGCTGCCAATCCCATCGTATGACTGATCATACATTGATAAATGTGGCAACTGAAAACAATCATCATTTAAATATCACGGCCCAAATTTTAGAAGCCTCACCCAATAGTTTACGACACAAAGAAATGTAACCTGGCATGAAAAAGAAATTCATCTTACTCTAAAAACACCCATCAACCTCGTAATTGCAAACAATACAATGAATTTATATTAAATAAAAATGCCAGTAAATAAAACTAAATACTTACAAGCTTTATTAACATATAACTTGGCTGTTTCAGTACTCTCCATATTCATGATGTAACATTTATTGGTTGCTGACCTACTGTTCATTATGTAAACAAACCTTTGTACATTACTCATGTTTCAATATCCACATAAAACATCCTTCACAAGCGCAAAAAAAAAAAAAAAAGCATTTGGTTGGGCGCTGACTGGTACAGATGTAGCCTATAGCAGACCATTTAAACTGAGCAGTATTAAAGGGTTAGTTCACCCCAAAATTAAAATTCTGTCATTAATTACTCACCCTCATGTCGTTCTACACCCGTAAGACATCTTTGGAAGACAAATGAAGATCTTTTGACGCTTTAAAAACTTCATAAAGAGATCGGAAAAATAATCCATATGAATCGAGCTGATTAGTCCAGCTAACATAAGCAGAAGGTCAACCTAACCTGAATAACTCATAAGAGCAAACCTCTTCTGGAAACTCAAGCGATCAATTCTGTTGATATTGCTTTTTTGCGCATAAAGCGAAATCCCTGAAAAAAAAAAAAAAAAAAAAAAAAAACATGGTATTTTAATGGGTCACAGACACTTATCTATTTTAATTCAATTTTAAATTGACATTTTAATCATGTCATTTAATGGCTAATGGTAGGTTAGTGAGTGATTGTCGGTCAGGAAAATAATCTAAATGTTCTCAGAACAATTCTCCACCAGATTTACTGCTGCACGCAAGTTAGCGCAGACTCAAAAACTTAAACAAAAAAGAACTGAGATGACCGTATGCCCAATTTTCTGTCGTACGTTTGTTTCATAAATGTGGCTTAAATTTAAAAGTGGCATTATCGGATGCTCATTAGTGCCAACTCCTGTCACACGGCAGAACATACAAGCTTTAGTAATGTGAATCTGAAAGAGTATATAAAAATTATAGCCTACTACTTCTACTAAAAAAAAACAACTCTGAACTCAGGAAAAACATAGAACAAACCATCCACATAAAGATGCAATCAGAAAACCAAAGACTAAACTTCAGTAACTTCAGTCAGTTAAACAAGTCATTTGTAAAATGAATCCAAAGCCGTTTCGTTGTGACGTCAAGATGAAACATTAGCATACTGCCTGCCCACTTATTGCGTGTGCAGACACCAGGGAAAACTTGAACCCCCACAAACACTGCAGCTGATTCATGTGGATACTGGATAGCATTATGTCGAGAAGATGCTGTGCTCTACAATTTGTTTTTTCACTGCCCAAGGATGAGCATGTGAAGAATCAGTGGTTAAAGTTCATATTTACAACGATACCACAGCAGTATAGCCCGAACCTTGTGCTGTGTTCCCATTATTTTACTGTCGACTGCTTCTTCAACCTAAATGCGTTCAACGAGGGATTTGCAAGCCGGTTGTTATTGAAGGATGGGTCAGTACCCAATTTATTTAGACCAGCTTCTTCCTCCTTCGAATCACAACCTGTAAGTATGATTATTAATTGTTGCTATTATGTTCTCTGTAGCATGCATAATACGTATTTAGTTGGGTGTGTTGTGTACGCTCCGCGCAGCTTGTAGGTCTCCGGCTGACCAGCTAACAGCAATATATTTTCGCTCACAATTGTGTCAAATGTTTTTCGTTGTTATTACTTGGAGTTGTGACAAACTCCAACCTGGTGATCTGACCAATCACTGTAGATTAGCATCACGCAAAGGAGAGGTTTAGAAAAATGAATCGTTGAGCAAATTGTTTGGGAGTCGTTGAGCAAATAAGATAAAAAATAAATGCATATTGTAAGACAATGAAAGTGTTTTTTGACCTTGCATGCGTGTAAACCTGTTGCTGGGGACTACCAAAACAAAAATAGGAACCTTTCAAATGCCAAAATAGGGGCACTTGAAGTGTTACCCCACATGATAAATAGAAGGCATCAAATAGAGCCATGGGGTCTACTTTATTTTGGCGATTGGCCCCAAAAATCCTGTTTAGAGCACCTCTAATGTTAACAATGGAACCTTAATGTAAAGTGATACTGTCACAGTTATTCTTTTTTTTTTTTTTTTTCCAAGGACTTCTCTTTGTTTCCTGTTTCCTTTGTGCCTATGTTCCCATTTGTCATTAGTTACCATGGTTATTCATCATATGATTAATGAGAGCACACCTGTTTGTATTTGAGTTTGTTATCCTATAAAAGACCTTGTTGTTTGTGTTAGCGTGCACACAGTTACATTGCCATTCTCATTGGAACACTGCTTTTGTTTTATTTTATTGAAGTTAACACTATTATTTTGAAGCTATCTTCCTCATTGTCTTCCTTTGTGGAAATAACCATGATAGTTACTATTATTATTAGTTATATTGGTCCCATCTATCTTGCTTTATATTTATGAATAATTTCTTTGTATTTTGCATTGCGTCTTCAATCTTCTCTTAATTGAATTTCTTAGTTTTTAAATTTGTATAGGTTTCTGCACCTCTTTCATCATAAATCTTGCCAAGCAAGTCATTATTTTGCATTTGCAAAGCTTTTGTGGGGCATAATTACTCCAACCAAAATAAGTCAACAAGTTTCACCTCTGCATTTACATGGGGAAAAAACTTGCTGTACATCTTAGTTTGACGTTGACAAAACAAAATACATAAGCAAACAACCTAATCAATGGAAAGGGCTTTGGCATAATTTACATCATCATAAATCACAGCCTACACCCCCAATCAGGAAGCCAGACATGTTCATCAAGCGTTTGCTGAATCCATATCGATGCAAAATGACAGTCAAAACAAATTAAACAGGCTGGGCTGCTGAAGTGAGAATTTTGAGGGTCATGGCCATTTAAACCTCTATTCAACAACATAAATACAGAGACTTTAAAAAAAATTAAAGAACACACAAACATCCTGAGATTCTTTTTTCCCCTCTTAAAAATGATTCAGCAATTTTTGGTCTCCAGTAAGTACATATGAAAATGGCAACCTGTATTAGAAATCATTAAAAAAAAAAAATAGATTAGTTATTAATTGCCTTGTAGAAAAACTTTTTCATGCCTTCATGTCAGGTTTTACTCAGGATTGAAAATCAGTTTTTAAAATTAGGAATGAGAAAAGTTAAGATAAACAAGATAAACAAATGTAGTTATTTTTTTTTTTAAAAAGAAGAGACTGTAACTGTACTGTAAAAATTTCACATTTTTTTGAATAGATTTTTTAATCTATTGATTTATAGCGATATTTATATACTGTGCACATTTAATGGTGCCCTAGAATGCCTTTTCACAAGATGTAATATAAGTCTAAGGTGTCCACGGAATGTGTCTATGAAGTTACCCCCTAGATTTTTTATTATTATTATTTTATTTTATTTTTTTTTTTTTTGTAACTGCCTATTTTGGGGCATCATTAAATATGTGCCGATTCAGGCTGCTTCCCCTTTAAATCCTTGCGCTCCCCGCCCCCGAGCTTGCGACTCTAATACAGTGCATAAACAAAGTTCACACAGCTAATATAACCCTCAAAATGGATCTTCGCAAAATGTTGGTCATGCATGCTGCATGCATGCATCAGATCATGTAAGTACAATATTTATTTGGATGTTTACATTTGATTCTGAATGAGTTTGATAGTGCTCCGTGGCTAACGGGCTAAAGCTAACATTACACACTGTTGGAGAGATTTATAAAGAATGAAGTTGTGTTTATGAATTATACAGACTGCAAGTGTTTAAAAATGAAAATAGCGACGACTCTTGTCTCCGTGAATACAGTAATAAACTATGGTAACTTTAACCACATTTAACAGTACATTAGCAACATGCTAACGAAACATTTAGAAAGACAATTTACAAATATCACTAAAAATATCATGATATCATGGATCATGTCAGTTATTATTGCTCCATCTGCCATTTTTCGCTATTATCTTGCTTGCTTACCTAGTCTGATGATTCGGCTGTGCAGCTCCAGACATTAATACTGCCTGCCCTTGTCTAATGCCTTGAACATGAGCTGGCATATGCAAATATTGGGGGCGTACATATTAATGATCCCGACTGTTACGTAACAGTCGGTGTTATTTTGAGATTTGCCTGTTCTCCGGAGGTCTTTTAAACAATTGAGATTTACATAAGAAGGAAACAATGGTGTTTGAGACTCAATGTCATTTCCATGCACTGAACTCTTGTTATTCAACTATGCCAAGGTAAATTCAATTTTCAATTCTGTGGCACCTTTAAACAAGCCAAAACATTTCTCTCTAGATGACATTTCCTATGACTCGCCATGCAGTGCAGACACAGAATTTCCTTCTAAGTGAGAGAACACAGTGTTCTCATCTACAAAGTGTATTTATGACATTATATTGTTTTATAACGATATTTGTGTGCTGTTGATATTTGTGAAATTTAACCACCACTTTCAAGGTCCAGAAAGGTACTAAAGACATCATTAAAAAAGTCAACATGACTGCAGTGGTTCAACCTTAATTTTATGAGGCAACAAGAATAAAAAACAAAAACGCAAAAACAAAACAAAAATAATGACTTTATTTGACAATATGCGTGATTGCGTCTGAAGCACTTGTGTCAACTAGTCCAGTGGCGAGACAGAATGTCACGACCAGGAAAGCATAAAAGCACTTCCGGAATGACCGGCGTTCCGGAAAGCACTCTGTGTGAAACTGTTATTTATTGTCGTATTTATATCAGTCAAAAGCATAAAGATATTATGGCGAGCAAACAAATGTTTAGATTGTGTGCTCCTCCTTGCCTTCGTTTCATTACGGATGGGGATACACACGATCTTTGTGTTGTTTGTTTGGGAATGGAGCATGACTGTGAGCATTGATACTGTCGATTTGCACGATCTGCTCCCGCCTGTCAATCTCTGAGGAGGGTGTTCAGGCTTGCGTTCCTTGCAGTATCGGCCCCATCGTTTCCAAGGCAGCACAGAAGCTGGTATCATGGGGTTCGCAAATGGATCTCGCAGAGGGGTTAGTGATGGGCGCCACCTTTTCTCTGCCTTCACCCGAGGGATCCAGCGCTCTCTCTCTGGGATCGGAAGCGCCCTAATTAATTAGTAATTAATGATTAACTGAATGTACAGTAAACGCCTTTTAGTCATTATACTTAATAAGCCATATATTATTTTTGTGTAGTGATGTAATTATATTTCTGTGCCATTCTATTAAGTTAACCGAACAATAAACTAGTAATTATGCTTAATTACTGATGGTTTTGCAGTTATAAATTGCTAAAATAGTATAATAAAGACAGTTTGACCCCCAAAGTGAAAGGTCCACATTAATTATTGCACTTACTGAGTGATATTCAAGTTTATTGAGCAGAATAAGCCAATAATTAAAGCTAAACAGCCATTAATACAGTACTAATAAAGGCAATTTGACCCCCTATTCTAAGGTGAAAGTTAAATCCTCATTAATTATGGCACTTATTGAGTGATATTCAAGTTTATTGACGAGAATAAGCCAATGATTAAAGCTAAATGGCCATTACTAAGACAGTTTTACCCCATATTGTAAAGTAAAAGTTATATCCTCAATTAAGGCACTTATTTAATGGTCTCGTTGTTATATAAGCATTAATACATAACTTTTACAGACACAAAACATACTTTTTTGTATGTTTGGATAAATGGTAAAAGATACAACATGGACGTATTGGCACCATTTAAACTTAAGCATATTACGCTTTTACAGCAGAACTTAAAATATTTATGGACCTTTTATATCATAAAGATATCTGTATAATTTCCCTTTTACCATTTTATGGATAAATGTTATATCCCTATACCCAAATATAACCATTTTATAGAGAATATAAAATGAAAGTAATAGACAGAAATATTTAGGAAAATGACAATTTTAGTAGCACTATAGCATTAAAAGGATATTTTGAGCCACAAAATCCACTCAAACCTCTAAACCTACCCATAACCATTTCTTAAAAATATGTAGTTATAAAACGTAAAACGTGTCATGTCAAGCTTTTTGAGGCGGTGTCATGATAAATCGAACGGCAGTGGGCTCGGGCTGGCAGACTGGTCCATGGTCAAAGGAGCCTGAATGTATCCTCCAGGCACGCAGGACCACCAAAACATAGAAGGTGAAGGCAGCCTTCTTGGCCATGGCAGAACTGACAGGAAAAGCGTGCAACTCTGGAGTGGACTCACAGGCTGGAGCGGGCTCTGGGAAGGCCTCCAGGCCTTGAGGGATGAAGGAAGCCTTCCTCCTCCTCTTCCTCCTTTTACGTGAGGGAGGCGGTGACTCTGTGTCCACCTCCTCTGTGGGCGCTGGAGCGGACTCACTGGCTGGAGCGGACTCACTGACTGGAGCGGACTCACTGACTGGAGAGGATTCACAGACTTGAGCAGATTGATGGACTGGAGCGGTTGCTGGAGCGGACTGATGGACTGGAGCAGGTGCTAGAGGTATCCGTATCTGCCCATTCTTACGCAGATACAGGTAATTGGAGAAATTCCAAAAGTTTAAAGTCCTTACTAGGTCCATCTCCCACTGCGACAAAGGGTCATCTAAGCAATTATTAAAAATGTCTTTGAGGACCACATCTGGGAGATTAAACCTCTCTGCCCGTGACCAAAACATTTGGGTGAAGGCCCTCACCTCCATTCCCCTCTGACGAAGCGTGGTCAAATAAGCCTGACCCTCCCCAGCCCCAGCAGATGGCCGGCTCCTTCTGCTGCTGGATCTAGGCATGATGGTGTTTTCTGTCACGTATGGAACAGAGACGAGAACGTAAGATCCATGTGCAGCTTTAATGGGGTAGTCCAGAAATGTAATCCAAACAGGCAAGGGTCAAAATCCACAGAAACAGTCCATACAAAAACAAGAAAAACACAAGAAAAACCAAAATGGAGAAAACACCATAACAAAAGCAGAAACAAACCAGGTATAAATAGACAGACACTAATGATGAAACACAAAACAGCTGGGTGCAATGAACAGGATAATGAGTCCGGGAAGTGGGTTATGGGAATTGAAGTCCAAATGAGGTGAACAATAGTCCGTGTTGGAGTGCCCTCTGGTGGCTAAATAGGGCACTCCAACTGGTGATCATGACAGTATTTATGTTGCATTTTGGTGTATTTTCTAAATGCCTTTTGTGTCCCACGGCAAACAAAATAGTATTACATGATAAATGATGGTTAGATGATTACAGAAATGTTATTCATTTTAAGGTTTTAAAGTGTAGTTTTGTTTAACGTATTTTTTTTTTTTTAAATGAGTTTGCAGTGAAAGTCACAAACAGAGAGAAATGTTTTTACATTTAATCATTTTTAGTGCTGTCAATATTGTACGTTTCAATCTATGAAAACATAAGTAAAATGTATGTGTTGTAGAACCACACTTTACATAAAAATACACATTCTCGTGAGATCACGTTGCAGAATAACTAAAACCAAGAATAACTCTAGAATAAGGGATCGAATAGTCTTTATTGGTACTGTATTAATGGCAGTTTAGCCATAATTATTGCCATATTCTGGTCAATAAACTTGAATATCACTCAATAAGTGCCATAATTAATGAGGATTTAGCTTTCATTTTAGTATAGGGGGTCAAATTGACTTTATTAGTACTGTATTAATGGCAGTTTAACCTTAATTATTGGCTTATTCTGGTCAATAAACTGGAATATCACCCAATAAGTGCCATAATTAATGTGGATATACCTTTCACTTTGGGGGTCAAACTGTCTTTATTATAATATTTTAGCAATTTACAACTGAAAACCAGCAGTAAATAAACATAACTACTTGCTTATTGTTCGGTTAACTTAATATGAATGGCACAGAAATATAATTACATCACTACACAAAAATAATATATGGCTTATTAAGTTGTAGATAATGACTAAAAGGCATTTACTGTACATTCAGTTAATCATTAATTACTAGCTTATTTTTGTTTATTTATAGCATAAATGTGTCTCTTTCAAATGTTTAATAATTTGTAAATAATGTCTAATATGCCCTACTCTATGTTAAGTTAATCATTAATTACTAGTTTATTTATACTCAACTAATGCATAATTCAGGACCCTTAAAATGTAAAGTTAATCATTAATTACTAGTGTGTTCATTCTTAACTAATGCTTAATTGTGAACAAGTTAATTATTAATTAATGCTTCACTAATGCATTATTCTGGACCCTTAAAATAAAGTGTTACCATTTGGGGTGAGGTAAATTAAAAGTGATATGCAGTGACGTCACAATCGTGTTGCATTATGGTATATGGAGCTGTCTGAAGGGAGCGAGGTTTCTGTCCATATAAACTTCCCTCATCCACTTCACGGCGTGGAACGCACTTCAAAATGGCGGCAGGGATTCCGCTGAGGGGAAGTGCTTAGGGAAGTTTGCGAGTGCTTGTCTAAAAGTGGAGTGGAACGTAGCCAAGATTTGGCTGGTTAGGATGGACAGTTGGCACCTGCTGGTAATTACTCCAGAGTAATTAGTCACATGCCATTTATGACTCAAGTAATTGGGTCAAAATCTTTTTGCACAGAAAAAGTACCCATGAGGAATGACAGCACCATGCAGGTTGCATACTTCTGGAGATAATATTGCAGCTGAAAGCATTTGGAATAAATGGGAATGCTAACAGACAGCTTTCTCCAGGGACTATATACCTAGAATAAGGTGCAATGTGAACCTTTATGCCACAAGACTGGCAGTCTGATAACAGATGATATTTCAAGTAGCTCTAAAAAAGTATACATTACTTGAGATGATGCCATGTCCATAATTCTACCTGTGAGAAGCTTTGCCCTCTTATTCGTTAGCACCAAGTCCAATGCTATCCGATAGGATTTGGCTGTGGCTCTAATTGGCAAATTCCAGGGGGGATATATGGCCAGTTGGTGGGAGATTGACCTGGACATCAGAAGGGGGTTGGGAGTAAAGTCATTATCTCAGCCACCCGTCCAGGTCTCACTGATGATTTGCAGCAAATGGGAATGATAGAAGCACAATAACAGCATCCAGCAGGTATTATCTGAACCGGTGGGTGAGAGATCCTTCCTCTTTCACAACGTATATCAACCATATTTTCTGACAGGCTAATCTCAGTAGATGGGAAGGCTGCTTTCAAAGACAGATGGGAATCTTGGCTAGCAGCCAGGAATATTCCTTCAATTTTGATACAAATGTCCATGTATAGTGATGAGGCATGCTTCCTGATGTTTGAGAATTCCCTTTTGGAATTGGATGGAATAGCTTATCTGATTGAATGTTCTTGTACATGTCATCCATTAAACTATATAGACAACCCAATTGGGTTTTAGAAAACAATTTGAGCAACAATAATATTTTAATATTTAATGCATGCAGCTTTTGTTGACTTGAGATTCAGAATATACACGCATTGTAAGGGAGAACAAGGACAATTGTAAAATTGTTTTTATTTTCAATCATAGCTAAAAGACTACAACAAAATTGCCATATTTTGATGCAAGAAAGATATGTGCCTACAATATTAATAATTTTTTTTTTTTTTTTATTGTAAAAGATGTTATTTAATCATAATGTAGAATTAATATAAGGATTTGTGAGCTTCAAGCTAACAATGCTGCATTAATTAATTATGCAATTGTATTTTATAAGCTTATTGTTTTGAGGTCTACACTTTATATTGCTATTTTCATTTATTTATTTGTTTGTGCTTGGGAAAGAGTAGATTTGAAGTAAATTCCTATGCATACTACCAGTGGACTAGCCTACACAAAAATGCAGACACTCAGAATTAGAAACATATCTGTTTTCTGTATAAATCAATATTTTCAAACAATGTGTCGGCGCCAATGGCCTCATGGACAGCGCGCCAACATGTAGCGCCAATGCGCTTCTGGTGACCTGAGTTCAAGTCCCGGCTCGTGGTCCTTTCCCGATCCCGTCCCCATCTCTCTCTCCCACTCCGCTTCCTGTCTAATCACTGTCCTATCATAATGAAGGCAAAAACGCCAAACATAATATTTTCAAACAATGTAAGTTTATAAGGCAGTATGTAAAATTAGGTGAAAAAGTAGGTTACTCAATAAAAAGAGTAAACTACAAGAACTACAAGCCAAGCATACTTAGAATTAGGGATGCACCGATACCATTTTTTAAGGACTGAGTACGTGTTACGGTAGCTGGTACATCAAGCGCACAACAAGGAGATTGTTATAATAAGACTTTACTAGGAGATAAACAGGAATCCACAGGAACATATACTAACATAACATGAACAATACCGGACAACACAAGACTAGAAACACAGGGTTAATATACAAGGGCTAACAAGCAGGGTGATAAGGAACAGCTGGGTGTGATGATTATGTGATCAGTTGCTATGGTGACAAACTGGTTGCAGGAAATAGAACAACAACAAGTCCAAACCAAGTCCAAAACAGAGTGCACATGTAACATATCGCCCCCTCCCGGAAAGGCGCGTCCTCGCACCGTGGAGAGGGGAAGATGAAAGAAGAGATGTTGCAGATGGTGTAGGAGGTGGTTCGGGAGGTGGACGGCTATCCGGGAGGAGGCGAAGTGCCGGAGTCCAGGGAGGTGCAGAAGTTGGTGAAGTCCAGGGCGGTGAAGATGGTGGTGACATCCAGTGAATGGCCTTGAGCAGAGGAGTCCGGATGATGCTCCAGGCCACAGCCAGGACGGCGACCCATGGAGGCGTTGCTGGAGGGAGGATCCGAGGTGGTGAAGCGTTCCAAACCACCTTGGGGAGGCGTGGAAGCAGCGCCGCCGATGAAGAGGGATCCTTAGGCGAAGACAGAGAGCCGAAGGAGCGGAGTGATGCCGATGACCTCTGAGTCCACGACGAAGTCCTTGCGATGGCCCCCCGAGGCAGCAGCAGGGTACCGGAGGGCTGAGGTGGAGCTGGAACGACTGAGGGCCGAGGCGGAGTCTGAGGGAAGGCGGAGCCCAACGGAGCCGTAGGGGTGGAGGGTCGGAGAAACTCGAACGACCCATAAGTCCGTGGCGAAGTGATGGCGATGACTGACCCAGGCGGAGTCGCAGGACCGAGGGAGTCCAGTGGAGCCGAACGCTCGATGGTCACTGCTGTAGACGAGGGTGGCAGGAGCAGAGGCGGAGGAGTCAGGACGATGAGTCGAGGTGTAACGACGTGACCTGAGACCGGGGGCGGAGCCGCAGGATCCTCATCGCCTGAAGTTGGCTCACAGCAGGCCCCAGGTGTAGCCACGCCACTGAGAGGAGGCTGGTGTAGAGCTGAGGGCGTGATGGGAGTCAGCGAGGGCTGGGTAGCAGGCAAGGTTGTGGTCTGGAGAACAGGCAGAATAGTAGAGGACGAAAGGTAGACAATGTCATTACCAGGGATTTGGAGAGGAGGTGGGAGAGGGAGGCTGGGTGGGACCAGTTCATCAAGAATGGAGTAGACAGTCTCAGGATTTTCCAGGGATAGGAACTCCTCTCCAAATTCAAAATAGTCCATAGTGCTTGCCTGGAACTCACTCTCAGTGGTGGGAGTGTGGGCAGGGCTCCCTTCCAACCCCTCGTCTTCCACGCTGTCTCCCTCGGCGATGGTAACAGCAAACTCACGCACCTGGTCAGACACGCTGGGCTCCGTCTCCGTGGCGATGTGACACTCAGTCGTTTCGCTGGCTCCTGCATCGCGGTGGAGGCGGGCTCTCTGTCTTCGGTGGGGTCGTGCTGTCCTTCCACGCCGTCTGATGGTTCCTGGCTGGGCACTGGAGTGGGAGTGGGACTGGCATCGTTGTCGCAGAAACCCACAGTCATCGACGATCCACATGACGCCAGCACCCACTCCACGTATTCAGGGAAGCTCCCTCAAGGCCCTTCCCCAGACAGCAGCGCTTTGGTGGCGGTGTTCAGGCCGGCAAACAGAAAGTTGCAAAGGCTGCTGTCCGGGAAATGTGTCGATGGTGCTAGGAACAAAAAGTCATTCAAATGTTCCTCGAGGGAGCGGTCCTTCTGCTCAAGGCAGATTAACAGAAGAGAAACACGAAAAAACACTGAGATGGAAAACAACAAGCACTAAACACGCCGCAATCTGTCTAACTGTTTTGGTCCGGTATTCTGTTATGGTAGCTGGTACATCAAGCGCACGACAAGGAGATAGAGTTATAATAAGACTTTACTAGGAGATAAACAGGAATCCACAGGAACATTTACCAACATAACATGAACAATAACGGACAACACAAGACTAGAAACACAGGGTTAATATACAAGGGCTAACAAGCAGGGTGATAAGGAACAGCTGGGTGTGATGATTATGTGATCAGTTGCTATGGTGACAAACTGGTGGCAGGAAATAGAACAACAAGTCCAAACCAAGTCCAAAACAGAGTGCACATGCAACAGTACGAGTACCGATACTTTTTTTCTGGTACTCGCCGATACCGATGCCTATACATTTATTATTTATTATTATTATTATTATTATTTTTTTTTGTAATGTGGGAGTTTTCCAAGTACAACACAGTGAGACTAATGAATGCAGGACAGCTTCTTTATTATTACTCCAATGCAAAAAGTAAAAATTATGTTTTTGTCACAAACTTTTACAGTTTCCAATAACCTTCAAAAGGGCATAATTATTAAAGTAAAGGGCATAACTAAAACAATTATTTTAAAAAATCAAGTATTTTTTTAAACCAGCCTTTTGCTAAACAAAAATTACAGAACAAATGTTTCTAACATAACACTGTGAACCAATGTGTACCGCATATCCTGTTTTCACCCACCTGTTTGCGTCCACTTAAGCCATAACCGACTGTATTTACATGAGATACTCCACACGATGGACATTTTGACAACTATTTGTGCATTTGACCATTCAGGCACAAGGAGAACTGATCGCGCGCCATCTGAGAGAACGTTGATCGCGCGCAAGAAGGAGAGGGAGCGCGCGCGAGAGAGCGCGCTTCTGGTTTGTCATTCAACGCGATTTGCATGCAGTTCGCAATGTGTCGGTTGTCATCATTAATTTTAAAGTATTTCCGCACCCCTGAGGCTGACATTGTTTTTGCTGCTGCCGTCGGTGTCTCTGTGCATGGAAAATTCTGTCAGTCACGTATTTTTACGAGTACGAGTACAAGTACACGAGCTTGGTATCGGTATCGGTATCGGTGCATCCCTACTTAGAATATTTAATTATACTTTTTAGTATATCTCAATCAAAAGATTGAGTACAAGTATATATAATCCAAATATACTTTTCTGTCAGTATAAGTCAAGTATACTTAAGTAAAATTTTAAGTACAGTATACTTCTGAGAGGTACATAAAAAGTAGACTGAAAGTATACTTTCTTCTTTTTAGTTTAAAGGTGCCCTAGAATTAAAAATTGAATTTATCTTGGCATAGTCAAATAACAAGAGTTCAGTACATGGAAATGACATACAGTGAGTCTCAAAGTCCATTGTTTCCTCCTTCTTATATAAATCTAATTTGTTTAAAAGACCTCAGAAGAACAGGAGAATCTCAACATAACACCAACTGTTACCTAACAGTCGGGGTGTACACCCCCAATATTTGCATATGCCAGCCCATGATTGAGGGCAGGACGTCTGGATCTGTGCACAGCTGAATCATCAGACTAGGTAAGCAAGCAAGGAAAACAGCGAAAAATGGCAGATGGAGCAATAATAACTGACATGATCCATGATAACATGATATTTTTAGTGATATTTGTAAACTGTCTTTCTAAATGTTTCGTTAGCATGTTTCTAATGTACTGTTAAACGTGGTTAAAGTTACCATTGTTTCTTAATGTATTCACGGAGACAAGAGCCGTCACTATTTTCATTATTAAACACTTGCAGTCTGTATAATGCATAAACACATCTTCATTCTTTATAAATCCAACAGTGTAGCATTAGCCGTTAGCTACGGATCACAGCCTCAAATTAAAGCAGAACTAAGCAAGATTCGCGAAGCTCCCCCTACAGTTTCCTTCAGTGAATGACACTGTCATAAATACTCCAAGCGCAGCTCTGGACTACAACGACTACAACACTTGCCAGCGCAGTAGTTTTGCTAATACAGTACAAGAAAGAGGGGGTGGGTAATTTGCAAATACAGTACACTCGATGGAGGTGGGTAATTTTCGAAATTGTCTTATAAAGACATAATATATACATTGTTTTTGAATTACCGTAAAGCATTTTGTGACTCTCGCGTGAACGTGAACATGAGGCGAGATTGTTTCGGGTCGATGCAGCTCAAGTTGCAAGTGCTGTATTCTGGCATAGACGTGCCAGAGGGGGTTAGTGCTCGCCTCAAACACACCACTACAAGTCAATTAACCATCGTAAGGACTTAGAAAACTATTTATGAAGGTAAAAAAAGTTACTTAGTTCTGCTTTAATTCAGAATCAAATGTAAACAATATAACAGTATACAATACTCACATAATCCGACGCATGCATGCAGTATGCATGACAAACACTTTGTAAAGATCAATTTTGAGGGTTATATTAGCTGTGTTAACTTTGTTTATGCACTGTTTAAGGCAAGCGCGAGCAACGGGGGCGGAGAGCGCACGATTTAAAGGGACCGCAACCTGAATCGGCGCATTTCTAATTATGCCCCAAAATAGGTAGTTAAAAAAATTAATAAAAAAAAAAAAATCTATGGGGTATTGTGAGCTGAAACTTCAGACACATTCAGGGGACACCTTAGACTTATATTACATCTTGTAAAAAAACATTCGATGGCACCTTTAAAAGAAATATACTAATAGCACACTTGAATAAACTTCTTTTTCGTAAGTGAGTGCAAGCTTTGGGGGTGTTGATGGACTTGATCTGCTCAGTCTTGATCATTGTTCTAAATCTGATCCAAACTAAGTCTTTGATCAAAACAGAAACTTACCCACATTCAAGTGTTGATAAAAAATGAATGAATGAAGCTAGATTATATAGAGTTTTAGTTGTTGTTGTTTAAAAGCAGAACAGTGATGCAAAAAATAGTCACTAACCACAATGCAGTTTTTTTTTTTTTTTTGGGTAACACTTTATAATAATGTTCAGTTATAAGTCACTTATAAATTATTAGTTAATGATTAGCTAATATTTATAAAACATGACTATACATTCATAAATGATTAATAAGTGATATACTAACATTTTATTAATTCAGTTATAAGTCACTTATAAATTATTAATGATGATTGAATCATTTACAAAACATGACTATACATTCATAAATGATTAATAAATGGTATAATGATTTACAAATGTGTTGTAAGTTATCTTAAAAGTGTGTAAATCATGAAATGTATCAAACAGATCATTAGTAAATTGTCTCGATTGCTCGATTGCTCCTGTCTGCCTCTCTGCCTCGCTGCTGAGTGTTTTGTATCTCCGTATAGCTTTGTTTTCTCTTACTTTTATTGAATCTCGTACTTTTTGTTGCTTATATTATCATTACTTTATATATATACTATTGCCCACCACATTAATCTGACGTCGCCAGCTTGTAATCTTTGAATCTAAATCGCTGCTACAATGCGTTTGCATCTCGCTAGCTTGTTTAACTTGTCATCAGTCTCGCGCGCTCCTCTTCCAACGCGTTCATCAAACAGCTGTGGCAACTCGGATCAGTCTACAAACACGGTGAGTTATGTCATCCTTTCCCAGTGTTATATCGTGTTCCATCTGTCACATGTTTAGCATAGCCCTCTCTGTCAGTGATGAGGGATTTACATGTCATAAATGTAGGGAAATAGTCAGGCTGACAGAGAGAATCTCAGAATTAGAGACACGCATCCAAACTTTAATCAAGGATAGTAAGAATGCAGGGGCTTCAGATACTGTTTTGGATGCGACTAGCTTAGTGAACTCTGTACATTGTTCGGTTCCGGTTGTAGAGCCCGCGCAGCAGGGCACTTGGGTAACGGTGAGGCGGCCTAGTCGCGGAAAACACCACTCTTCCGTTCCATTAAGAACATCAAACAGGTTCTTCCCACTCAGGGACGCACCCACTGAGAATCCTGTTGAAAGTGCCCTAGTAATTGGCGATTCTATTACACGAAACGTGAAAATAGAGACACCAGCCACCATAGTCACATGTTTGACGGGGGCCAGAGCACCTGACATCAAAGCAAATTTAAAAGTGCTGGCTAATGCTAATCGTAAATACTCTAAAATTATTATTCACGTCGGCACAAATGATGTTCGACTTCGCCAGTCGGAGATCACTAAAATTAACATTAAAGAGGTGTGTGAACTCGCAAGTACAATGTCAGGAGAAGTAATTTGCTCTGGTCCCCTTCCTGTTCGTCGGAGTGATGAGATAGTTAGCAGATTATCATCACTCAATGGCTGGCTGTCTAAGTGGTGTCCGCAGAATAATATAGGTTTCATAGATAATTGGAAAAGTTTTTGGGGCAGACCTGACCTGTTGAAAAGAGATGGTATTCATCCCTCCCGGGATGGTGCTGCTCTTCTCTCTAGTAATATGGCACATAGTCTTAGAGCTGAAACATGACAAACTACGGCCCAGGTCAGGAAGCAGACAGACTGTCTAAACCGACCGTCTGCTAGCTGCCTCACGTTACAGAAGTTACAGAAGTCAGATAAATCCCAACACATAGAAACTCTTACACCTAGATATTATCACATAGAGACTGTGTCTGTACCCCGAATTAATAAAAACAAAAAACTTCCAAACCCATTTAATGGAAAAAATTTAATTGATGTTCAACAAATAAAAAATCGAGATAATAATGATAAACAAATGATAAAGCTTGGATTGTTAAATATTAGATCACTTTCTTCAAAGCACTTATTGTAAATGATATCATCACAGACAATAATCTAGATGTGCTGTGTTTGACAGAAACCTGGCTAAAACCGGACGATTACACTACTTTAAATGAGTCCAGCCCTCAAGGTTATGATTATCGACACAATCCTCGACAGAAAGGCAAAGGGGGAGGTGTTGCTGTAATTTATAGTAATATTTACAGTATTAGTCAAAAGTCTTTCAAATATAATTCCTTCGAAGTGATGGTGCTTTACGTAACATTATGTAAGTTGACATTTGTGCTGGCTACTGTATACAGGCCACCAGGACACCATACAGACTTTATTAAAGAATTTGCTGATTTTCTATCAGAGTTAGTACTAGCTGCAGATAAAGTCCTTGTTGTTGGTGATTTTAATATCCATGTAGATAATAAAAAAGACTCATTAGGATTGGCATTTACAGACATTCTAAATTCTATTGGTGTTAGACAACACGTGTCAGGACCCACTCATTGTCGTAATCATACTTTAGATCTAATATTGTCACATGGAATCGATATTGACGCCGTTGAAATTCTGCAGCAGAGTGACGACATCTCAGATTATTATCTAGTCTCGTGTATACTACATTTAGTTAAATAGGCTAAACTGCCTCCCTGCCATAAATATGGTAGAACCATCACTTCTACCACTAAAGATCGCTTTATAAATAACCTTCCTGATCAGTTTCATCGCCTTAGCATACCAGACAGCTTAGAAAACCTCGATGTTGCAACAGAAACTATTGCCTCTGTCTTTTCCAGCACATTATATTCAGTCGCTCCTTTGCGTTTAAAAAAGATTAAGGAATTTAATCCAATGCCATGGTACAGTGAGCAGACTCGGGCCCTAAAAACTGCAGCCAGAAAAATGGAGCGTAGCTGGAAGAAAACAAAACTAGAAGTATTTCGCATTTCGTGGAGAGAGAAAATGATTGAGTACAGAAAGGCCTTAAAAACTGCTAGATCTGCCTATTTTTCAAAACTCTTAGAAGAAAATAAACACAAACCTAGGTATTTATTTGATACAGTGGCTAAATTAACAAGAAATAAAGCTTCAACTTCTGATGTTTCCAAAGAGCACAGCAGTAACGACTTTATGAACTTCTTTACTTGCAAGATTGATAATATTAGAGAGAAAATTATAACCATGCAACCGTCTACTACAGTATCGTGTCAGACATTGCATTGTAGTGTCCCTGAGGAAAAATTCATTTCATTTACTGCTTTAGGAGAGGAAGAATTGTCTAAACTTGTTAAATCATCAAAATCAACAACATGTATGTTAGACCCTATACCAACTAAGCTATTGAAAGAGATGCTTCCAGATCATAGATCCCCTTCTTAATATTATTAATTCATCTTTGTCATTAGGATACGTACCAAAAACTTTTAAGCTGGCTATTATTAAACCTCTTATTAAAAAACCACAACTAGATCCTAAAGAATTAGTCAATTATAGACCAATCTCAAATCTTACTTTTCTGTCAAAAATACTAGAAAAGGCAGTTTCATCGCAACTATGTTCCTTTTTAGAAAGAAATAATATCTGTGAGGATTTCCAGTCAGGATTTAGACTGTACCATAGTACTGAGACTGCTCTCATTAGAGTTACTAATGATTTGCTCTTATCATCAGATCGTGGTTGTATCTCTCTATTAGTGTTACTGGATCTTAGTGCTGCATTTGACATTATCGATCACAATATTCTCTTAAATAGACTTGAAAATTATGTTGGCATTAGTGGAATTGCATTGGCATGGTTCAAATCATACTTATCTGACTGTTATCAGTTTGTAGTAGTAAACGATGAGATATCATATCGATCACAAGTTCAATATGGAGTACCGCAAGGCTCAGTACTAGGACCATTGCTTTTCACTCTGTACATTCTACCCTTGGGAGATATCATTAGGAAGCATGGCATTAGTTTTCATTGTTACGCTGATGATACTCAGCTCTATATTTCTTCACGCCCTGACGAAACTTACCAATTTCACAAAATTAACGGAATGCATAGCTGATATAAAAAACTGGATGACCAGTAATTTCATTTTTTCACCAGTAATTTGACTAAATGGTTTAGCCCCCCAGTACCTAAGCGAGCTCTTAATGCATTATAGTCCTTCACGTTTATTGCGATCTCAGAATTCAGGCCAGCTGATAATACCTAGAATATCAAAATCAACTGCAGGTGGTAGATCCTTCTCCTATTTGGCACCTAAACTGTGGAACAACCTTCCTAGCATTGTTCGGGATGCAGACACACTCTGTCAGTTTAAATCTAGACTAAAAATGCATGTCTTTAACCTGGCATACACATAACACGTTATATATTTATATTTTCAAATCCGTTAAAGGATTATTAGGCTGCATAAATTAGTTCAGCCGGAACCAGGAACACTTCCTATAACACCAGATGTACTCGTTACATCAGAAAAAGAATGGCATCTACGCTAATATTAGTCTTTCTGTTTATCCCGAGGTTTACCGTAGTCGTAGTCGTAGCCATTTCCAGATGAGACCGAGGACCGGTGCCTTGACACGACCACAACGCAGCCCTGTATCAGCAGAGATCGAGTCGACTAGATCATCCATTGTGAAGACATCATCAACACGACAGCCAGTGCCACAGTTTCCTCAAAATTATAATCACGATTATTAATCATGTTTATTCTATCAAAAGAGTAATGTAACTATGGCTATTTTGCAAGTTCTTTACCATCCTACACTTCACCCAAAAGGCCTGTAGGTGGCACAAAGACTTAAATTTAAACAACTATGATAACTTCGTTAGATGGTAAATCAATACAAAACATGGTTTTGGTGAGCGCTTTGTAATATGTATTCACATTAGATTTTAAAGCAACACAATTCGTTTGCAATAAGACAAACCAGATTCAAATTGCCCGGCAAATTCGTAAAGCAAAGAAAAATCATTTCTAGCTGATCAACATTATGAAAACTGGTAAAACCTTTAGAAACTTCAAAAGATAAAACAGCAAAATTCCTAATATTACTTCCAATATTTCCAAATTATGTTCATTTTCATAGAGCGGGCCAATATCGTGTCGATTATTTAAAATCAATCGAGAGAAGCAGATATCGTTATCGTGATAAATTATGATTAATCATGCAGCCCTAATTTAATTTAATTTGACTTGACATTTGATATTCAGCAGTATCCTTGACATTTATTCAACAGTGCTTTTGATCTGCCTGCACTGACACTATTCTTTAAAAGGAAAAATTATATACCAATTATCAATGTAAAGCTGCTTTGACACAATCTGCATTGTAAAAAGCGCTATATAAATGAGGGTGACTTGACTTGACTTGAAAGTTATTAGTTGATACATTATTTATCACTTATAAATCATTTAAGTATTTGTTATTTTTTTTTTAGTATCAGTATCTCAATGAACAATTGTTAATCATGAACAAATTATGAATAACCATTAGTAAATGATCAGTATATGATTTATTGATGAAGTTGTAAGCTGGTCTGTGTTCAAAAGCACAAATATGCAGGTATGCTAAAGCACTTTTTTAAGAAGAGTAATTTATTTGTTTTGAAGTGGATAAACATTTATAAATGCCTTACAGTGGTAAATGCCTTACTTGTGTACTGTGTGGAGTGTGTGAGATGTAGTGATAAAGTCAACCTCTGAACCGGTTTTACATTCCACTGAAGCTCACCTCAAGGTGCACAGAGTTAAAGACTCCATGTATGTCAGAGAAGACAGCTGTCAATACCCTTACCAGTCAGCACTTACACTGCAGTACACACTACAAAGTGTTCAACACCTGTTATAAATGATGTGTAAACGCATGAATAAATCATTTACAAAGCTTTCTGCATCCCCTAATCTGAAGTGTAAACCATTCATCACTTGTATACCTTTCAGTTATAGAATATAAAAATCTATACGAATCCCTTATATGATATTTAAATTATAAATATTTTTATGCAAATATATTTTACTATTATATAGATATCTTTGAGCCCTTAACTCACCCCTTATACCTAAACATGACCACTTTTTAGCCGCCCACTTCACAAAAATAAAAACGCAATATAGATATATTTACAGTGACTGTTATCTTATTTGATATACTATTGTATAAAAAGGATAATTTTAAGCTCTCTACTCCATCCTATAACCTTAAAGGGTTAGTTCATCCAAAAATGAAAATTCTGTCATTTATTACTCAACAAAGGTCTTACGGGTGTAAAACAGCACAAGGGTGAGTAATTAAAGGTGCTCTAAGTGAGGTCACGCGTTTTTAGGCCAAAACATTTTTTGTCACATACAGCAAGCATCTCCTCACTATCTGCTAACTGCCTGTCCCCTGAACACACTGTAAAAAAATGCGGTCTCTGTAGTTGCCACAAGCTCCAAAAATGGCAACAAAAACAAACTGGTGCAGCCTGGACCACAAAACATAATAAACATGCTCCAGCCAATAACCGACAAGAATGATTTTAAATGCGCGTTCATGACTGTTTCAGGAAGCACAGAGGGGAGGGGAGGGGGAGGAGGAGGAGGGAGGGTCTAGCTAGCCTCTGTTTTGTTTGACAACACTTCGAACGTCAACAGGAAGTTACATCCACCCAGGATCGCTTAGAGAACCTTTAATGACAGAATTTTCATTTTTGGGTGAACTAACTCTTTAAGCATAACCATTTTGACAATATACATAGTGCAACAGGCAGATAAATGTATGTTAGTCACAATAATTTATTTAAAACATTACAAAAAGTAGTACAAAGAACAGACAAACGATACATGTGCTACATTACCAGCGCACTGACAGCAAAACATAATTTTGTGTGTTACAGAATGAAATTAAAGTGTTTAATATATATATTATTATGGAGAATAAGAATCTTTTCCTCACACTGTGCTATCGTACGACTTCTGAAGACTTGGAATAAAATGTTAAATATTATTATTATTTTGTCAGCTTGATCGCAGGATTATGATCAATAGGCTATTCATGTTTTAACCAACAGGTAAAAACACGACATCCCGAGGGAAGTGTCCTATGAGACAATGTTCTTCTGTAAGTTGTACTGTATCATATAGGCCTACCTTATGATGTTCATATGTCGTTCTGTAACTGGCAAAGAGGAAGAGAAGATCGGCTCATGTGGGCTTGATCTGTATGATCTGCCGCTTACACTGAGGCACTGCAGTAATCTGTCATGGGTCATATTAAAGAGCGACATCTATTGTTTGTATTTTGCTATAAAATTGACTGAATTTGAAAGTTTACACGTTTTTTTCAGATTAAAACTAACAAAGCACAAAGATTATTGCGATTACTGGTTATGTTCATATATATACGGTAAGCCTGAAACAGATCACAGCAATATAAATAAGCAAGGTCATATGCAAATGATTTAATATGAAGCGTCCGTAACGGTCATGTCCGTAACACTTATTATGGTTGTTCAGAGGAACGTAGTGAGGTGATTTGTTACAAAACACTGCTTCATGAAGCATCGAAGCATAAATGAATCAGTGTATCGAATCATGATTCAGATCACGTGTCAAACTGCCAACGGCTGAAATCACGTGACTTTGGTGCTCCGAACAGCAGATTCGATATACTGATTCATTTGTGCTCAGAATCTTCCTGAAGCACTCCAAAAATATTCTCGTCGCTTTATAATATTAATATTGAACCACTGTACTCACATGAACCGATTTAAATATGTTTTTAGTACCTTTATGGATCTTGAGAGAGGAAGTGTCATTGCTCCCTATGGAGGCCTCACGGAGCCATTGGATTTCAACTAAAATATTTTAATTTGTGTTCCGAAGATTAATGAAGGTCTTGTGGGTGTGGAACAGCATGAGGGTAAGTAATAAATGACAGAATTTTCATTTTTGGGTGAACTAACCCTTTAACTCTGTGCACCTTGATGTGAGCTTCAGTGGAAGGTAAAACCGGTTCAGAGGTTGACTTTATCACTAGATCTCACACACTCCACACAGAACACAAGTCTGTGCTGATGAGTGAAAGGATTTAACATAACTCACTGGAATCACCTGACTGTAAGGTGTTTGTAAATGTTTATCCACTTCAAAACAAATACATTGCTCTTCTTAGAAATAGTGCTTTAGCATACCTGCATGGTTGTGCTTTTGAACACAGACCAGCTTACAACTTCATCAATAATTCATATACTGATAATTTACTAATGGTTTGTTCATCATTTTTTCATGATTAACAATTGTTTATTGAGATAATGGTACTAAAACAATTTGGACACAAATAATTAAATGATTTATAAGTGATAAATAATGTATCAACTAATAACTTACTAAACTAAAATAATAACTAATCAACCATCTACTAATGATCTGTTTGATTTATTTCATGATTTACATTTTTTAAGATAACAATTTGAAGACACATTTGTAAGTCATTAGCATACCATCATTTATGAATGTATATCATGTTTTGTAAATGATTTGTTCATTATTGTCTGACTTATAAGTGACTTAATACACTGATAAAATGTTAACATATCACCTATTAATCATTTATGAATGTATAGTCATGTTTTGTAAATGATTAGTTCATCATTAACTTTTTTCATTTATAAATGACTTATAACTGAACTTTATTATAGTGTTACCTTTTTTTAGATTCAAAGTAATTAACATTTCTCAGTATTCATAAGTCAAAAAGCCCTGTATGCTTAATATTTTTTTGTAATCTTTTTTTTTAACAGTGTAACTTTAGATAAAAGAAAAAAGAAAAAAAAAAAAATCTACATAAATAAAGTCAAAATCATTGTTTGTCTAGTTCGTTAGTCATCCACTGTGATCTGACCATTCCTTTTTTTTTCTGAAAAGGTAAGCAGAAAACTTTGAATTTGTAAAATAAAAAGCAAAAGAACCACCAAGCCCTTAAGATTGGAACTGCATGCAAGCCAGTATAATTGATTAGGTAGAGGAGCTATTCCAGACTTGCAAATTCTCCTGTACTCTCACAGTCTCCACTTGGCTTACTTGTATAACACATTCACTCTGTTCGTTTACAATGCAAAAACACTCTGCTGTCAGTTGTCTACGGAAAACTATCCATCAAAGGTGACTGCTGGCAGTCGGACTCTTGTAATGAGTTGTCTTCCTAAACAGCAGTAGTTCAGGACAGATCATTTACAGCAGAGCACACCTCTATCTCCACAGTATAACGGCAAACATTCTGTTGGCACAAATTGACACAGAGTTTGGCTGCTTGAATTTGAAGTTTTTTAATGCATAAATTTGTTACTTTAAATTTGTTATCTCATTATTCATAGGTATTTGTAAGTGAAGTGTAGGTACAGCACATACCTTTTTGAGCAAAGGTATGATGAGCAATTTTGTCTCTTAATTTCTTTCACTGTAAACTGATTTAATTTGGAGAGAAAGATACAGGGGGAGAGGATTTATTGCACCAGATACATGTTACTTTACTCACAGATGATTGATCCAGTTTGGGTTTGCGATCTCTAACCCAGAATAAAACCAACTCCGGAGCAGGTTAGCCGTATAGTTATCATGGCAATGAACACTGCTAAAAAACAATCCACCTTGAGACTGAAAAACCAGAGTTTGCTTAAACTAATCTCTAACTTACCTGGGTAGCAACTGAAACCGGTTTCATGCAACAGGCCACCGATGCTTACCTGGACTGATGTTTATGTTATTTATAGATATCCAGCCTGTTTTCCTGTTAATTATACTAACCTGGACTCTCTGCAAGTTAAGTACATTTTGGTTATCCTTGTTAGCTTATTGGAAGCAGTATCTCAGTTCCCTTTTAAGGGAACAATCCAATCTTTTAAGGGAACTGACGCTGCGTCAAGAATTGACTGTGTGGGAATGCTCTGTGTGATTGCATCATGAACCACATGTGAAATCAGTCCAGTGGCATGACGGAAGGTGGGTGATGGGTCTGCAATAAGAATCTAGTGGCTTGGATCTCGCATTTACAGAGGCAATGCGTAGATTATACTTCAGAGGTCTCCAGCGAGTTCTAGTGTCAGTATCCGCACGGAAACGTTGTGCCACTGGAAGACTCGCCCCCTCCGAGGAGGGTTTCAGAGATGGCAGTTCGGTTGTTTCCTGCCGGTCATCCATTTCAGGGCAGGTTAGGCGTCAGTATGAGTGGGGTACAGCGACTGTGGCGACGGGACGTATGTCTCCGTTCCCTCCTTCAGGGAACGAGGGATACCTGTGTAACCGAGACATTCCCATTCATTCGGTCACGTTCGAAGTACGTCGTACAGACCAACAATTAGGAATCCCTACCAAAGTGCCACAGGAGCTGTCCCCTTCCAGCGTTCTGTGCAAGCATCCTGCACCCCCTTGCCTAAAAGACAGTGGGACAGGGCCAACACAGAGAGTGTCGATCCCTGCTGTTCCCCAAAAACCCATTCAGTGAGACTATTGGATAACATGAAGGCTATAGAATCTAGCAAATGTGTCAGGTGTCACCAGGGATGGACTGGGACCAAAATTCGGCCCTGGCATTTTGGCCCAGACCGGCCCACCACCACATAAGATCACAAATACTACCCGTCCAGGCCTCTTCAAAATAAAGCACAGGGCCTCTTCAGTCATGAAATTATATGTGACCATTCACGGAAAGTAGGGACACAAGTCAGTTCTGGGGCATTTTGAGTTTCAAAGATTTTGAAAGTGTAGTCTCCAAGCTTTCCAACGATGTGTAACACATGGAAATCTGATAATATTTGGAGAAGTTGTGGCCATTTGAAGGTAGGCACTCAAAAAAGCTCAAAGGGCAGAAAATGACCTAAAGATTTTGCAGTTCTCGCCTGTTCTCACCTGCTGGGAGTGACAATAGGGCTCATTTACATCTCATTTAGATAAGCCATACCCCCTGTAAAGCTGCATGGTTGCATAGCAACGACAGACGCAACAGGAAAAATCGGACCGCATACTATTAATAATAAAGGATAATGTGCATTGTAAATGTCAGTAATTTATCTTTTTCGACATTAGAACTTTTTGAACAGGATTCTGTGATAACCGTATAGTCCTGATTTAGACCTCAGTTAGTGGTTAGACCTGGTTTGAGTCAAAGGATTAAAAAAATCCTGTACATTAAACTCTTCAATACTTTTACTTTTGACTTATAACGCACATTTTACGGCTACGGATACTTTATACTTTTACTTATGTTGGAATTTAATCTGATACATTTACTATTACATTAGTAAATCCTTGTTAAGAAGTAGTAACTGGCTAAAATTATTAGCGTCACATTCAATTCAAGAATAGTAAGGTTTACATGAGCTAAGTCATTCACACCAGTCAATTCAAGCAGTTGAAGCGTTATTCAAATTAACATGCTAACATTACCATCTAAAAGCCCATCATAGTAATGGGGGTTTTTGGCAAGTGATACGATGCTAACGATTACAATTAAAACGACAGTCCTGAGCTAGCTAATAACAATAGACACATGAGATAACGTGTAGCCTACGTGTTCTTAGAATGAACACAAAACGACAAACTTTGATGTTTATGGAAACTCACCCCATAAGAAACAGAAAAGATCTTGTTGCCTCCAATGAAATAAGTTGTTCGGGCACACTTTCTCTTTGTCGGGGTCTTCTTTGTGGATGTAACCATCTCCGAAGTTTGTACTATGCATCTGTTTGCCTCTAAATGTCCAATAATTCGCATGTCCTGCCACTCTTTTTCCGCAGCTAAAGAATCCAGCCGTATGTTGTACTTCAAAACATTTTCGGTGTAACGGCCACAGTTCAGCTCGTCTGCGATATTCTTTTCTTCATTAAATTTTGATATCAGCTAGAGCCGGCCAGAGCGCTGCATACTAAGTAGCCACGCTTCCCTTGGAGGGTGGCGGCAATAACAAAAGAAACAAAAGCCGGCGTATCCGATTCCAGTATGGGAATACAAACAGACAATGACACGCCCCTACTGCGAGATAGAATCTCTGAAAAACAAGCCGATTTCAACCTCAAAATGTATGCTTTTAAATAAACCAATACTGCTATCTAAAACACGGAGATGCTTCTTCATGATCTCAACTAACAGATTCTGCAAAAAAACGAAAATCACCAATTTTGAAAAAAAAAAAACGCTTCTTTCTCAGTTTGCTCAATAGTTGTGCTGCCGACTTGTGTCCCTGGTTTCCGTGACGGGTCACATATATATAATTGCAATATAATTTAATTGCAACGTTTTTACAATAATACAACAGATCATAATCATAATATATATAAAATAATTATTTTACTTAGCCGGGAAGATGTAAAACAACTAGCTTAAAGGTCAACTGATTCTTGTTAACTAGCTGCTCCAACCTTTTTTAACACTGACATTATGGCTTTCTATACACGCTCACTTAGCCAAACTGCAATCATACAGTGTATAGCCTGCCTACTTCTTTTATTGTTGTAGTGTTATCATCAACAGTTTGTCCACCACTTGTTTTTGGCTCATTTTTATCAAGGCTTACCGCAGGTTCTTCCCTCATCTCTGTCCCTCTTCTCTTGAGTCTCCTCCTCACTAACACTGTTAATGCCACTGCTGCCAACACCACCACCACTTTCATCAGCCACAGGAGCTGGTGAAGGTTCTGCTACTACCGAAAACATTTGTGTCAATTTGACACATTTGGCAGCATCTGCCTGAAGAGCCTGTTTTTTTCTCTCACGCAACTTCTCTGCACCTCCTTTGCGTTTCTTCTCCATGATAACACTGAAGCTGCGTGCAGGCAGAATGCCCATAGATGGTGCTGTTCAAAGATATGATTGGGCCAGTCCAGTGTCAATCAAGAAAACAACCAATTGGTCGCTGAGCTATGTGTTTCAAGGGCCGTAGGGCAGTTGGCCATCCTCTGCTTGGAGACATCCTTTCCCTTCTGCTGGCCTCCGTAACAGACAAAGAGCTGGTCTGAGGTCCTGAGGCTTTGAGTTCTGTCCATGTACAGTACAGAGAAAAGCCAGGGCTGGGTCTGCCTCCTCCGGGGGCAGTGCTTGCAGGCTCACTACCTGGTCCCTGAAGGGAGTGGTAGGAGCCTTGGACACATAGCCAGGCCATCAACCGGCCCGAACTCTAGGCATGATTCGTTGATCGAAAATGCATGCAGGTCCCCTACCCTCTTGATAGAACCAGCAGCAAAGTCTTCATAGACAGTCTGCTGACCGCAAGGGCTCAAAGGGAGCATTCTGAAGTGCTCAAAGCACCAGAACAAGGACCCAAGAGGGTATGGAGGCAAGTCGAGAAGGATTTAACCGTCTCGCCCCCCTAAAGAACCTGATGACCAGGTCGTGCTTACCAACAAACCTGCAATTGATGTGGTCGTGGTATGCGAATATTGGGGCAGCATGAACTTTGAGGGTGAACCCTTGCTGCAAGAAGGAAAGCACAACTCTGATTAAACATCTTTGGGGGTCTTCTCTGTGAGAAGAACACCACTCGACGAACAGGTTCCACTTCAAGGCATAAGCATGTCTCGTAGATAGTGCAAGTGCCGAAGTGATGGTGTTAAGTACCTCAGGGGGTAAGTCACCTAAAACCTCCACGTCCTGTCCAGGGACCAGACATGGAGTTTCCAGAGGTCTGGACGTGGATGCCAAAGGGTGCACCGTCTCTGAGAAAGAAGGTCCATCCTCAAAGGAATGCACCACGGAGGGGCTATCGCGAGGAGCGTGAGTTCCAGGAACCAGGTCCGGTTGGGCCACTAGGGTGCAAATAGCAGGACCTGCTCCTTGTACTCCCTGACTTTGCACAAGATCTGTGCAAGTAGGCTTACTGGGGGAAACACATATTTGTGAAGGTCCCGAGGCCAGCTCTGTGCATCTGTACTGAGTGTTCCCTCAGACAGGGAGTAAAACAACTGGCAGTAAGAGGTTTCTGGTGAGGCAAACCAAGTCTACCTGAGCCTCTCCGAACTCTCTCCAAATCAGCTGGACCACCTGGGGGTGGAGTCACCACTCTCCTGACAGCGCAGCTTGTGAGAGCTCGTCGGCTACACGGTTAAATGGTGTGAAGTGACCTCAGATGCTTCTGACTCCAAAGGAGGAGATGGCGGGCGAGTTGTGACATGCGACAGGAGCGTAGACCACCTTGACGGTTGATGTACGCAACAGTCGCAGTGTTGTCCGTACGGACCAGCACATGCTTGCCCTGTAACAGCCCTTTCAGGTGGCTCAGGGCAAGGCATACTGCTAGCAACTCGAGGCAGTTGACATGCCACTGCAGTTGGGGGCCCATCCACACCTCTGATACTGCATGCCTGTTGTACGTGGCACCCCAGCAGGTGGCAGAGGCATCTGTGAACACCACAGCATGCCAGGACACCTGCTCTAAGGGCACTCCTGCCCAAAGAAACAAGGGGTCCGACCATGGGCTGAAGGCTTGGCGGCATTCAGGAGTGATTGCCTCTCGGTACGTGCTGCATTGCCACGCCCATGTCGGGACTCGTCCGTGAAGCCAGTGCTGAAGCAGTCTCATATGAAGCAAACCGAACAGGGTTACTGCCGCTGCGGCTGTCATATGCCCCAGGAACCTCTGAAAGAATTTCAGTGGGACCTCTGTGTGCTATCTGTTCGACCAAATCCAACTCCATACCGAGAAAAGAGATCCTCTGCACTGGGGAGAGTTTGCTCTTTTCCAAGTTGAAGGCCCAACTGGCTGAGGTCACTGAGCACCAGGTGCCTGTGTTCGCACAACTGATCCTGAGGCTGAGCTAGAATGAGCTAGTCATCGAGATAATTGAGGATGCAAACACCCTGTTCTCTCATGGGAACAAGAGCTCCCTCCACGACTTTTGTAAAGACACGGGGAGACAGGGCCAGCCCGAAGGGCAGGACCTTGTACTGATATGCTCGACCCTCGAACGCAAAGCGCAGGAATGGCCTGTGTCGAGGGAGAATCGAGACATGAAAGTATGCGACCTTTAGGTTGATCGCTGCAAACAAATCTTGGGGACGGATTCACTCAAAATGCATTTCTGCGTGAGCATTTTGACCGGTAGCTTGTGGAGGCTCTGATTCAAAACTCGCAGGTCCAAGATCGGTCGTAACCCACTGCTTTTCTTGGATACAATGAAGTAGGGACTGTAGAACCCTGACCTCATATCGGCTGGAGGGACCGGCTCTACCGCGTCCTTCGCTAGTAGGACCGCGATCTCCGCACACAAGACATGGGCATCGACAGGTTTCACTGCAGTGAAGTGGACGCCCCTGAACTTGGGGGGATGCCGGGCAAATTGAATCGCATAGCCCAGCCTGATGGTCCAAATGAGCCAGCAAGACAGACTGGGGAGTGCTAGTCAGGCTCGCAGAGACCGTACAAGCGGGACCAAGGGGACCATAGGCATACCTGCAGTGGGGCAGCGAGGTGGAACGCAGGGACGCAGCTCGGGAGGCTCTCTTTGTGAGGCGGCCCATAGTGGGGTCTGAGTGTGCTGTGCAACACCTACCTAGTTCCACGATTGGACAGAGGGCACAGGAGAGGTTTTTCTCCTTCCACTACTCTTTGAGCCCTCTTCGGACCCGGAGATGAAGGAAACTGCTCTTTTTTTGAACATCTGAGCCAGCGGCGGAACAGAAACAAAATGAAACAAGATTTACCACCCGTCCCTCCTCCAGGGGAAGGAGTGATGCGGTCACCATCTCCTGAAGAGCAGTCCCATCCATCTCCGGGTCGCCCGTCCTATGGCCTCTTGCTCTTGGCTTTGCTGCCTTTCTTGGTGGGGGCCTGGATGGGCTGGGCACCCTGCTTGCTACTGGCTCCACGGCACCGCAGGAATGGAGGCTGCTGCCACCCATCTGCCGGCGGCAGATGGGTGGACACAGCAGCTGACCGCCACGGTAGGATGTGGCTGATAGCCTCAGACTGCTTCTGTACAGCGGAGAACTGCTGGGCAAATTTCTCAACCGCGTCGCCGAAGAGGCCGGTCTGGAACATGGGGAAATTAAGAAACCTCACTTTGTCGGTATTCCTCATGTCGGCCAGACACAGCCAGAAATGGCGTTCCCGGACCACCATAGTGGACATCGCACAACCCACTGACTGCGCTGTAACCTTTGTCACACGAAGCGCGAGGTCTGTCGCGGCACAAGGTTCCTGAAGAACCTGTGGATCATGACTACCCTCTGAGGAGGATTGGATCAAGGCAGCGGCACCAGGACTCCGCCCCTTTGCAGGAACTGGAGTCTCGATGGTCATCTTCCCACAATGGATACATGACTCATCCACGAACACTGCCTCAGCATGCTTTAAGCCCAGACACGTGATGCAGTGATTGTGACCATCCCTCCGATTAGGAGACGCTCCGAAAGATCAGGAAATTTATCGAGTGTCGATTAGGAGATGCTCGGGTTTCGATTAGGGGATGCCCCAGGAAGGTAACTTAAGTCAGGTGCGTCTTGGAAAAATCTACCACAGTTTTAACGAGCCAGCCAGGAGCCCAAGGGATCCTCCCTCCGTCGGTGGGGGCCCAGATAGTTTTAAATTTGAGTAAGAGGAACTTGATTATTATTTTTCCTATTTCTGCATTCTGCCAACTTGAAATTTGCAGAAAAGACCCCGATACCCCGATCGACAGAGGGACCCATCCGAGACTGGCTGAAAGGACTTAAGGTTTGAGGTAGGACACAGACTCCAAGTTTTGAACTTGAAATTCTGTCTGATGTTGGATGTTGTTTGTTTTATTTATGTTCTTTGTTTGAAAGTTGTGTTGTGTTGAGCTATGAGTAAGTAAGAGAGACACTGGCTAGGCCCAGTTTTAAAAGGTGTATCCCGTTAGCCTATAGGGATGATGCAATTCAACTGAATTCGCCACAGCGATATCCTTTCAATTTAACAAGATATACTTATGTAAGACATTGTGTAGGAGTGAGATTGAGTGGCCAAATTGAAAAAAAAAAATATTTGAGCAAGATTTTGCAGTTTTGGGGATTGGTTGCACTAAAGCATAGTATTATGATTACAATCCAGACCCATATTTAATGATAGGTCAAACATCCATGTATTTGCTGACTAGACCTAATCTAAGACCATATATTGATAGAAGCACAGGACAATTGGGATTGAATCCTGTCCCTCCTATTCCAGGATATCCCATGATTTGGGCTTGGAGATATAGCTCAGATATTTATCCAGTAAATTGAATTCATAAGATTGATTTTTCCTCTTTCTCTCCTTCTTGCAACGAAGAATTTGCTTATTCTGTCTGCCTTCTTTTTTGCTATTGCTACTGCTCTCGTTGAAATAAGAGAAGAAAATATAAGAAATATATCTTGCTTTTGCTATTGTTTCTGCAAAGAAGTACTTGTTTGCTTAATTAACAATGGGGAATTGCTGTGGTAAAATAAAAACTGAAAAAAACTGAGATCCAGGGTCCTTTGCGAGAATTGGTAGGCCCTCGCCATACAATGCTGCGGGAAAAGAAGAAGTTGGACAGCAGCCAGTGGCTGGGAGCTCTGCAGAACCGTGCTCCAGGAAAGGGGAAGTGAAGACAGAGAGCTCAGATGATGATAATGAGGATGAGAGGCAGAGGCCGTGGCAGGTGGAATGCACAGAATGGCAGGGTTGGGGACAGGTGTAGAATCTGCGGTCAGAGAGGTCATTGGGCTAAGGAGTGTCCGGACAATCCGAACAACTTCCCCCAACAGCAGCAGTACCAAAAAAACTTCTGACAGCAGCCACATCAGATCTATCCGCCACAGAGACAGAACTACAGAGAGCAACAATACACTTCTTCTTTTCCTCCCCCTCCGCCACCACCAAGCTCCACAGCATAGGATGAGGAGGGAGACACTTAAACCCGGACAACAACAGCTTATTCAACTGACTAAAGACCCAAGCTCGAATCCAATGATGACAATACTTGTACAAGGACTTCCAATCTCCATGTTATTGGACACTGGGGCCACAAGATCAACACTTACGGTAGAGACTGCATCTAAATTTGATGAATTGCCACTTTCTGACCAAACTTGTACTACTTATGGTATATCAGGATTAGCACAAATTGATAAAGTGCCAATTCCATTAGCAGTAGTTAATGGGGAGAAAAAGTGTACACATTCATTTCTGATTTCTCAAACATGCCCTTTGAATTCGTTAGGCAGGGATTTGATTTCTAAATTAGGATTAACAATCAATGTTTTCTTGAAAGGAGTTGAAGTGACAACTATGAGTGCTAATTTTGCTCAGATATTACCAAAATGGTATTATAATTGGGCTATAACATTTGACCCATATTCAGAATATAGTTTTATACCTGCTGATTATGAAAAACCATCTCATTTCCATTGCACTTCATGGTTTGTGGGTCATGAGAGAATCTGGTCATGAGAGATCTGGTCATCCGACTTCGGGCCGACGAGCGTTATCAGCCCAGTGCGTGATGGATCCATAGTACGCCAGAATCGATGACAGTCCAGCTCATTGTCACCCAATATCCTATGAAGATTCGTCTGGGGGTATTTAGTGAGATGAAGTTTTATTTTCACCAGCATTCCACTGCATTTACCCCGGCGTCTGTTACGCCTCCTCTGGGAAAGAGGAACTGGCGCACACCAGAGTTCAAAGGGAATGACATTTAAAAATGGTGGTGATGTCCGCTGTCCATCCTGTTGATACTGTATCAAGTTCTTTGCAACAAATCCAATATTGAGCAGTGTGTATTCTTACAAATAATTGACAAAAACAACACAAACAGGACTAGGACCAGCAGACGGCATGCCACACACACTGGCGCCATCTTGAAAACCTTTTAGAGTGTACTCAGCTCTACTCAACTCAGATTTTGATTTATCAGGGATTCCAGAGACTCTCTGGGCAAAAGATAAATTTGATATTAGTCGGATAAAGAATGCAACGCCTCTTGTAATCACACAGAGGGAATTTCTAAAGTTCATGCAGCGATCGTCGAAAAGGGGGCTATTGTGCCTTGTCCAGATTCACCCATCAATTCACCAATACTCCCTGTGAGGAAG
Source organism: Ancherythroculter nigrocauda (assembly GCA_036281575.1). Classification (NCBI taxonomy): domain Eukaryota; kingdom Metazoa; phylum Chordata; class Actinopteri; order Cypriniformes; family Xenocyprididae; genus Ancherythroculter; species Ancherythroculter nigrocauda. The sequence continues at coordinate 27,986,744 of VTFQ01000002.1, read as the reverse complement.
GCATCAGGTGAATGGCATTTTGTGCAGGATTTACGATTGGTGAATGTAGCTGTTCAGCCTCGTTCTCCAATTGTACCCAATCCTTCTATAGTTCTATCCAAAATTCCAAATAATTCCACTTACTTCTCAGTGGTCGATTTGGCAAATGCATCTTTCTCAATCCCTGTCCACCCAGAGAGTAGATTCTGGTTCTCATTCCAATTCCAGAATAAGCGCTGGACTTGGACTGTAATGCCGCAGGGATATACATAATCTCCCACTGTTTACCGAAGAACTTTCCAGGAATTTAGAAAGTTTCATCCCACCAAAAGGTAGTATATTAATTCAGTATGTGGATGATTTGTTGATTTGCTCTCCAAATAAACCCTCCTGTGAAGCTGACACACGTGCATTGTTGAATTTCTTGGCAGAAAATGGACATAAGGTGTCCAAAAATAAGTTGCAGTTAGTAAAACAGGAAGTAAGGTATCTTGGCCATCTTATCTCAGCAAATGGCCGAGCTTTAGGCCTAGATCGAATTGAATTCTGAAACCAATTACAAAATCGCAGATAATGACATTTCTAGGGGTGATGGGATACTGTAGACCATGGATCCAAGATTATGCTGAGATCTCAAATCCCCTTCTCATGGCAGCTCATAAGGTGAAGAAAATGACAGATCTAATCACTTGGACAGACAAACGCCAAATTGCATTTGAGAAGTTGAAATTATCATTGACCACTGCACCCAGCTTAGGGCTGACTGATTATACAAAGATTTTTGAATTATTTGTCTCTGAGAAAAAGGGATTCATGTCTGCTGTTTTAACTCAGTCTCATGGTGACCATCGACGTCCGATCGCATATTATTCAAAACAATTAGACACTGTCACAAGAGGAATGCCACAGTGCCTACGTTCTGTAGCTGCCACGACTTGATTTACAAGATACAACTTTATCCAATCCTGAACTGATTTAATAGGTGGATAGGTTGTGTCTCCGGAATCCACATACGGGATTGCTTTCAACTGCATATGCCATTTGTACTAAATTTGAGATAGTTGAAACTGAATGTTTACCACAACATAATTCAGCTCAAACAGCAGAACTCGTAGCACTCACATGTGCATGTGAATTAGCTAGAGGCCGTTCTGTCACAATATATACTGACTCATGTTATGCTTTTTGGTAATAATTTTGCCGATTCCATAGCGAAAAACACGGTACTGACAGGACACGTGCAAACTGAATTTATAGGTTTTACATCCCTTGCTACCGATAGCACCCAGCTACCACCGTCATTAAGCAAGGTTCAGAGACTGGGTACTGACCGTGAGTTGAAAATTTGGTCCGAGAGGGGTGTAAAAGATGACGAAGGTGTCTGGAGAGATACAGAATCAAGTGAGCCATTTCTGCCTAAACAGCTGTGTCCAAATTTTGCAAATTGGGCTCATGGGGTAGATCATGCCTTGAAATTGGCTATGAATGATTTGATCAGTACTTCCTGGGTGGCTCCAGGATTTACAGCAGTGGCAGAGAAATTTTGCCAGAATTGCCACATCTGCGCAGCAAATAATGTGGGAAAGCAGAGTAAATGGATTGTTTCCTCTGCTCACCCTGTACCTGAATTTCCCTTTGAGCACATCATGATGGATTTCATTGAATTGACACCATGTCAAGAGTATAAGTGTTGTCTTGTAATTGTTGATATGTTTTCAAAGTGGGTTGAGTGTTTCCCAAGCAGAAAAGCTGATGCTGCGGCTGTAGCAAAAGCTCTGATACGAGAGGTAGTTCCCAGATCGGGAGTGCCTGGAAAATTGTCTAGTGACAATGGAACTCATTTTGTAAGTTCAGTTATGACTGAATTAGCAAGAGGACTAAGAATAAATTTGAAAACACACTGTTCCTATAGGCCACAGAGTGGAGGCCTGTTGAGAGGTCTAACCAAACAATAAAGAATAAATTGTGTAAACTCATGGCAGAAACTGGAATGACATGGGTCCAAGCCTTACCCATTGTTTTGATGGCCATGAGAGCCCGAAAAGGGGCAAGAACAGCCCTCAGCCCACATGAAATTCTTACAGGTCATCCCATGTGAATAGGAATTGAACCTCCTCCCCAGGAGGGTTTGGTGGGGGTAGATGAGCAAATGAAAAAATAGATGTTATCCTTAACCAAAACTATCAAAATAATCCATTTGCAGGTTAAAGCTGCTCTGCCACTTCCAGGTGTTGGACCACATCACTCTTACGAGCCAGGACAGTGGGTTTGGATCAAAGATCTCAGGCAAAAGGCGTGGAGCAACCCAAGGTGGCTAGGGCCATACAAGATCATTCTAACAACAAACACCGCAATCAAGGTCGCTGAACGTAACACCTGGGTTCACGTGTCACATTGTAAGCCCCACCAACACGCAGATTCAAGCCAGAAGTAGAGGAAATCAGGGCGTACTAGTGACGATCCCTCCTCTGCCAACGAAGGAAAGACCTTGCTATGGCTCACAAAGAGTCATCAAGGTAAAGATGGAACGCTTCAGACATCTGTGGGGCCAGTGGGATGATCAGCGCACCTGGGAGTGGCTCTGGGCCAAAAAAAATGTTTAAGTGTAGCATTTGTGTTATTGCATTCATAAGTGTGGTGATTTTGTTTTTGCTTTTGCTTCTGTTTGAATTTTCTACAGGGAGTGTCGCAGGTAGAGGGAAAAGGGAGGTGATGTCAGTTCCTGTTCATCATGACCACTCATCTAACATGAACCAGCACCATTTTGGGTTGAATATGTTTTGGAATTATGTTAATTACACAGCCAAACAACATGCACCTAACAAAAATTGCTATGTTTGTGCACAGGCCTCCTTCTCTGCCACATACCCATATCCATTGTCTCCAGAGCCGGTAGAAGGTCATGAATTAAGGTGTATTATGATTCGTATAGTTGGACCGGGGTCGGAGTGTTCCCAAAAGATCATCCGAAGGGGAGAACTCCTTGAGTGTGAGAACGTGACCTCTGCTTCGCCAATCCTCTCACTTAGCAGTGGAGGAAAGAAAAAGATTTGGCCTAACCCTGGACAAAAATGTAAAGAATGTTACCGATCTCGAAAGGGGGTTAATTTTATGGGGATTCTTGAGGGGTGTAAAGCCGAGTTCAGACTGCACGATTTTCAAAGTAGTCGGGTCACTGTTCTTTTCACACTGCATGACTATCTTGGCCAGCATTTAGTCGCTGCTGTGTTCATACTGCACGATGGATCGGCGATAGAAGGTTTCACACTGCATGACTTTACAAAAGGAAGAATCGCCGACAACTCTGTCTGGCACGCAAACTACGTTTCACAACCAAACACACGCGAGATGTGACAAGGAAACGACGCGATATCACGCGTGCAAGACCGGAGTTATTATTATTATTATTAAAAATGGTAGCCCGCAAGAAGCTTGCAATACGAATTGCCTGTGCGCTTTTTTGCAGCGAAAACAAGAAAAAGAAAAGAAGAATATGGAGGAGGAAATGGTTGGGGAGACTGTGGATTGTGTGTTCTGCAACAAAAGTTGGAGGTAAATAAATAACTTTTCAATGTGCTGCTGTTGCGGATGGTCAAGCAAATGTTTGTGCTTTGTTTCTGTTTGATATAATTGTAATGTTTATCTGAAACGAAGCCATGCTTGCTGATATTGTGGTCTATAACTCCTCCCCGAACTCCCCGCTGCTCTGTATCTTGCTCTCTCATTGGCTGTCGGTCATCGCCGATGTAGTTTTCAGTCAGAGCACTTTTCACACAGCAGGATTTTGAATCACCGTCAGGTCCAGATATTTAGCATGCCAAATATCTCACGGGTGTCGGCGACTCGTTGGCGATTCTCTCAGATTGCGTCTTTGCTCATTCACACTGCGTGATAGTCACTCGCGTGAACGAGCACCGATTTGCCTGTGATTTCGGGCATTTGTCGGCGATTTCTCAAAACCTGTCGGCAAGCCAAAATCGGGGCTAAAATCGTGCAGTCTGAACTCGGCTTAAGGTAACCCATAATGTAAGTTGCGACGATCCCACTGGGATGAGTGATCATATAACGTGCACTTTTGCATGTCAGTCATGTGATGTTTAGTTTCATTGTCTTGTTCTCCCTTATAAAAATAAGTTTATTCAAGTGTGCTATTAGTATGCTTCTTTTAAACTAACAATAAGAAAGTATACTGTCAGTCTACTTTTTATATACCTCTCAGAAATATACTTAAAATTGCACCCAAATCTACTTGACTTAAACTGACAGAAAAGTCTATATTTGGTCTATACTTGTACTCAATCTTTTGATTGAGATATACTTAAAAGTATAATTAAGTATTTCAAGTATACTTGGCTTGTAGTTGTGTTTAATCTTTTGATTGAGTGGCCTATTAAATACTTTTTTCCCACATAGTTTTACATACTGTTTTATAAACTTACATTGTTTGAAAATATTGATTTATAAAGAAAACAGATATGTTCCTGATTCTGAGTATCTGAATTTTTGTGTAGGCTTTAGTCCATAGGCTATAGAATTTACTTCAAATCTACTTAACTCTTTCCCCACCATTGACAGAATTTTCAGGCTATCAGTGTTTTCACTGTTATATGGTAGGGGGGTGCTATGACACATATTCTGAAAGAGTACAGAATCTCTTGATCAAAACACAGAAGAAGAAGCTGAAACTTTAGCTGTGTCCAAAAACTGGAAAATGCTGCCTTCAGAGGACACATTTCAATGTAGGAAGGCATCAAAGCACGTCCGAATCCAATGTTAGCTTCACTTCCTGTCTCCTGAGATACCTTCATCTGATCATTTTTGAAGGCAGCATAGATGTATCCTTCGCTGCCTTTGATATCCCACAATCCTGTGCTTTACATTCTGTGACAGTTGAGCTAGAAAAATAAAGATGGCATCCGAAAATTGCGTTTGCTGGTCAGTTTGTGTAAATGTACGTTTTTGACCAACATTTTCCACTTTTGATGTCATTTCTAGTGAGAAATTACTACTGTAGTAATTAAATATTTGTTTAGTTCCCACCAAAGCTCACGCTATTTTGCGATAGATCAATAATCTGTTATGCTGCCTCAGAAGTCTGTCTGAAATCAGTTTCGTGAGGTGCCTTCATGCACAAACGCTGCCTTATAAGTCATTTCCTGATAGGGCAGCGAGGCAACAAGTCAGCTGCCTAGGTTTTCAGATGCAGCCAATGACTGAAGATTGCTTACGCAAATGTGAAATAATGTGATCATCAAAATTGAACAGCATGTAAATCAAAACTGCCTAATGTTACTGAATGAAATGTCAACCCAGGACGAGCTATAGGAATGTGAAGCTTTGGGGGTGTTGATGGACTCGATCTACTGTTTTGATCAACGTTCTGAATTCCTACCGTATGTAGTCTTTGACAAAATGCAATTTTCTCTGCTTTTTGTTTAAAATGTTATTTATTTATTTATTTTTTATTTTATTTTTTTACAAAAATGAAACACATTCAAGTGTTGATAAAAAAAAAAGGATTCATGAAGCTAGAATGGCCCACGGGCTGGCAGTTTGAGACCACTGGGCTAAAAGAGTTTCTCACAGTATGTGTTACTTTTCCACTTCTTTTTGTAAACAAAAAGTTTATATATATATTTTAAGTTGCTTTGTATTATCGGTTATTTTCAAAGGAGTTCTGACTGTCAGTGGTTTACGGTTATTATCAAAGAATTGAATCCTCACTATAAAGAGACAGTACTGGCCTAGATTCAGACACTTAAATAGTTCATAGAGGAAGAATAGTGTGTTAGCACATTCAAAGACTGTGTATGTGCAATTTTGCTAAAATAAACATATTGTTATTTTTGCGATACATAGCTTGCTCATAGAACATTGTCCCTTTTTATTTAAGCCTAATCATGCATGACCCTAAAATTTTTTTTGGACATTTAAACCCCTATAACAGTTGTCTGAATGTCATTGTGTTAGATACTAAATGATTGTCTAATGTTTACTAATGTTGTAAAATCCTTGGTTAATTTTGGAACAGTTTCTAAGCATCAGACATTCTTTAACGTCATTGTTACAACAGTTCTTAAACATTTCTTATACAAGCACTCATACTGAACTTGAAAAACATTTTATCCACTGTAGAATGCTTGTGACAAACACTGAAAAGCACTAATAGCATATTTAACAAGAGTGAGGTCTTTGCTCAAAAGGGAATCAGCAGGTGGTTTCACTATGACCATCCACAGTCACGGCACAAAGAGGGAATATACTCAGATGATGTTTAGATTACAGAAACACAAAGACCTGTGGATCCAGTGGCTCTTTCATAAAACCAAAACATTATTAGCAATGTAGCAATCATGAATAATGTCAAAGCAAGAAGGTGGAAAAACATCTAAATTTACATGTAAAAAGGTAGTGTTGATTATTCTGTACTGCATTTTTTTCATGAGACATTTCATTGAAACGCCTGCCAGGTTTCTTACAGGTGATATGGATTCTGTCATAACAATATTTTTACCAGAAGGACATTACTTTTGATTTTGAAGAACTGTCCATATGACATATTGCTGTGTAATGATTTATTCATGTTTATTGTCATGTACGGTGGCCAAGAGAGCTCAATATGCTGTGACTGAAGAAAACACATGCATTATGTACATTTGCAGCACGTGTGTTGTCAAACTGATGTTTTCTTAATTTGCTGGTGTTTTTTTTTTTTTTTTTTTTTTTTTCAGTTGCAGTGCATTGGGCTTAAATTAACTAAATTATTATTAATATTATTTATTCATTTATTTTGTCCATGTCACAGTTATGTTCAGTTAGTTTAGTTTCATTCATGAAATGTGTTCCATTTGTTCTAGTTTCCCGCCACTCATCAGTCACTTTTAGTCTTTTAGTTAATCAACACTAGATCCACACAACAACATCAACAATCAACTAGTCTTTTAGTTAATAACACTAATTATCACAGCTGTTCATCTTTTAGTTAATCATCACTGTGTATTTAAGTTCCACCCTTTGTTCTGTTCAGTGTCCAATATTGTTTGTGTTTGACACACTGTCTTGCATGTTGGCTCTCTAGTTCAGGGGGTTTCAAATCTGTCCTGGAGGACCCCCAGCCCTGCACATTTTGTATGTCTCCCTTATTATGTCTCAAAAATGTCACTTAATGAAACCCAGCATTCACCTTTGACTGACATCTTAGGTTTCACATCATTAGACAGTATTTTAATGACTGTCTTTAACAAAAAGGATCTTGAGCAACAAAATGTTAAAATTATCCAAAGACCCAACCTAACGTTCTCTTTCAAACAATCGCTCAGATTCTCACTATGGGAATGATATAGCAGCTTCCGAAATGCATGCTTTCTGAAGCCGCTGAACAGACCCGGCAAGAACAAAAGATAACCTTTCAATTCTCCAAAGAGCAAACATTAAGAACTGCATGAGCCATAGAAGGCACAGTGACATCCAGGTGGTAAAATCTGATAAATGTATGAGGGGAAGCCCAGCTTGCCGCAGCACAAATATGTCCCACTGAAATCCCCTTGAACAATGCCCACGAGGTAGCCATACCCCTTGTAGAATGAGCCCTTAAGCCCACCGAGGAATGAAGACCCATAGATGTAAAGGCCAATTCAATCACCTCCACCTTCCAATGGGAAAGGCGCTGTGAGGAGATACCCTTACCCTTACATTAAGTGGCCCTTGAAACGATTAACTGATCATTCTTCCTGAACGATCATGTCCTGTTTCCATAAAAGCTTAACGCTCATACAGGACACAAAGTGTGCAATTTCTGCTCCTCCTCTGAAGAAAAAGGAGGGGGGTAAAAGGCACACAACTTCAAAGCAGAGCAGTTATAAACTGAATCACTGACTTTGGGAACGAAAGTCGGGTAACCTTGCTGTCCCACTGAAACTCCCTCGAAGCCTACATGACAAGCCGAAATAGCAGCCAGGTAAACTTTAATAGTAGAAAACACTTTCCCATTGTTCATTAAGCTTTGTTAAAAACAGGGTACATCACTCACCACCCACTGAAAGGGAATAACTCCTTTATGAGTATACCAGTCCTCAAACACATGCCATTTAAGGCCATACAGTGAGCGTGTTGATGGGGCTCTAGCGCTCTGGATAGTATTTACTGTATAACCTCCTGCAGAAGCCCGAGTGCATTTAAATGGAACCCTTCATAGGCCAGACCAAAAGATCAAACCGTTCCGGGTGTGGGTGAAATATCTGCAGTGGGATTGCGTATAGCAACATGTTTGGCCACAGGTGTGCCAGCTCATCCAAACACAAAGGCAAGAAATACAACGGATACTTTGCATTTTCCTGCAAGGCTAAGAGATCTATGGCAGCCTTGCCATACATCCCCCAAATCTGATCCACCACCTGTGGGTGAAGCACCCATTATCCGTATAATGGGTTGCCCCTTGAAAGGAGATCTGCCCCTACATTCAGGACTCCTGGTACGTGCATCGCACAGTGAGCTGAAGTGCCCCAGACAATCAGTTTGCACGCTAGATTGTGCAATTGCAACAAATGCATTCCCCCTTGGCGACTGATATATGCCACCACAGTCGTGTTGTCTGTCCTGACCAGAACATGAAACCCTTCCAAGAATGGGAGAAAATATGTCAGGGCCAGAAAGAGTGCCATCAACTCCAACATATTTATGTGAAGTTTGCGAAGCTGGGGTGTTCAGCCATTTACTGATCTGCCTTAAAAACAGCCCTCCAGCCCCCCAAGGGAACCCCAGTCTAGAATAAACAGGGGTCTCTCCACTGATGAAGAGTATTCTCACTCTGTGAGCGAGGTGCTGACGAGAACATCGGTGCTGTTACCCATCGCTGGACGTCTCTCATTTTCAGCAAGCCCAGCGGGACCACGGACAGCATCAAAGCCATCATGCCCAATAGGCGGCGACAGGTCCTGAACAATATCAAGTTCCCCTGTGAAACTGAGCAAAGCACTGGAAAAATGTCATTATCCTCTGTAGGATTATTCCCGAACAAAGCTCACCAAATTACCACAAACTCCACATTCCAAAGATCAAAGAGTCAACTCATTCCCTTACTGAACCATTTGTGAGCCATAAAGTTGGACCTGGAAACTAAAATGGCTGATCGAAGATGGCCCATCAATGTCTGCTTAATTACAAATGCATTTGATTGTAGTAACAGAGCAAAAGATCAAAGAGACTCTCTTTCACTGTGTTGACTTTAAGAAAACACATGGATCAGCAAACACCAAGGTGTAAATTCACGGTTATCAGAAAACTCGGCCCTGCGACACATCTTGAGGTGAAGATCACAGCAGGGCACCATGGGAATCACCCACAAGAAACTTTCCCTCTGCCCAGCTTTGCATTTCAAAAGACATTCCAAAGTTTCAGAGACAATTTAGAATATAGCTGCAAGCAGCAATTCGGGGCCAAGCCCCAGAAGGGGCAGTAGCGCAATACGGAGCAGGAAGAGCAAAAACAGCAGAAATTGAATGTACATGCAAAACAGTTGGTTCAGAAGGACAGGTGGAAATGAAATGAAAATCAATAGAAGTTCAGAGAATGAACACTGAATGAACTAAAAACACTTGTATCTCATTGAAGAGGAATAAAGATAAGTACAATGCTTATTTGGATAAAAAAGGTATCAAAATGACTTATTACACCTAATTGTATAAAGGCACCCCACACGGGATTCAAACCCACAACCTCCGGGTCCAACGTCCATTTTCCATCTCATTGCACCACTGTGCAGGTGAATGGTGGCACACCTGCCGAAGTTCATTAGTTCATGTGAAAATGAACTCAAAAAGAAGAATTTTTATAAAACTGCACTGAATGTTATATTTAATAACTACTTTAGATCATTCTGCAGCTCATCATGTTGTAGCGCAATACAGAGCAGGAAGAGGAAAAACAGCAGAAAATGAACAAACATGAAACAGCTGGTTCAGAATTACGGGTGAAAATGAACTCAGAATGTACATAAGCTTAGATGAAAATGAACACAGCATGAAACAAAAAGCATTTATTTCTAATCCAAGAGGCAGTAAAGGAATCAAAACACACTATTTCATAAAACCACTCCACCTGGGATTTGAACCCACTATCTTTGGGTACAGGGTTCTTCAGATAACTGGCTTTACATATTGAGCTAGTTGAGGATGCACATTCAACAGGCTGTAGAAGAGAACTTTTAGTGTAACAAAGAATTCACAAAAAAAGCATTATTTAGCATGCTAACCATATTAGCATGCTAAGCTAACTTAATGCTAATGAAGCTCATGGTTAACTTGATAGCTGAAGAGACACATTAAAGAGAATGACAACTGGTTAGCATGCTAAGCAATTAGCATGCTAAGCTAACTAGCATAAGACAACAAACACAAGCAAGGTCACATTCAGAGATGAATATCTCGGGAATGGTAGTGAATATCAAAAATCCGTTCAGTCATTTATATGCGGCTCGGTCCAAAGATCATCTGAGCTGATTTTGGACAAAATTGACCAAAATTTGTGGGAGGAGTAGCGAAAAAACTGTTTTTGATTTACTTCAATATGGCAGACAGGTACATTTAAGGAAAATGACAAATGACACATTGTCGGAATCGGCATAAGCCAGGGAACAAAATGACATAAAGCAGACAAATGTTGGATAATGTTTTCAAAAGTTATAAGCAATTTTGCAAAAATCATTATATCTGTGGAACACTAGGTGGCGCTGTGCTGAAACTTCTCATGTACCTTCAGGACCCTCTGATGGTCATATGTACCAATTTTTGTGATGATATGTCAAATTGTTTAAAAGTTATTGCAATTTATGACAAAATTCAAAATGGCGGACACGTGGTTCATCCGATGTTGACAAATTCGATATCCTCGGATTTGGCATGGCACAGGGAATCCATAGACACCAAGATCTTGTTTTGATTGCTCAAAGTTTGGCTGAGATACAGCCTCTATAGCAATTTTGGGTCAACCTTGTTAACTTTGTGACATCATAACTTTTGAACAAAGATGAATAAAAAAAATCTGTTCAGTCATTTCTGTGCAGCTCAGACCAAAGATCACCTGATCAAAGTCTGGACAAAATTGACAAATTTTGAAGGAGGAGTAGCGAAAAAACGGAATACTGTACTTTTCAAAATGGCCGCTACTGTAATGGGCGGAGACTTAATGTAAGAATTTGAATAGAATCAGCATGAAGAGACGAATCATGTACTAAATTGTATTTTTCTAGAGCAAATGGTTCAAAAGTTATAACCTTTAGAATGTTGAATTTTTGAACTGGTGGTGGCGCTATAGAGTTGGTCCTAGAGACTCCAAAATTGGTCAGATTTCTAGACATGACCATCACTAGAAGTGTGCCAAATTTCATCATTTTCTCATGTTCCGTTGATAGGGCTGCCATAGACTCCCATTCGGAAGAATAATAATAAAAGGGAAAACGTACAATTACAATAGGGGCTACAGCCCCTTCGGGGCTTGGCCCCTAAAAAATACTGCCAGAGATATGAACTTATCACCAAAAGCAGTCTCTAACATATCATATGTATTAAGCATGTCTTATTTTGTTCATGGAACGTATGTAATTCTTTCTGTGTGTTTTAAATATTGATTACTGGTAAATTTGAAGAAAATCTACCTCAATTACAGAAAGTGTGTACTGTTTGGTATGGTTGTGATGGATGAATGTTTTCCAGTATTTTGACGCAAAATTGATTTATGTAAGATGTATGACTTTTGAACCAGCAAAATTAACTTCTCAAAGTTCTGACCAAAATCCCTAAGTTTGAGAACAAAGGACTGTAAGGACAGTATGCTAATTGCATACAAGGACAGGAGAAATGGGCGTGGGACCCCGCCCAAAACAGGACCTGATTGGCTAAAACAATCGGAAAGGCGGAACTAACAAACCGTTCAAAACTCAATACCGCGCATTGTGAAAGTGCTGGCTTTTTGGCTTTCTGCTTTTGCTTTTGCACTTCGTCTTGGCCTTCGCTGAGGCGGTGGACCGAACATCGTCCTGCCTGCAAGCCAAACCACTTCAAGACTCACTCAAACCCCTGCAAGAAACTTCGTTGAACTTCGCAGCTGAGGACTCACCAAAAGTCCTTTGTTTCCAGCAACTCCTCGAGACGCAGAGAGACACTCACGCAGCAACGCGTAAACCCTGCTATTCAACGAAGACTCTGCAAAGCCAACTTCTTCCCCACGGACGTCGTCCTTCAGAACTCTTGACTGAGCCACGCGCTTCCTTCAACTCCATCACGAAGGGAACACGCGCTTAACACTCTGAGGTCTGAAAACGCGCCGGCGCGTTTTGCAGGTTTTTTTTCACATTGCAGCAAAACAGACTTAAAATACTCCGTCATTTTTTGTCATAGAGACATAAGTAATATATCAATTGAAACTATAAAATATCTTCTTTTATTTGTATACACTCAAAGTAAAAACACAATGTTGTGCCTTTTGTAAAATAAAGAAAACTAACATGATGCGTGATTTCTCCTCTCCCTCTGAATGAAGTCCAATCTGATAGTTCTCAGAAAATGAACTGTAACTTAGTGAATACTAATCACAGAAAAATTAAACTTATGTCTAAAAAAACGTTAAGATGTCAGGTTTTAAATCATGTCAAATCGAAAACAAACCTTCTGTGTTTATGTAATCTGTATGAAAATAGAGCCATGTCAGAAGTCCGTGATTCAGCTCATTATCCGCTAATGCGGCCACGCCCACAGAGCCAGCGCTATTCAGACGCAAATTCAGAGGCAATACATGCATTCATCGTCTCAGTCGTGTATTTATTGTCTTGAAAAGTGTTTATCTGGATGTAAAAGTCATGGTTAGCGAGCTCTAGAAGACATGCAGTTAGTTCCTGTTTTCTTTTCTTCTATAGATGAATTTTAGATGAGTTTTTGTTTCTTTAGCGCCCTCCGGCTGCAGTATGAATTGGAAACTCCATTCATGGAATAGCCTCTTCTTCTTGTAGATGAATTTGTGGACTAAAAATGCACAATTCATCAAGTATGAATTGAAAACACCAGCGCTCATAGTAATGACAATGAATATTAAATAAATATAACTCCTCTGTATAGAAAATTGACATAAGCATATGAGAATCCAATATTTCTCCAAATGTGCATGCTTTTAAACTAAAAGCCTATATTCAGACTCTTTGCATCACAGAAATACATTATATTTTAAAGTATAATATAAAACCATTACTTTATATTGTAATAATATTTTTCTGTATGTTTCATATATCATGATGAGCTTGAGACATCACAGAAGGTTTTTTTCACAGCCTACCTGACTGAAATGCCTCATTAATATGCAAGTCATTTCAGCTCATTACTATCTAATTCTTTTGTCTTCTCAGGTGAGAATGGCCCATTATTCAGTGGTGATTCACGCCTCCACGCATACTGTGTTTCTTGGCAAAAAGTGTCTTACAAAAACTAAATCAATATATTGTTTTATATGATGTAGTAGGCAGTATAATTTTTACATAATTTTGAAGCAAAAACTCTAGTTTACAACCTCCAATACCCTAAAGTATTGTAAACACAGATTTACTATACTTTTTTGGCCTTATTTCAGTGACTTAAGTTTTTTGTTTTTGCAATAACCATGCATAAATGTTATTCCTTCAAAAACACAAACATGTACATACATGTTCCTTACATATTATTGTAGCCTAGTTTGTGCTGAATACAGTGTAATGACACTTTTTCCATTAATATGTTTATGAACAACTGAAAAAAGCACAAATGTCAGGGCATGTCAAAATTTCTCCAGGCCCCAAATCAGCTTCAGACTCCAGAGGGTTAAAGGAGCAGCCAACGCAAGTAACACAGGTCTCCTAATTTTGCTGAGCTGGTGCAATTTTATTAAGCAAATGAAACTATGGTTGAATTGCTAGTGTATTAATTCTCTCAGGTTACGGTCAGAGCAACTTGTTAAAAGCTAAACAACTGGGGAATCCATTCACCTCCAAACAATAACCTCACCATTTCCCTGTAACTGAATGAATGGGTGTGTGTGTGTGTGTGTGTGTGTGTGTGTGTGAGTATATGTTTTTCTTTAGATTAGTTTGTGCGTAGTAGATTTAGTTCAATAAAGTCTTGTTTGATTTTCCATACATACAGTGTCTTGTGCTGTGCTTACCAAATTGCTGCCTTAAACAAAGATCATGCTACTTGCTCATAATCATAATCATAATTATTAATCATAACAAAATATTATTACTGTTGGCCACAGAATAATAATTTTGTCCAGAATTGGTAAAAATACTGTAACCTCAATTTTTCGGTGGACGAATAATTGATAAAGTGTTAAATATTGATTCTGAATCATTCACGGTGAATCCGGTTCTTATTAAATGTAATTTAATTACATTTTGATTCGATATTTGGGTTTGATTCCTACACCTCCTTTCCAAGAGTATTCCACAGAGTCTATCCATAAGTCTAGATACTCTGTCTCCTGAGATGGAATCAGCTGGCTTTTGGCATAGTTGATTCTAAACCCCAGATTTGTTAGATAAGACATGAGCGTCTGTGTCCCATTCAGCATGCTCCCCCGAGTGAGCGTGTATCAGATAATCATCCAGATAAGCAGATATTCTGAGCCCCTTGTGTCTCAGTGGTGATAACGCTGTCTCTATGCACCTGCTGAACACATGAGGAGCTAGGCTGAGCCCAAATGGAAGAGTAACAAATTCGTACACTTCGCTCTAAAAGGAAAACCTGAGATATTTTCTGTGCACAGTAACGGACGTTTGTGAACTGAAGCAGCGCAGAACAGGAGCTGAAGGAAAGTCTTTATGGGGAAGAGAACAAGAATCCTGTTTTCGGAGATCACAGCCATCACAGCCATATATATATATATATAGGGAGGGGGTAGGCTCCTTGTCCTGATTGGTCTGTCTTTCGAACAGATGTGGTGTAATTGGTTCTTCCATAGTCTATCATGCCTGGGGGCATTTCCCATAGTGAGAATGAGTGATTGTTTGAAAGAGAACATATCCTACACACAAAAACCCTGATGAAGTTCACAAGTTCCCACAAAAATCTTTATATAGTGATATAATATCTATACAGTACACAGCATAAATGAGTACACCACCTCTGAACAAATACAAAAGATGTATTTTCTTAATGATTCCTAATACAATTCATGGAAATATGGCAAAACTGAAATGTATTAAACACATACTTAATAAAAAACACATAAATATATATCATTAATATCTGTAAAATAAGTAAATTAGCCAATTTTGTTTAAATGAAGGATTTAGGGCTGCCCTCAACTTAAGAATTTTCTGGTCAAATAGTAGTTGTTCATTTTAAGCGATTAGTCGACTAAGTGGATGTCCTGCCTGATGTACTGTAATTACCACAAAGATCACTTCACCACTTCCTGTGGAATTTTTTTCCTGCGACTAAGCTACTAATAAAATGTTGGTCGACTAAGCCTCTTCTCATCGACTAACGGTTAGTCGACTATTAGGGATCAGCCCTAGAAGGATCGCAGAAATGAGTAAACCCTATATTTAATTCAACAACTATATAATATTCTAGCACTTAGTATGTCCTCCATAATTTTAAGTATCATAATTTTAATTCACCTTGGGAGAATGCATATCGTCAATGCCCATCAATGCAGGGAATGACGAGAGAGCAGCATCTTCTGCTTCAAGTTTTTGTATTGCATAACATGGTGGTGTATGAATTCATGACAGCAATGATCAAGCACAACTCCCACCTTCTGCACTCATGCATCCCTATATAAGAGCTTTAATACCACTGAACTTCACTGTGGGAACCAGGCACTTCTCATTGTACTCCTCCTCTAGCAACACCATAACATTTCGGATGCTGTTAGATCCAAAATGATTGACTTGATCTCATGAGACCAGAGTATGGATTCCCAGAAGTCTTTATTTTCTAAATATGGGCCTTGGAAAAAGCTAATTGGCTTTATTTTGCTTTGGCTACAGTGGGTAGTTCTAATGTGGACAACAACCATATCACTTCTGCAAGCTGCATTTTACTCTGTGAGACAAATAGTCACTCTTTTCATAGCTTTTGCTGGCTCTGAGACACTCGCTTGGGATTTCTCAGGCTCGTTGTCAAGCAAAAAAAAATCAATCATTATTAAATGAAAGCTTAAAATGAAGGCCTGATTATTTCAGGGGCCTTGTCACACGTCCATTGTTTTTTGATTGTCTGTGTTACCTTTGTTATATTTTCACACTTAAAGGCCAGACAGGGCAGAGTAAATGTAACTCTTGTTCATCCTCTGAGGAAGGAAGCACAGAAAGAGTGATGACCTGTGCTCTGAATGGAATGGAGAGGACTTTAGGCACATAACCATGCCTTGGTTTGAGGATGACCTTGCAGTCGCTGGGCCCAAATTCAAGGCAGGAATCACTCACAAAGAGCGCTTGCAAGTCCCCTACTCACTTAACTCACAAAGAGAACTGATCCGACTGCCAGAATATAAAAGCAGTGAACCCCAGACATCGATCAGTCTCTCAGACTGGTCTCTCGAACGAGAAAACCATCCTCACAGAGCGGGCATGCTCTTTCCCAACTCAGAGTTTGTCTTGACTGTCACCATTGAAGTTAGCCGGCAATTGGTGGCATGATCCCTTATGTCAGAACCTTACATCAGCAGATCGACAGGCGGATCCTCCAATCGAAATTCACACCTGAAACAGACAAAGTATACACAGACACTGTTTTATGGTTCGTAATTAAACACCTTTACCTTATTCTTTATTACTCACTTATTACTCAGGTTAGGTAAGTCAAATCTGATCTAAATTATAAGCACTTTAAAATACTTACAATCAGACAGAAGACTTCTCTGGTCTGTTTCAGACTCAATGACTTGAATTAATGCCACGTGAGACAGAGTTTAGTTATAAAGTTATAAGTTCATTTATTTATTATAATTAGTATTTCTAACAGTGTATTTTACAAACACTCTATACAAATATTAAATAAAGTATAAATATCAAAAATATAAATATAAATATCTTCAGTATAGGCAATATCAGTGATGGAGGCAATATCAGCAATGGTTCTGGTGCCAGAGAAGCTCTTCGGGTGGTCACGAAGCAGCCTCTGCTGTAATCTTCACATTTCAGCCTTTTATAGACAATATGACCTCTTGAGGTAAACTTCTTTGGAATTCCCCTCATAAGAGTTTCAGGAATATTCTCAGGACTCATCTATATAAAGCCGTTTGCCTCCTTTGTTCTTGGACTCTTCTCCTTTGCTGTCTTCTGTGTCTCATCTTGCAACACATCATCTACAAGGTAATTACCTGCTTTTCTATTTTATTTAGCAAAGCTCTTTCTAATACATGTTTTTTTTTCTCTCTATTCTACCAACATGCTTTTAATCAAATCTTAAAACAACAGTTGTAGTGTCTTTCTTTATAAACATATTCTTAATAAAGCTTTTACAACAATAAAGTATTTTGTTTCTTTTCTTTCTTTTCCAAATGGTCTTGTTTTTCTTAATGAACAATTATCTTATAAATCACATATCTGTTAGTGTTCTGTGTATGTTTCCCCTGTGTCACATGTTCTTTTGTTCAGTTTTCCTGCCACTAGTTTGTTCCCTTGGTTTTTTTTCCCCCTGATTTGAGTTTATTAGTCCCAGCTGTGTCCTGTTAATTAGCCTTGTTTGCCCCTTTGTTTGCCTTGTATATATTCCCTGTGACTTGGTCGGTCTTTGTATCCCATCATTATTTCATGTCTATGTTGTGCCATGTATGTTGATCTCCTGCGTTTGTTTATTAAAGTCATTTTGATTGGCGCTCCATCGTCTGCGTGTGTTTCCTACAACCATGCTGTGTGACAATATCTCATAAATCACATATCATAATAAAGTACTTTAACAGTTCTGTAAAGTACAAAAAACAGTTCTGTCTTTCTTAAAGAGGTGGTTACATGCGATTTCACTTTTTTAACTTTAGTTAGTGTGTAATGTTGCTGGTTGAGCATAAACAGTATCTGCAAAGTCACAGCGCTGAACGTTTAATGCAAACGGAGATATCGTCTTTTAAAGTTATGGCAGTTTATTGCCTACAAAAACGGCCAGTTTGGACTACAACAAGCTTCTTCCCGGGTTGGTGACATCATAAACCCTTGCTATTAACATAAACACTGCCCCCGGGAACACGCAACAAAGTGGGCGAGGCCATGTGGAGCAGCAAAATGGAAGCGGAAGAGTTGTGTACACCGGACGCGAGCGGCGCAACGCAACGCGTCAAAAGATAATAGAACCATATTTTCTACACTGGATGCGGCACTGAAGACAGCTTCCAGAATCTACACAAGTTCAATGCTGGATTTGCACAAAAGCTATTACTGAAAGATAAAGCAGTTCCCACTTTAAAAGCAGAAGCTGCTGTTTATTGGCTTCAAACTGTAAGTACATTTTATTGTTTGTAACGTTACATGTCTTTTAAACGTAATGTTATAGTTCTGTTGCTATTTTTAATGCATCAAGGACATATACAAAGAGCAACTCATTTTTGTTCATGCTACAGTTGTTCATGCTATAAATTACACGATACCTTTACAAAAATGCTACTACTCAGTCATGTATTCAGCTACAGTAAAGCTTTAATCAGGATAAAACTGTACATTTAAAGCTAACAAACAGCAGTGACAGCATATCTAAACACTTTGACACAAATACTACATGAAATACCATTCATAAACGTCCTTTAAAAGCCGCGATTGCGATTGACCCTCTTCATCTGGGTCTAATTCGGCTTAATTTGATACAGCAATATAAACGCCATTATTTACATTTCCAGCTTAGCACGTAACTACGAATGGTAAGGGGCGTGGCCAACCAATCTGAGCACATTGCGTATTTCGGAGGGAGTGGCTTAATAGAAGCAGGAAGTCAAACAAGCC
The DNA here is from genome assembly GCA_036281575.1 of Ancherythroculter nigrocauda. NCBI lineage: Eukaryota > Metazoa > Chordata > Actinopteri > Cypriniformes > Xenocyprididae > Ancherythroculter > Ancherythroculter nigrocauda. Next base: position 27,967,810 of record VTFQ01000002.1, on the reverse strand, counting down.
GTTCATATGACAGTGGAAACAGAGGTATAGAATAAAGCTAAAATATATGAAAAATACAGCGTTTTCAAAAAAACGAAGCATTAAGACATGTTAAACTGTGCCCCAAAAACACAATCAAGCCTAGAAAAAAACCACTGAACCACCCCTTTAAAGGACAATTTAATCATATTTCAGAAATCACATATCTCAAATACAGAAGATGTTTACTTGTTACAGGACAATTTTGCATATTTCCCACAACAACACGCACGCATATGCAGCAACATAATTATGTAAAAACAAAATTACATAGCACAGGATATGTAAAAGCTCATAAGAGCCCTTAAGCCTGTAGACAGGTCCCACATAGGGATTGCGAGGGGGCAAGGTGGATTCAGCCTTCTGGACCCCTTCGAAAAAACAAACAACTAGGTTGTTCCTGCCTACAGACTGGCCGGCTACAGGGATGTGAAACGCAGCTATAGCTGCCACATAAACTTTGAGTGTGGAGGGAGTGCATCCCTTATCCAACAACTCATGATATGTCACAGGATGTTTGGTCTTCGCTCCAAGCTGCGCACCAGGCAGAGAAGATAGATCACTTAAGGGTGTAGAGGCATCTCCTAGATGGGGTTCTAGCCTCAGAAATAGTATTCAAAACTTTCTCGGGGAGGTCCACAGGCTCCCATCGAGAGGCCAGAGATGTAGTGCCCCCAACTGGCACCAAATTGTTCTGTTCACCTGAGAGAGGAGGTCCCGTCTCAGGGGAATGGGTCACGGCGCTGCTGTGAGCAGCTGAGTCGGCTCTGAGAACCAAGGTTGGTTCCTCCAGAGAGTGGGCCACTGGGAGAATCATGTGTTTGTGTTCCATGATTCGCCTGATGACCTGAGGGATCAGAGGGATCAAACAATGAGGGTTCTTCAAGGGACCAGAGCTGCCATGCAGGCCTGGTTCACCTTGATACATAGGTGTCCATGACACCAGGCATGGGCTGGAAACCGGGGTTTCAGACAGTACTGTAGGGGCTGCATATGTAGCAAGCCCAGCTGAAGCACTGAAGATGTGGAGGCCAAAAGGCCCAGCATTCTCTGAAACAATCTGATGCGGAGCCAACTTTGAAGAAGGCCATGAGCTGTTGAATGGCCAGAGCATGCTCTGACGTGAATGCAGCCCTTATTTGGGTCGAGTCGAAAACTGCTTTCAGGAACGAAATCCGTTGGCTGGGAGACAGTGAGCTCTTGGTAAAAATGATCCTGAGTCCCAGGCACTTTAAGTGGCTGAGGGGGCAAGGATCTGCGAGAGTCTAGCTGAAGGTCAAGGTACTATTTATTGTCTCCCTTAGGAGAAATTTGTCTTGGATGAGAGAACTGCTGCACATCACCCCTCCAAAACTTACATTATTCATACATACATCCATTCTACATAAAACATTCTGCCCTATACAATAAAATACCTATATAAAATAATGCACCTTTAATTAAATCATTTTAATTTAACACATAATTACCTTAAAAGTGTACAGCATCTATATTATATTACCTTAAACTGCCAACAGTACATTCAGTTATATCATCACCTTACTGGAGTTAATAATTAATCAATTTTATCAACAATGGAACAAATTAATGTTTATAGCGATTATGCCTACATAATGGGACCCTGTATCTCCATCCAGAGTTCATCAACACATACTCAGGATACAACACATGTGAGGGGTCCAATGCAATCTTACTGACCTGCTGTATCATAGACATCTCAAACATATCTTGTAAGGTGTTTAGTGTCTGTACTCCCATAATTTTTCCTGCTACTTTAACCAAGCTAATTATTTGAGCTCTCATTTTCACCATTAGGTTCCCAAACCAAATGATGATTCCGTAACGCAAGGCAGACTTTATCGTAGCTTTATAAAAAAATTGCATAATATTGCTTCTGACACTGAATAATCTTAGTCTTCTTAAGAAATGTAATTGCTGATGAACTCTTGAACAAACACTTGAAACATGTGTGCCATTTGAGCTCACTGTCAATGTGGACTCCCAAGTATTTGTAAGAATCCACCTGTTTAATCTCCTGTCCATGTATTACAACAGAGCTCCTGTCACCCACAGATCTGGGATCTATAATAACTTCTTCAGTTTTCTTAACATTGATCAGGAGGTGATGAGCATCACACCAGCCCTCAAGCCCTTCCACAGCTGCTTTGTACTCAATGCTGGAATCTCTTGTTAACAGGTTCACAATTACCGTATCATCTGAAAATTTCAATACAAATTGATTTGATTGGTGACTAATACAGTCATTTGTGTATAAAGTGAATAGAAAAGGTGAACTTACACATTCTTGTGGGGCCCCTGAGCAGAAAATAGACTGGTGTGAGCTCACTTAGTTCCATTCAATCAGCCCTGCGATTCCATTGTTTCCTTGTCTTGAGAGAAAGATAATGGTGGAGAACGAGGGGAGGAGCCATTTTCCAGAGAAAGCTGCCGTAGTGAGAGCACTCATTCTCAATGAATGTGGCTTGCAGGGACAGAGCTGGCAAGTGACGTGCTCAGAGATTCAACATTTTAAAACCAGATGCCTGTGAAAAATGCTCTTTAAGAAAATAGTAATATGAGTTTCACTTGATAGTCATAGGGGAGAATATCATACATAAATGAGCTGCTAACGTATTCAGCTGAGTGTTGTCAGTGCTGTGCTTGCTTTCGCAGTGTGCAAAGAGCTGGGAAATCCCCTTGCTACAGGAAGGATGAGACACGTGGGAAATGTGAGCTCACCTAGTCCCATTCAATCAGCGTTGTGATTCCATTGTTTCTTTATCTCATGCTAGAGAGAAAGAGAACAGTGGAGAATGAGGGGAGGGGCTGCTGTCTTTTGTGAACACAGTGAGGCGAGACTCGCGCTCTCGAAGTGAGAGTGTCCATCTTCAAAGGATGTGCCTTGCAGAGGCGAGGCTGGCAAGGGATGCGCTCGGAGGTTCAGCATTTTACAACAAATGCCAGTGAAATGTTATTTTAGAAATGTTATTATATATTCCATGAGTCTGGCCTGAAAGTTATAGAAGAGAACGTCATGTCATAGAGCTGTCAGTGCTGTATTCAGCTGAGCACTGTCAGTGTAGTACTCGTCCTCACAACGCCCGCAGCACCGGGAAATCCCCTGCTGCAGGAAGAGTGAAACACGCAGGGTACAGACCGGCAAGAGCTCACTTAGTCCCATTCACTCTGCCCTGTGACCCATTGTTTCTTCATCTCAGCTTGAGAGAAAGAGAACAATGGAGAAGGAGGAAAGGAGCCACTTTCTAGAGAAAGCAGTCCATGAATGCAAGTGACGTGAGTGCTCAGAGGTTTGGCATTTTACAACAAACACCGGTGAAAAGATGCTCTTTCATAGGGAATATGTTCCATGAGTCTCACCTGAGTCGTAGGGGAGAACGTCATGTCATAATTAGCTGAGCTGTAATCAGCTGAGCGTTGTCAGCATTGAGCTCGCTCTCGGCCACTCGTAGTGAGAGTGCTCGTCCTCAATAAATGTGGCTTGTGGGGGCGGAGCGGGTGTGTCTCATACGTCCTGAAAAGTGAAGCCGCGGGCTCTTTGATCGCCCCCTGGTGGCTGGATGCAGTACAAGTCATAAACCCGCCCTCTCAATGCAAACTAATGGCACTTGTCAAAATAACAAAAAATTAATTACACATACAATAAAATTTTCCGAAAGATGGTTTTGGTCATTTAAGGTAGTTGTTATCATGCTGATATATATTCAATAGTTCATTTTTGTGATCAGTGTGATTTTTGCAAGCAATTTGGTGCTATAGAAACGGGGCGTGTCGTCACGATTTACAGTTGATTGACAGCTTCTCTGAGGACTGTCGGAGCTTTGAGGGGAGATTGAAGATGAATAAATAACTATTATTTTTCGATTTCTGTGTTATTTCTCACTGACAAAAGTTGTTGTTCAGCAGTAAACTGTCCTAACCGACCTACAGATCTGACGGATCACTGAGTTTTTTTCGGTCACGTTAAATGTGGGCTTTATAAGCTAAATGTTATTAGCCAAGATAACACGGCTAATGTTAGCCATGACGGAAAAAGCAGGTGATCATAATCTGGCAGTTACTAATTATCTTTATGGGTATAAAATAATAATTATCAGGACAAAACTAATCCTACTCTAGTTAATTAAAGAGCACTGTCTAACGTTACAACAATCGATCTGCTGTAGAGTTAGTTCAACTTTACCGAGGTTTCAAAAATATTATTGCTCTAGAAACAGAATATTTTTTTACAAGTATAATTTTAATTTGTGTATAATTTATTTATTTAAAATACATCAATTACGATATGTTGTTTTGACCTAGTTATGAGTAATTTAGTTTAAAACTGAACAATGTGCATTAATAAACATTCAAATAAATGTAAATTCCTTATTGCCAGATGTAATTAAGCCATCGTTTAAGCCAAATGAAAAAGGGAGGAGGAAAAGAAAAATATAATAAACAATAGATAATAAAACAAATAGGTGATCTGATCTTGATGACGCAGACGTCTGGGCGGAAGATTGATACCGCGACTCCGCCTCCGCCTCCTGGTTTCACTGACGAGTCTTTCTGCGCATGCCCAGGTTCCAACATGTCAACGCCCATCATCGTCCGTTTTACCTTCAGTTCATTACAATGGAAGGAAGCGGCGTCGCGTCGTCCATCTTTTTTTACAGTCTATGGGGCGGAGCCGGCAAGTGACACACTCAGAGGTTCGCTCTTATATAAAATATGCTCTTTTAGAGAAATAAACTCTGTATACTCACAGAAGCAGGAGAGGAGCGTCATCGGAAGATTCAAAGTCCAGCAAAGAGATAGTCTTCGTCGCTGAAAGAGAATTAATCTGTGGATACTATGCCAGAATGCCTGCTTATGTAGCCAGATGGACCTGCCCATTTTGGCAGGCTCTGGCGGGCTTAATCGCCACAGGCTTGTGCAACTCCGCTGCCTCGTCATTGGTTCGTTTTACCTGAACTGCACAAACCAATGGCCGTGCAGTTTCACTGCATGATTGAAAAAGGTTTCAGTAAAAGGATTTGGAGAAAAGTGTCACGGGGCAGGCCCCTCAGGCTGCAACCACCCCTAAACCCGTACCACCCTTGGGGAGTCGGACAGCGGCCAGACAAGGACGACAGACAAGGCTTCAAGTAACACCGTATTTTATTGAATATAAAAAGGGAATCTAAAAATAATGAGTCTTCTGGGCAGGGTCGTTCCGTCCTGCGGGCCCACAGAGTGCGATATAGGGGGGTGCTCTAGGGAATGGCTTCGCTATCTTCCAATGGGAAAGACGGGTCAGGGCTCACACTGGGAGGAGACTGCTGTAGGACTGTTCAGGTACGTATTTCAGGTGACGTACTCCCTTCTTCCCAAGGGGAGGATGGGTCAGGACTTACGACCGGAGGGTCTGTGATGGGACAGTTAAGGTACGTGTTTTGGATACGTACTCTTCTTCTGCAGATGACAGGCAGAAAACTGACGGCTGAGGAGCTCCACTACCAAGCAGTCCGGGATGTATTCCAATATGAAATCCTCTTGATGGGCTGGCAGACACAGAGCTTACAATAGGGGAAGTTCACTGCAAAGCAGACAGGTGAATACAGAGATACGTAATCCTCTTCTTCAGCAATGACAGACAGGGAACTTACAGCTGGAGGAGCTTCACTGCAAAGCAGTCAGGTGAGTATTCAGGTATGGCTTCCTCTTGAAGGAAGCTGGAGGAGCTTCACTGCAAAGCAGTCAGGTGAGTATTCAGGTATAACTTCCTCTTGAAGGACTGGCAGACACAGAGCTTACAATGGGAGGAGTTCACTGCAAAGCAGGCAGGAGAATACACAGATACGTAATCCTCTTCTTCAGTAATGACAGACAGAGAACTTACAGCTGGAGGAGCTTCACTGCAAAGCAATCAGGTGAGTATTCAGGTACGACTTCCTCTTGAAGGACTGGCAACCACAGAGCTCCCAATGGGAGAAGTTCACTGCAAAGCAGGTAGGTGAATACACAGATACGTAATCCTCTTCTTCAGTAATGACAGACAGGGAACTTACAGATGGAGGAGCTTCACTGCAAAGCAATCAGGTGAGTATTCAGATATGACTTCCTCTTAAAGAAAGCTGGAGGAACTTCACTGCAAAGCAATCAGGTGAGTATTCAGATATGACTTCCTCTTGAAGGACTGGCAGATACAGAGCTTACAATGGGATAAGTTCACTGCAAAGCAGGCAGGTAAATACACAGATACGTAATCCTTCTCTTCAACAAGGACAGTCAGAGAACTTACAGTTGGAGGAACTTCACTGCAAAACAATCAGGTGAGTATTCAGATGTAACTTCCTCTTGAAGGGCTGGCAGACACAGAGCTTACAATGGGAGGAGTTCAATGCAAAGCAGGCAGGTAGATACACAAATGCGTAATCCTCTTCTTCAACAATGACAGACAGAGAACTTACAGCTGGAAGAGCTTCACTGCAGAGCAATCAGGTGAGTATTCAGATATAACTTCCTCTTGAAGGACTGGCGGACACAGAGCTTACAATGGGAGGAGTTCACTGCAAGCAGGCAGGTAGATACACAGATACATAATCCTCTTCTTCAATAATGACAGACAGAGAACTTACAGCTGGAGGAGCTTCACTGCAAAGCAATCAGGTGTGTATTCAGGTATGACTTCCTCTTGAAGGACTGGCAGACACAGAGCTTACAATGGGAGACGTCCACTGCAAAGCAGGCGGGTAAATACACAGATACGTAATCCTCTTCTTCAACAATGACAGACAGAGAACTTACGGCTGGAGGAGCTTCACTGCAGAGCAATCAGGTGAGTATTCAAGTATAACTTCCGCTTGAAGGACTGGCAGACACAGAGCTTACAATGGGAGGAGTTCACTGCAAAGCAGGCAGGTAAATACACAGATACGTAATCCTCTTCTTCAACAATGACAGACAGAGAACTTACAGCTTGAAGGGCTTCACTGCAGAGCAATCAGGTGAGTATTCAGGTATAACTTCCTCTCGAAGGACTAGCAGACACAGAGCTTACAATGGGAGACGTTCACTGCAAAGCAGGCAGGTAAATACACAGATACGTAATCCTTCTCTTCGACAAGGACAGACAGAGAACTTACAACTGGAGGAGCTTCACTGCAAAGCAATCAGGTGAGTGTTCAGGTATAACTTCCTTTTGAAGGATTGGCAGACACAGAGCTTATAATGGGAGGAGTTCACTGCAAGCAGGCAGGTAAATACACAGATACGTAATCCTCTTCTTCAACAATGACAGACAGAGAACTTACAGCTTGAAGGGCTTCACTGCAGAGCAATCAGGTGAGTATTCAGGTATAACTTCCTCTCGAAGGACTAGCAGACACAGAGCTTACAATGGGAGACGTTCACTGCAAAGCAGGCAGGTAAATACACAGATACGTAATCCTTCTCTTCGACAAGGACAGACAGAGAACTTACGGCTGGAGGAGCTTCAATGCAGAGCACTCAGGTGAGTATTCAAGTATAACTTCCTCTTGAAGGACTGGCAGACACAGAGCTTACAATGGGAGGAGTTCACTGCAAAGCAGGCAGGTGAATACACAGATACATAATCCTCTTCTTACTTCTTAGAACGTGACAGAAAGCTCAGGTAAGTAGTGGACACCCGGCGGGTTTAAGTTCACACTTCACACATCAAACAGTGCATCACATCACTTCATCACTGCAATTCAACACTCAGTGGGAAATACATATATAGATGGCCGTCGCCCATTTCTGACCTGGCATTCACGTCAGGAAGTCCCATAAACAAGGAAGAGGATGGAGATCAATTGAACTACTCACAGTCTCTCCCAAACAATCTTACTGTCCAGCGATTTCCTCCTTCCGATTGAGTCAACGTGCTCTCTCTCCCAAACTCACAATGCCGTGCCTGATTGCCAGTCCCACTTCCTCTTCTCCACTGCTCACTCTTCCTCCGAGATTCACAGTCCCCAAACAAAAGAAACAAAACGCCCCTTTTAGTGCATCCTCTCTCCTTTTATCCTACCCTAAGGGCAACGTGTCCCAATGTGCACCACTGCCGGCAATCTTCACTAATCACCCCATTCGCGGGGATTTTTCGCTAAACCGGAACTAGCCTGGTGTTCCGTTGTTATTGGTCCGGCGGGAGTCAATCGCGGCGAACATTAGTTCCGCCTTGACAGTTGGAATTTTTGTCACCTCGTGACACACCCCCCCACCCAACCGTTCTAGTCCCTAGAACGTGGTGGCTCTACCCAGTCTCCGTACCTTGCCGGAGGCTGGCCTCGGTTATCCCGCTGGGATCGTCTTAGGGGCGAGGGGAAATTGGCTTGCTCAGGTTCAATGGCTTGCTCAGGTTCAATGGCTTGCTCAGGTTCAATGGCTTGCTCAGGTTCAATGGCTTGCTCAGGTTCAATAGCCGGTCCCCTTGGGACCACCGTCCATCCTATCATCGGGGTCTGGTGAGCTCTTTCTTCGGTGGGGATGATGGTGTCTACCAGCCTTGGATAATTGGGACAAGGGCGGATCAGGTTCCGATGCAATACCCTTTCTGGGCCGGTTCCCCCTTCAGGACAAAGGACGTACACAGGCTGGTCAATTCGGGGTTGTCGTTGGACCACATAAGGTCGAGGCTCCCAACGGTCACTTAACTTTCCCTTTCCTTGGCGCCGACTGTCTTTAACCAGAACCCTTTCTCCCGGCAGCAGGGGAGCCTCACGAGCTGTTCGATCGTATAATCTTTTGTTCTTCCACGCAGCTCGTTCAATTCGAGAGGAAACCTGCTCATAAGCAAAATGGAGGCGCTGATGGTGATTGCTCACCCATTCTGTTAGGCTAGTCCCCTCCTCTGCGGGGCTGGATCCCAACAGTAAGTCCATGGGTAGCCGTACATGCCGTCCGAACATCAGGTACGTCGGAGCATATCCAGTAGTGCTATGCACGCTGTTATTATAAGCCTGGACTACGGCCGGGAGACTTGCCATCCAATTACCCTGTTGTTCCACCTCCAGTGTCCCCAACAGACCCAACAGGGTCTGATTGAATCGTTCACACCCTCCGTTCCCTTGAGGGTGGTACGGCGTGGTGTGGGTCTTCTTGCACCCATATAGCTGACACAGCTCTCTGATGACCCGGGACTCAAAGTTTGGGCCCTGATCCGAATGAAGGACTTCTGGACATCCAAAGGGCTGGAACACATTCTTCCAAAGGGCACTGGCAGTGGTGGTTGCAGTCTGGTCTCTAGTTGGAATGGCCCATGCGTACTTCGTAAAAAGATCTGTTACTACGAGGATGTTTTGGATAAAGTCAGTGGGCCGACCTAACGTCAAGTAGTCCATTGCCACCATATGTAGTGGGGCTTTAGCTTGAATGGGGGCCAGTGGAGCTCGTACCTCTCTCCGAGTCTTGAAGAGGGTGCAGCGTGGGCACTGTGCAATGAACATCCTTACTGCCTTCTCCATCCCCGGCCAGTAAAAGTGTCTCCGCACCAACGAAAGCGTCCTCTCCTGCCCTTGATGTCCCAAGTGATTGTGATAAGCTTGGAGCAGAGCTTGGGATTGATCTTCAGGCACCACTATTTGACATACCTCCTCCCCCAGTGCTGGATCCCGTAACATTCGACAGACGACTCCCTCCTTAAGAACGAGCCTCTCCCGTTGTCCCAGGAGCTGCCTCACCCCTCGAGGTTGCCCCTGTCGTGCTCCCCCTTCTGGCCAAGTCCCTCGCCGCAGCCAATCTTGTACCTGGGCCAAAACCGAGTCCTCTGCCTGTCGGTCCTTCCACCGTTGGGGGTCCCAACCCCAACTCAAGGGAACTCCTTCCCTTCGGAGCCCAGGGGCCTCTACAATCCCCACCATAAGTCCTTCCCCCGGTGCTACATTCTGAAGCGGAGTAGATCTCAAGGGTTTACCCTCAGGGAGCCGCGACAGTACGTCGGCATTAGTATGCTCCTTCCCTGGCCGATACTGAAGGTGATAATCATAATTGGCCAGCTGCGCCACCCATCGCTGCTCGACGGCTCCCAATTTAGCCGTTTGGAGATGGACCAGCGGGTTGTTATCCGTAACCACGACTACCTTCGCTCCCCACAGATAATCCTTGAACTTCTCGCTGACGGCCCACTTCATAGCAAGGAGCTCAAGCTTGAAGGAGCTATAGTTAGCGTCGTTACGCTCAGCTGGATGCAAACTCCTACTCGCATAGGCAATAACCCTCTCTTCCCCCTGTTGCTTTTGGGCTAATACGGCCCCCAATCCCAGATTACTGGCGTCCGTATAGAGCGTAAAGGGCTGAGAGAAGTCAGCATAGGCCAAGATCGGGGCTTGGAGCAGCTCTTGTTTTAGCTTCTGAAAGGCCAACTCACAGGCGGGGTCCCACGAGATGGTAGGGGACCCTCGACCCCGGGTCCGCCCCGAGCCTCCAAGCAGCTGATTCAGGGGCTTAGCGATCTTGGCAAAGTCCTTAATGAACCGCCGGTAGTATCCCACGAATCCCAAGAAGGATCTCACCTGACGCACCGTCCTCGGCGCGGCCCACTCCTGAACGGCCGACACCTTTTCGGGGTCCACCGCAATCCCAGCCGCACTAACTCGATGGCCCAGAAACTTTACCTCTTTCTTGAGCAACTGGCACTTCTCGGGCTGTAGCTTTAACCCGTACCGTTCCAAAGACTGGAATACTTGCTCCAAGTGTCGAAGGTGAGACTCAAAGTCGGGAGAGTACACAATGACATCGTCTAAGTAGACGAGCGTGGTGTCCATAAGCTGACCTCCCAAACAGCGCTGCATGAGCCGTTGGAAGGTAGCGGGAGCGTTACACAGACCAAACGGCATACGCTCCCACTCAAAGAGGCCAAAGGGAGTGGTAAAGGCAGTCTTTTCCCGGTCTCCTTCCTCCACTTGAACTTGCCAGTAACCACTGGCCAAGTCTAAGGTAGAATACCAGGCGGCCCGAGTGAGGCTGGTCAGGGAGTCCTCAACCCGCGGCAAAGGGAAAGCGTCTCGTTTGGTGACATGGTTCAGCTTCCGATAATCGACGCAGAATCGCCATGCTCCGGTCTTCTTCCGAACGAGGACGATCGGTGCTGCCCACGGGCTACTGCTCTCTCGAATAACACCCTTCTCCAGCATCCCTCGTAAGAGGGTACGAACCTCAGCATACAGAGTCGGGGGTACGGGACGATAGCGTTCCCGGCTCGGAGGAGCATCTCCAGTAGGGATCTGATGTTTTACGATGTCTGTCCGCCCATAATCCTCATCATGTGCGGAGAAGAGATGCTCCCATCTCACCAGGAAATCCCGGAGTTGCTTCGCCTGCCCTTCTTCTAACCCGTCACCTCGTAAGGACTCCCCCGCAAGGTGGGCCGGCAGCGCTTCCTCCTTTCTGCGCACAAGGGATTCGGTCTGTGCCAAGGCCACCTCTACTACCGTTGGGCCCACCTGGCAGAACCGAAACTCTCCTTCCTCGTGAACTTGTTGGGGGCTTACCATGGTGACCCGAGCCAGACGTTGGTGTCGATGCAGATCCACTGCATAGGGGTTTGTATTTCTCAGTCTTACGGCAACCCGGCCCCGGCGGACAGAAGCCAATCCTCGGGCCACTTCCACAGCCTGGCAGTCTGAGTGAGGCTCCACCAGGATCCATTCCTGGGACCCGTGAAGCTGGGCAGGAAGGCGGGCCCAGATAATGGCCTCGCTCTCGGCCGGGACTGACAGTGCGTAACGACACATCACTCTCCCCACATTCTCTCGATTCCGTTGGGCATCAGCCATGCGGACCCGGCGACAATCGGCCACAATCCGATCCCATTCCCGTTTTTCCTCCCTCGGGACCGAGGGGGTGGGTCTCGCTTTAAACAACTCCTCCCAGCAATCCATGATGACGTTCATCCCCAGTAGGGCACGGTGAGCTCCCAAACATGTATCCCGTACGATCACAACTCCCTTTTGAGGCACAAGGGTCCCATGAACCTCCAGGTCTGTGACCAGATAGCCCACATATGGAATATCCAAACCATTTGCCCCACGCAGGGTTAACCAAGGGGCATCTGCAACCGAATGGCCCTGGAATCCGAATAACTCCCGAGACAGGCTTTCGGAGAACAGTGTGACCTGGGAACCGGTATCCAGAAGGCATTGGACTTCGGTCCCCTTGACTTGAACCACCACAAGGGGGCAGCGCCCGACTAGACAGTTCTTGGCCTCCAATGGAGAGGGGTCAATTAGGGGGGTCCCGACCACTTGACCCACAGTGGCCGGAGACTCTAAAAACCCCCTGCGATCCCCGGCGTGCGCTGCATTGCCGGACGTAATGGCCTGGTTCGCCACAGCCATTGCAAATGGGACGTCCTTGTTCGTCCCATTGAAAACGGGGCCCGGATGACCCGGGTGGACGTCGCACTGGGAATCGACTACCTTCGGAGTGTGCTCGCTCCCGTGCCGGTGGTAATGGCCGGAAATGTTCTCGGCGTAATTCTTCTAGAAAGGTTTTAGACAACTCTGTCATCTGGTCACGAACATCTCTTCTCAACTCTTCTCGTAAGGCCTGTTTCCAGTCAGACGGAACGAGAGGCAGGGGACTACTGGCAGCATTGGTGGCCATACAGTGGGAAGGATCTGAAGTATCTACATGATCCTGTTCGAGGGCCAGAGCTTCCTGGCGTAACTCATCAAACGTCAGAGTAGGACTACGACGAAGTTGTATTCGGAGGCTCTGACGTATTGGGCCATCTCGCAACCCCAAAAGAAACTGGTCCTTTAAAAGGGCCTCTCCTTCTCCAAGCCCATGGTCCTGCCTTTTCTTCAGCCGAAACAATTGTTCTCGCAATTGCAAAGCAAAGGCACGTATGGTCTGCCGAGGTCCCTGCTTGCAATTAAAGAATTGCGTCCGAAGGACAGCTGCAGGAGTTGCGTCTCCGTACTGCTCCGTTAGAAAGTCAAGGATAGCCTGGGCCGTGGTTCGAGTTGCTTCCGGCGCCGCTTGTACTTCTCTCCTGGCATCACCTTCGAGTGAATTTAAAATAAACTGGGTCTTCTGTGTAGCGTTTAACCCTTGGAGGCCTGCCAAGTACTCCACTTGAGTTTTCCACGCCGACAAACTGAGTTCTGAACCTGGTCCTCCATACTTTTGGGCCCATGGGGCTCCCATAAAGATGGGCATAACACGTGAGTGACCCGCCGGTACATCTTCGTCTGCCATTGCTCCGCCTCTGTCTACTCAACCCAAGGTGGAACCCTGCCGACTACGCCAAAATTATGTCACGGGGCAGGCCCCTCAGGCTGCAACCACCCCTAAACCCGTACCACCCTTGGGGAGTCGGACAGCGGCCAGACAAGGACGACAGACAAGGCTTCAAGTAACACCGTATTTTATTGAATATAAAAAGGGAATCTAAAAATAATGAGTCTTCTGGGCAGGGTCGTTCCGTCCTGCGGGCCCACAGAGTGCGATATAGGGGGGTGCTCTAGGGAATGGCTTCGCTATCTTCCAATGGGAAAGACGGGTCAGGGCTCACACTGGGAGGAGACTGCTGTAGGACTGTTCAGGTACGTATTTCAGGTGACGTACTCCCTTCTTCCCAAGGGGAGGATGGGTCAGGACTTACGACCGGAGGGTCTGTGATGGGACAGTTAAGGTACGTGTTTTGGATACGTACTCTTCTTCTGCAGATGACAGGCAGAAAACTGACGGCTGAGGAGCTCCACTACCAAGCAGTCCGGGATGTATTCCAATATGAAATCCTCTTGATGGGCTGGCAGACACAGAGCTTACAATAGGGGAAGTTCACTGCAAAGCAGACAGGTGAATACAGAGATACGTAATCCTCTTCTTCAGCAATGACAGACAGGGAACTTACAGCTGGAGGAGCTTCACTGCAAAGCAGTCAGGTGAGTATTCAGGTATGGCTTCCTCTTGAAGGAAGCTGGAGGAGCTTCACTGCAAAGCAGTCAGGTGAGTATTCAGGTATAACTTCCTCTTGAAGGACTGGCAGACACAGAGCTTACAATGGGAGGAGTTCACTGCAAAGCAGGCAGGAGAATACACAGATACGTAATCCTCTTCTTCAGTAATGACAGACAGAGAACTTACAGCTGGAGGAGCTTCACTGCAAAGCAATCAGGTGAGTATTCAGGTACGACTTCCTCTTGAAGGACTGGCAACCACAGAGCTCCCAATGGGAGAAGTTCACTGCAAAGCAGGTAGGTGAATACACAGATACGTAATCCTCTTCTTCAGTAATGACAGACAGGGAACTTACAGATGGAGGAGCTTCACTGCAAAGCAATCAGGTGAGTATTCAGATATGACTTCCTCTTAAAGAAAGCTGGAGGAACTTCACTGCAAAGCAATCAGGTGAGTATTCAGATATGACTTCCTCTTGAAGGACTGGCAGATACAGAGCTTACAATGGGATAAGTTCACTGCAAAGCAGGCAGGTAAATACACAGATACGTAATCCTTCTCTTCAACAAGGACAGTCAGAGAACTTACAGTTGGAGGAACTTCACTGCAAAACAATCAGGTGAGTATTCAGATGTAACTTCCTCTTGAAGGGCTGGCAGACACAGAGCTTACAATGGGAGGAGTTCAATGCAAAGCAGGCAGGTAGATACACAAATGCGTAATCCTCTTCTTCAACAATGACAGACAGAGAACTTACAGCTGGAAGAGCTTCACTGCAGAGCAATCAGGTGAGTATTCAGATATAACTTCCTCTTGAAGGACTGGCGGACACAGAGCTTACAATGGGAGGAGTTCACTGCAAGCAGGCAGGTAGATACACAGATACATAATCCTCTTCTTCAATAATGACAGACAGAGAACTTACAGCTGGAGGAGCTTCACTGCAAAGCAATCAGGTGTGTATTCAGGTATGACTTCCTCTTGAAGGACTGGCAGACACAGAGCTTACAATGGGAGACGTCCACTGCAAAGCAGGCGGGTAAATACACAGATACGTAATCCTCTTCTTCAACAATGACAGACAGAGAACTTACGGCTGGAGGAGCTTCACTGCAGAGCAATCAGGTGAGTATTCAAGTATAACTTCCGCTTGAAGGACTGGCAGACACAGAGCTTACAATGGGAGGAGTTCACTGCAAAGCAGGCAGGTAAATACACAGATACGTAATCCTCTTCTTCAACAATGACAGACAGAGAACTTACAGCTTGAAGGGCTTCACTGCAGAGCAATCAGGTGAGTATTCAGGTATAACTTCCTCTCGAAGGACTAGCAGACACAGAGCTTACAATGGGAGACGTTCACTGCAAAGCAGGCAGGTAAATACACAGATACGTAATCCTTCTCTTCGACAAGGACAGACAGAGAACTTACAACTGGAGGAGCTTCACTGCAAAGCAATCAGGTGAGTGTTCAGGTATAACTTCCTTTTGAAGGATTGGCAGACACAGAGCTTATAATGGGAGGAGTTCACTGCAAGCAGGCAGGTAAATACACAGATACGTAATCCTCTTCTTCAACAATGACAGACAGAGAACTTACAGCTTGAAGGGCTTCACTGCAGAGCAATCAGGTGAGTATTCAGGTATAACTTCCTCTCGAAGGACTAGCAGACACAGAGCTTACAATGGGAGACGTTCACTGCAAAGCAGGCAGGTAAATACACAGATACGTAATCCTTCTCTTCGACAAGGACAGACAGAGAACTTACGGCTGGAGGAGCTTCAATGCAGAGCACTCAGGTGAGTATTCAAGTATAACTTCCTCTTGAAGGACTGGCAGACACAGAGCTTACAATGGGAGGAGTTCACTGCAAAGCAGGCAGGTGAATACACAGATACATAATCCTCTTCTTACTTCTTAGAACGTGACAGAAAGCTCAGGTAAGTAGTGGACACCCGGCGGGTTTAAGTTCACACTTCACACATCAAACAGTGCATCACATCACTTCATCACTGCAATTCAACACTCAGTGGGAAATACATATATAGATGGCCGTCGCCCATTTCTGACCTGGCATTCACGTCAGGAAGTCCCATAAACAAGGAAGAGGATGGAGATCAATTGAACTACTCACAGTCTCTCCCAAACAATCTTACTGTCCAGCGATTTCCTCCTTCCGATTGAGTCAACGTGCTCTCTCTCCCAAACTCACAATGCCGTGCCTGATTGCCAGTCCCACTTCCTCTTCTCCACTGCTCACTCTTCCTCCGAGATTCACAGTCCCCAAACAAAAGAAACAAAACGCCCCTTTTAGTGCATCCTCTCTCCTTTTATCCTACCCTAAGGGCAACGTGTCCCAATGTGCACCACTGCCGGCAATCTTCACTAATCACCCCATTCGCGGGGATTTTTCGCTAAACCGGAACTAGCCTGGTGTTCCGTTGTTATTGGTCCGGCGGGAGTCAATCGCGGCGAACATTAGTTCCGCCTTGACAGTTGGAATTTTTGTCACCTCGTGACAAAAGTCTAGTGACGCAGTATGAGTGAAGTATTGAAAAGGAACTAACATTAACTAATGGTTATATTATAAAGTTATATTATAAATAAATATTATAAAGTTCTACCATAAAAATATAACTAATGCAGAATATATATATATATATATATATATATATATATATATATATATATATATATATATATATATATATATAATCTTTACTTCATTGTCATATGATGCTTATGCA
Organism: Ancherythroculter nigrocauda; assembly: GCA_036281575.1. NCBI lineage: Eukaryota > Metazoa > Chordata > Actinopteri > Cypriniformes > Xenocyprididae > Ancherythroculter > Ancherythroculter nigrocauda. Next base: position 27,951,133 of record VTFQ01000002.1, on the reverse strand, counting down.
TAATGTCCTGTGAAAGTGCAGCGATGAAAATTGATGGCTTATTTTGGCTAGCTCTGAGATAATAAAAGTATCACAAAAGCTGTTCAAATGCTAATAAAAACAGCTTGGGTTTCTTTAAAATTTTAAAACCCATTCCATTAGCAAATTGTTGAGGTCACAGCACAACATACTTTACTACACAAAAGAAATGAAGCAGGCAAGATAGATGGGGCATAGTTTACAAACTGTTTCATTGAGATATAATCACATCATAACTTTTTTTAGAGGTCAGGAGTGCATAAGACAGACGAGGAATCATTCTGCCTGACTGAACCTCTTGCAGTCACTTAATATCAATAAATCAGCCCTGGAGAAGGAGGTCGTCCCTTTTGACTGTATATCTCCCCTGATCTGTGAGTCAGTCCACCCAGCCATGTGGCACAGATGCAACATTAATTATCATAAAACCGTTGGCCATGTGCAGGGACTTCAAAGTGCCCAAACATCAGTCTGAGCGACTGCAGAGAGCCTCAGTGTGACTAATGAGCTAGCCAAGTAAAAACAACAGCAAGAGGACAAGTGTTGGAAAACCTTCTCTAGTGAAGCAAAATCAATAAAGTAAACTGTTTTCAGTGTGGGAGGAATATTTTCTTTTCTTTTTTTCTTTTCTTTTTTTTTTTTTTTTTAAAATAATGCTATTCATGTCTCTCCAGCAGTGGTGCTGACTTAGTCAACATAAAACTCATTTAAACATTTCTGAGTATAATGTCTGTCTACTGTGTACACTTTTTCCATTTATGTTAAAGGTGGGGTAAAGTCATTTTTCAAAAACACTGTTTGGAAGTTAGTCAGGCTGACACTAACAACAAACTTGTAACTAATCAGCATTAGGGAGCGTATGACGGTCGAGAAGAGAGAACGAGCAAGAGGGAGATTTGAAGAAAAACAGAAAGAGAGATGCAGAAACAGAGATGAAACACAAATAAAAAAGAGCTCAAAAGAATATCACTGGAATGAAGGTTTACGACTAGGCAAGCAATTTAGGACACACGTTAATATTAGAAAAGCTTTCCAGCACTAGAGAGAGCTAAGTGGGAAGACCTGAAAACAGACACGGAGGCTGCTTTGATTCCGCTTCACATGTGAGTAACACTGGGTTTGAGTGTCATTGATTGTCTGGAGCTGCTGTGCTGTTGACGACTAACAATAAAGTCTTGTTTGTATATACTCTTGTGTACTGTACGTTCATTTTTTGTGCTTCCTTGTCGTTCGTTTTTCATCGGGGCTTTATTTTTTGTGAAGCATTATTTTGTTGCACGTCAGCTGTGATAAACAGACATCCACTCTCACATTGCATGTGTAACCGTGGCCAGATAGTGTGAGTTGTGCAGGTAAACCACTGCGCATTGACGACCACTAGAGAATGTGGTGTTTGTGCATCATTGTTAGTGCTCTCACCTTGCCTGCTAGCAGCGATCAAGCCGGGGTTCAAGACTGACTCTGAGCAGGTTGGTTAGGATTGGAGGGTGAGTTTTGGAGAAAATGAGTCCAGATGAAACAAATCCCATAATTGGTAACATCTGGCTTTAACACTAGAAATGCTACCGGGTAAAATTTACCCGTGGCTGTCTTTCAAATGTACATAACAGATTTTAAATAAAATATCCCAATCTTCCAGTCATTGACTTTTACTAAAAATGGACTTTTATGTGTGTTATTTGCAATCCCCTGTTGTTAAAAATTATTTAGATAAAACCGGATTAAAAACCAGGTCATTTATACCTATAAGCGCCAGCGGGTTAAATTTACCCAAATATGCCTTCATGTTTGCGCTGTCATTTTTGCACCACTTATGTTTTAACGTTCTATGTTACTAGGCAATGCCTTTCACCCACTGAGATCACGGTAATTAGTTTTAGTCACAATAGATAAAAGAAGGCGATTTTATGGATGCTAAACAGATATTAGAGGCACTAATGAGTGCCATGAGTGATGAGTGCTATTTATTCTAGTCTGCCCTTTATCCAAAAAATATCTCTGATCTATGATGAATAAAACAGTTCTTAATAATTACCCCAAGTTTATTGGTGTTGTTCTCTTATTCAAATGATACATAACTAAACAAATTAATAATTAATTAGGTGAAACTCTGCGCTTGAATTTGTTGTTGCATCATAGGCTACATCTTATGCAGTGCAGTGAATTGTTATTGCTCATTATTGTCTATTTTGGGTATTTTAGTAATTTAAATAACATGGGTTAATATGTTAATATGCGATTAATGACATTTTATTATAATATTACACCACCCAAATATGTATTTATTTCCTTCTAATTCTCGTTGCATGCTGGTTTATATTCACCGTTAAGAGAAGTGATTAGTATAGCCTGCTTAAAATAGCCTTGAACATAAAACAACAGGACAAAAACATAGTTGATGACTAAACATTATAATTTTATGGCTCTAGACATTACTTTGTGAAGAGAGTGGCATAATACAGCGACATAATGTTTTTTACCCATATCAAAACAGTAGTCGTGTGTTTGGGTGTATTTTACCTGCTGGCGGTTTTAGGTATACTACGACCCCTGGCAGATCTAATGTTAAAACAATGTTTCAATAAAACATTGAAACCGTAAGGTCAAAGATAAAACAAACACTGTGCAACTCAAGAGACAGAGTAACCAACCCTGTAACCATTTTATGAGATGGTGATTTCATATGAATCCATAATAATTTTAAGAAAAAGGCTCACCCTGAAACATAACTGTCAGTGGGGCATAATTAGATTGTACGAATTCATACAAGTTAGCCACCAGTTCACCTAAAAGGAAAATAGTTAATGTCAGCATGAAACTGATGTTGTGACAGTGTTTTCATCCCTACTGCGACATAGGTCTAAGTGAAATGGCTTCTGGTACAAGAACAAATGTAGGGCGGGACTTGATTTCATCCATAGGGAATTGATTTGATGGTTGGATGGTTGTGGTTATTGGTGGATGTCATGTGAGTGACAGGTTGTCCCACCCTCAAGTCAGTAAACGCGACATCAGAACAGAAATTCTGCAAGAGGGAGTGGAAGTGATTTTGATTAAAGATTATGAGACACATGAATAAAAAAAAAAAAAAGATGTGCATAGAAAAATCATGTACAATAAATACTGCACTATAAAATACTGTTATAAAAAACAACAACAACAAAACAGAATTGTTAAAATTCAATAATTGATTTTCGACAATTTTGGTAACTTTAAGAATTGCTGTGAGACTGTGTTGGAGTAACCCTGCTTGGGTAAAAATCATTATCCCTTTCAAAATTAATACATTTTGTTAAGTATTTAATTATTTGTAAATCAAATTACTTTAAGCGAATCAATGTATTTACATGTGAAATGTCCATTGTACAACCCTGTGGGAAGTGCTTCAGATAGATGCAGTTTCCATGGACTGCAGTATTGCGTTTCTGCAGTATTGGTTTATCGTGTTTACGCAGCACATCTCAAGAGCAGCTTGCATGCCTCTTTTCTAGTGTGTCTTTAACATTGTCTTTAATTCACATCATAAATCACATTAAAGTCCATAATTGGTGGAAGCACATGAAAGATGCCCTGTGTCTGGGATGGCCACATCTTCAGGGTTTATCAGGCATTTCTGCTAATGAGATCACTCTCATGAGAGACCTTTCGTAATTACAATTATCACAGGAATTTAAACCTTACAAACCTTAACTTGACCCATGATTTTGTATGTGTGTATATATATATATATATATGCACACACACTGTATTGCCAAAAGTATTGGGACACCCCTCCAAATCATTGAATTCAGGTGTTCCAATCACTTCCATAGCCACAGATGTATAAAATCAAGCACGTAGGCATGCAGACTGCTTCTACAAACATTTGTGAAAGAATGGGTCTCTCTCAGGAGCTCAGTGAATTCAAGGGTGGTACCGATAGGTTGCCACCTGTGCAATAAGTCCATTCGTGAAATTTCCTCACTACTAAATATTCCACTGTCAACTGTTAGTGGTATCATAACAAAATGGAAGCAATTAGGAACTAAAGCAACTCAGCCACAAAGTGGTAGGCCACGTACAATCACACAGTGGGGTCAAGCACCTGCTGCACAGTGTGCAGAAGTCACCAACTTTCTGCAGAGTCAATAGCTACAGACCTCCAAACTTCATGTGGCCTTCAGATTAGCTCAAGAACAGTGTGTAGAGAGCTTCATGGAATGGGTTTCCTGCATCCAAGCCTTACATCACCAAGTGCAATGCAAGCGTCGGATGCAATAGTGTAAAGCGTGCCGCTACTGGGCTCTAGAGCAGTGGAGACATGTTCCCTGGAGTGGCGAATCACGTTTCTCTGTCTGGCAATCCGATGGACGAGTCTGGGTTTGGCGGTTGCCCGGAGAACGGTACTTGCCTGACTGCATTGTGCCAAGTGTAAAGTTTGGTAGAGGGGGGATTCTGGTGTGGGGTTGTTTTTCAGGGGTTGGGCTTGGCCCGTTAGTTCTTAATGCTTCAGCATATCAAGACATTTTGGACAATTTCATGCTCCCAACTTTGTGGGAACAGTTTGGGGATGGCCCCTTCCTGTTCCAACATGACTGCACCAGTGCACAAATCAAGGTCCATAAAGACATGGATGACTGTTTTTGGTGTGGAGGCCTGCACAGAGTCCTGACCTCAACCCGATAGAACATCTTTGGGATGAATTAGAGCGGAGACTGCAAGCCAGGCCTTCTCGTCCAACATCACTGCCTGAACTCACAAATGCGCTTCTAGAAGAATGGTCCAAAATTCCCATTAACACACTCCTAAACCTTGCAGAAAGCCCTCCCAGAAGAGATGAGGCTGTTATAGCTGCAAAGGGTGGGCCAACTCCATATTAAACCCTACGGATTAAGAATGGGATATCATTAAAGTTCATGTGCACGTAAAGGCAGGCGTCATTATATATATATACACACACATATACACACACACACACACACTGAACAAAATTATAACACTTTTGTTTTTGCCCCCATTTTTCAGACTTTTTCTATGTACAAAAAATGCCTATTTCTCTAAAATATTGTTTACAAATCTATCTAAATCTGTGTAAGTGAGCACTCTCTTTTGCCGAGATAATCCATCCACCTCAAAGGTGTGGCATATCAAGATGCTGATTAGACAGCATGGTTATTGCACAGGTGTGCCTTAGGCTGGCCACAATAAAAGGTCACTCTAAATTGTGCAGTTTTACTGTATTGGGGGGGTCCGGGGGGTCCGAAAACCAGTCAGTATCTGGTGTGACCACCATTTGCCTCATGCAGTGCAACACATCTCCTTCGCATAGAGTTGATCAGGTTGTTGATTGCAGCCTGTGGAATGTTGGTCCACTCCTCTTCAATGGCTGTGCAAAGCTGCTGGATATTGGCAGGAACTGGAACATGCTGTCGTACACACCGATCCAGAGCAACCCAAACATGCTCAATGGGTGACATGTCCGGTGAATATGCTGGTCATGCAAGAACTGGGATGTTTTCAGCTTCTAGGAATTGTGTACAGATCCTTGCAAAATGGGGCCGTGCATTATCATGCTGCAACATGAGGTGATGGTTGTGGATGAATGGCACAACAACGGGCCTCAGGATCTCGTCACGGTATCTCTGTGCATTCAAAATGCCATCAATAAAATGCAGCTGTGTTCGTTGTCCATAACATATGCCTGCCCATACCATAACCCCACCACCACGGGCCACTCGATCCACAACTTTGACATCAGCAAACCGCTCACCCACACAACGCCATACACGCTGTCTGCCATCTGCCCTATACAGTGAAAACCGGGATTCATCCATGAAGAGAACACCTCTCCAAAATGCCAGACGCCATTAAATGTGAGTATGAGTGGCCTTTTATTGTGGCCAGGCACACCTGTGCAATAATCATGCTGTCTAATCAGCATCTTGATATGCCACACCTGTGAGGTGGATGGATTATCTCGGCAAAGGAGAAGTGCTCATTAATACAGATTTAGACAGATTTGTGAACAATATTTGAGAGAAATAGGCCTTTTGTGTACATAGAAAAAGTCTTAGATCTTTGAGTTCAGCTCAAGAAAAATGGGGGCAAAAACAAAAGTGTTGCGTTTATAATTTTGTTCAGTGTAAATACAAAATGCAGTTTTGCTTCCCTAAATTCAAATTCTGTTTAAATCAGGAACTGGGTTAAAATTTAAAAGTTTAATTATCTCAAAACCCTGATGTGGAGAGTTCTAAATCAGTCACTCATGAGGTTCTATTCCAATTCAGATATTGCCATCGAAGACAGCAGCTGACAGCAGGACAGATTAGTAAGGTTTTGGAACAGAGCCCATGTGTGAGAGACGCGCGTGTGTTGAGGTACTTGTAAGCAGCTCTGATTAAAGAGACGTTGGATGTCATTCTACTAGGCAGACCTATGGGACAGCTGCCAATATAAGCCCATCCCCAGGGGTGTTGAAACAGAGATAGCAGTCAGTAACTGACACAAAGTGCATGGCAGTAGAGGGCTTCTTTGAAGGACAGAGGTTGGAGTTGTGCGACATTGTGATAAACATCCTGGCAGTCACAGTGTGAGATGTCTATTGTTCCTGACTGAGAGATCGACTGCAATGTTACTGCACTTTTCTTTTCTTTTTCTCATTTATATCTAGCAGGATAAAAAGAATTCTGATGAGATATGTTTAAATTAAGGCTATCCGTTAACAAAATAATAATAATAATAATGAAACTAATTACATGATGTGCCAATTAAGTGAAATTAAAAAAAAATCTCATTAAATTATTAATGAGCTCTGTGTTCACCTCCTCGGTGGACACTGCAGTGAGCTCACGGGCTGAAGATTCAGGAATGGACTCACTGGCTGAAGCGGACTCAACGGCTGGAACAACCCCTACGTCCACAGACACCGAAGGGGTGGCCATCTTGCCCGTGGGCACTGGCAAAGCAGCCATCTTGTTCATCGCATCCAGGGTGCTTGAGTGCATTGCAACCGGCGAATTTGAGTGCGTTGCAACCGGCGGATTTGAGTGCGTAGCAACCGGCAACCTTGAGTGCGTTGCAACCGGTGAATTTGAGTGGGTTGCAACCGGCGACCTTGAGTGCGTTGCAACCAGTGAATTTGAGAGCGTTGCAACCGGCGCACTTGAGAGCATTGCAACCGACGAATTTGAGGGCGTAGCAACCGGCGAGCTGGGGTGCGCAGCGGCCACCGGGCTTGAGTGCAAAGCGGCCGGCTGGCTTGAGTGCGAAGCGGCCGGCTGGCTTGAGTGCGTAGCGACCGGTGGGCTTGAGAGCGAAGCGGCCGATGGAGGCTTAGGAATGCCAGCTGCACGTGCTGAAGTCAGTGGAGGATCGTTCACACTGGACACCAATCCTCTTTGCTCCCGGACGGGTCTCGAGACGTGACGTGACTCTGGGTGATCAGCGAAGACGTGACAAGGCTCCGGGCGATCAGCGGAGACATAGACTGGTGTTGTTGTGATGGGGGCCGCCATTTTGTGAGTGTCCTTTGGCGCGGCAGCCATTAAGTGATTAAGCGAGGTGTCGCATTTCTCCGCGACACCCACAGTAAACAGAGAGCCAGCAGTCAATAAAGCATAATCTATGAAATGACTTAGAGATGTACGGGGTCCCTCATGCATGAGTTGGGATTTGAGTGGTTGGTTCACACCATCACAGAAGAAGTCTATGAGTGCGCAGTCAGGCAAGTTTGAATATTGCGCAATGTCCAAATATTCCGTTACATATTCCTCCAATGATCGTGTGCCCTGCGTACTCCACAACAACAATTGATTAATGTCCATACCATACAAATGTTCTCCAGGAAAGCTGCTGGATCGCTGTGGCGGCGAAGTCGTCTGTAACGAATCGGAACTCAAGGTAAGATCCATTTGCAAGCTTTTATTGAAGTTAGAGTGGTCATACAGACAGGGTCGAACAGGAGCAAACAGGAACAGCAGGGGACAGACAGAATCGTGGTCAGGGTGCAGGCAGTAGATCGAGGCAGGCAGATAGCATTCACAGAACAGCAGACAAGGCAAGGGTCAGGACAGGCAGCAACGGATCAATAACGGATAACAGGCAGGAACGATAACAACGGGCAGACAGGAAATAAACGCTCGGAACTGTACACAATGTGAAACAAGACTTCGCGATCAGATGGTGTGAGTGAGAGTCCTTTATAGTCCAGGTAATGAGCTGCAGCTGTGTGTGCATGTGACTGGCAGAGAGGATGATGGGGAATGTAGTCCGGGAAGTGACAGGAACGCACGGTGATCATAACACCCACAATTATTAGCACCCTTTTATTCAGTACTTTTTGCAACCTCCTTTTGCCAAGAGAACAGCTCTGAGTCTTCTTCTATAATGCCTGATGAGTTTGGAGAACACCCGAGAAGAGATCAGAAACAATTCCTCCATACAGAATCTCTCCAGATCCTTCAGATTCCCAGCTCCATGTTGGTGCTTCTTGTCTTCAGTTCACTCCACTCATTCTCTTTAGGGTTCAGGTCAGGGGACTGGGATGGCAATGTCAGAAGCTTCATTTTGTGTTTTGGATCATTGTCCCGACGGATGATCCAACCACAGCCCATTATAAGATTTCTAGCAGAAGTGGTCAGGTTTTGATTTTTTATCTGTTGGGATTTGATAGAATCCATGATACGATATATCTGAACAAGTTGTCCAGGACCTCCAGCACAAAAATAGGCCCACAACATTAAAGATCCAGCAGTATATTTAACCATGGGCATGGGGCACTTTTTATCCATGTGTGCACCAAAACCATCTGGTGGGTTTGCTGCCAAGAAGCTCTTGTTTTAGTTTCATCTGACCATAGAAGCTCGTCCCGTTTGAAGTTCCAGTCTTGTCTGACAACTGAATATGCTGGAGATTGTTTCTGGATGAGAGCAGAGGATTTTTCTTGAAACCCTCCCGAACAACTTGTGGGGATGTAGGTGCTTTTGATAATTTTTTTTTAGGCTTTCTGAGATTCAAGACTCAACTAATCTCTGCAATTCTCCAGCTGTGATCCTTGGAGAGTCTTTGGCCACTTAAACATTCCTCCTCACTGCGCATTAGGATGATTTAGACACATGTCCTCTTTCAGTCAGATTTGTAACATCTTTAGTTGATTGGAACTTCTCAATTATTGCCCTGATAGTGGAAATGGGGATTTTCAATGCTTCAGCTATTTTCTTACAGCCACTTTCTATTTTGTGAAGCTCGACAATCATTTGCTACACATCAGAACTATATTCTTTGTTTTTTCTCATTGTGATGAATGATTAAGGGAATTTGGCCTTTGTGTTTCCTCATGTTTATACTCCTGTGGAACAGGAAGTCATGGCTGGACAATTTCATGTTCATGATCAACCCGGTGAGCTAAAAAAAAAATTAAATATGAATGAGAATATACTTCAGAGATATTTTACTCATAAAAATTCTAGGGGTGCTAATAATTGTGGGCAACATGTTTTGGAGAAAAACATTTATTTCTTAATGTTATTTCCCCCCCACTTTCAATTCTTTTCCTTCAATGAAAGGTTAGATTTTTGCTAATTGTATGAATTAAAGATCAAAAGGATAAACAATGCAGATTTATTTTTAGAGTCATCTTTGATCATATTTATGAAGGGGGCTAATAATTCTGGCCACAACTGTATGTATGTGTGTGACCTGCGTGTATGTTATGTGTTTGTTAGTTTAGTTATGTGTTCGTGATTTAGTTAATAATGTACATGTATTTATATAGTCAGATATTTTCTTTCAGCTGCCTTCTCAAACTTTCACTGCAGCCATAGTGTTTATTCGTGCTTTGTAAATGCATTTTATTTCATGATATTTTTCATAACAATCTCTTAATCCTCAGAATAGAAGTGAATTGCACGGCTCTCTCGCGAGAAGTGAATCAAGCGGTTCAATCCATGTTCTGTGTGATTGGCTGTTTGCCGCACATGTCACACTTTCAGATGCAAGTGCTTCAGAGTTAAATCGCAAACTCTGGATTAATCCTGAGTTGACAGAGAACATTTATACCAAGCACTGTGAGCCCATCGAGCCTGACAGTCTCCAAAAGTCTTTTTTTTTTTTTTGGTAAAAGCAGATAACTCCACATTTCATGTTTCGGAGTTAAACAAAACCAAGTAATTGCTTTTTTACTGCATTTAAAACACCCAAACACACGTGTGCACATACACACACCACTCACACACTAACAGATGGGCCAGGGGCATTTTTTTTATTTTTATTAGGTCGATAGGGCGATGCACCACCAAAGTGAGAAAGGGACTGATTTTTTCAATCACATTCAACCACAGTGTTACGCTAGCTGTCACTGCTCTAGACTTTTTGTTCTGCCTCTGAATATATAGTCCAATCAGCGTCAAGTCACCTTCTGTTGAGTACATTTTTCTAAAAAATATTTGTTTGAATATTTTTTTGTTGTTGGCGAACATAAATGTGCCATATGTAGAATTTCAAACCTACAACTAATTTTTATTATCATTTTTATAAAAGCAGTAACTATTGTAGGGTAATCAAAATAGCCTAATAATTAGTCTGTGCTTTTGTTTTTACTTATTTTCATTTTTGGTTTAGTGAATTTAACTTCTGCTTTAAAAAAACATTTTGTTTTTAGATTGTAGTGTTACAATGTTAGAATATAGGTCTAATGTGATTTGACCCCCCTTTTTTGCACAAAATATAGCATAGACTACATGATTACATTCGCTATGTTTGTTTTCATAGCCTTTAATAAGAACATTGTTTGTAGGACAATATTCGGCAGAATGTGAAATAACATTTTTAATGAAATAACATTTTTAAAATTAAATACAGATTTAAAAAAAAAAAAAAAAAAAAAAAAGTTAAAATAGGAAAAAATTACAAAATACTGAGAATATACATAACCATTGAACCCAAAAATACAGAGATATGATTTTTTTAGCCATATTGACCAGCCCTACATTGTGGTAGCTATGCTTTAAATGCTGAATTTTCCATGTTTTAGCTAAGCAGTAATGATAGATTATTATATCACTTGTTAAATGGTTATTAACAATTACATTCAGTGCTGCATTTCTAATTGTTTTTTTTTTTTTTTTTGTTTTTGTTTTTTAGCACCAGCTGCCACTGAGATGGGCACACCCATACACACACACAGATGCATTCGCGCACACGCACACACACACACAAACAAACAAACGCAAAAGGACAACCAAGGGTTCAGCATGTAAGATGTGTATGGTATACAAGGAGTTGCAGTCGAAATTATAAATCCTTGATCACTTTTAGACAGCTTTGACGAAACTCCCCTCAGCTATCTCGTCTTTTTTTTTTTTTTTTTTTTTTTTACAGCTATCGCGTCTTTTCGAAGTGACAAGCAGCCTTGTCACCTGACCTGAATACTGTGCGCTGATTCGCTAAAATTGACTTATCGGGTTGTGTTTACAAACGGCTAGGGTGCTTGTCGGTTTCTGCTGTAAAATGTGAACTCGCGATTCCTTGACAGTGGACAATACTGCTTTTGTGACAAAATGGATTTAGGGTTCAGAATGTGCCATATGTGGAGAATAATGCATGGCAGTCAGTTATTTTATTTATTTATTTATTTATTTTTTACTTGGCATTTATTGGTTTTTGCAAATTAACTCTTCTTATATACGTAAACTATTACATACTAGCGACTCTATATAATGTAGATGTTTAACTTTTTATTTCTTGTTATATTGTTTATAATTATTTTTGATGTTTAACTTTAAAAAAATGAACAAGGGTGTGGGGAGGTGAAACGATGTAGCGGTTCGTACAGTTACTAATCAATTTATGGATGAAATATGAATATAATAATTCATAAAGCTTTATGAATAAATTATGATTCATATATCGACCCAACGGGGAATTAAACATATATTGTGAATTAATTACAACGAATTATAATCAATTACATATATGATTAGTTCTGGTTTAATAATTATTTAGAGAAACTGTTAGTTTGTCCAGCAAACCGTTGCTTCTCATAGAATATTATGAACGGAGTTATTCTCTGGCCAAGAGAATATTCCTATTATAGCATCAAAGCATAAAACGATCGAAGAACGTTAAAGTGACTTGGTCTTCAGTTGAAAGAACAAACAGAACAATCGAGCGTGAATAACGTTTTAATATATGCAAACTACGAATACGTTATACGTCTAAATATATATACAAGAATATACACACCTATGTACAAGAGTGGAAGTAGAGAAGGAAAGAGAGAAGGCAAGTAGCAAACTTACAAACAGTCCTAAGCCAGCACGGAAATCAGTTTCATCATCTAAGATTGAGAAATGGCAGTATACTTGCATTGGTTGTGCGTGTCAAATTTCAGTTTAGCGCTGGTGCAGTTCGTTGGCTTCCTCCGTTCCGTGGGAAGGTTTGAACTGAGGACTTGAGAGTGAGTTTCGCTGGAAGATGGCGGTCCCAAAGCTGAGCGCGATGGCAGCGCGTGGTCACCGGAGACCTCCGAGAGAGACGTGCACGAGGATGCTCGTGAGACAATCGGGAGAACACCCAGGAGAATCCTGGTGTTCCTTTTTATGACAGATAGGCCTGACACACCTCCTTGAGGTGGAATGGCCAATGACATTGATGCAAAGTTGGCGGGCAAGTTCTTTCTTTGTTTGGTCTCCTAGATGAATTTGCATACTTTACGACTATCAGATCGGATTTGGAGATGGAGTGCTTTCTTCACAATATCATTAAACACATAGAAAAATGCATTTGTCAGCTATGTGACATCTCTCAGTGAATAGCTCAAGTCCGGAGCTTTATGGAGAGATCAAACTCGATAGATCAGAAATGCATATAACAGAAGTTATGGTTTACAGACAAAATTCCATAATTAAAATGCACACTAGCACAAATACACTCATTTAAACACTAGGAAACATGCATACGCTTCAAAATACAGGATGGGTATATGTTGGCATAGTTGTATTTTGCATATACAGTCAAAAATGTATGATTGTGTGTTTCTGTATGTGTCTGTGTGTGTGTGTGTTTTTTTGGGGGGTGCTCCTTTTGAAGTCACCAAAGTGAGGAAGTTGGAGTTTTCTGTTTACCCTCACAGGTCCACAAACCTGCCGAAAGTCACAGTCGTCCGGAGCCGATTTAGTGATTTACAAACAAAGTTCATCAGGTTAAAAGTGTTCTGAAAACTCCAAAGTTTATTGACTCTGAACGGATCCATCCAGACATTACAGAGGGGTTGGGTTGGGTTGGGCTAATGAATGACGTCCAAGATCGATAAAGACCAGAGGTATGCATTTAAGGGTTAAGGTTGAAATGTTCAGTCACTTTTCTGCTGCCAGGTCTCTAAGGTACGAAAATAAACTTGCGCTGAGAAATATTAACTGTAGTAACAACAAAGCCCTAAAATGAAAGCATTCAAATGCAGCACTTAGTACAAACAGAATTAGCTGATATATTACGGCATAAAGTGCCCTCTCCAAAACATTGCATCTACCTCTCACATAAACAACTGCGTATGATTTATTTTGACTGACTCCATCAAAGTGGAAATAAGGTCATTGAATTTCTGAAACTGCAGCGTGAAAGAGCTTGGAGGCAGGTATACAGCTTTCCATAAAATTAATACAGAAAAAAAGGGGGAAAAAAGACATCCTTATCAGGTTTGAAACAGCCTTGACATTTTTATCTTTCAACTTGTGACAGATAGATACCCTGTATCAAATGTCTGTGGATTATTATATATATATATATATATATATATATATATATATATATATATATATTTTTTTTTTTTTTTTTTACCAGCTTGAGGATCAAGCTTAATAATGATCTGGTTTAGGCATTAGCATTGATAGGACTGAGAAAGCTCTCTTCACACAGCTTTATACAGTTTAATCTTTGAGTTAGAATCCATTTAAGATATTTGTTGTCACATCTGTCAAGTAGAATCTTGTTAAGGCGAATGATCAGTCTTGCACATATTTGACCCTGACAGAAAATGCAAAACATTCATCTCAAATGTATCTCCGTCAAGCACTTTTGATCACCACTAAAGATAAATTCTGTAGCTCAAACAGTAGAGCATGGCACTAGAAACGCAAGATCATGGGTTCAATTCACAGGGAATACAAATAATAAAACATAGCATCTTGAATGCAGTGTCAGTCTGCCAAAGCCAGAAATGTGAATACACCAGGACACATCAGTTTCTGCTACCTCTAAATGAAGACTGAGTGATTGGATCACAAAATGTTCCAGACAGATATATTGTATGTAGCACTGTCCACTTGTGCATTGGCAAAAAAGTATTTATATATATATATATATATATATATATATATATATATATATATATATATATGTGTGTGTGTGTGTGTGTGTGTGTGTATGTATATATATATATATATATATATATATATATATACAAACCCGATTCCAAAAAAGTTGGGACACTGTACAAATTGTGAATAAAAAAAGGATGCAATAATTTACAAATCTCATAAACTTATAGTTTATTCACAATAGAATATAGGTAACATATCAAATGTTGAAAGTGAGACATTTTGAAATGTCATGCCAAATATTGTCTCATTTTGGATTTCATGAGAGCTACACATTCCAAAAAAGTTGGGACAGGTAGCAGTAAGAGGCCGGAAAAGTTAAATGTACATATAAGGAACAGCTGGAGGACCAATTTGCAACTTATTAGGTCAATTGACAACATGATTGGGTATAAAAAGAGCCTCTCAGAGTGGCAGTGTCTCTCAAAAGTCAAGATGGGCATAGGATCACCAATTCCCCCAATGCTGCAGCGAAAAATAGTGGAGCAATATCAGAAAGGAGTTTCTCAGAGAAAAATTGCAAACAGTTTGAAGTTATCATCATCTACAGTGCATAATATCATCCAAAGATTCAGAGAATCTGGAACAATCTCTGTGCGTAAGGGTCAAGGCCGGAAAACCATGCTGAATGTCCGTGATCCTCGGGCCCTTAGATGGCACTGCATTACATACAGGAATGCTACTGTAATGGAAATCACAACATGGGCTCAGGAATACTTCCAGAAAACATTGTCGGTGAACACAATCCACCGTACCATTCGCCATTGCTGGCTAAAACTCTATAGGTCAAAAAAGAAGCCATATCTAAACATGATCCAGAAAGCGCAGGCATTTTCTCTGGGCCAAGGCTCATTTAAAATGGACTGTGGCAAAGTGGAAAACTGTTCTGTGGTCAGACAAATCAAAATTTGAAGTTCTTTTTGGAAAACTGGGATGCCATGTCATCCGGACCAATGAGGACAAGGACAACCCAAGTTGTTATCAGCGCTCACTTCAGAAGCCTGCATCTCTGATGGTATATGGGGTTGCATGAGTGCGTGTGGCATGGGCAGCTTACACATCTGGAAAGGCACCATCAATGCTGAAAGGTATATCCAAGTTCTATAGCAACATATGCTCCCATCCAGACGTCGTCTCTTTCAGGGAAGACCTTGCATTTTCCAACATGACAATGCCAGACCACATACTGCATCAATTACAACACCATGGCTGCATAGAAGAAGGATCCGGGTACTGAAATGACCAGCCTGCAGTCCAGATCTTTCACCCATAGAAAACATTTGGCGCATCATAAAGAGG
This sequence comes from Ancherythroculter nigrocauda, assembly GCA_036281575.1. Classification (NCBI taxonomy): domain Eukaryota; kingdom Metazoa; phylum Chordata; class Actinopteri; order Cypriniformes; family Xenocyprididae; genus Ancherythroculter; species Ancherythroculter nigrocauda. The sequence goes on along the minus strand of VTFQ01000002.1, from coordinate 27,935,465 downwards.
AAGATGTGACAAAGAAGACCTAAGACAGTTGAGCAACTAGAAGCCTGTATTAGTCAAGAATGGGACAACATTCCTATTCCTAAACTTGAGCAACTTGTCTCCTCAGTCCCCAGACGTTTGCAGACTGTTATAAAAAGAAGAGGGGATGAAACATGGTAAACATGGCCTTGTCCCAACTTTTTTGAGATGTGTTGATGCCATGAAATTTAAAATTACTTAACTTATTTTCCCCTTAAAATTATACATTTTCTCAGTTTAAACATTTGATATGTCATCTATGTTGTATTCTGAATAAAAATATTGAAATTTGAAACTTCCACATCATTGCATTCTGTTTTTATTCACAATTTGTACAGTGTCCCAACTTTTTTGGAATCGGGTTTGTGTATATATATATATATATATATATATATTTAAATATATATATGTGTGTGTGTGTGTGTGTGTGTGTGTATGTATAGGGGTGTACAAGCCATAATTCACTAAGCCATGGCACTATGGCACTCTCACACACTTACATTCTCCTTTCACGAATGTATATTTCTACTTTCATGTGACCGGGGATTTAAATTCACCACCAGGAACACATTTAGGGGTTCTATTTACTTTAAGTTTATTCACTGGTTTAAAGAAAATAATTCACTATCAAAAGTGGCTTCTCAATTTAATTGAGAAGAAAGTTCACAAAACGATCAGGAAAAGCAAAACAAAATTCAGATAAACAAAATGAGAGCTTTCACAGAGCTGGTGATACAAATTAAAGGGGACCTATTATGCAAAATTCACTTTTGCATGGTGTTTGGCTATAAATGTGTGTTGGCAGTGTGTGTACACAACCACATTATAATGATAAAAATCCAACCACTCCTTTTTTTTTAATCCCCATAAATCATAAGCAGTGTCTCAGAATAAGCCATTTCTAGATCCCTGTCAGTGTGACGTCACATTAGCCACAGGCCCCGCCCACAAATGTTGACAGACACTGACGTTTGAACATAGAACCACCCTGAGTGAGTTCACAGTGAGTTGTACAGTCCGTCATTGCTGCACTGAAGAGAATGTCTCCCAAGCGTTTTAGGAGTTCTGTAGCTGGATGGATTAATCCACATAGGTCTCTCAATTTACTCCCTAAATCTGAGCCGCTGAAGATGAGGTGGATTAATTTTGTTTTCGAAGAAAATTCTCCCTCAAACCGAAATTCGTTTGTCTGCGTGAATCATTTCACACTGGACTTCTTTGTGAACGAATGTCAATACAAAGGGACAATACAAAACAGAGGTTGTGCTAAAAATGTGTTACTCAAGGATAGATCAGTAAACTGTTCGTGATCCAGCTTACAGTCTCCAGAGTGATACTGGAAATGGCAGTAATGAAGGTGAGAGCACTTTATTATAGTTCATCGGAGTTGATTTACGGATATAAAGTTTACCAGTTTATTAAGCACCACCCAAAAAGGCACAAGGTCTTTATATATCTGTTTACTGTTAGTTGTAACAAGTGTTTCTGTGTACTTCGCTGTGTATGTTGATGTTAATGCAAGGTAGAGAGAAAGTTTATGGATAATATTTTAATGCACACTTGCACTGTGTTTTATTAAGCTCTTACAGAGATTTTCTAGAGAGAAAACGGAAGCTTCATCTTTTGTGTGAAGTACAATAAACATCATAAAACTCATTCATAAAGGTTTGGCCATCATTTGGACGGGGTCCGGTACAACAGGCTTGTACTAATATAGTGGAAGAAGACTTGTCATATAGAATAAGTTATAACCGTAATTGAACTAAACTACACCTGTTCGATCTCCATGCAGCATGTATTCGCAGTTTCTGACATTATATTGCGTCCTGACTGACTCCTGTCACCGGAGAATCAGCTCTTGTAGCTCCAAACTCTTAGCTCATTTGCATTTAAAGGGCACACACTGAAACAGCATGTTTTTGCTCAACCCCAAAAAGTGGCAATTTTAACATGCCATAAAAAATTATCTGTGGGGTATTTTGAGCTAAAACTTCACATACACACTCTGGGGACATCAGAGACTTAATTTACATCTTGTAAAATGGGGCATAATAGGTCCCCTTTAAACCTCCTCACAGCTAGACATTACTCAAGAGTGCAATTTTTTTTTTTTTTTTTAATACACTACACAAAAATCTCAGTGCAAAAAGATAGAAAATCAAAAATACGAGTAATGTAACACAATATCAAAGTGTTATCATACAATACACGGCAATGGGAATACTGTACACAAAGAACAAAACGACATAAGTACATTTTATATTACCCACTTACATATCATTTGAGGGAAATGAGAGAAAATAACACATCACAATGAGCTCCTACATAACACCACATTCACTTTACAAAAGCTGAAATCCCCAACATAATATTGTACACAGTGTAAAGAATCACATCAAATACAAATCACATGAAAAGCACAAAAACATTTGCAAAATGAAGTCATATCGGACATTATAAATGACATAACTTTTCAAATATGACAGTTCTCCTAATTAACACAACAAAATATACATCCACAATTGGTATTTATCAAAATATAATCATAAAACATTGTATTTTCCCATGGATGATCACAAAAACTGCACAATTTCCAGAGTGTGCACATTGCTCGCAATCTCATGGATATCCCAGGGTGAGAGCGCATGCGCACTGTCTCATACACAACACACAGTGCCACCTGCTGACAACTCCAGGAAAATACAGGTAACCACTGTTTATCATGACTTAATTCACTGAACATAATAAGAATAATGAAACAACAGATTTTAACATGCAAGGAGAGAAACAAATTTTAAGGTTATTTACCACCTTGTTACTCGCTTGCTTCTGAGTAAAGCTGGAACTAGTACTTCTCTCAAATCAGTGTTACACGTCACCAGTCTCTAGCTCCTGCGACTGGTCACGCTCATCTGTAGCCCTCAGGACCACACCATCATGTTCTACAGAGTCTCTACCAGTATCCGCTGATGCTTGTACTTGGTTACCTTCAGAGCTGTCACCTCCCAACTCCGAAGTAACTGGTGCCTCTGAGTCCATTGGAGCGTTAGCGGCCACCCCCACAGACGGTTGCACAACCTCCTCTACCACCACAAAATCTGGATCAGACATGTCATTCTTGTCCATGATGACAGGCTGTATATCTGGCTGAGATTTGTCCTTACTCTTAGGCACCTGGATGCAACTCCGACCTGTGAACCCTCTTTGAGGGCCCTCCTTCTAAAGGTTCCACAGTGTAAGTTATGCCTACAATTTTCACGACTCAGTCGGGCTCCAGGCATCTTGAAATTTGTTCCTGTCTGGAGGCCGCTGGCGCAGATATACCAACTCGCCCACACTGACCTGGGGACAAAATGTCTTCTCATTCAGACGAGTTATTCTCTCTAAAGCTTTCTCTTCTGAATACTCCCTAGCCTTCTCATGGGCATATCTCAGCCTCTCTTGATGCACAGACAACCAGTCTCATTTCCCCTCATTGACTTCCACAACACCCAGCAACACATCAATGTGCAGATGTGCTTGTACCCCAAAAAGAAGATAATAAGGGGAAAACCCTGTAGTTGCATGCGGAGTCACATTATACGCGTGGACTAACTCCGGCAAATACTCAGGCCAACGACACTTACGTTCTGCGGTAACGTACGTAGCAGGTTGTGAAGTGTTCAGTTGTACCGTTCACATTGGGCATTTCCCTGTCGCTTATAATGGGTCATACGGGTCTTTTTCGCCCCATAGAGTCTGCACAGCTCGGCCATTACCTCACTTTCAAAGTTTCGACCTTGATCGGAGAGCAACCTTTCAGGGCCACCGTACTTCATAAACCACTCCTTTAACAAGACCTTTGCTGTGGTATCGGCCTTTTGATCTTTTGTGGGAAACGCCTGTGTAAACTTTGAGAAAACACTGGTAACAACCAAAACATTTTCATGCCCGTCAGAAGTAGGCTCTCACAGGGGCACGAACTTTGGGCTGAGGCATCTTTGTGAGTATGCACCGTTGACACTTCTTTACCCATTCCTCCACATCCTCATACATACCAGACCAAAAACACCTCTGCTTCAACAACCCTAACATCCGTTCAATGCCCTGGTGCCCCAGATTGTCCTGCACACTTCGCAGCACTTGTTTCGTTAAACACCCCGGCAACAACAGTTGCCAGCAGCTCTCCTCAGAAGGGTCATCTACTACTCGATATACAGCAACCCATTTTGTTCTTTTATGAGGCTCCACTGCTTCAGAAGGCATTTCACAGACCTGGACAGAGACTTTCTTTCCAGGTGAACTGGTTTCTTTTTCTGGTTTCTGTTTGTTGCTGCCACGCTGTTTGAGTTAGATCTCCATCGAGTTGATTCCTAATTGCTTGTTTTTTTCTTTAAAAATAAAATGTATAACCTATCATTCTCTCCTTTTACAGCGGGGGAACACATCCCCAACATTATTTTATTTAAATTGCCTTGATATCGCTAGTTTTATCTGACTTCTTGAACATTCGCTATTAGCTTTAGCCCGTTAGCAATAGCGGCGTGGTCACACTAGCATTTGAACTCTTCTCACTCATGATATTATTCTTCATCTATTCTAATGGCGAGTGTATCGGATGTGTCTCTACCTTTGAGTGCAGGTGAGGACACGTTCGAGCTACTCAGGAACTCAGGATACTTTTGTTTTGCTGATACTCACCAATCCGCAGTAAGTTTGCAGCGAGATATTAACGCTCCTGCTTCCTCTATGCTGTGTGTTTCTCTGCACAGGGCCCGAGCACCCAGAACGCGTTCATCCCAGCCCTCGTTCACTCCAGCGCTATAACACCAGGGACCTTGGTTTCTTCAGCTGTGGAAGGCGCGAGCCAGGCCTTGGACCAGGACCTCTCCCCCTCCGCTTCTCCCCTCTTCGTGAGGCGGAATGCGACGCTGTGGTCATCGGAGACTCTATCGTCCGTCATGTCACGCTACCAATCAAAGGTAAGGTGCACAGTCACTGTTTTCCTGGTGCTCGTGTTCTCGATGTCGCTGCACAGGTACCCGCGATCCTGAATGATGTTGTTCTGCACACAGGGGTGAATGACACCAGGCTGCGGCAGACGGAGGTGCTGAAGCAGGACTTCAGGAGCCTGATCAAGATGGTACGAGCCACATCGCCTGTGACGAGGATCATCGTATCTGGACCGCTTCCAACGTACCGACGTAGACATGAAAGGTTCAGTAGATTATTTGCTTTAAATTAATGGTTAATGTCTTGGTGTAATGAACAGCAGCTGCTCTTTATAGATAATTGGAATCTTTTCTGGGAGCGACCTAGGCTCTTCTGTGCTGATGGCCTGCACCCCAGCAGAATCGGAGCTGATCTTCTGTCGGAGAACATATCAAAGACGCTTCGCACTGTATGACTAGTAAGTCAAACCTCAAATCACAGTCTGTGTTCTGCCCACTTAATTGATAGAAATGTGAGTGTAGTACAGTCTATGGAAACGGTGTCTATTCCCTGAATAGTGAGGTTTAACAATAAAAATAAAGGATCTGATCGTGATCAAACCAGAAATTTGTGAAATTACTGAACAAAAACAATTTCTAAAGCTAGGGCTACTAAACATTAGATCGCTGACACCTAAGGCGGTTATTATAAATGAAATGATCACAGATAATAGTCTTGATGTAATCTGCCTTACTGAAACATGGCTTGAACCAAATGATTATTTCGGTCTTAATGAATCTTGTCCACCTCGCTACTGTTATAAAAACAAATGCCGTCTGATTGGCCGTGGTGGTGGTGTTGCAACAATCTACAGAGATATTCTTAACATTACTCAGAAAACAAACTACAGGTATAATTCATTTGAAATTCTTGTGCTAAATGTTACACTCTCAGATATAAGTAAAAAGTCGCTACTATCTCTTGCTTTGGCTACCATTTAAAGAGCCTCCAGGGCCTTATGTTGATTTCCTAAAAGAGTTTGCAGACTTTCTCTCAGACCTATTGGTCAATGTTGATAAAGCGCTGATTGCTGGGGATTTTAACATTCATGTAGACAATACATATGATGCGTTAGGGGCTGCGTTTACAGATTTACTGAACTCCTTTGGGGTCCAACAAAATGTCACTGGACCCACTCACCGTTTTAATCATACACAAGATCATCACATGGAATAAATCCTACCGATATAGAAATTCTACCGCAAAGTGATGATGTCACTGATCACTACCATGTAACATGCATACTGCATACTGATGATATTTGTCAAATTGCGCCGCGATATCGACAAGGTATTCTCCCGACAACTATAGATAAATTCACCAATAACCTGCCTGATCCGTCTCAGCTGCTCATTGTACCTAAACAAACAGATGAACTTGAGGATATGACTAGCAGTATGGGTACCATTTTCTCTAGTACATTAGATACTGTTGCACCCATGAGATTAAAAAAGGTTAGAGAGAAAAATACAGCACCATGGTACAACAGTATTACTCACGCTGTCAAAAGAGAAACTCATAATCTAGAACGCAAATGGAGACAAACTCGTTTAGAGGTCTTCAGAATCACGTGGAAAGACAGCTCGTCCCATTATAGAAAGACTCTAAAAGCAGCCAGAGCTGAGCATCTCCGCAAACTCATAGAAAATAACCAAAACAATCCAAGGTTCTTGTTTAGTACAGGGCTAGATTAACAAATAAACAGACATCACCGGAACAAAACATTTCATTACTGTTTAGTAGTGATGACTTTATGAATTTCTTTACTGAGAAAATCGAAAGCATCAGAAATACAATTATAAATGTACAACCTTTGACAGCATTTTATGATTCAGCCTCAATTATCACCCCTCAAAAACAGTTGCAGTGCTTTACAACTATAGGACAGGAAGAGCTAAATAAACTTATCATTGCATCTAAACCAACAACATGTTTATTAGATTCAACACCCACTAAACTACTGAAAGAATTGTTAACTGTAGCAGAAGAGCCTCTTCTCAATATTATCAACTCGTCTTTATCTCAAGGTCATGTCCCAAGACCGTTCAAGCTAGCAGTTATTAAGCCTCTCATTAAGAAGCTACATCCAAATGTATTGGCAAAATACAGACACATTTCAAAATACTAGAAAAAGTGGTGTTGGTCCAATTGTGCTCCTTCTTGCAAAAAAACGCTATCTATGAAAAATTTCAGTCAGGATTCAGGTCTCATCATAGCACAGAAACTGCGCTTGTTAAAATTACAAATGACTTACTTCTAGCTTCTGACCAAAGCTGTATCTCAATACTAGTGTTACTTGATCTTAGTGCTGCGTTTGACACTATAGATCATAAAATACTCCTAGATCGACTACAAAATTACACTGGTATTCAGGGACAGGCATTACGGTGGTTTAGGTCGTACCTATCAGACGGTCACAATTTTGTCTATTTAAACAGGGAAAAATCTAAGATAACGATAGTAAATTATGGAGTGCCGCAAGGATCTGTGTTAGGCCCTCTGCTATTTTCAATATATATGCTGCCACTTGGTGATATTATAAGAAAACATGGAATTAGTTTCCACTGCTATGAATTAGTTTCCACTGCTATGCCGATGATACTCAGTTATATATTTCATCACAACCAGATGAAATCTCCAAATTATCCAATCTCACAGAGTGTTAAAGAAGTAAAACATTGGATGACTAGTAATTTTCTTCTATTAAATTCAGATAAGACTGAAGTATTACTTATTGGACCAAAAACCTGTACACAGAATCTCTCAGACTACAATTTGCATTTAGAACGATGTACTGTTACTTCATCCTCTAAAGATAAAGGCCTGAGGGTTTCCCATTCTGTGTAGATCTGGGCCAGCTGGTTTAGTTATGGTTTCATTTTCTACTGTGGGGCTGATAATGGCCCCTCTTTGGAATGTAATACAAAAGCATCCATTGTTGGCTTGATAACGTAATGGTTTACTGATGATAAGTAAATGTAAATAACAATACCATACTGATTAGTTAACACTTCCTTAGTAGTCAACAGTAGTGACATTGTAGAATTACCTATTAATGAAGAATTACCACGCTGCCATCTGAACCCTGGTGCACACCAAAGAAGTGGAGAGACCCCTGAAAAGATGGGTCTCGGGTCTTGATTCCAAACCAACTCTGGTGTGGTTCGAATGAAATATAAACACAACATGGACCAGATACATGTGAACAAGCCAAAAACAGGATATGATGTCACAAGATGCTACCCTAAAAGGACAGAATACTCAAGCATGCCTGTTTTTTCTCGTCATAGTCGCAATGTTGCCCATCACAGTTTGTTACAGGCATCAGAACCGCATCGCCTCGCAGGAGATCTCCTTTGCACATTTTAAAATCTCTTCATGATTTCTCAGCTCCATCATATACCATTCTTATGTACAGGCAAACAGCAAACACATTTAGCCCAGCACAGAGCATTCTTTTGGATGTTCAACAAGTTCCAAACAAATTCGCAAAATATACGTCATAGATGCCCTTTTTTGGGGGGTTCAGAGTTAAAAATTACAGTGTGAATGCTAAGCGAACCAGGACCAAAAGAACCAAGAGAAACGAACTACAAGTATGACCACACCATTAATATTTCTATAATCATTCCAGAACAGTACTGTTAGGGCCAGTTCAAGCAGAACGCGTTTTAAAACACAAGATGCAGGTCAGTGGAATGCAAAAAAGTGCAAGGACTTTTTTTTTTTTAAATCGAATTTCCTTTAACTTGAGCTTCACATTTTTAAAATGCTGCAAAAGGCGTGAGATGTGATTGCAATGGTTAAAGACGTCTGTCTAGTGTGTTTACATTTGAAAAACAATGTAAAAGTAGAGCAGTCGAATGGACAGATGCGTTGTGTGAACGGTCCCGTTTTGTTGTAAACCTAGAGGAAACAGTAAACCTATGTTTCTGAATTTTACCCTACAAACTCTTTCAGACAGGCAGTATTTGCATTTGAATTGTGTTTTGATGACAGACTGACTTCATCATATCGACCTTCTTTGACAGTGGTCTTTATGACAATCCCCCAGCCCATTAATTCTGCCCCCTCTCCTTTCCTCTGCTGTTTCTGAAGGTTATTTCCCCAAAGACTTCCATTACCTTAAATTTCATTTGCCTGTTTGCATTGCATGCTGGGAATCCCCACAGATTGTTGTGTGATATCTGGTGAGTGATGAAATCGGATAGACTGAGGGTCACACATTCGCTCGGGTTGCCATAAAATTAATGAACTACGTCTGAATAATGATCCTGTCTTCCTCAGAGTCCCACCTCTTATAATTGAAATCTAAACTGCTGCCACACTGGTGCAATATCTCAGCAAGACCTCTGACCTCTGAAAAAAGATGTTTATACTTATTCTGCATGACCATATTCTACATCCCTTAATCCTACCTAATACCTAAACATACTTACTAACTATTAACCCTCATGCACTGTTCGATTTCTGGCGACTGCCTGTATGGTCCGGTCAAATTGACCCTAATTGGATTCAATACAATTCCCCAAAAATCACACTATGGGAAAAAACAAAACAAAACATACAAACATGTACAAATAAGTAACTTTTAATATCAATACTTTTCACGCAATACAAAGAATAAATATCTAAATTTATGATTTATAAAAATATTTTTAACCACTATTTTTAAGACTGCCCCTCCCCCCACATATGGGACATTTACCGTTAAACATTTATAACAACAATATCTTAGTCTAAACCTAAAGTGATCTTGACAAACTTTATATCATTTGAAAGCTTTCAGACTCTAGTTTTCATATTTGGTGACTGATTTGTGATGTGGTACCAAACTATAACATGCTCTGATTCTTTCCGTATGTTTTTTATATGTGTTTTAGGGATCTAATTCAAATCAAATATTAACATTACTGCCAAAAATACTTCTGAATAGGATATGTAACTTTGATTTTCTTGAAGTTTTAGAGTTGAACATGTTTTGTAAAATATATACTTTATATAAAATATAAAAAATATATATTTTTACATATTTTTACATTTTTATAAACTTCTATAAATTTTTTCAAACTTACATTTTTTTTTTTTTTTTTTTTTTTTTTTTACTTCTACAATAGTCTGTGAAGTGTTCCCTTTAAAAAGATATCAAACTTAAGTCTTAAGTCTTGTGCTCTGAAGTAGGCCTTCTAAAGATTTTTAACAATTTAAGTTGGAAAAGTCATTTTCATATCTATCTAAAGTGGGACATACAATTAACAGGTAAAACAACTTTATATTTTCACAAACTTTGAAAATAAAATGTTGTTAAACTCAGTAAGACACTGGCACTTCAATACAAGAATTGAGGAGTTCTGACATAAAACACAGAAGTGTTTTGTATTTTGGGTCTGTAGTTGCCTTTGAATGGCTGTCTATATGGGTCAAATTGACCCACGAACAGTAAGAACATATCAAATTTCTGTATGCACATTTCACAACACATCAGCGTGTTGAAACTTTGCATGCATGTTCATGACCCTAAATGAGAAAGTCACAAAATTTCAAGAAAAACAATGTAGGTTAGATAGCATTTCAGATAGATTGAAAAAAGAAATGATAGCTCATTTTTACCATATGTGGCTGACAAAAGATTTTTTTTGTATTGAAATAAGTGAGGAAAAGCTCCTTTTTTAGCTTCATAGGGTAGTAAAAAACTAAAATAACAAAATATATCCAAGATGTTATTATTTTGGGTCTGTGCCTTAGAACATTAAAATATGTGGGTCATATTGACCCGCGAACATCACCAAAGTAACCAAAATTTAGTGTGTATATGTCAAAACAAATCAGTATGTTGAAACTTTGCATGCATGTTCATGACCCTAAATGAGAAAAAGTAAAAAATTTCAAGAAAAAAAAAAAAAAAAAAACATAGGTTAACTGATGTTTCCGACAACTCAAAAATCAAAACGGGTCAATCTGACCTGCAGCAGTACACAAGGGTTAATATAAGCAGTAGTTGGGGGTTTATTGAGGCAAAAGTCATAGTTAATAGTGAGAATTGGACCCTAATATAAAGTGTGACCGAAAAACATGCTGTAGGTATAAACTAATGGCAAGGTCTCTAGAAAGAGGTTTGGTAAGTTTATATTTACATTCCACACAGTTGGGTGATCAGTCCGGCGGCAGAGATGTGTGATAACAGATAACATCCCGTGGGAAGGGCGCAAGGTTGCGATCCATTAGTCGTTGCCATGCTGGGCCAGAGGATGCTGAACTTCAGTTGTGCCAAGAGGATCTGTAAAGGATGGACTAGACAGCTGGGTCAGATGAATCTTCACATGTTTCTTTGTTGGTGGGCTGCCTCACTGATGAGCCATGTGGGACAGGCAGAAGTCCTTTGCGGTCTGGGCTGCACTGCTGGAGGAGCTGTAAGGGTCAGATGAAGTCCCTCGATGCTGGGGCCCTTAGTGCAGCCGGAAGCAATATAAAAGATTTTGTTTGCAAAAACTTAACCTTAACTATCTTGTAGTCTCTTTCCTCTTCAGATCAGAAACTCAGGACGTGGTGTCTGTTAAGGTCTCCTTCCCCCGTCGAGTTGGAAACACAGTGTGTCTACTTGGGGGACATATTTGTCCCATATATATTATCTGATGCCTTTCCGATCTTGGAGTGTGGTTGGCCACCGGTGTCAGAAATAGCCACGGCATTGCCCTCCCTAGTGTGGAACTTATTTGTATAGCATAAAGTAGTGTTAAAACAGTGTCTTTAATGTATTGTCTTTGCATTATTCTTTTACCAAAACTCTTTCAAATTATTAAATTATAAAGAATCTAAACATGATAAGAAATGGTTGTGTCATCATCATCAATCCGGCAGTTAGGCCTCGTTTACATTGTCAGTGACCCAATTCCGATTTTTTACTCATATGTGACACAGATCGGATGTGTTCTATGACCATGTAAACAGGAAAAAAATGCATGCATTCGGATATTTCGAGATTGTTTTCAGGCCTCATTCATATGTGAAAATAAATCAGATATAAAACAGATATGTGCCAATGCAACTGTCATGTAAACAGGCAGATCGGATTTTCTGAGGCATTTTGTTCTGTACAGTCATTAAAACTGTGACAATTTGGTACTTCTCCGTGGTTTAATGACATGATATTATTCTCAGGAGGAAGCATGTGTGGAGGCGGTAAATGACAACAATGCAGGAAACATGGAGGAGGAAAATGCAGGGCAGTGGTCGACGGCTGAAGTTACCTGCCTTCTACGGAGCCCCGCACATGACATGCAGGAAAAAAAAGTAAATCGTGCGCAAGATTTGCTAATTCATTCCCTTGATTTACTAAATCGCACTGAATTGTACTTTGTCCTCACCACTTTTTGCCAGGGTCAGTATTGTCCCCACCACCTTTTGAAACGTCTCGTGGCACGGATGTATCTAATACAAAAGAAACATCTATAGCTGATTAGCAATTCATTTGTTTGCGTTAAATAATAAGCGATCTGGCGCTGAGATGTGTTGTTTTTGAAATCATGCTGAGTGCTCATTGCTGCTGTTATCAGTGGCACAACAATGTTCTCTTGGTGCTCGTGCACACTGCACAGTCTTCACATGAATGAGTGCTTCAATCTATTGCTTAATGCTGTTGCGGAGACTCTCTATTCGTTCCGATGAAATCACAAAAGAAAATACACATAAACGTGTCCCTGCTCTTGATATACAATCACTGATGAACATTTTTGGTTTTGATTAGAAAAAAATAAAATACATTATACAAGGGCCAGGTCCGTAGCCAGCCTATTGAAAGGGGGGGTTCTTTTTTTCAAAAAGTGGACCTTTTTGCAGTTTTTCTCCTCCTTTTGTATTTAATTATGAGGTTCAAATACTTCATTTTGGTGACCTTTTATGCACTAATTTGTGCTGGATTAGCTTGTCTGCTGGTATCTTAACGAGCACCTAAAATATTTACTGCATTGTTGTCAAATTGCTTCCTCACAGGGACGTGCACAGGGGGGTTGCTCAGGTTGCCCGGGCAACTGCCCATATGCCCTTCTCGACTCACGTTGCCCTTCCGAGGTGGGAAAAAATAAATAAAAAAATCGTACAATGGATGCAGAATTTCACGTAGGCCTAGATAAAAAAAAAAAAATAAAAAATAAAAAATCGCAAAGCCTCATTCACTTCCATATTCGGGCACCCGTCCGAAAGTGAAAGTCAGTAGGGGAAGGGCAAACTCTGTTTACGTGGCTGCAGCGCTGCACGCGACCGGCACCTGAGCTGAGCCTGCATTAGCGGCACAGGAGATTGTCGCGGTTGTCGGGTGAGACGACTTAACGTTGTCGGAAAGGTGAGTAAGGTTATAATCGTTAACGAAAACGAACGAAAAAATGAAAACTAGGTGGGAAAAAACATCGTCGTTAATGAAATAAAAATAAAAACGAGGCATTACAAAAAACGATAACTAACCAAAACTGTAATGTGTGTTTGGCAAAACTAACTAAAATGAAATAAAATTATAGATTAAATGTCCTTAGTTTTCGTCTTTGTCAATGTCTTTCACAGAGCAAACGTTCAGCTGCATTTCATTTCCCTGAGTCTCTCACTCACGCCTCTCTCTCACACACTCGCGCACGCACAGCCCCTCCCCTCCGTGCACACCGCGCCTCCATGAGAACGAGTGTTGGAAGCAAGTTCGCGAAAGGTTGGTATCTCGTGAAAACCTTTACACAATCACACATTAAAAAGTGGTATAAAAATATTTTTAATTCTGAATATAATTTTGTCAGTGTGTTAATGTCGACCCGAGAAGCGATTGCTAAGTTTGAGGTAAAATGCACTTGGGTTGTCGATGTCAAAACATTTAAACTGTGATTCAAGTAAGGAATAATTGACGACGGGCCGTTGAATTATTAGAAAAATAATGCACACCTGAGGTGGTGATTCGATCACGACTCGAAGCGGAGTCAATTATTCCGCTTATACCACGGTTATTCTCAGTCCTGGGGGGTTGGTAGGAGAGTGCCTTTTTTTTAGGTCAGAGCAACTGCCCCTCAAAATTCCTGTGCACGTCCCTGCTTCCTCATGTACCATTTTTAATTTATATATACATATATATATATATATATATATATATATATATATATATATACACACATATATATATATATATATACACACACACACACACACACACACACACATACATATAGATAGATAGAAGGCCAAGATCAATCGGTAGTTATTGATTTTTTTTAATAGAACGAGACACAAACCTTTTTTCTTTTTTCGTTTTTGCTCCCATTTATTTTCACACATTGATCACACAGTGCATACAAAGTTTAGTCCCAAGTGCGCACAACTGGAGAAATACACTTTGATTTCGTTAGCTAGAAAACAAGCAGGGCCGTACGCAGGGTTTTATATTTACCGAGGTCACAAAATGTATTATGCTAGGGGGGTTCGGGGGCATAGCCTGGTAATACCAGACTCTGCTACTTCACTTTGCTTCGTAGACAGAGTCTGGAATGGCATAATAGAGAAGTGTTTTCTCTCTCGCTAGGGGGCGCTTGTCTGAAGTTTAAAGCCAATCAGATACGTTTAGTTATGACGTATGTTATGCGCCTGTACAGCCGCATCGAAGCACAGACATCATGCATCGAACTCAAATCTATGATTGAACTTCCACTGTAAACCTGTTGTAAACACATGATGATGAGAGCGCAATACCGGAGTGAACATGGCTGTAAACGACTTTTGCAGTTTGAAAAAGAGTTGAATGTTCTCCATAACAGAGCAAATTGCATCCCGTGTCTCGTTTCCCATTTCCGCGGTCGTTTCGGTTTTCGATTTCTCTAACCTACAATGTAAAACTCGGCGCTTAGCATCTACGTCACGGCTCTCAGCCCGCCCTCTGTTCGTTGATTGGCCCGGCTGTTTCCAGACCGGTGGCAAACAGAAAGCTCTGACGCTGTATCAGACTGAGTACAGAAGCGAAATGAAATTGAGCGGAAGTAGGAAGTCTGACGTAGTCAGGCTATCGGGGGCATGCTCCCCCGAGAAAATTTAGATTTCCTTGGTGTACATATGTGCATTTTAAGACGTTTTAAGGCCAACAAATTGGATAACAATAGCTTTAAAACCATGTCAACAAATACATACATGCACAGTTTTGAGGCAGCTTTAATCGCATGTTTGGTAATTTCATGATTTCATTTACAACAGAATAACGACGGTGCATGCCCGTAGTTTCTTTAGCGCTTTAGTTAAGCTATAATAAAGTAATATGCAGCGCGCGCCGGCGCATTTGCTCGAGCAATTCTTGGGTTCACGCTTCGAGCACAGTAGGCTATAGCCTAATGGCTGAGTGGAGTTTTACTGGCATAGCCTGACAACATTTCTGACCACAGTTCACTGTTGTTCAGCTGAAGCTACCTTTTCCGCGCTCGTTTGACTGGCACCTGGCGCTGAGGAGAAGTCGGAATGCGCGTCTGAAAAGTGTCCCGTTTGTTGTGGTCTTAAAGAGACAGTTCTAAATAAACGCAGCGTTTTACTTGGCGATGTTTTAAAAAAGACATGCTGAATTAGAGACGGTAAAGGTGAGTGGGTCCAATTTCATTGGTCTTTAAAAGTAGGTGGGTCTTGTCCCACCCACATACAATGGTTCCGACGCCCATGTACAGACATAACACTCTCACATAGGCATCGTAAATCAATATACTAATCATTCCAGATAATTTACCTCAAGCGGTCTGCTTTGAAGTTCTCAGAGGAATAAGACGCGCACCGAAGGAGAAGCATTTCCATTGGCTCCAGTCTGCCGGTATTGGCCAATCACAAAAGTCGATATTGCACAGCCAATATCACTGAATATCCCACTATGTTTTATTATTATAATTACGCTAGGTTTATATGGCTATTATATTGTAGACTATTGAGTGGATAAAATATAGAAATCCTTTTAATTAAAAAATATATATATTAACCCCTACCCCCCCATCATTCAGAGGCAATGCTTCTTCACCGTTGCTTTGAAAAAGTGTATTGCGCGAACTCTCTCTGAACTGCACGCGCGGCACACATACACGTCCAGCTACAATAATGTATTATATTAATCTGAAACAGCAACCCAGAATATTTGTCACAAGCATTGATTAAAACAATGATGACAATAATCACATTAAAAAAAAACAAAAAAAACCCACTTAAATTCTGGACCTTTGGCAGTGAGGGGGGGTTCGTTCGAACCACCCGAACCCCCCCTGCCTACGGGCATGAGGGCAGATTAGAACTTACCCAGAACCTCTGGCACACTAAACAAGGAATCTACCACTAGTCCATCAGGACAATCTGACAGTACATGTGGATCCACGTATTTGACTAAAGCAAATACCCAAGACTAACAATATATTGTATTATAGTAGATGTAAGGATGAAACTATCATAATAAACATGAGGTCTATGTCAATAAATTGTGTGCATTTATTATTGTGATGATACAATTACAATACCACCCCACCACACACATCCCTGCCATAAAATGGTCCCTGGAATGTCATCTTAAAGTGTAAACATGCCCAACTGTACAACTGTGAGACATGTTCAAAAATGAAAACACTTGAAATTTTGGATTTAAATTCCTAAAAAATGGTTGCATAACTTGTGATGGACTGGCCATCCATTAAGGGTTTTACATAAGAAAAGTGGTTTGGAAAATGGATAGATGATTGTTTGGATAGGTGGATAATTGGTTGTGAAACTGCATGAAATTACAAGGCACATGAAAAAAAAAAAAAAAAAAAAAAAAAACATACTAGCATTACAAACTATCAGCATTCCACACATTTTCTGTTTTATTTTTTTGCTGTATTGGCAGATAAATTATTTAAGAATGAGTCCTTTAAGTCACCTTATAATATCACGAGACTGAGCTCAGAAGAAGATAAATATTTGAAAGAAATGGTGTTCAATTTTTAATGGAAGAGAAAGTTTCTCAATATACGAATGTCTGACTCATCATTTTGCTCACCATTGTCTAAAAAGGACCATAGAAATCAATAACTGTCGTATTTTTCATCTCTCCAAGTCAACTTTGCTGTCTCAACGGAGGGTGATTTCATTCTTTTTATTTAGAACACATACCGGCCCATTCAGGCATTAAATTAAATCATACTGAATTTGAAAAAACCATGCATGCAAACAGACAGGTGCTTTTGTAGCTCATCAGTGTGAAACATTCTGGAAAGTGGGCCTTTAGGCTTCCCTGCAGTGAAGCCACACTGGAGTGGTCTTGATAAATGGGCAGTGGAGAATAGTGGTTCTAAAGAAGTGTTCAAGCAATCAGCAAAGTAGCAGAATAAAGAGATTGGCCTTTGGCACATATCAGCCTCTACTAGAAGAAGAGTGCAAACATGCACATGGCAGCAAGCTGAAAAAATGTATTCAATGTTTTTATGCTAACAGTACTCATCTAGCCCAACAACAGCTGATCCATTTGCATTGAAGTGACTTTTCTCTGCTAAAAAGGAAAATGTTTGTTTTTGAGAAAATGGATGGGTTTTTTTAGCACACAGCCTCTAGGTGTAACTGGAGGTTGTTAGAATATGCACTTCAAAAGCTGTGTCAGATTACATGTTGAAATGTCAAACAAAATGTCTTGTCATAAGGTAATTGGCTCTTTTCATAAAAGCTATTGCTTTGGAGTTTCACACATTTAGACTGCTGCTGTAGATCAAAAGTAGATGAGGAGTTATGTTCACTACCATGCGTTCATATGCCATCGTAAATCTTTGATATGTCTCTGCTGACACATCACAACTATTGCAAATATCGGTGATTACTTCGAGGTCATGACAATGAGCTATTCCAAATCCAAGGAAACATTCTGAGCCCAAAGGCTTTTAAGCTAATTGCTTTCACTCTCTTTCATCCACTTTCCCCACAATTAATGACAGTGCCATATGAAAGTTCTCACTACAAAACATGCTCATAAAGCTAATTAGGGATGCATTTACTCACAGAAAAGTGCACTGATATGCAAGATTGTGACATTTTGATGCACAGCCCTTTAGTCTTTAAAGATTTTTGTTCTGCAGGTGGTTATTAATAAAAAAAAAAAGTTCCTAAAAAACAGTACACAGATCTCATACCACACAGTTGCCCACTAAGTTGGCATCATAAACTTGATACCAACTTAGAGGATGACATCAGAAGAAAGCAACCAGAGAACCACAGTGATTATTTGATTCATGATTATGATTGCCCTAAATAGGTATGCATCTGTTAATATACTATATGTAGCCTTGAATGATAAACATCTCAGGTTACGCATGTAACGTCTCAGTTACATAATTATGTAACCCTTGTTCCCTGAAGGAGGGAACGGAGATGTCACGTTGGTTACCGACGAATTGGGGAATCTCGTCAAAAAGACCTGTAACACTACTGTTAAGGGTCCATAAATCAGCAAGACCTGGGCTTCAGCAATTGATGGTGAGTTGGCTGGGTTATCTCTGGGTTATCTCTTATTTCTTATGTTTCATAGAAATTATAATTTCTGATGAGGTGCCTCCAAAAATGTGTCAAATATACATATATTAAATAAATATAATATATGTAAGTAATATAAGTATTATATGTATAAATATACATATAATACACAAAGAAAATAGTTTGTGTACACTGTTACTCTTGATTAAATAAAATGAATCACCCTATTTGTTATGGGCTGGTTTCTTTATAAACCACCTGTAATCAAATTACTAAATGAAAATATACAAAAGTATATATATATAGATATACATAAGTTTTGTATTTGTTATACAGAAGTATAACAAATACAAAAGTAGTAACAAAGAGAACTGTTTATTTTACCAAACAAAAACACTAAAACTTAAAACACAAATAAAATATCCCCTTTCTTTTTAGAAGAAATCTAATGACCCCCCCCCCCCCCCTTTTTTTTATAGAGTCAGTAAATTGACCACAGAACAAGGAAAAAAACTACAGACTGGTGGATAATAGCAGTTATAAGTTGTAGTTGTATATCTCTATGAATCCAAAACTGTAACTTAAATCACATATTCACCCATACGTGCTTAAATGTTCTTAAACAAAGCGCTTGGATTTTGTTGGGGCCCTTATTCGGTGGTGCACGTTATGGCAGTCACAAACGGATGACGCAGTTTTAAAATACACTGTCAAACTGGTTACTGACTCGGTTCCTCCACTCTGTTACAGCAAAACTCTCCAAGTCGTGCCAAGAAGTGATTACGTAAAGCTTTGATCCTCTTCTCCTCGATAGGCACGGGAAAATAAGTCCAATGCTGAAATAAGTGATGCGTCACACTCCCGAAAATGGCCGATGAGTCCGACGCACAAAGGCCTGCGCTCTCTCTCCTTCAACGCACCGAACAGTCCACTTTCAGCAAATAACTGCCTGAAAACCCTCCAGTGCAGTCCGTGACTCCTAGGTAAACTTTAACAGCATTCCATTTTTTTCTGTCTTTCTGTCTTACTTTACACTTCTTACTCAAGCAGCTCACTAATCACTGTCCATTCAGTTTCCCAACCTGGCGTTCAACGCCACCCCCCCTCCCCCCCAAATGGTGAGCATTTGAAATACCTCAGAATACACTGTACTTAATTTATACAAAATCCAATGTATGTGCACACAATATTGAAATAAATTAAAAAATGAAAATAAAATAAATGTGTACAAATATTCACAGGGTTACAGACCAATCTACTTTGAGTATAAACAAATCGAGTGAATGCACATTGGCATGCGATATTTGAATCTGACTGACACGCCTTGCTGTGTGGGTATAAATAGGCAGCAGGTGCAGCGCATACCAGGTTTTCACTGAGGAGCCGAGCCGGTGCCCCAGCAGTGGAACAACAACTGTGGCAACGGGACATGATATCTCCGTTCCCTCCTTCAGGGAACAGGGGTTACATGTGTAACCGAGACATTCCCTTTCAGTCGGTCACTTTCGACGTCACAGTGACGAATTGGGAATCCCTAACAAAGCAATACAGGCAGAGTTGGCAGAGCGGACTCACACGGCCAAGGGAAAGACACAGGCTTAGTAAGGCACAGCAAGCCGACACTAAGCCGGGACCTCTCAGTGCTTCTACCTGTTTGAGGTGAGAACACAGGAGAATACCAGCTCAACACAAAGGAAAAATCAAGCAAATGTGTTAGGTGTTGCCCGGCCCGCAGCTCTACAAATATCCCAGGAGGATGCAACACTTACAGTAGAGTGAGCTCTCAACCGGAGCGGGCAGGGCACAGGTTGTGCTTAGTAAGCTGGGTCTGCATACTCCGGAGGCAGCGCTTGCAGGTTCACCACCTGGTCCCTGAAGAGAGTGGTAGAAACCTTGGCCACGTAGCTGGACCAGGGCCTCAGGGTTGACCTGGAGTCAGCCGGCCCAAACTCAAGGCACAATTTGTTGACCGAAAATGCTTGTGGGTCCCCTACCCTCTTGATGGAGGCCAGTGCAACCAGCAACAAAGTCTTCATAGACAGAATCTTTAGATCTACTGACTACAAAGGCTCGAAATGGGACTCTCTGAAGCACTCTAAGCACCAGAGCCAAGTCCCAAGAGGGTATGAAGGGAAGCAGAGGAGGATTCAACCTTCTGGCCCCCCTAAGGAACCTGATGACCAGGTTGTGCATCCCTACCGGTTGCCTCCTATGGGGTCGTGATACACAGATATTGAGGCAGCATATACTTTGAGGGGGGAGGGAGACAGTCTTTGCTCCAACCCATGCTGCAGGAAGAAGTACACCACTCAGCGAACAGGTTCCACTTCAAAGCATAAGCATGTCTCGTAGACGGTGCTCGCGCCAAAGTGATGGTGTCCGCTACCTCTTGCGTTAGGTCACCTAGAACATCCGCATCCCATCCAGGGACCATACATGGAGTTTCCAGAGGCCTGGACATGGGTGCCATAGGGTGCCCTGTCTCTGAGGAAGTACACACTCTATGGCTCCCTTCTCCAACAAAGTTTTTACCCCTTGTTCCATGACCAGAGCCTGCTTGGGGCCTACCACTGTGGGCAGGACCCCCATAAATCTGGGTGGGTGAGACCCAAACTGAATAGTGTAACCCTTTTCTGTGCACAGGACCCAACAAGATATATTTGGCAGTAGCTTCCACACTGTCAGATAATCTTCTAAGGGAATCTGCCTCTTGAGACTAGCCTCTGGTGTTTTTTGAACAACCACTCTGATGCCCAGAAACAGGGAACAGCCGAACTGGTCGTTCTGGGACCCTCGGAGGAGGAGGCAAGCATCCCAGTGCTGCTACATTCCTGGGGGGATGCTGAGATAAGAACTCACCGGAGACCGCTGTGCCCTGAAGCACATGAGGGGTTGGCAGAACGGTCCCCTGAGGGTACAGAGGGCAAATGGGCACTGTATAATGAGGTGTTTGTCACTTCCCCTGAGAGGGGACTACTCTCAGAGCTCTGACACCCCTGGCACCAGGACCTCTTTCCCGCAGCTTTCGTGGTGATAATGACGGTCCTCAGATCCGTCTTACCCCTTGAAGGCTGCAGTTGAGAGTGCCTCCCCGGTCCCCATTCTTTCTGTGGATGAGCTTGGGTAGCGACATTCTGCTTTTGGGTGGCACAGTGTGAGGAGCTGGCTTTAGAAGCCACACAGCAGCCCCTGAGAGCGGCGGAGGAGAGGAGTTTTTGGAATGCCGCTTTTAAGGAAAATGTAGACTGAGGGGAGAGATAACTAGCTAGCATCTCTTCCACCATAGGCATTGTCCCATAACCATGCTCTTTATAGCCTAATACCGATGAATAGTGGGATGTTTGTGCACTATACACTCGATAAGAGACTGTTTTTTTCTACGATCTCGACACTACGGTGTGGAGCTTGGGAAAAAATGGCAAGCCGCATCTAAAAGGTTGTGACCACGAGGGCAGGAAGCATTTCTCTACCTTGCTTTTAGGACGAATGTCCTGCTTCTCAGCTGGCCAGTCATTTTTATAGTCATAGCCAGACATATTTAATCTGGCAACATCTGGCAACAGTGCGAGTCACAACCTCCACCAGCTCTTCTTATGCTGGAGAGTGAGGTGGCGAATCCTCAACATCTCCAGCATCGATGCTTACAATATCCACCTACTCAGAGCTAGATAATTGTAGCACCGGTGCCTCACTCTGGGCGGAACAAACCACAGAGCGTGCTTTCAAGCCCTGAGAAAAGGCACTGGATCTAGCAGGTGAGGGCAGAGATAAGGCTGGGCCCATCTCAAACCGCTCCGTTACATCCATTTGCGATCCCCATGACCTAGATCGACACTGTGCCTCAGCAGCAGCAGGACCGAAACCATGAGGAACGAGCCTGGGCGCCCTCCTCAAAGAGCGCCCGGCAGGAGCGGAGTGGAGCGTCCGTAATGGAAGGTGTTCACAATGCACACAGCCAGCACACTCGAGCTCTGACTGTGCGTATTCCACTCTCAAACATACAACACACAATTTAAGTGTATCTACACTAGGGTGGCCTTTATTTTTGGACTTTATAAATCTTCCTCTCTCACCCACCCAATCAACTCTCCTTCATGAGAAATGGAAACAAACCAACTTTTGCTGAGATTGGAGTATGTTTAGGAGTAAGTTTAGGATTGGAGTAAGTTTGTGCTCAACAAAACTGAAATTTCCGAGTTAGGTTAAAAACAAGAAAAAAGAACAGTGTTGTTAGTCTTAAAATGATAAATTACAATGCTGCTGATGAAAATTGAACTTTGAAAAATTGCGATCTGATCTAGATCATGATAACAGTCCGACATATCCTTCAGCCACAAAGTTCTTGCAGACATAAAAGCAGAATGTTAAAAAGTGAAATTACTGTACTATAAAGAAAGTGAACTTAGAACAAGATTGAGATCTGATCTAGATATCTATGACAATCCAACATTCTTCGTTTTTCTGGTGTGTTTCACTCCTTCACCCCTTGTTCTTCTTCAAGGCCTCCCATTTTCTTCACAGCGTACTGAAAAGGCCTTATGAGAATGCGGGCCTTTTCCCAAAAGTCTGCATGGTCTGCATTGATGCTTCATGCTTCACTATACCCTTTTTCCCTATTCGGTGCAAATATACTCAAAGAACATTGACAATGAAAGTGAAAGGGGAAAGAGACACGTGAAGGCCAAGTATGGTAACCCATCCTCAGAATGTGTCCTGTGTATTTAAGCCATCCAAGTTACATTTACATTAGAAGCAGTGAGTAGTGAACACACACACACTGCAAACCATGGACACACAAACATGGAGCGAAACTTGGGCAGCGATAAGGGGTTAGGTGTCTTGCTCTAGTTATTTCCTGCCTGTGCTGGAATCAAACCAGCAACCTTTGGGTTACCCCCAAAGAAAATTGCTGATAAAGACTCCTTCTAGCTTTAAGCAAATATACTTCATCCTGGTTACGCAAAGTGGCCATCTGATATCAGAAAGAGTCAAAAGTTTATCAGTGAATGAAACCTTTGCTAATATCACCAATCAGATTTCAAGTACCTGTTGATAAAAAAGATGCATTCTTTGAGTATACCCTAAATGACAAATTATCTGGATGGAATTTTGCATACATTACTTACTTCTAGTGAAGAAACAAATGAGGGGGTGAGAAGTTAACATTTCCAAAAAAATAAATAAATAAATAAAAAAAATATTTTTTGAAGCCCCCAATAAGGGCTACCCTAATCTACACCAATAATGTAGTGTAGAGAATTAGGAACACACAATCTGAAATGCTGCTTATTCACCATAATATGCTTGTACTTAGACAGACAACACCAAATAAGACACACAATTTCACATATAGCACTTACTGAAGACATAGAAGCTAGCGCTGCACTGTTTGGGCATGCTTTATAGTTTCCTGGTCATGACGTCATCTGCCTCTGACATCTCATCACACCATTGGACTGATTTCACATGTGGTTCACAACGCAATCTGTAATGCAGAGTTGAAATGTTGCCCAGAGAGAAAAACAAATGTGTAGAGCTTGAGGAAATGATGCACACGTATTTTCCCTGGGTTTAATAAAATGACGTAAACATCATCACACTCATCCGTATACATAGGGATTGAGTGAGAGTAAGGATACAAACATTCAATTTAGATCACAAATAGAAAAGGAAATGAGTACAAGGTCGGTAGAGTGGTTATCTGTTCTCCTGTTCACCTTTTACATTCTCTTACAGAAGCACACACTCTATGCACATGCACAGTCCTCATTCACCCTCGAATTACTGTAAATGCTTTACTCTAAGTGACTGTTACAAATCATTTACATTTATTCATTTGGCAGACGCTTTTATCCAAAGCGACTTACAAGTGAGGAATACAACAAGCGAGTCGCCATGACAAGGCAAATAGACAAGAAGTGCTCATAATACAAGTTATAGGCAGTGCTCAGATCATCATAAGCTACAATAGAGAGGGATTAGAGGAAGAGAAAGGATAGGAATACGTTTTTTTTTTTTTTTTTAAGATGAGGTTAAGTGCTCACGAAAGAGATGGGTTTTCAGCTGTCTTTTGAATATTGCCAGGGATTCCGCATTCTGGATGAAGGCAGGAAGATCATTCCACCAGCAAGGGACAGTGAATGAGAATATTCTGGAAAGTGATTTTGTGCCTCTCTGTGATGGTACAAGCCTTCGCTCCTTTACTGAGCGCAGGCTTGTGGTACCATCACAGAAATCACGCAGAGAGTTCCCACAGCATCAGTCGATGCAGAGTGAGTTCCCTTGAAAGGGAACACACGCTTTCAGCTGTGCTTATACTAACATTTCAAGTTCCTGGGTTTCACACAGAGCGCATGCTGTAGACAGAAAGCTACCTTTACTGTGTTGCTGGCTTCCCTTTATAGCTCCCTTGTACTCCATTACACATCATGGGGTGAAAAAAATAGTGTCATTGTCCAGCTTATTATGTCATTTTATTGTTGATTCAGTTACATTGTAAAAATAATAATTATTTAGTTGATGAACCTATACAGCACCTCTGGAGAAAACAGTGATGTCATCGTCCAGCTCAGTTCAGTTCTCATACAATAGTGCCAATGCAGTCAGATCAATAATATTGTTTAATAGTAGGTGTCCCCAACTAGCAAGCCAGAGACGACAGTGGCAAGAGAACCAAACTCCATGAGGTGACAGAATGGAGAAAAAAAACTTTTGGAGAAACCAGGCTCACTCGTGGCAGGGCCAGTTTTCCTCTGGCCAACAGATGAACTGTATGATTATGTTTCAGAAGTTAGAAGTCAGATTAGGATTGGAGCCAGTCTTGGAGCATTCATAATATTTAATCCAGTTCCATCTGGTTGAATATCAGATTCATCATGCCAGTATGGAGATGGGTTTTGCTGAGGATCTGTGCTGCTGGCTAGGAGGCATTCGTAAGGGATTGTCTAGTTGTCTAGATGATTAGTAAATCATACGCATGATTTATAAATAGAGGGGATGAATTAGCAAAGCATGTGTAAAATTTATAAATCAAAGGAACGAATTAGTAAAGCGTGCGCATAATTTAGCCTACTATTTTTTTTTCCTGCATGTCATGTGCGGGGCTCTGTATATTTAGTTGCTAAGGCCAAATTTTCTCTTTTTAAGTTTACATTTTTCTCATATATTTAATTTTTATTTTAGCTTAATTTCAAATAAAGAAAATATATATTTTAATAGTTTTAGATTTAGTTAACAATAACAACACTGGCATTATTCAGGGCTGTGATGTGGTTGTGTCTAAGGCAGGTCCTCTGTCTGATCTGGATATGGCCCACATCCGGCTGACTATAGTAATCTTGGGAAAAACAGAGAGACTAATATTAGTGTGGATGCCATTCTTCTTATGATGTAACAATAGGGTGACCATACATCCTCTTTTTCCGGCATCCGGCCAGGATTTCTAATTCACCCAAAATATCCGGGATTCGGCTTTTGCTTTCTACAGTCTATTCTTTCTCACACGCAAATATATAATAAATTGTTTGCGCCTCAGAGCTCGCAGATGAAACACAATAAATGCAGTAATGTTATCTTGCATTCAGATGCCTGGTGTTTGTGAACGCAATCGTGTGAGGCGCTTCTGGGATGTAATCATATTGAAACACTTTAACGACAGACTGCTCAGGCATTATAGAATGACCAAAACAGCATTTCAGATGCTATGCAACGAGATCGGTCAGCTGCTTGTTCCAGTATGCCATCCCACTGCAAAGTCACTGTCTTTTTTGATGCGCATCATGGACTTTATTCTGTAAAAGTGTTTCAATCGAAGATTATGCTCGTGTTTTCTTGTCACATAAAAATATGGCTTCTGTGTACACAATACAACTTTAAACACATGTCTTGCAAAGACTTCATCCCTACTTGATTAGTAATCTAGGACTGTTGGGAAAGATTCGATCTTCAGGAAAGTATACCAGAGAACACAAGGAGGACTGAAATTATTTTTGACTGAAATAGTAGATTTTTTTTATGGCAACTGTTTTTTTAAATTTATTTATTTATTTTATTTATTTATTTTAACCTTATTTTAACCAAGTACATCAAGTGTTATAGGAAGTGTTCCTAGTTCTGGCTGACCTAGTTTATGCAGCCTAACAATCAATTAACTAATTTTAATTAAATATATTGATAAAGTGTTATAAAAAGACTCTAAAAGCAGCCAGGGCCGTGCATCTCCGCAAACTCACAGAAAATAACCAAAACAATCCAAGGTTCTTGTTTAGTACAGTGGCTAGATTAACAAATAAACAGACATCACCAGAACAAAATATCATCAGCATCAGTAATACAATTGTAAATGTACAACCTCTGACAGAGTCAGTAGCGTATTATATTGTCACCTATATGTTCAGTTTGTTTGTGTTTTTTGGAATTTTAGTATGTTTTCATTAGTTTCATGTTTCCTTTGTTCAGTTTTCCCGCTTCTCATTTGTTTACATTTGGTTCAGCTGTGTTTGATTAATCATCTCGTTTGTGTTTGCAACTTTAGTTGTACCTTGTCTTTTATTTTCTGTTCGGTCACAGTTATGTTATCCGTGTTTGCTTCCTGTCTGCCTGCCTTTAGGAATATTATTATTAAAACTATTGTTGTTTGGAACCTTCTTCTCGTCTTTGTTTGCCCCTGCAAATGCCCCGTGACACATATATTACTACAGTTATATTAAGGTGTCCATAATATTGCTGTGGAAATAATTGGGGGGTTTTCATGGTCTGATTTTAGTTGAAGTGTAAATATTTTCAGCCATATAAAAAATAATCTTAACATTGACAAAGCATGTAACACAAAGGCTACTCATTTTCATAAATACACGCGATGAAATAAAAAGATATAAAATTATATGAAAACAATGTCTATAATAATATGAAATAAATATTTTAATAGGTTATGACATTTGTTTGTAATGTTATGTTGTATTTATTGTGCATTAGCCACTTAGCCAAGATGCTGAGACGGTCAGTTGAACAAGATTGCAGCACATCTCAATTCTCACAAGGATGCTTTCTGTGTCCTCGCATCCTTCCGAGTTCGTTCTTTCAAGGTCGCCTGGCAAGACTGGACTCCACGAGAACGCAAGTGCGTTCTCTGCATTCTTGGAATTGAGAAACAGTCCATGATGACTCAGTAGCCCATGTAATGAATGACAATGAAAAAAAAAAAAAAAAAACCTAACTAGACATATAAACAGTATTACAAGATTGTATTCAATATCAGTATGCTTAAATCTCATTAGCATAGCTTCTCTCCATTCTCTTGAAAAATCTACAAAGACATAAAAGATGTGTTTGAGCTTCCCCAAGTCGTACAGTACATCTTACAATGGCCAACCAATGGACTCTGCCATGACTGTGAATACTTCATCTGGAAATTGTGCTTTTCTGCCTTGCATCTGAAAGATACTGTACCTTCCTTTTTTGTATGTCTGGTTATTGTTCAGCAATTTCATGCCAGGACATATAATCCCAATTGCTTGTATCCTCCGGGTAACTGTGTGTCTGTGAAGTATGTGCAAATGGTTGCCATATTGGATTTTATCAGTTTAATCATCCTAGTCCATCCCAGCATTAACCTCACCTGCTCTTGGCACCCTGTGTACATCGTGAGGGCAGTTTTCTACAGTCTCGTTGAACATCTGCCATCCAGAGAATGACAAGTAAACATTGGGGTTATTTGACTACTCCTGCTGCCATTTCTGCTGGGTGTGACTGGCCTGGTTCCAAGAGATATGCAAATCATGACTGCAGCAGAAACAACACTGAAGTAGCTTTCCAAGCTTAAGAAAATACCCAACTTCATCTGGTACTCCTTGCTACAGATACTGATTGAGTGGATGAGAATAATTTTCACAATTTTCATGTGAAGTATGTGTAAATGGTTGCCATACTGGATTTTATCAGTTTAATCATCCTACCTTGCCCACCCCAGCATTAAACTCACCTTGGGACCCCCTCGAAAATGAGATATTACATCTCAAGGGGCTATCCTTTCAATAAATTCAAATAATATTGATGTAGGATATGATCTGTTGATGCAGGTGATGGATGGGAATATTTGGAATGAGAACAGCATGACAGTGAAAGGTTACAGTACAAAACTTCTCAAGACAAGTTTTCAAGAGGTATATCAGTCTGACACATTCAGTGGTTCAAGGGTCTTTGGATATCTGTGGATGCGTCATTATATCAGGTGTTACCTGTCCAGTCATGGCCTCAAAATAATCCCCATCCATTGAATTGGCTCTATCTCTCTCTCTCTCTCCTCTCCACCTACAGCTGGTGTGTGGTGAGTGCACTGGCACCGTTGTAATGTTGCTGTCGTCGCATCATCCAAGTGGATGCTGCACACTTGTGGTGGTTAAGGAGAGACCCCCTGATATGATTGTAAAGCGCTTCATTTGTACAGTTGTACATAGGAAATGCGCTATATAAATATACCATTCATCCATTCATTCATTCATTAATTCACAGCGGAACAAGAGAGAGCTATCATAAACATGTTTTTGGCCAATAATGTGATACGTCTCAGAGAAATTCAGACAAACATCCTGAATGAACACAGTTTTCAATAATGTCTATCAGGTCTTTCTATCACTGTGGGCGAATCCTTAAAAAAAACATCACATACAGATGTAACAACCCCGAGTGCCATTTGAAAGAAATTCTTTTTTTTTTTTTTTCCAGAGAGTTTTGCTAATTGATGCTGATCCAATCACACATTAATTTATCATCATAGATGAGACTAGGTTTAACCTGACTAAAGTAAGAGGAAGAGGGAGAAACATCACTGGCCACAGAGCTATTTTGAATGTCCCGGGCCAACGTGGAGGCAACATCACAATGTGTGCTGCAATCACACAGAATGGGATCCTCCACCACCACGCCAAGTTAAGTCCTTACAACACGGCCCACATTCTCACATTTTTAGACAGACTACACAACATCGTCACAGCAAAAGAACAAATGGATGCAGAGCAGATGAGATACATTGTCAACTGGGACAATGTATCTTTCCACCAATCTGACCTGGTCCAAAACTGGTTTCATGGTCATCCACAATTTTCACTCCAATACCTCCCACCATACTCTCCCTTCCTTAACCCCATTGAAGAGTTTTTATTTTTTTTTTTCCTCCAGCATGGTGGTGGAAGGTTTACAATCTCCAGCCCTATGTCAGGATACCCCTCATTCAAGCCATGGAGGAGGCCTGTGACCTAATTGATGCAGTGTCTGTGCAAGGATGGATTCACCATTCAAGGTGTTTTTTCTATTTTTTTTTTTTTTTTTTTAATTTGTATTTAGAATATGTTCTGACTTTCAGTGCAAAATGCAACCTTTGGAAAGGCATGGATGTATTGAATGATTTACAATGTGGTGAGAAATAAATATTTTCATCAATGTACAGTACTAGTGTGTGTGTGTTTTTGTTTAGTTTTTTTTTTTTTTTTTTTTTTGTCTCCTCAGTCCCCAGACGTTTGCAGACTGTTATAAAAAGAAGAGGGGATGCCACACAGTGGTAAACATGGCCTTGTCCCAACTTTTTTGAGATGTGTTGATGCCATGAAATTTGAAATCAACTTATTTTTCCCTTAAAATTATACATTTTCTCAGTTTAAACATTTGAATAAAATAGTGAAATTTGAAACTTCCACATCACTGCATTCTGTTTTTATTCACAATTTGTACAGTGTCCCAACTTTTTTGGAATCAGGTTTGTATATCATTAGTATAAAAGATACACGTTTATGATTGTGCACAGCAGTGTGTAAATGAATCAAACAGAATCAGAATGTATGAACCACGTGTGTTCCATACGATGTCAAAACTGGGTGTTGTTAAATTAATGTAAAGTTTTGAATGAAGTGTTTCATGTTGCAAAAGAACTGAGGTATTTTGCTACTTGTGTGTGGATCTGTGTATTGTGTTTTGACAAAATGAGCCTTGTTTTTAAAATTGTGCTTAAGAAATCATAAACTGTAATGTAATTATATTGATGTAATTATATTAAATGTAATACTGCACACCTTTAAAAGAAATATTGAACCATTATAAACGCACACACACATATATATATATATATATATATATATATATATACACATATATTATATACACACACACACACACACACATATATGGTGTTTGATGGAAATATTATGCTATTGACCATTGAGCTTCAGTTTTAGCTTTTGTGTTAAGTAGGTAGTTAATTTCAATAAGTACTTATTGAGCATTAAAAGAGTATGTACTTTATAGCCTGATCCTGTTAAGTATGAATGTGATCCGGACATCATTCACCATGCTGACGTTATCTTGTGACCTATGGCATGTTTAATTCATCTGTAAATATCTTGATATTGATATCTTGATACTTGCTCATTTTGTGGTCTTGAAGAAACAGCTTCCCATTTATTTTGTGATTGTAGTATAACCAATAAATTCTGGGTTAATTTAAGTTCTTATATTTTTAACCCTACTTATCTGACTCGCAGTTTTATCATTAAAGATATTACAAAAACCCCCAAATCATTATTTCTTGAAGGTGTTGTTAATTTCTTTATTTTATATGCAAACATTTTCATCCACAAGCAAAAGTGGCTTAAATCTCCTTTATGTTTTAACTCTTAACTCTCGGTTCATCCCCCAGGTTTATAAAAATTACTTTTTGGATGCTGTAACGCGCTGGTTGTATAATCACACACAAAGATGAGCATAAACAGGTAATCTTTAATAATCCAAACAAGTATGATCCAACAGAGAGGCAAACGGTCCAACACAATCATAACCGAAATGAGACAAGACAAAGACACATCAACTGACCTTAAATACACAGACGATTAACTCAAATGGCAAACAGCTGTGATGATTAGTGCAGTGTCCATGGTGACGGGTTGTGGCAGGAAAACAGAACAAAGGAGCTAGTGTGACTGATGAAAAACAAACAAACTGAAAGTCCATGTGGTGTGAGCGTGTGAAAGAACGCCTCCTCCAGGAAGGTGGGTCCTTGTGCCGTAGAGAGGATGTGAGGAGGACGAAGAGATGGTGAAACGGGCAGATGATGCAGGAGGCAGTTCTGGAGGTAGACGGCCGACCGGAAGGAGGCATAACACAAGAGTCCAGGGTGGTGCAGATGGGGGCTAAAGCCAAGGTGGAGCCTTGAGCAGAGGAAGATGGTTGCTGACCCAGGACACAGCTGAGACTGCACCCCATGGCGGCATCGCAGGAGGGAGGAGCCATGGTGATGTAGTCACTGACGCCACCATGGGGACGAACGGAGGCGATGATGACGTGGAGGAAGGAGCCCATCTCACAGTTGGAGAGCTGATGTAGTGAAGGGACTCCGAAGACCTAGGCGGCCGCGACGTAGCCGCGGTGACCAGAGGACTGGAGTCGAGCTGGAGTGACCAGAGGGAGGGAGGAGCTGGCCGAAGCTAAAGGGGTGGAGGGCTGGAGAGCAACGACCGGCCCACAAGTCTGCAGCGTAGGTGTAGTGATGCCCGACCCAGGTGGAGCAGGCGTACTGAGGGTCTACTGGTCACTGCCATCATGGAGGGAGGAAGGAGCGCAGGCGCAGGAGCCAGGGCGACGGGTCAAGGAGGAGTAGAGCGTGCAGACGCAGAAGGTGGAGCCACGCTGCGGACTTGCAGGCCAGTCGTGAGGCTAGTAGTGTCGTCATTGACAGTGTTCACTGTGAGCAGCGAGTCACAGGACACCAGCACCCACTCTACACATTCGGTGAAACTCCCTCGAGGGCCTTCCCCGGACAGCTGCTCCTTGGTGGCAGTGTTGAGGCCAACATACAGAAAGCTGCAGAGGTAGTTGTCCAAGAAAGTTGTAGCTGGAACAAGGTGGAGAAAATCCTCCAAATGTGCCTCGAGGGAGCGGAACTTCTGTTCAAGGCATAGCAGTTTGGCGGCTACAAAGTGGTCCATGTGCAGAAAGAAAACCAAAAACATGTAATCACAAAAAATAAAACAAAAACGCTAACAACAAAACATGGCTTATCTTATCACAGTCTGGTCTTCTGTAATGCGCTGGGTGTGTAATCACACACGAAGATGAGCATGAGCATGAGCATAAACAGGTAATCTTTAATAACTCAAACAGGTACGATCCAACAGAGAGGCAAACACAACCATAACTGAAATGAGACCAGACAAAGACACATCAACTGAACTGAACTTAAATACACAGACGATTAACTCAAATGACAAACAGCTGTGATGATTAGTGCAGTGTCTATGGTGATGGATTGTGGTGGGAAAACAGAACAAAGGAGCACATGTGACTGATGAAATCAAACAAACTGAAAGTCCATGTGGGGCCTGTACCATGATGGTAGTTGAACAAACTCAGGGTTATAGGATTAGTTTCGAGTTGACAAAACCAAACCACTCCAATCCGACTTTGTTGGTATCATGATGCTGATCATCAACTTTCTTTGTTAACTCAGGCTTTGATCCTGAGTTTGTGGAGCACGTGCACATGAATGTGTGACATCAGTGGTGAACAGCCAATCACATGCCTTGCCACAGAGAGAAACTCCGATTCACTTCTCACGAGAGAGCCAGCGTGATTAACCCTTAAATGCATGACTGTTTCGCCAATCATTCTTACATATTCGGGTCTTTATTGACCCGGATCTATATCTAACATGGAAGGATCTCTACCTGACGCAATAGTATATGACTCCTCTTATATTAGAGTAACAATTACAGAAGAATAAAATAAATCATATTTTGTTACCTTTTGGAGTTTGAAAGGGCTCAGTTTGAGCAGATGTTTTATGCCATCACCACTGTCCTCGTAAGAGCTCATTTCCCAGTAAATTCAGCAAATAATGGGCTAGTTTTATGTTTGAGGTCACGAATATGAGCCCATTCGCGATCTCAAACGTATTCTCAAAACTATATAATTTTCAACATCTTCAAAATCAATATTTCTGTCGCTAACAGCTTCATCAGATTCATCCAGTAACAGTTACAGTCATATTTGATTGCGTTCAGTACTTGCTCTGCAGTAAATCGCTGAGCCATTTCATGTTTTTCTTATCATTTCGTTTTCTGTCTAAATGAGCCGGTACTTCAACATTGTGTATCAGACATTGCCACCTTGTGGAATAAAGGTGAATTGCACTTTTTCCGTCATCTAAGATTCAATTATTGTTGTGCAGAAAAAAATATACATACACTTATACACACCTCGGGTCGTTTGCGACCCTATACAATTTTTACAAAAAATTAATACAAAAATAGGCATTCTTTTATAATTTTATGATTTTTTTTTTTTTCTTGTTATATTCTTTATAATGAATTGATTGAGGAATACCAAGGAGGTTGATGTCTAACTTTAAAAAATGAACGAGGAGGAGGGTAGTGAATGATGTCCCGGGTCACTAAAGACCCGAGGTATGCATTTAAGGGTTAAAAACTCTTTTGCTGAAGGTTAAGAGATTGAAGAAAATTAAGTATTTAAACTAATTTCACTGATGAATCTGTCCTTCATGAAAGAGGAAAGATAAAAGAAATTTTCTTGCTCTATCAGTGCAAGGGAAACTTGTGAAGTTAGTTTATATAGTTGATAATATATAGCGATAGAGACTCAAACATGTAAGGTCACATCATATTTAATGTTTATTTACAGCTTATTTATATTATAAATTATATTAATATTCATTAAAACAATGCTTAATAAAAACTGCTAAACTAAAATCGCTTGTGTGTAAAGAATTAATAATAATATATATCATATAATATAAATCAATATAAATCATATATAAATCATAAAATAATTCTAAGTAATTATAATTAAAGCTAGACAATTTCAATGTTATTTATTCATTTTTTTTGCTAGTGACCTTTAATTTAGAGGAAGAGAAACTGGGGGAGTGACTTTATTGCATTGCATTGGATGTGTCAGTCTCGGTGTCAGTTTGCTTACATCTGATTGGCCCAATTTCGGTTTGAGATCTCTAAACCAGAACATAACCTGCCCCGGAGCAGGTTAGCCGTAGAGCGTAAGTTACTATGGTGATGAACACCGCTAAAAGCCAAGTCACTTTCATGGTACCTAAAACCCAGGATTGGCGTGAACTAATCTGAAATTTACCTCGCTAGCCAGCTAATCCGGCTTCATGGTACAGGCCCGTGGTGTGAGCGTGTGACAGATGCATTATGATTATTAAAATATATTTAATTTTGTCATTGTGCTTTTTTTTCTGTGAATATAATCTCATACTATGATGTATGCAAACCCATGATATATATATATATATATATATATATATATATATATATATATATATTGTTTTTTGTTTTTTTTAATCATTATGGTTGTTCATTGTTAAAGTGTTAGGGTTCCTATGTTTTTATTGTGTTTAGGTTCTGTCTTCCCTGTCATGCCTGTCATTTGACCCAGTTTCCCTGTCTGTCTGATTATTGGATTACATTCACCTGTTCGGTTAATTATCTTATCAGTCCTCCATATTTAAGCCCAGTGTTTCATGTGTACTTTGTGTATTGTATGTGGATGCTTTTTCTCTGATTGTATGTTTCTCATCTGTGGTTTTATTCTTGAACTCTCCCTTGTGGTGCGCTTCCTGTTAGCAGCCACCTGTGACAAAGATACAGCCATGGTATTTTCCCTGATTTTGTATGTAATTATAAGTTCTGAAAAAAAGAAAGGGAAAAAAAAAGATATGAGTGACGGGTGTACTGACACCTCATAGCACAAGTAACTTGACCACCCCTATCTAGTACGGTTTTCCTCAGTATTTGCGACGTCTTCACAAAGGACACGTCTGTTACAGGTGAGGCTCCCTCTCCGCTTCCTCCGGATCATCAGAGAGAGCTCTCACCAGAATATTGACTGTTGCTATTTCGCACTCCATTTCCCATAGGCCCTCATACCTGGGACTGATTGCACACACACCAGCAGCTCATCACTCACACTATTTAAGCACGCCACACACACCACCTTTGCGGAGTCTTGATTTGCTACGGTGGTCATTTCTATTGTGGATGGTTATTCTGTGTTTGATCTTGGACTGTTTCCTGTTGTTTGATTCTCTGCTGCCAGCCCTGACCTTTTGCCTGATTTTTGGACTGTGTATGTTTGCCACCTGCCCCAACCCAAGCCTGTCCCAGTTTATGATTCTGTTTTGCCTTCTCTACTGCCACTGCTGTGTATTGACCCTGTACTGTTTAACTCTGACCAAAATAAAGCTGCAGATGGATCCTCACTCCACTGACTCTGCATTACAATGTTGGGCAGCTGCTCGAAGATCTTGCCTTTGAAGAAGACTGTTGATTTTATGTAAGTATCACTACTCTCAAATTAAGATTACCCCAGAATAAATTGCATTGCTAGCCCACCCCAACACTTATGCACAATAATAATGATAAATGCTGATCAATACTTAATTATATTACTTTTTTTTTTTTCTTACTTAAGTTTTAGTAAAACAAGCAAAATGCAATTTGTTTTGTCATATGACAGCTGTATATGACCTGTAATAAGTGCACTGTAAGTCGCTTTGGATAAAAGCATCTGCCAAATGCGTAAATGCAAATAAATGAAAATGATTTTTGTAAATCCTTTTTTGTTAGTGTCTGTAGTACAAACGCTCAAAGCTGCTTATTTCTTAAAGTTTATTTCTTCAAGGTACTACTATAATATAAATGCATACATTTAATTCAATTTCTATTTGGGGACATAGAGGGTTACATCACCCAAACACATAAATCCAGTCATTATTTACTCACCTTCATGCTGTTCAATCCCAGTGTTTTTTTTGTTTTGGGGGTTTTTTGTTTTTGTTTTTTTCTGAACACAAAAGGTGATTTGGTCAAGTTTGTTCTGCTGTTTTCTGTTCATTCAATATCAAAGGAGCCTGACTTTCAGAAGCTTCATGATATTTTGATGATGCTTTTGAAGATTCTTAAAGTCGGTCTCCATTGTGTGAACAGAATCCAGCAGAACAAACATGACCTAAATCACATCCTCAATGTGTTTTGGCTCAGGGCTCACTGAGGATGAAGAACCACAGCAGCATCCTGTGTGTTTGGGCTAAATTTTCGAGCTCAGAGCCCATTTGTTCCTGACGATTATGCCACAGGTTCTCATCAACATTGCACTGGATCTTTTCCCTTGCAATGCAGTGAGGGAAATATCTCATTGCATGGTGTATACATCTCTGGCAGTCCTCTGCACCTATTGCCAGGCAACCAGCATTCATTGCCTCCAGGAGGGACATGGTTTCATTTAACGACTCAATCAATAGTTGCCAAACTTACACTGTTGATATTTCCAAACGCTCCCTGATCTGCAATTACTGCTGCTTGGATTTCACGCTATATGATCGCAATGTTTTCCACGAGGATATCTACAATGGCATCCTCCTGTTCAACACTAAAGATCTTTCCTCTGCCACCATTGTGTGGTAGTGTGGATTCTATAAAGTAAAAGCAAAAAGCATGTCAAAATTGACATTATGACAGTCACAAATGTTTTGTTAACAAACTTCAGGAGGAACAGGTGCAGATAATGATTCTAATCAGCTCAGGTGGAGAGTATTCAGTTAATCAATGCAAACCAATGACAAGGGGTATAAATACAGCAGACCTACCTCTGTTTGTCTGACAGTTCATCAGCTTCCCTCCTCCTCCCCATCTCCTCACTTCAGTTCTATCTACTTTTACCACAACTGGGGGGAGTGCTCTGGGTTTGAGCCTTAATTTCCAAGCTTGTAACCCTCCCCCCCCAGACAACACACCAAATACGCATAACTCTTACTGTATTTAATTATATGTAAATGTGAACTCGTGAAATGGCATTGATAAAACATCTGCATTACTGAAGACACTGTTCTGCCAACAGGGCAATACAGTAATGCTAAAATACACAGTGGTGTACAGTAACATTGTGACTTACCTGTTCTAATTCCGAAAAAGCCTGACAATAAATGCCACAGTGCTCTGACTCAGAATAGACAGTACTCTTTGTCCAGCCTTTCTAAAGGACAAGCCATGATTGATGACATGGTCAGTAATTGTTGTCTGTATTTCATTTGAAACGTAAGCTCTATTTTATTCTCTTGTTGCAGCTCCTACACCACACATGCTAACCCCTCTTCCTCAGGCCCATGCCTGTGGCCTCTCTGATCCATGCATGCAAATAGTAACACAGAGATGGCATCTTTTATAGATGGATGAGGACTGATTGCTAATTGAAAAGTTGTGCAAACGAGATTCACACAGGTGCAGTAAAAATTCATAGTAATGCAAGTACTTTCTATCAGCAGTGAATAGATGTTTTCCTTTTGTTCAACACAGTTGAGGTAGAGTTTGGGGTCTTTTAATGAGATCTGTGGTAGTTGTTTTGACAAAGGGTGTGAAAAAAAATGCGTGAAACAAATGAAAAAGTGTTAAGACATTTGCAAGAGAAGACATCTGCTGAAGGTGATCAAGTGGATCCCATTTTCATTTTCATTTTTCATTTTTGTCTTAGCAAATGAGAAAAACTAGCTCCTTGATTTAGGCACATTGAGTTGTTATGGCACAACAGGGGGCTCTGTTTTTATGCCAGCATTCTACGCACTATTTATCATCCCAGAAGGGAGTCCAGTTTTAAAGGGATAAAGAGGAAGGTGTTAGTAGCTGTTTAGTATATGGAAATCACATTGACCAAGTTGTTATTCTCTGAAAAAATACAACCAAGATAGAGTTTTTATGCATGGGGTTAGTGACCCTTTTCAGGGTTGCAAAAGACTTAATTTCTAAAAGAAACAGGCATTTACATTAGAGTTTTTTTCTTGTTCATTAATCTCCCAAATAGGATGTCAGTGCCCCTTTTGTGCTCACCGCTAATGGGCGTTCAGTGTCTCCTTGAGACTATGTCATGCTGCTGTCCATGGTGCTGGAGCATAATTGTCAAAGGACCCAAAATAACATACACAAAGAGGGCTCATTTTCATGGTCTCAGGGCTCAGAAACCTACCCATGCCTCATCCTAGTCATGCTGTCCATGGCATAAAGGGTGAGCCAAGCTGTTTTCTAATCCAGTCTGGCAAAGAGACAGCTTGTGTTTTTCATATAACAGGAGTGAGTGTGATTGCTTAGAGGACATTTAATGAACATATGCCTATCCATGAATATATATATATATATATATATATATATTTCATTATACAGCCATCCTTTATATATCCATCCTTATATATTTTTTATATTGTTTAAACAAGGAAGAGCAAATTAAATGTTTAATAATGGCTATAGACAATCTATTTGTGGTTCTGAAGAAATCGTTATATGCTGCTGAGTAATAACATATTTCAGAATTGCTGTTTCTGCATTGTACATGAAAACATCAAAAACAAACAAAGTTCCATCTGCAGGCAAATAATGCTAGACCTCATAACTACCTAAATTATGAATATTTAGTAACTGGTATTTGATTTTTAGTGGGGGTATGATGTCAGTTCCCCTTAATCAAACACACCTTAATCAACTCATCAGCAGAGACTCCATAACCTGAAATGGAAGGGATAAGTGAGATATTCAAAATGTGTACTGTTGGTGTGCCTTCAGGAACAGGGTTGGGAAAAGGTGATCTGTTGTCAGTTGTGCAATGATGTATAAAGTATGGCTCACAAAGTAGTCACTTCCAAACCAAGAAACTTTCTGTTGGTCAACAAGTCAATTTTGCATAACCAACTTGAACACTGCAAAATCTGCATCTGCAAAAAAAAAAAAAAAAAAAAAAAAAAAAAAAAAATCGCCCATATGC
The DNA here is from genome assembly GCA_036281575.1 of Ancherythroculter nigrocauda. Lineage (NCBI taxonomy): Eukaryota > Metazoa > Chordata > Actinopteri > Cypriniformes > Xenocyprididae > Ancherythroculter > Ancherythroculter nigrocauda. Next base: position 27,896,177 of record VTFQ01000002.1, on the reverse strand, counting down.
GAAATTCCTGAAAGTGTGTATTTCTATTGAAATGACTGGATTTTGCCTGTGAAAGTTCGCCAGAGTTAATATGTTTGCAGCTCAAGTCCCAGCATTACTCTAAATATCAGTACAACCAATTTTCAATAAAACTGAGTTTGGTTCTTGTGTTTCATGTGACTTAACATTATAGCTTGTTTGCAATCACGTGATTCTGATGACATGCAAAAAAATGGTGGGCAAAATGGATGCAGAATGGATGAGATAGAGGGGAAAAAAAGCAGAATGGATGAGATGGAGGAAAGTCCTTAATGTACTGACACCATTAAAAGAGTTGTTAGACCTGATCCTTATGTTATAAAGAGGAGCAATTTTTCTACTGAATTGGAATATTTGCCTGTCATTGAGACTGTAAGCAACTACTTCACAGCCCGGTTGCACAAAGCTCCTCAAGTTTTTCCCTTGAGTATGAGACTTAAGGCATGATATTCCTTTACCTATGGGAATTACTGAAGGGTGTTGCATATACATTCTTTGATATAATTCCTTAAACAGTTCTCAAAGGGAAACAATTAAGTGTTTCACGACAGCGACCCAGGTTTTGCTGTTAAATTAAAATTATTTTGATCATTTTTTGTCATAAGTGTCTATAGATAATACATGCCAAATTTCATGTGAATCAGTCAAGTTGGTTTAGGAGGAGTTAGAAAAAGAAATTTTGCCAACTGCATAAGCTCATTGTTTTTTATTCGGTAGGAACTATACAAGGTGGCTGGTATTTTTTTTTTTTTTTGTGCTGTTCCATCTGTCTACATAAATTCTGCATAACAGGCCGTGAGAGGGTATGTTAATACATACACTGACAGGCAGGTAGGACATTGTATTATTTAATTCAAACTGAATGATTGGATGAACACTTTATGGTCCTACACCTTCCACAGAAAATGTATAATAGATACATTAAAAAAAAAAATACATTTAGACTGTTTAACATAGTGATTGCTATCAGAATATGATGAGACTTTCAACCTGTATAACAACAACACAACAACAAAATATCTCTGTAGAGAATTGCCTATTGCACCTTTAACAACATGAGGGTTGAGTAAATGATGACAATTTTCAGTTTTGCATGAACTATCCCTTTAACAAAACAAAGTATATGTAACATTCAAATTTTTCATAATCCTAAGCTATAAGGCATCAGTCTTGATAAAATACTTTTTAAAATAGTCTATTTAAAATCTTGCATTACCTTTAGGGATAGCAGTCAGTCGTCAACTGTCAGCTACATGTGACAACAATCTAATGACGGCAGACTGTGAGTTAAGATCCCAGAGGCATATTGCGTCTTTGCCAAGAGATGAGTCTATACGAAAACCTAATTTGCTTGATTTACACTATATTTCAGAATGATGAAATGCCTTGTCAGTCAGTTCTAAAACATTGTCTGGCACAGTGTGAAGTCAAATACCACAAAAATTACTCAGATCCTGACTGACACAGTGCTATTCCTTTATTCATGTATGCATTCATTTGCTCTTTGGCTGCAGAATCTCTTTAACCTTAAACATGTTTTATTTTGCTTTCTAACAATGGCACACATTTCCGTATCCTGATGTAGGTCACTGTCACATCTCTAGGACAAGAATTTATTCACTGCACAACTGGATATTTATAGCACAAGTACAGCAGTGCTTGTTTGCATGGACAGATGTCAAACTGTGCATTATCCATGATTCTGACACCTGTTTGTTATTGTAAAAAAAAGAAAGAAAGAAAAAAGGCTGCACTCTACTGTCACACACAGTTGTTATTCTTCGAAAAATCTCAACATCTGCCCTGTGTACAAAGCGCATGATGCAGGAGAATAACACAAAAAAGGTTTTAATCCAAAACAGCACAAAACAAGCAGGAGAAACACAACTTTTCGTAAACGAGATTGGACCAAGAACTGAAACAAATTTCAAGAACTTGAAAGCAGTTTTCTGTTGTCTTTGCAGAAGTGTAATATGAAGATTGTGCAAGCAACATTTATTTTTATCAACACTATGGAAATGAATAGGTTACAATATGCGTGACATGACTAAACATGCATTATCATTTTTTGAATACTTACATTTTCACAGTCCACACAACATTGCGAAAATAGCATTTTTTACATTTATCCACTTGGTAGAGCGTCTTCATAAAGCTAAATTTTCACAAGACAAAAACACTGCCTCAGTGCAGACAGAAGGAAAAAATTAGAAAAAAAGATGCATTTTCAGATATATCTGGATTAATGCAGATGAAGCCAGAAAGTCAGGTTTGGTCATGAAGGTAAAACAAGACAATTGTTCATTGATCTTAAATCCATTCCAAATAATTCTTTAAAGGTGAAGTGTGTAATTTGTGCAGCAGTGGCATGACCAAATGAAAAAAATAATTGTTCAGGTTTCTTGAACAATTTCCCCATTCTACATATGGTTAGACAAACTCACACCCTTGGTTGAGCCACTGTTCCTGTATTGGGGTTACCTATGGAATTACATTTGTTCCAAAAATAATGAACGTCAAAATACTAATAAAAATATAAATTGAAACTGAGTAAAATGTCTTTGAAACTTAAAAAAATAAATCGCAGGCAAAATGTTTGACTTTGTTTTTAATACACTGCATGTTTTGCTAACAGTTTCTTTTCTTTATTTCACTGATCTTTACTTACAAAAGCATTTCCAGCATTTTCATTTATGCTTCTTAAGTTTTCGTTTACGATCCCAGAGTTTTCGTTCGTCTCTCTGGCACAAAATCTCTCGTGGGGGCGGGGCCAGCAGTGGTGTGTTCTCATTGGCTACTGAGTTTTTGATTGACAGCTTTTTCTTGACCTGGAAGTGAAGACGTCAGCGTTGTGTTTACAATTACATGTGTGGAGGTGAGCGTCTGTAAGCGGCTTCCTATTTCATTTAAAGATATGAGTTTTTTTTTATTTTTTTTTTTTATCTGTATTTATCTGCAGCTTCTACTTTGTCGACAAACTTTTAGGAGCGTGAGAGATCAAATGAATGTCTTGAGGTTTAATTGTACATTAAAGGTTATAATACTGAAAATATTGCATAATGTCCAATGTTTTCTGAGAATATTTGATTATTTCTGATGATTCTTCTCTATTGTTGGGTCTGTATAGGTTGCGCTGTTACAATTTAAAGAGAATACTAGTATCATATACATGTATATATTCAGCCATCAAGAAAGTCTCACTCCAACCAGGTAATCAAGGTTGGCAACCATGGCCATCACTCTACCCATTGTTAGCATATGCACATACACCATCACAATTAATGATCACTCAATTCTGAAGGATTCAAACAATATGAAAATAACAGTCGTGGCTTGCTGTAAGACGGTATAGACCTCAAAGGGCATTTCAGTACTCCACACAAAGAATTATCTTGTTGCCATTTTTTATCATTCTAATAATTTCATTTAGTTATTTTATTTAGTTAACATTATCATCTAACATATAAAAGTAGATTTTTTCAACAATCATCAACAGTTTCAATTGTGACTTATATAAAAAAAAACAGTTGAATAAATGTAAATGAAAATATGAATCAATTCAAATAAATTTAAATTCTTTATTGTCACTACAGCATACACACAAGTATCAAAGTGAAAGTGTTGGATGCAATTATGTTGTGAAAGGAACGACCAGAATCCACAAAACACTAACTGCATATTCATGTAATGCACAGTATTCTCATGATATACAGTACATTACTATAAAAATGCACAAGCACCTATTATAGAATACATGTGTAAAATTCATAAAATTCATTTTATTACCATTTTTTTAAACTATAGTGAATAAACTTAATGAATGGAATGAAATGTTCATGTTGTCTGAATACATTTTGGTTTGACTGTATGACTTTCTTTCTCCACATAAGCACAAATATCTCTAAGAAAATAGTCCATCTCTGTAAGCCCATAAGTGGACTGTAACCCATACACGTATGATGGTTGGTGGGAAACGATTGTTAATAATTAAAACAGTTTAAATTATTAGTATTTTTCTCATCTATTGTTTCACTTCAGAAGACATTGATTCATCCACTGGGGTCGCATGGATTACTGTGTCTTTAGGACTCGAAGACATGTATTATTGTTCCTAAAAATCCTAATTCATGTTTATCTGTAGAAAGAAAGTAATATGCATCTTGGACGGCATGAGGGTGAGTAAAATATATGAGAATTTTTTTGGGGTGAGCTATCACTTTAACATTCATATGTTGTTGGTATGCTAATCCAAGATCAGTATGGACTAATAAGAATAAAGTACAACCTCTTGTGTGTTTGTGAACTGTGTCTTGTTTTAATCTAGAGCTCCAAAAAAATTAAAATATTTGCATAATATCAGGTGTCTGAAGATTAAGATCCCAGTCAGTCAAAGGTGATGTGTCTGAACAAAATAAGATTCTTGTCTGATGGGGACAGTGGATCTCTGGGGCTACTACTCCCTCCTCTGGGTCAGCATCAGAATTTTGTTAATGGAAAAGTTGCTCCACTCCCTGGAAAATAAGAAATCAGATGTATTAAAATCTAACAATACAAACTGCTTTGAATTCCCACATAACAAATTATGCAGACTTAAAATATTTATTTCAAACAAATTATATATAATTTCAGCCATAATTACTTTCATGTATTAGGTTTTGCATTTGGCCATATAGTACTGTGCAAAAGTCTTAGCTTTGTTGTTTTAGCAATGTTTTAATGACCATCCATGTTTATTTTTTGGTCTTTATTACAATGCAAACAGAAAATACAGGAAATATGCACACAAAAAAATCAGAACAAAATGGATTCTATAAGCAAAAATCAGTATTTAATGTGACCTCCTAGACTTCCATTTTTTTCAAAGGAGAAACTTCTGATCAGATTTTGAAAGTTTTCTTGGCCTTCCAGTCATTTTCCATTCCATTTAGGTTTGAGAGAGCCAGGTTCTCACTTTTACTCAAGTGTAAGGAGAGGTCACTAAATACTTTCCACTTTAACCTGTAGAAGTCTTTTCTTTTTTTCTGTTTTTTAATAATGCTTACAAATTTAAAGTATTTCCTGGTCATATTCTAATAAGAAGACTGAAAAAAAAATGATATGGTCACTATACCATTGCTAAAACAACATCTAATGGTGTCCTAAGACTTTTGCACAGTACTTTATATGTATTATTATTAAAGACTACCTTTTCTCCTTTAAATATGATCTAATCCAAGGCTGTATGTACAGTACATAACCAGATCCTGTAATGATTGGGTTAAATCAAGACAACACTGCTGTATAAAGTGGGCTCTAAATGAGCTCTAAAATACCTCTCCATCTGAAAAAGCAAAAGCAAGTAATGTTACTTATATTGATTTTGTAAACGTAAAAAATACTGACTTACCGCGAGTATCCAGATAACGACGATGATTGATGATAATGATGATTATATCATTCGTCTGTGCTAGGTTTAAGAAATCATCTCACCATAGTAGCAGCAGCTACAGATAAAATAATAAAAACGCCTATCTTTACATCACTAAAATGAAATAAGAAGCCGCTTACAGACGCTCACCTCCACATGTAATTGTAAACACTACGCTGACGCCTTCACTTCCAGGTCAAGTAGAAGCTGTCAATCAAAAACTCAGTAGCCAATGAGATCACACCACTGCTGGCCCCGCCCCCGCGAGAGAGATTTTGTGCCAGAAAGACGAACGGAAACTCTGGGATCGTAAACGAAAACTTCAGAAGCATAAATGAAAACTCTGGAAATGCTAGTCTACATAGTCTGGAAATGCTAGGCTACTCTATTATGCTAGTCTAGTATATGAAATCCAGTGCCTCTATTGCAGGAATACTAAGTATTATTATAGAAATACCTATCAAGCCTCAGAGATTCCCATGAGCCAATCATGCTGATAAACAGTTTTTGAATTCTCCTGTACACATGCCACTTAACTGGTTTTTACATTTAACTCATAACCCATGGAGAGATATCTCCAGAGGATTCTTGGACATGACTCTCTCATAAAAAGGTACTGTAGCTGATGCACATTCAGTATCCCTGCATACATGGGTTGAGAATCCGAGCTGGGAATCATTACGGCCCTGATCATAGTTAAAATTACATTTACAATTCAGCAACATTTCAGTGGCTCTTATTAGAATTGTGATGACCTTAGGTGTCTCTGGCGAAATATTATTATTATTATTATTATTATTATTATTATGTTCATCAAAGCATTATTTGATCAAATATATTTTCTAATTTATTATATTTTACATTTTAATTTTCCCTGTGATGGCAAATCAGAATTGTCAGCAGATCCTTCAGAAACCATGTTGATTTGTTGCTCAATAAATATTTCTTCTTACTATCAAAGTTATTATTATTATTCAATTAGAGTGCCAGAAGTTACGATGTAGGTTTCCTTTATTGAATCTAGAGAATAATAAATGTTTTTTTGACACACACCAACATTTATACGCAAGCTTGATTACAACAAGAAAAGTTGCATGCATCCCTTAAATATTCAATGGGTAATTTACATTTGAAATCAATAGACAGTCCTGAAGGCACATCCTGCTGAAAGCATTTAGATTCAGATGCCAATAAATGGTAGTAAAATGATCATCATACAGATTTTGCTCATCTTGTGGAAAAAGAATTGGCAAGGAGTTTTCATCACAATCGAGGAGACATTTGGTTTGATATTAATCTTGTTTCAAGAGATCAATATGCTCTAAAAGCAAATTGGCTTGTGCCTTTAATCACCCTGAATGCTGCAAATTGCTTAAAGCCCAATTATGCTGGTTATGCATGTTTGTATAAAAGCTTCCCTGTTTCTTTCTGCAGATTTAAAGGGTGGCTTTCGAAAGCTGTGTTGTGTTCATGTAAAGACGTTTCATTAATGTTCTAAATGCAAAGGAGTTATTTTAATTAAACACAGAATGTCACAGTCTATTTGTATAAGGTTGTTTACACTTTGCAAATAACTGGAATCTGACATTGACTCACAGAACAACAAGTGGATGATGCTGGATTAAGTTTTGTCAATGAAGTACTTCTAATAACATGCGTGAAAAATATTTGACGTTTCTTGCTTCTGTGCATTGACAAATTTCAAACTTCATTTTCTTTCTTGTTTTAAAAATACATTTAGAAACTATAACAACTGAAAGGTTATTTTCCCCCTTGTTCACAGTAATTGCATGTATTGACAAGAAGTTACAGTGGGTTATTTTATATGCAATGCATTTTATATGATAAAATGTTAATCTCACAATTTGTAAACATGGAAATTGTATTAGTTCATTCATTATAAATAAAAGAACATCAAGCTATAATAAATATTTAATAAAAGTTGAAGTCCCTGGGTTCAGCAAGACCATATGTCCGAGTGACTGTTATACACTTTTATAGAAATATTACCTTAAACTGATGTTAAAGTGAGAGGAATTAAATATTAAACACACAGAGAGAAGCAGTTGTTTAAATGAATATAGGAGAATTAAAAGATTGCAGTCACTGCACGCTAAGCCAGACAATAATAATAATAATAATAATAATAATAATTAGTCTACATTTTCTATTTTGAATAATAGCCAGGAGTATAGACAACTCACCATTGATGCAGCATCCCTGAAACAAAGAAAGTGTCAGGGATGCTGTTTCATGATCAGAATGCCAGTTAAAGGCATTTTGCATTCTGCCTCAGAGTCAAAGGGGTGTGTTTACATTTTCTCATTTAAAAAAAAAATAAATAAAAAAATAAAAAAAAAATATTACAATTTAAAATAACTGTTTTCTATTTGAATATATTTTACAAAGTAATTTATTCTCGTGTTGGCAAAGCTGAATTTTAAGCATCATTACTCCAGTCTTCAGTGTCACATGATCCTTCAGAAATCATTCTAATATGATGATTAGTTCCTCAAGAAATATTTGTTATTATTATCAATGTTGAAAACAGTTGTGTACTTTTTTTTTCAGGATTCCTTGATAATTAGAAAGTTCAAAAGAACAGCATTTATCTAACATTTTACACTACCGTTCAAAAGTTTGGGGTCACTTTTATTCAGCAAGGATGCATTAAATCAATCAAAAGTGACAGTAAAGACATTTATAATGTTACAAAAGATTAGATTTCAAATAAACACTGTTCTTTTGAACTTTCTATACATCAAAGAATCCTGAAAAAAAATATTGTACACAAATATTTTGTACAATTGTAAACAACAAATGTTTCTTGAGCAGCAAATTGACATATTAGAATGATTTCTGAAGGATCATGTGACACTGAAGACTGAATTAACGATGCTGAAAATTCAGCTTTGCCAACACAAGAATAAATTACATTTTAAAATATTTTCAAATAGAAAACAGTCATTTTAAATTGTAATAATATTTCACAATATTACTGTTTTTACTGTATTTTTAATTAAGTAAATGCACCCTTGGTGAGCAGACGAAACTTCTTTTAAAAACATTAAAAATCTTACAGATCCCAAACTTTTGAGCAGTAGTGTATATATATATATATATATATATATATATATATATATATATATATATATATATGAACTATGTGCGTTGTTTCTTTAAATTTGCCACGAATGCATGAGTTGTCCAATCATATACTTTCACGGTTACATAAAAGGGGACTTTTAAAGGGCCTATAAGTAAGCTTTTTACTTTAATAAAGCATAAAAATACCCCACTATGTTTGCAGATATTTAGGAAACATGCTAAGTTCACCTACTTGTTTCTCAGAAAAACAATGCTACAGCCAGATATTCTACTTTGAAATGTGTGTTCCGTTTCAGAATGCCTGTCTTTGTTTTGGTCTGTGCGAAACCGTGTGCTGCCAGTTTATCCAATAGTATTTTGACATCACAGGTTGCCAGTTGGCGGAAAACACCGCGTATTGTAGCCATGGAAACCAGCAAACAAACTGAGTCAGAGAATCGCAGATTCTACCCAACCTAAAAAGCCTCTGCATCCATCTAAAAATCTCTATGAATGACAGCATATTAAAACACAGATAAATCAACTCATCAACTTACAGTGTGTAAGTCTCCTCAGCTTTCATTGTCAGTTGCGCTCCCTCTTGTTGCGTGTCCTCAAGCTGGCCACCCGCGTCTTTGAACAAGGGGGCGGGGCAAACAATATTTTGAATTTGGACTGCAGTACATTGCCTATTTCGACCACTGGGTGTCATTCCTACATAGAGCCCCTTTAAAGCACCGTTGTGTGTTTGATCACCGCTTGTGCGTCACTGCCTGAGGCCTGCCCATTCCGGTTTTGGCTCTTCCCGTCTCACATGTATGTGTCTGCTAACTAGTGAGCATCGACATGTGTGTCTGAGGTAAGTAGTTTTATTTGGATTGTAGTTTTCCTGCAAACAATTGTTCATAGTGGTTGGTTGGCGGCTGCCCTCTTACTGAACATGCTCCTGCTGTAATCCTGTGCCTTTTCATGGGTTTGATGTCCGTTTGTGCGTGTGGCCAGACTCGTGACTATAGCGATGACATGGAGGTATGTGTAACCTGTCCCTTGGCGTGAGTTTGCGCTGTTTACCAGTCTCTTCCGTTAGACCAGGGGCCCGCTTTAATAAGGAGGTTCAAACAACTCTGAGTTAAAACTTGAACTCTGAGTTGACTTACCCTGAAATGGGAAACTCTGAGTTTTCAGTTTCAGAAAAGCTGAATTGAGTTATTCGAGTTAAGCGTGTGCACCACGACTATGAAAAGCCATCATCAATGGACCTCTGATATTACGATTCACCATGGCAACAGCACATGACAAAAGGACGTCCGCATACTTCTGAGTCAATGTAAGTTTAATTCTTATCACTGTTATAATATCAAAGGTTAAAACTGGTAGAATAGTAAGTTATTGAAATAATATTCATTTTCATGGTATCCCACATGCAAAAAAAGAAGAAGAAAAAAATCATTTAACAGGATGCAATAATAACAGAGGGTAAATTATTTTATCATTATTAAACACTCGTTAGGCAATTTACTTCCACTTTTAGAACATTTTGAAAATAAATGCCTTTCTGATGAGATATGTGATGGGAAAAGGGAGAATAGCAAGCTCGGCAGAAGGCGGATTCGAACCCAGTCATTCACATCACAAGTTAATTCTCCGCACCTAACACATTACCGTCTACACCACTGCAGCCACAAGAATGTGTGTCAATTTGAACCTGGTCTGACATTTGTGGGCAGAGCTACTGTAAATTTGCACTTAGTAATAGACACTCCAAATAATCTTGTTTTCTGTTTGCATTAAGATTATTTTTATTACCACACTGGCAGATATTGATAATTTTACTAAATGCTCCTAATTTAGATCCCCCAGGAAACAAGACTAAATATCTTATAGCCTATCATTTTCTTATATAGAAAATCCATCTTGATTTAAGAATTTTTAGATATTTAAAATAGGACAAAAAATACACAGTAAGAAAAGCATTTTTGCAGTGTGAACAAACGAATGAATGAAGTACTTAAACATCACTTGCACTTTAAAAAGGGGAAGGAGACTGAAGGAAACTCTGGGTTTACCGAAGAAAACCTGCTCCCGACCAGGTTAGGTTCACAGAGTAAGTTACCAGGGTAACTGACTCTGAGTATAAGTTACCTCTCTTTCAGAAACAGGCTTGACTTACCCTGCTTTCTCAGGTTTGACATACCTCCCATTCTGAAACGGAAAACCCAGAGTTTCCCTCATTTCAGGGTTAACATACTCAGAGTTTTCACTTAACCTCCTTTCTGAAACAGCCCCAGCTCTTTTGTGTGTTTGTTTTGTTTGTTTTATTTTTCCTTACTTTAGATTTGTAATTAATTTGTTTTGCAATTGCTTTTTGTGTATTTTGTTGTTTAAGTTCATTCTTTAGTTATTCATGTCTATATTGCTTTGATTTGTTCATTTGTGCTGTTAATTTGCATTTGCTTTGTTGTTTTTGTATTTTTGTTTCATATGGTTTAACTTTGTCTAGTGTTATTTTTCTTTTTATATTTCTTTTGCTCTGTTTGACTACACGGTTTAATTTGTATTTCTTTATTTCTTGTTTACTATATTGGTATGCTTATGTGAAATTGGAGTGAACATCCACCTCCAGTTGAGACATTTCTTAACCTCATAGCAGGTGTCTTGATTTTCTGGTCTCATGCCTAAGGCTCTACTTTTTGCTTTGTTGTATTTTTCATTTAAGTGTTAAGCATTTGTACAATTATCATTATTTCTTTTGTTTTGAGGTTATTTTGGTTAACATTGTCTCTTGTTGTAGGAACCGAGGCTTCAGGCGGGTCGCTGGCTGGCCCTCGTGTGCGGTGGTGGGACTTTGTCACGGAGTGCAATGTGTTCACGCTTGATTTTATTGTGTGTGTGTGTGTGTGGGTGTAGTGAGACCTGTGCACCTGGTGGTAAGATCTTTTGCAATAATAGCCTTGTGCTCATTAAACTAGCTTACCTGCCGTAGGTAAGCCTCGGTTTCTCTTTTGTTTTTCTGTATTCCTTGTTTGTATAAAATATGCCCAACCTGCAGGAATGTCTTAACATTAGTGCTCGATTATTGTTGAAATAAAGCTTTTGTATTTTGTTATCCACATCTCAGACCTCTGTCTTTGAAACCACGTTTCTGTGTGTGCCCCATAATTCATAATTATCTTTCCCTGGTTGACAGGGTGGCGTAGTCAGTTAAATTTAGAGTTTCCCTTTCCGAATACCTTACCGCCATATATATATATATATATATATATATATATATATATATATATATATATATATATATATATATATATATATAATGTTTGTTTACTTCAAGAATTTCCTTATTGTCACTTATAGCTTTGTGTGAGAGTTCATTTGAGTACGAGAACCGTAAATGTTAATCCTAAAATCTGTTTGATAAAATATCGCTGTGCTGCCCAGATACTGACAGACTTTCCTTTGAATATTCTGAAGATCACTTGGAAGCTGAATAGGAAACAATGCAATAAAAACTGCACTTAGGATGATCAGCTCTGTCACACTCTCAAAGTCAGCGCTTTTTTATGGGATTTTTGTGACCAGTCAAAAGACGGGGGTTGCCTATTGTGCCTTGAGAATTCTTACACCGCAGTGTTGATCCTAGTGAATCATTCTTGCTAGGGGAAGATTGTGACTGACACTGCAGATATACAGACTCTTTCTGCAGGTAACAGCAGGTTTTTGCATATGTCTTAAACTGCAGCATTCATCGCTCTGTGAAGCAGTATGATAAAAAATGGTGTGAAATTTCTTTCTCACACACACACACACACGCACACACAGCCACACACACACACACACACACACGCACACACACACACACACATGTTTGTTTTTGTGAATTGTGGGGACTTTCCATAGACTTCAATGCATTTTACACTGAACAAACTGTACATTCTATCCCCCTACCCTGCCCCTACCCCTAAACCTAACCCTCACAGGAAACTGTGCAAACTTTTACTTTTTCACAAAAACTCATTCTATATGATTTATAAACCCATTTACATTGTGGGGACCGCTGGCTGGTCCCCACGATGTAGGTGAACTCAGGTTTATATTACATCATGGGGACATTTGGTCCCCACAATGTAATATAAACAAAAGCACACACACACACACACACACACACACACACACACACACACACACACACACACACACTCTCTAAACTTATCAACCTCAACATAACTCTTGAGTTTAGGCAGGAAAATTTAAATCAATGTGAAATTATGACACTCTTACTAAAAAGCAAAAGCTAGCAAATAATGAATAAACCAATCACTGAATACATAAATTGCATACAAGAATGACAAATGCACTTTTGATTAAACCTTACATAAGCTATATTACCTCCATACATGCCATTGCTTATCTCAGTATTCATTAGCTTTATTCAAATTAAGCACCTATGTGCAAAATTTAGGCTAATTTCAATTTTTTTTTTCAAACAATTATTTTGCTCTTTGCTGACGCAGGTATCTTTTAAAATTCTACATACATTTGGAGACCTGAGACTGTACCAAAAACAATTGCAGGTCAGGATGTAATTAGTATTTCACCCTTGACTGTACCTGTTTTATTGGCTGGATAATGAAATTGACACAAAACTTCTATAATTAGGTTTTTTTTTGTTTTGTTTTGTGCTGACTGCTCACTTTCAGATATGCTGCATGCTTTTTGATGAAAATGAGTCTTGATTCAGAACTACAGGGGAAACAATATAGACCTAAAGGAAATTAGACCAGGAATTCACAAGAAAATCTGCTTCAAATGGGTTTAAAATAAATGAGCATTAATTTAATGTAGCGCTCTCTTCCCTCCCAGATGTGACGTACCTGAGCTCTTAGGGCGAGCACTCGGGTTCGAACTTTATAGTCTTTCGACTAATAATTTGGGACCTCTCTTTACACACTTTAAGTTTAAATATAACCAAACTTTTTATGTGAATGTGAATTACCACAAAATAAATATTCAGTTTACACGTTACCCAAAACAAATAGTAAACTTGCTGAGATCAATTCAAGTAAACAATTATTAAAGCAAATTAGAATTTAAATGAAATTTGGGGAAAATACGAAACTAGAAAAATGGAAAATACAATTAGCTGTCTACTTTAGAATGACGTCACAGAAGGGCAGTTAAGTATTGTTAGTGATACACAATCTCTGTGAATAATGCACTTTTAGAATTTAACAACCCACAGATGAATAAGAATATACCAAGTTGAGTATAACCTTCCAGATAATAATATGTCAAATGTCCATAAATAGGCTATGAACTCAACACAATTTCAAATGCAAAATAAAATCAATTTACATATTCAATGCCCTTTTGGAAGTGTTTATTAAATGCCTATGTTACAACCAAACATTACCACAGAACGATGCTCTTAAAGGGGCATATAGCTATATTCACATCATAAAGAATTAAAGATTCATAACCCAATAAACATTGTTATTAAGTGTTTTTAACCCTTTGATGCATAACATGGGTCAAAAATGACCCGGCTGAGTTTTTATTTTCTATATCTTTGCAATAAATGAATTTCATCATTCAGTATTCCAGGTATTCCTCAATTAACTTCTTTTTGATCATCACAAATCCTCATTTTATTTTATTTTTTTCTTACTTTTTGAACAAAAATCATTTTTGTATCACTACCCTTCTAATGCGCAACAAGGGTGAAAAATGACCCGTATTCATTTCCTATGTAATTTCAATCATGGTTGAGTGTTTCTTTGCTAAATCTATAAGAAATGTATTTTATCATTAATTTATTCCAGGTATTCCTTAAATATCTTGTTTTTGATTGTCAAAAATCATTATGTTCATTTTTTCTTTTTTACTTTATTAACAAACACAGTTTTTGTATGTCTACATCAATTTTACACACATGTATTCATTTCCTATGTTATTTCAATTACGACTGAGTGTTTCTTCGCTGAATCTTTGAAAGAAATGTATTCTGTCATTTATTTATTCCAGGTATTCATTAAATATCTTGTTTTTGATTTTCTACAAATAATTATGTTTATTTTTTCTTTCTTACTTTATAAACAAACGCAGTTTCTACATCAATTTTACACACATGGGTCAAAAATGACCCATATAGAAATCTTTAATATTTGCAAATTTTTGCAAGTAGGAACATATTTACTGCAGACAACTGTTCATCTGCCACACATTTCACATCTTAACAAGGCTACTTTTGTATATTTGATGGATGCAAGTCTTATTATATTTAATATATTAGGCTATATATTTCATAATTTTTTATTTTTTGTCATAAATCAATGCAATTGGTCACCCTTTAAATCTGTCAGTGTTCCTGAAAAGTAACAGTTTTGGACATATACAACATGGGTCTAAAGTGACCTGAATGAGTTATTTTCTATATCGATATATTACAATAATTTAATTTCATCATTCATTATTCCAGGTATTACTCAATAAACAAATCCTTATTTAAATTTTTCCTTTCTTTTTGAATGAAATTTTTTTTCTTTCTAAAGGCCAAAGTATACTTCATGTTTTATGCATATGTGAGGGTCAGCATACAGATTTTTGTAACTTTTTATAATTTCCACCAGATTTCTGTATCTGTGTATGTGCAACCTGCACATACACATTTAAATTGTGTTCGACTGTGCGCAAAGTATACTTTCAACTTTTTTTTACAGTGATGTCATCATCCACCTCAGTTCTGTTGAGGACCAGCCACTAACACTCTAGATAAAGAAAATTAAAAGCACAAGAATATTCAAATATTCAAATTCAAATACACTTATTATATATTTTCACTGTTGGACAGAAACCTTGTTCAAAACTGTTACTTTTTAGGAACACTGATAGATGTAAAGGGTGACCAATAGCATTGGTTTATGACAAAAAATTAAAGATTATGAAATATAATACATAGCCTATGAAATATAATATGACTTTCATCCATCAAATATACAAAAAGCAGCCATGTTGAGACGTGAAATGTATGGCGGATGAATGGTTGTCTGCAGTAAATATGTTCCAACTTGCGAAAATTTGCAATGGTTTCTAATATGGGTCATTTTTGACCCATGTGTGTAAAATTGATGTAGAAATACAAAAGCTATGATTTGTGAAAATCAAAAACAAGATATTTAAGGAATACCTGGAATAAATAAATGACAGAATACATTTCTTTCAAATACTCAAATGTCACTCCTATATCTCACACTGACTCTCTTTGCACGCTTTATATATATTAAAATTCTGAATGTATTATATAATGTTTTTCATGCGAGAGGACCGACGACCAATTGCACTGCAGTTTCAGAAGTGATTTCTAGCCTAGAAATGCAGGATTCACGCTCAAAATTGATACCATAACCATAACAAGGGACAAATATTTGTAATAATAAAAATAAGCATAAATGCAGACTAGAAAAATATTAGAATTTTTGTATCAATATTTTTGAAATTCTATTCCAATTATTTGTAAAATGACTTAACATCTTAAATGTCTCTACGCGAATCATACGCTTCTCGCATGAACATTCTTATACTCGAGCAACCGATTTTATTAGATCAGCGCACTAAGCTATGTTGTAGTTTTCTGTTCAGTTGATGGATGCTTTGCCAATGCAATGACTCAAAACACCGCATTAGTGATCTTATGTTCATTATAAAACTGGCGGGACAGATTAGGCTATGGAGGGTCACCACTGCAATAATATAGTTTGCATACATTTGATATAGACTGCAATAAAGCAGAATAATTCGTTTAAAAAGGTTATTATTCACCTGTATGTGCTTGAAGTCTTCGGCACAGACAGAGTTTTAATCATGTTTATAACCTTTAATAATCGATTCGTGCAGTGTGAATCCACTCCTGTCCTTTACATAATCATCAGGCGATCTCTTCTCGATGAACTGCTGACAAACTTATAAAGCCGCAAGATGCGTTATATAACAATAGATGGCAGTAATGCACGATTTTAGTTCGTGATCTGAAGACGCTGTGCTGCTTCATGAATGAGCTCGTCAGAACGCAACACAAAACCGAATGTAGCTTGTAGCTTTTGGTCGCGCTACACCGCTACTTGCTGGAAAATGTAGTTAACTACTGGAAAAGCTACACTGTTTTAAAAGTAGCTGAACTACATACAAGCTACTGAAAAATGTAGTTAAACTAGTAGCGCCGCTACATGTAGTTAACTACTCCCCAACACTGGCGGTCGGCCCAAAAAGCACGTCGGCCCACCGGGAAAGTGCCCGGTATGCCAGATGGCCAGTCCGCCCGTGCTTTACAGTAAGGTGTCATTTGTCAACATTATAATTAACTACATTTACTCTATGCATTAAAGGGGACCTATTATGCCCCCTTTTAAGAGATGTAAAATAAGTCTCTGGTGTCCCTAGAGTGTCTATGTAAAGTTTTAGCTCAAAATACCCCACAGAGAATTTTTTTATAACATGTTAAACTTGCCATTTTTTGGGGTTGAGCAAAAATGCGCCATTTTAGTGTGTGTCCTTTAAATGAGCAATATCACACGAGTAGCCGTGCGATATGGCTGTATATCAGCACGCTGTGATTCGTCCGTAGGCACGAGGCCGCAGGCCGAGTGCCGTAGGTAATCACAGCGTGCTGATATACAGCCATATCGCACGGCTACGAGTGTGATATTGCGTTTATACAACAGTTCGATGGCACGAGTGTGTAAATAAATAAGAACAACAACGGAGTGTCTTAAAAACCCTCTTTTGTGCAGCACTACTTCCTTCCGCCACGGATTCAAATCTCAATTTGACAGTTGGACCAAGCCTCCGTTACTAACTCTAAAACATCACTTTAGAACTAGTAACGAAGGAACGTTGAGTCGCTTCATTGAAACACATTGAATTTTGTACAGTATTAGAGAGAGCGAGAGAGAGAGAGAGCGAGCGAGAGAGAGAGAGAGAGAGAGAGTAGGCTATTACCTGTGTCTGGTATATTGCATTACATTCATTCTTCAAGTCGATGTCCATAATATTATATCCTTTATACAAGTCCGTCTGAATGTCCGCTGAGGAAAGCGATCTTTGTATTTGTCCTTTTTTACATCCATTACACCACAGCGCTAAAACAACTTCCTTTTGCAAAAGTTCCTTTCAATTTAAAAGTCTCTTGTGCTTCACTGACTCATTCTCCTGTAAAGTGTTGCCGCCATCTAATGGCGTATTAATGTAATGTTCACTCAATCCATATTACGTAATGGACATATTTATATAAAATAATATTTATTGAACAACAAACAAGCACAATTGTACAGTTCAGTCAAACATAAAGCAC
Source organism: Ancherythroculter nigrocauda (assembly GCA_036281575.1). Taxonomy (NCBI): domain Eukaryota; kingdom Metazoa; phylum Chordata; class Actinopteri; order Cypriniformes; family Xenocyprididae; genus Ancherythroculter; species Ancherythroculter nigrocauda. Next base: position 27,878,325 of record VTFQ01000002.1, on the reverse strand, counting down.
TAGTTATTAAAAAAAAAATAGGTCACCATTTACGCTGGTATGTGGGTTTTACAAATATTTAACGAATGAAAAGGATTTTAAAGAGCTTGTGACAAAACCTCCTAACTCCATCGGATCCTCAAACTGTCAATCAAGCTTCATTAATCTGCCTCACCTCCTGAATGAAGTGCGCACGCAGTTTGGACATCTCTGTGCAATGCAAAGGTAAATAAAGATCTGATGTTTGAAAAAAAAATTGTAAAGCGTTTTCTTTACTCAAAAAACCATATGTTTATAAAGTTTAATGTTTTACGTATTTGAAGAGCGGAGAAGAGTCTGATATGTCCCGTCTAGTTGTAGCCAATATGCTATATAAGGATGTAACGTAACGTTTATTATTATCAAATTTAATATAGCACATTTCGACTTGCTCTGGAACAAATAATAGATTAATAAGACCAAAGATTGCCTGTTCTATGTACTCAAATTGAATTATGTCTCATGTTTAACCACTATAAGAGCCAGCGGCAAATCCCCGAGGCACTGGCCGAGATGAAGCTGTTCTCGGCGGTTACAGAAGCACTGAACGGCCGCTGACGCACTCGAGCTTGCATCTCCGAAAACGTCAAAAATTGTAAAATAGGCGCTGTTATTAAATATGAGTTACATATTTCAGGTCTAAACAACTACATTCTCGCCTAAAAAACTATTAAAACTACAGTTCGTGGTACAAGAAGTAGTATTTGTAAAAATTACGGTTGATTTGATCGGTCGCCATGACGGTCACTTCAAGCGGAGTGATACGAACGGTGAAAAGGCAGTAGGAGTGCTGTTATCACTGAAATATCGCATGGCTATCAGCCAATCAGATTCGAGAACCAGACAGAACTGTTGTATAAAGGCAAATGAGCTGCTGATCATGACCTAAGAGGGCGGAGCTTCAAGAGCTGATGCCCCGAGCTCCAGCAATAACAGAACAATCTCACACAGTAATAATGTCAGAAACTCTCTGAAGCTGTGTTTAGTTCGAATCGGAGTCTGATAATAATGCCTACAGAGCTAGAGAATATATGCTGCATGGAGACAGAACAGGTATAGTTTAGTTTAATTGCGTTTATCTTTTGTTGTCATCTTGCTTTTATCCACTATTAGTATGAGCCTGTTGTAGCGAACCCGTTTGAATGATGGCCAAATCTTTACTGATGAGTTTATGTAAGTTTATTGTACATCACACAAAACTTGAAGCGTACATTATCACTCCAGAACATCACAAGAGCTGAAGAAGTGTGCAAAGTCTTAAAGTCTTTTATCTATAAACTCTCCCTTGCATTATCATTAACATACGCAGCGTATTACACAAAAACACTAGTTACAACTAACAGTAAACAAATATATATACAGACCTACCTTATGCCTTTGCGGGGGTGCTTAATAAACTGGTAAGCTTTATATCCGTAAAACAACTCCGGAGGACTGTAATAAAGTGCGCGCGCTCTCTTTTTCTGCCCAGTATCGCTGCAAAGATACAGTTTGTAACGTACTAATCCCTTCTTGGGTAACACTTTACAATAACAGTACATGAATAATCGTGAACTAACACCTGAATTAATAGTTACCTCAACATGAACTCATGATTAGTTAAGATATGAACTAATCATGAACTAATGAAGAGTGATCCTTAACTTCGACCGGAGTCATAAAGATTCATGCATGCAGCAGCCTTAACTACGCGTTAATACATGTTTGATAATTAATGCATTCATTAACATTTAGGGGTAAACTAAATAAATAAGGCTCCATAAGAGTAAAAAAGAAGTACTCTGAATTTGAATTAAACGTGATTTAATACTGTCATAATTTACAATATCATAATCTGCCTGCAGCTTTGTGACAAATAATTGGAATGGCACATGATTATTTAGCCATTAATTACATAGATCTGTCTAATCAAATGTGGAAAATAGACTAACTACCACTAATAAATTTATTTGATCTAAACCGTTTCCTGATTTTTATAGTTCATTTATATTTAGTCATAGCTAAATAGTCATAGTTTATTCCCGGAACTAAAGTATATAGGGTTTGTTTCTGGGACACTCATTAGTGTCGCACGCTAACTTAGGTGTTCTCTTGGGGCTTTTGTTGTGTTGCTGGCATTTTAAATTAATAAATGTTGACTGCTTTGGTAAACCAAATTAATAATTAAAGACATATTTACATGTATGTTTTATTGGGATTTTCAGGAGGTTATGTGCAGTTATTAACTGTATTTGTATTTTTATTGTTTAAATGTTGTCACGGGTGCAAACACGGAGACGAGAGACAGATCCAATTGCAGGTAATTTATTGGGTAATCCAAAATCGTAGTCCACAAACAAGCATGGGTCAAAAGCCAGGTAATCAGTCCATCAAAAAACAAGAACAAAACACAGGAACAGGAAAAAACACAGACCAGGGAAATGTGAACTGAAAACTCCATGACTAGAACAGAAACCAACAGGGTATAAATAGACAGACACTGATAACATAATACAAGACAGCTGTGTGTAATGAACATGGATAATGAGTCGGGTGAGTGTGTATGGGAATTGTAGTCCATGTAACGGGTGGAAATGAGAGTCCGGGATGGAGTGCCCTCTAGTGGCTGATAGGGCACTCTCGCTGGTGATCGTGACATTACCCCCCCTCAAAGGAGCGGCTACCAGACGCTCCACCAGTCAAAAAAACCAAAAACAAAAACACAAAAACTCAGGAGGGAGGTGGACAGGAGGAGGATCAGGGGGAGGGATGGCGGGCCAGATCCAGGGTCCCCAACTGATAGCCAGGGTGGTGCTGGAGGAACTGACCAGGCTGGTTCCAGCGGTTCTAGAGTCCTGGCTGGGTGCCAGGGTGGTGCTGGAGGAACTGACCAGGCTGGTGCCAGCGCCTCTGGAATCCTGGCGGAGTGCCAGGGCGGTGCTGGCGGAACAGACCAGGCTGGTTCCAGCGGGTCTGGAGTCCTGGCTGATTGCCAGGGTGGTGCCGGAGGAACTGACCAGGCTGGTTCCAACGGTTCAGATGGCCTGGGCAGTGGCGACAGGGCAGAAAGCCTGGGTGGCGGCGGCAGGGCAGAAGGCTTGGATGACGGCGGCAGGACAGAAGATCTGGGCGGTGGCGGCAGGGCAGTAGGCTTGGACGGCGGCGACAGGGCTGGCCAAGGGTGCTTCGTGGCCATATCAGGGAGAACGAGCAGCTCGGTGACGGCCTCCGTGGCCGTATCAGGGAGAGCGGCCAGCTCGGTGACGGCCTCCGTGGCCGTATCAGGGAGAACGAGCAGCTCGGTGACGGCCTCCGTGGCCGTATCAGGGAGAGCGGCCAGCTCGGTGACGGCCTCCGTGGCCGTATCAGGGAGAGCAGACAGCTCGATGACGGCCTCCGTGGCCGTATCAGGGAGAGCGGAGGACTCAGGGACGGCAGCGGGCTCGGACTGGAACTGCTCTGGGACGGCAACGTGTTCGGACTGGAGCTGCTCAGGGACGGCAACGTGCTCAGGCTGGAGCTGCTCTGGGACGGCCGCGTACTCAGGCTGGGGCTGCCCTGGGACGGCAGCGTGCTCATGCTGGGGCTGCTCTGGGAAGGCAGCGTGCTCAGGCTGGGGCTGCTCTGGGACGGCATCCGTGGCCGTATCAGGGAGAGCGGGCAGCTCGGTGACGGCCCCCGTGGCCGTATCAGAGAGAGCGGGCTCGGGCTGCCCCGGGACGGCAGCGGGCTCGGGCTGCTCGGGCAGCGGCGGCAGGGCAAGGCGCTTCGTTGGCGCCGGCAGGGCAAGGCGCTTCGTTGGCGCCGGCAGGGCAAGGCGCTTCGTTGGCGCCGGCAGGGCAAGGCGCTTCGTTGGCGCCGGCAGGGCAAGGCGCTTCGTTGGCGCCGGCAGGGCAAGGCGCTTCGTTGTGCCGGCAGGGCAAGGCGCTTCGTTGGCGCGGCAGGGCAAGGCGCTTCGTTGGCGCCGGCAGGGCAAGGCGCTTCGGTGGCGCCGGCAGGGCAAGGCGCTTGGAGAACCCACGAACAGCCACTAGAGTGGTCTCCCAGGCCTTGTAGGACGGAGGAAGCCCTTTTCCTCCTTCTCCTCCGCTTATGAGGGTGAGGCAGTGGCTCACCCAAATGGACTCACTGGCTGAGCGGACTTACTGACCGGAGCGGGCTCTGGAGTGGACTCACTGGCTGGAGCGGGCTCACTGACTGGAGCGGACTCTGGAGTGGGCTCACTGACTGGAGCGGGCTCTGGAGTGGCCTCACTGACTGGAGCGGGCTCTGGAGTGGACTCACTGACTGGAGCGGGCTCTGGAGTGGACTCACTGACTGGAGCGGGCCTCTGGAGTGGACTCACTGACTGGAGCGGGCTCTGGAGTGGACTCACTGACTGGAGCGGGCTCTGGAGTGGACTCACTGACTGGAGCGGGCTCTGGAGTGGACTCACTGACTGGAGCGGGCTCTGGAGTGGACTCACTGACTAGAGTGGACTCACTGACTGGAACGGGCTCTGGAGTGGACTCACTAACTGGAGCGGACTCTGGAGTGGACTCACTGACTGGAGCGGACTCTGGAGTGGACTCACTGACTGGAGCGGACTCTGGAGTGGACTCACTGGCTGGAGCGGGCTCTGGAGTGGACTCACTGGCTGGAGCGGGCTCTGGAGTAGACTCACTGGCTGGAGCGGGCTCTGGACCTTGGGGGAAGAAGGGAACCTTCCTCCTTCTCCTCCTCCTCTTTTTACCAGGGTTAAGCAGAAGCTCAGTGCCTACCTCCCCTGTGACTTCTGGAACAGATTCATGGGCTGGAGCATGTACACTGCCTGGTAGATTAGGTGGGGTCCCCCTACCCCGATCTTCAAGGTAGTAGACGAACCCCCAAAAATCCATGTCACCCAATCCATCTCTCTCCCTCGACGGCAACGGGTCATCCAGACAACCGTTGAAAAGGTCAATCAGACACGCATCATTGTAACCTAGCCCTGCCGCCAGGGTCCAAAACATTTGTGCCAATCCACCAACCTGATGACCCTGTTGCCGCAGGGTGGTTAAATTGCTCAGGCGAGCCATCCGTTCCCTCACAGTGGTAGGAGGAGTGATGTGGATCCCCATCCTGCTGGATCCTTAGATGATGGAGTTTTCTGTCACGGGTGCAAACACGGAGACGAGAGACAGATCCAATTGCAGGTAATTTATTGGGTAATCCAAAATCGTAGTCCACAAACAAGCATGGGTCAAAAGCCAGGTAATCAGTCCATCAAAAAACAAGAACAAAACACAGGAACAGGAAAAAACACAGACCAGGGAAATGTGAACTGAAAACTCCATGACTAGAACAGAAACCAACAGGGTATAAATAGACAGACACTGATAACATAATACAAGACAGCTGTGTGTAATGAACATGGATAATGAGTCGGGTGAGTGTGTATGGGAATTGTAGTCCATGTAACGGGTGGAAATGAGAGTCCGGGATGGAGTGCCCTCTAGTGGCTGATAGGGCACTCTCGCTGGTGATCGTGACAAATGTATTTTAATGTGCTTTGATTAGCATTAGCTTGTGGACGCGCCCGATTTTACATGTAAATGTGCCTTATGTGTGTCTTTACAGGTATGTTTATGGCTTGCTTTCAAGTCCATATATGTTTAATTATATAAATAAAAATAAAATACAAGTACTTTTAATTTTTGTTTTTTTTGTACTGGGGTGTAAAGGAATAAGGATGGCACTCTTAGTGTTTATTCATATATTAGTTAATGATTTATAAGTGCATTGTGTCGTGACTTTACTTGAGGGGGCACAATCATAATTAACTCATTATTAACTAACCATATACTAACATCAACTAATGGTTTGTTAATGTATACTTATGTCATGACTACCTGAGGGGGCACATCATACTTAATTCATTATTAACTAACCATATATTAACATCAGCTAATGGCTTGTTAATGCATAATTATGTCATGACTTTACTTGAGGGGGCACATCATAATTAATTCACTGTTAACTACTTAACAAATTCAGCTCATGATTATCATTAACTTACTATCAAATACACATGTACTAACACAACTATGTAAGTATTCAGCCCAGTTAAGTGATGTTGTGTGACTTTTCAAAAAGTCAGAGAATGGAGGTACAGTATGATCTGCGGCCTGCGTCTGGATGGAGAGTGAACTTCTGCATCTGATCCCAGCAAACGCTCCCTGACCTTAGTTCATGTTTCCTGTTTGGTTATTTTTTTGGGAACTGATTCCCAAGGAACTGTTGTAAGTCACAGTAGTTTAGTTTGGTAGGAAGGAATGTCACAAAACATATTAAGACCTTTTAAGATAAATTATTAGTGTATTTAGTATTTTATATGTTTGATAAGGAGGATCAGTGAAAATGACAAACTGATCCTGTGCCTTTCAGTGATGTTTGTAATGAAACTGCTGATGTCAGTAGTTTAAATTCTGACAATAATAAATTGTTTAAATTTATTTCAAAGTCCAAATATGTATTATTCCTTCTTATAGAGACTGTTTGATTTAGTTTGCCCTAAATGTTACCCTGACAGCAACATAATGCCGGCCCAGATCTGGCCCACATTTGGTCCACGTGTAATCCACATATACCAGAGGTGGGCCGGATCTGGCCCACACTATGTTGCTGTCTGGGTAATTAATGCATTAATTATCAAACATATATTAACGCGTAGTTAAGGCTTCTGTTTTCATGCATGAATCCTTATGACTCCTGTCGTAGTAAAGTATCACTCTTCATTAGTTCATGATTAGTTCATGTCTTAGCTAATCTTGAGTTCATGTTGAAGTATCTATTAATTCAGGTATTAGTTCATGATTATTCATGTACTGTTATTGTAAAGTGTTACCCATTCTTAAGTAATAACTTCAACCAAGGTGTCCTCGGTGACTTAGATGGCAAGAGTCTATGAAGCTTCGTATGTTCGTTGGTACATCCAACAGCAGAACATTTGAAATGTTTTTGGCTCAGACATTGAATATAACCAGCTGATACAGCAAGTACACAGAAATGGCAGACTCTGTGCTTCTTATTCAGGGTGTGTCTATGCTAACAGGGCAGATCATCACCAGTCATGGGCTGGGTTTCCCTACTCTTACGTAGGAGTAGGGGGAAATATCAAACAGCATGTTCTGAGAGAATGAAAATGACAAATGGGGATTATAAAAAAAGTATTGGGTGGATTTTTACCATTCTTGGCTGGCTGTTTATACACACTGTGGACACACATCTGTGTTCAAATTTTGGATTATAGGTCCCCTTTAACTAACATAATGAGCTAAATATTTCATATGCTCATGTTAGTTCAGAGTGCATTAAGTAATGCTAACAGATACAACTTTTTATATTAAAAATGTAGTTGTAAATGTTGAGATTATCATTAACTAAGTTTAATAAATGTCATAGAAATATTGTTCATTCATAGATACCCTTATTTATCCATGTAACAGAACGTCTCAGGTTACGTATGTAACCATAGTTCCCTGAGAACCAGGGAACGAGACTGCATTGATTAACGCTTTGGGGAACATCACGTGACCCAGGTGTCTGAACGCAACTATCCAATAAGTCCAATCCCTATTGGCCAGCGACAGCCTATGACGTAATATGGCATGACCCGGACGTATAAAAGGAGCGCCTGGAGAAACAGAAGACATCTATCATCTTGAGGGACTGTTCTGCAGGCAGGCAAACCGAAGCATGGCCGTATTGTCAGCCATTTTTTGGCATGCACTCACCCCAAAAGGATGGCGGCGTGGGTATATCATTCCCCAAAGCGTTAATCAACGCAGAGCGAGTTCCCTTTCAAAAGGGAACGTCTCAGGTTACGTATATAACCATAGTTTCCTGAGAACCAGGGAATGAGACTCTGCGTTTCCTTGCCATGCTTCGGTTTGCCTGCCTGCAGAACAGTCCCTCAAGACGATAGATGTCTTCTGTTTCTCCAGGCGCTCCTTTTATACGTCCGGGTCATGCCATATTACGTCATAGGCTGTCGCTGGCCAATAGGGATTGGAGTTATTGGATAGTTGCGTTCAGACACCTGGGTCACGTGATGTTTCCCAAAGCGTTAATCAATGCAGTCTCGTTCCCTGGTTCTCAGGGAACTATGGTTACATACGTAACCTGAGACGTTCCCTTTCAAAAGGGAACTCGCTCTGCGTTGATTAACGCTTTGGGGAATGATATACCCACGCCGCCATGCTTGAGGAGAGTGCATGCCAAAAAATATGGCTGACAAACGTTGAGCAGTTTCGAAGGAAACGCTTAGCAACTCACCCTTGGGTCACACCAGGCTGTCAGTGATGGCATTCCCTATGGCCAACAGCCCAAGCTGAGCCTACAGAAGGCCTTCCTCTATAGAGAGAGAATGCCTAATAAGGCCGCTAGAGCATCTGAGACCAACTTTTCCACAGACAAAGTGGTCTCTTCTAGGGAATGAGGCCAGGGAATCGAAAGGAACCAGTCACTAGAGGGGAACGAAATCACCCCCAATGCCACCAGGGAGGCCGACCTGGTCTATCATAAGACAAGCTTAGTCTTGGCCAACCCCTGTCTGAACACAGAATCTCAAAGACGCATCCTTCACAGAAGGGGGCAGGTAAAAGTGACTGTAAAAGGGCAGGAGCAACTCAAACCCACGCATAGAGACGGGCATCCTGGAGAGCAGAACTCAGCTGAGTGCTATTAACCCTCATATTGAGGGGAGTATGATCCACTCATCCTAGGATCTACTCAGCGCTTAATAATGCACTGAGGAGGCTGTGTGCTAAACACCTGATGCTTCAGGGGAGCACAAACCAGCCTACAGCTGAATCTTAGGAGGAGGCCTAATTAAGGCCTGAATATACAGAAGTATATTCAGAAAGTGGCCTGGAGGGGCCACTCTGAACACCTGTCTTGCTGGCAGCAGACAGGCAACTTCAATGGCAGCATAAGAGGCTGAAAAGCGCCCGCATGATAATCTACCCAACACAATCCAACGAGCAGTGTACTCAGTAAAAGCACCTTTTTACTCTTTCAAGCAAGAGGAGTACAACATATGCCAACACATAGTCGAGGAAGGCCCGTGCGGGCCTATCACCTCAACAGACACATGGCATCAGCTCGTGGCAGTGTTTCAAGCACCAGGAAGGGCAAATAACCGAACCATGATGAGGTTAAATCATCACCTGGGGCCATGGCCAACCAGAAATGTACTTAATAAAACACTTGTAACTCATTCAGCGAGAGGAGTACACTATTACATACACCAGTATGTTCAAAGGTGGCCCAGAGGGCCTAATACCTGTAAAACATACGCCGTTAGTCTAGTGGTCACGTAGAGACAGGCATCCTGGAGAGCAGAACTCAGCTGAATGCTATAAACCCTCGTATTGAGGGGAGTATAATCCGCTCATCCTAGGATCTACTCAGCGCTTGATTATTTGCACTGAGGAGGCTGTGCGCTAGAAACCCTGATACAAGGGAGCACAAACCAGCCTAGGGCTGAACCTAAGGAGGAGGCCTCATGGAGGCCTACAACCCATGATCAGCTTAGGGAGCTAAGCACTATTACACAAACAACCCTAGCAGGGAAGTACAAAGCTCATCCTAACAGGTAGACCATACTGTGGGCACATAATCATGTAGGAAAAACATTTCGCCACATTAGAAGGACATTCAGTGGTGGCCTCTGAGGGCCACCTTGAACACCTGCCTTGCTGGGCGCAGGTTACATATGACTTAGTAACAGTAGTTAAACTGTAAAGTGCCCACATAACAATCTACCTAACACAATCCAACAAGCAGTGTACTTGGTAAAATAACCTTTTTACTCTTTAAAGCAAGAGGAATACAACGTAGGCCAACACGTACTAAGGAAGGCCTTTGACTGGCCTATGACCTCAGCAGACACGTGGCATCAGCTCGTGGCAGTGTTACTTTACCATTAGGGTTCTAGGAGCAAAAAATAGAACCAACCTAGATACTAGGTAGCTATTTAGCTCCCAGACTCAAGGAGGCTGATGTAGTTAAAACCAAACTTCAGTAAGGTTTTGCCACAGAAACTCACCCTTGAAAGGTCAACCACTCTGAAGAGTACTCGGTAAAAACACCTTTTTACTCTCAGGTGAGAGGAGCACTTAACTGAACTCCAACATGCTGCACAGGAGGCCCATAGGGCATACCCTAGTAAACACGTGGCATCAGCTAGTGGCGACCATAATCATACCGACCATCAGGCCATGCATTCAAGATGTAGTTACTAAAGGAAAATGCATATTACGCCCCATACTCCAAGAGAGGCCTGCTTAAGGCCTACTCAACAGAGGTTGGGCGTGGCCGATGGTGGTATTGGATTCACAAACATCCTGCCAGTATGTCAGCTAAAAAGGAGGCCTATAGGGCCTACAATCTCAGCAACAAGTGGCATTCAGCCCGTTTGTCCATATAACACAAACTGTGCCAACATGTGAACTAGAAAGGAGGCCTGTTAGGGCCTACCATTCCAATGACACATGGCTTCAGCTCGTGTAAACTATGTGAGCAACCATGATCAGCTAACAGCACTTGTTAGAAATACAATTGCTAACTAGAAGGAGGCCAATTAACCATAAGAGCCTACACTTAAAGTTATATGCAATATAGCTGTTAACAAGATCACAAAAACACCAATAAACCTACAAATGGGAAATATTAGGTCACCAATGTCTCCAATAGCAGCTACATGAAAAAGCCTGCTAACCTATGGCAGCATAAGAAAGCTCACATATAATGTAGGGCAAAGGTCCAGAACTTCAAATCAAACACAATGCTTTGATGTATATGGTATTTTCAAAGAGGAAAATAATTTTCTCCCTACAGATTCTCAAATCTGTACTGAGCCATAGAGGACAGATGCTAAACATTAGCAACGTCAACTCAAACTTGATAAAAGAAACAAGTAGCTCAGAGGAAAAAAACACATTTTTCCATAGCATAAAAGTTCTAGAATGTGGGGCCTAATACACACAGCATGAACTTATCTACGCAAAGATAAGGGCCTACCTCCTGAGATAACAGCGTCAAGGAGTTTAAAAAACAGTCTACAACCTAGCTGTTAAACTCAACAATTGCACCTACATAGCAAGGGGATAATGGGCATATGGCCTAACAACTCCCTCGGGAGGAGGCCAGAACTAGGAACTATACAGCCTGACAAGGGATAGTATACATAGGGTTATAAGTAAATAACACACCTAACCTAGCTCTAGCCTGGCCGCTAAGCTATGGGCCTTCTTACAGGGCCACAAGCCTAGTGAAACCTGGGTCTCACCTCGAAATCTCATGGATAAGAGAAAGAAAGTGAAGCTCACAAGCAAACAAAGTCAGGTGGCCGATTAGGGCCGACCTAATACATATTAACTGAAGTGACGAGTGCTAACTCAAACTACTCTAGAAAACAGCAGATGAGAAGCTACTCTAAACAGATGGCTAAGAGGCGGCCATTTTGTGGCCTGCACAACATATACTCTAGCCAATCTATCAACTTCAGTTTGCCCCCCCAAAAAAAACCTAATTTCTCTGACTACATGCTCAGAAAAACTATACAGGAAAATAAGGCCTTATTTCAAATATAGACTGTCCTGCAGCTCAAAGACCGAAGACTCCTAATGCTCCTTTTTTTACATGAAAGGATGGAATCTAAGCCTAAAAGATCCTCTTACTATCAAACAAAAATAGCGGGCCAACATAAATAATTACTATGGGCCCAGCCATCAGTCTGACCATAAGAAGCATCTGAGCATGATATATGTTTATATATATATATATATATATATATATATATATATATACACACACAGATATATGTATACAGGAGGTGGAAGAAGAAGAATAGAGGGTAGATATAAATTGTCCCTATGTAGCTGGGGAATCGATTAAAAACGCAATGGTGTTTACAATCGATTACCCACCTCACTCTCGCTTCTTCCTCCTCCCATCTGTCTGGGTTCAGATACAAATCTGGGGTGCGTTTCCCAAAGCGAACTATGGTCGCAAGTTCCGTCGTTACCAATAGAGTTCAATGGGACTTACGACCATGGTTCATCAACGATGCTTTCAGGAAACTCACCCCTGAACGGCTAGGGGTTTTTCCATGCCCTCCCAATTTCAAACATAGAGATCAGAAAGGAATGGTAAGCCATGAAAGCTGCCGCATTAATGGACAGAAAGGAACCGCTCGTCGAGCCATCCACGCACGGCCCCTTTCTTAACACGCTCTCACGGCAGCTGCAGCCTGCCGAGAAGCACGTCCCAAACACACAGCAGCTCCACACACACACAACAGCCAGAGGAGCGCTCACGCCGGACGCGATGACGTCAAACACGAACGTCATCGTCATCCACTCATTCTCGCCAGCCCCGGGGAAGCCGAGAGAGAATACAATTCTCTCAAACCTCCCAACGAGCTCACCTGCGAGCCCTATAATTGCAGCCGCCGTTATGCCTCAGCACAAACGGGGCCAGAATCACCAGGCATAGATGCAGACAGCTCTTCCCTCGAGAAGAGTGCCAAACGAGAATGGAGCATCTCCAGGCGCTCCTTTTATACGTCCGGGTTGCATTATATTACATCATAGGCTGTCGCTGGCCAATAGGGATTGGAGTTATTGGATAGTTGCTTTCAGACACCTGGGTCACGTGACGTTCCCCAAAGTGTAAATCAACGCAGAGCGAGTTCCCTTTCGAAAGGGAACTGGCTCTTTTAATTTGAATTGAAATGGAATGACATGAAGAGAAATTTGAATAAATTATTCTATCATTAATTGACTCATCACTTGAATTCCTCTTCTTGGTTATAGCTGCTTAATTAGACAAGCTTACAGAACATCTCATCCCACTGGAATGAACTGAACAGCATTTTCAGTAGAATATGTCCATAAAAGTAATACAAATTGGATAGGCTTCAGTAGGCTGTAACAGTTTCATTGTGTTTGGATTTTGTTTTGTCTTTGTTTTGTTTTCTTCCTGCCTGAGTTAGTTTGTTAATTTTTGTCACTATGGTTACCATAACCTCATTACTTCACACAAGCTACTCTCTGCTCTCTCAGACGACGACATGTCGACCAGACGGCCACTGTAGCTTCTCTGAAAGGGAGGGGTGCGTGCCATTAGTTGCGGTTCGCAACCACACCGCTAGATGCGGCTAAAATTTACACACTGCACCTATAAGTCTGTTTTATATGAAAAGCATTTTTTTTTTTGCAGTATGTGCAAAAAAATAAATGTTGAGACCATAAATAAAAACTTAGGGGAAACAGTTCTCAAAGTCACTTTATTAAAAGGTGCCCTAGAACCAGTTTTTACAAGATGTAATATAAGTCTAAGGTGTCCCCTGAATGTGTCTGTGAAGTTTCAGCTCAAAATACCCCATAGATTTTTTTAAATTAATTATTTTAACTGCCTATTTTGGGGCATCATTAACTATGCACCGATTCAGGCTGCAGCCCCTTTAAATCGCGCGCTCCCTGCCCCCCGAGCTCTCGACTATAATACAGTGCATTTACAAAGTTCACACAGCTAATATAACCCTCAAATGGATCTTTACAAGATGTTACTGCATGCATGCGTCGGATCATGTGAGTATAGTATTTATTTGGATGTTTACATTTGATTCTGAACGAGTTTGATAGTGTTCCGTGGCTAACGGGCTAACATTACACACTGTTGGAGAGATTTATAAAGAATGAAGATGTGTTTATGCATTATACAGACTGCAAGTGTTTAAAAATGAAAATAGCGACGGCTCTCGTCTCCGTGAATACAGTAAGAAACAATGGTAACTTTAACCACATTTAACAGTACATTAGCAACATGCTAACGGAACATTTAGAAAGACAATTCACAAATATCACTAAAAATATCATGTAATCATGGATCATGTCAGTTATTATCGCTCCATCTGCCATTTTTCGCTATTGTTCTTGCTTGCTTACCTAGTCTGATGATTCACCTGTGCACATCCAGACGTTACTGCCTGCCCTTGTGTAATGCCTTGAACATGGGCTGGCATATGCAAATATTGGGGGCGTGCATGTTAATGATCCCGACTGTTACATAACAGTCGGTGTTATGTTGAGATTCACCTGTTTTCCGGAGGTCTTTTAAACAAATGAGATTTACATAAGGAGAAGGAAGCAATGGAGTTTGAAACTCAGTGTATGTCTTTTCCATGTACTGAACTCTTGTTATTCAACTATGCCAAGGTAAATTCAATTTTTGATTCTAAGGAACCTTTAATACTTTCTTTAATCTTTATTTGAAACTGATTTAAACTGATAAATTTAGTGTGAACAGAACTGTTCCTAACATGTTCACTTTGTAGCTGTGAACTCTGGTTACTTTCAACACTACAATGACCTGAAATGAAATAAAACGAATTAAATGATTATTCTGTAGAATGATGTTCTTAAGATGCATTTAAAGATATATAAAAACAAATACCACTTGAATACTCTAGGTTCCCTGAGTGACCATACAACATTTTATTCTATTTTTGAATATTTTACATAAATCCTGCATTTTACACTATGCAAACACACATTCTCCACAGACTTACATTAGAAAAGAAAAATATGACAGAGAGAAAATGGCACATGACAACAATTGCTATTTTTACGGAAAAGGATTAGGGCCAAGCAATAATAAAAAAATAAAACCATCTCGAGATTAAACTTGTTAAATTTCGAGAAAAAAGTCGAGATAAAATGTTGAGAATAAGCTTGTTAAATTACGAGAAAAAATTCGTTAAATTTTGAGAAAAAAGTCGAGATAAAATGTTGAGAATAAACTCGTTAAATTACGAGAAAAAACTTGTTAAATTTCGAGAAAAAAGTCGAGGTTAAAATGTTGAGAATAAAGTCATTAAATTACGAGAAAAAAGTCGTTAAATTACGAGAACAAATTTGTTAAATTATGAGAAAAATGACATTAAATTTCGAGAAAAAAGTCGAGATAAAATGTTGAGAATAAAGTCATTAAATGATGAGAAAAAAGTCGTTAAATTAAATAATTTAATGACTTTATTCTTATAATTTAATGACTTTATTCTTATAATTTAATGAATTTATTCTCAACATTTTATCTCGACTTTTTTCCTCGAAATTTAACGACATTTTTCTCATAATTTAACGACTTTTTTCTCGTAATTTAACGACTTTTTTCTCGTAATTTAATGACTTTATTCTCAACATTTTATCTCGACTTTTTTCTCGTAATTTAACGAGTTTATTCTCAGTATTTTATCTCGAATTTTTTCTTGAAATTTAACGATTTTTTTCTCGTAATTTAATGAGTTTATTCTCAACATTTTATTTAGACTTTTTCTCGAAATTTAACAATTTTAATCTCGAGATGGTTTTATTTTTTTTATTATTGCTTGGCCCTAATCCTCTTCCGTATATTGTAGAATTAGCAAGTAATAACAATTTAAGTCTTTCACCGTACATAGAATAAAAGTTGGTAACACTATTTTGATGGTCCCTTTTGAACATTCTGTTGACTGTAAGTAACTTTGCAACTACGTCATGTCATGTTACGGAAGAATACTCGGAACACAGAGGTGACGGTTAAGGATGTTTGACAACAGCAGGAAATCAGGCGAGTAAACTGTGCAATGATACTTTAGGAGAGTGAATGAAGATATTAATGTCAGTCTTGTACTTGCAGGACCAGGAGATCTTGGATGAGAAGGATGGAGGGCAAAAGATAGCGCACACCTCAGTAGTGATGGGACGGTTGATACCGGGGCTCCGATGTTCCAGTTTGTCACACTATTGTATCACACACTGTACCGATGCTTGTATCGAAATGACAATACCACGTGATTGATGATGTTTGAAGCTTCAAGCATCATGCAGTATCAGGAAATCGGGACAGCTGGTTTGAAAAAAATTGGTGCTTCACCTGATACATAAAAGGAAAATGCATTTATTATTTTCATGTTTTATTGCTGGGGTCTCAGAAACCCTGAACAGAATATAAGGGTTAAACATCTCATCTAAAATTATCAACCATGATCACATCATTGTATATTTTATATTATTGATCAATATGTGAATCCGTTGAATAGGCTACACATGACAGGAGTTGTGGTCTCATTGTCACAAATTAATTTAGATGAGATTAGTTTAGATCAGATAGATCTGTATTGATCCAAAACAAAAGTGATTCCGTATGTCACGTACTTCCGAAGCTTTATCTGGTCACATGCTTTTTCAAACTGTAAATCTGCTCCCTGATTTGTTAGATATGGTGGAGAAAACAAGTCTGACCACCAGATGTCGCTAATGTGCACTGTGTTAAAAGCTTCGAGTAATGAACCTTTTTTCGGCACAATTTGATGAAAGCCTCAAACGCTTCAGAAAGCCTTGGTTTCCCATCACTACACCTCAGTACATCAGGTAAGTAAGATTCACACAATGACTTGGGAGGAGACAGACACTGGAATGGCAAACACGCTGGAGAAATCCTTTTCATTAGAACGAGACTGGACATTGGAGTGATGCGAGGTGTGTGCTTATAAAGCCAGCTTGATGAGTGTCCTGATGAGGTGCAGGTGTGCATGATTAGTGCTCTGGAAAGGTGATGGTGAAGTGTGTGCAGGTGAAAGCCAGGGAGGATGATGGGAGATGTAGTGTGGATATGGTGGACAATAATAAAGATAAAGCTAAATTAAAATTAGTATTTTTTTAAACACTGATTATAAAGATTTCTAAAAGTTTCTGGGAACACTCCTCATATGTTGTATGAACTGTAATTCTTACAAAAATAAATAAATAATAAAAATAATTAAAACAATTACTTTATATACATTTATTGGATTTTCACCTATTGTAATTTTACTTAATTTCAAATTAGAATAGCAATCAGAATTCAAATTCAGCAGTTGGATTTCCATTTAAAGACATTTTCAACTTAAAATCTCAAACAACCCTGACATGTACCAATCTTTAAGATCATTTATGAGGATTGCTTTGTACTGTGGAGGTCACTTAAGGTTAGGCATTGGTGTTTAATGAAATCTGAATAAAATGATATGTATCAAAGGAAAACTTCAATTACTTTCCCTATCAGTTTGCAATTTCATTTAGCCACACATGATTAAATATAAGAGCAAGATTAAAACTTGATCCTGAAACCATCTCATCATTTTAAAATAGAATAATAGTTTTACACCATCCTTTCACTGCTGTATTAATGAGAGTAAGGTCTCTATGTGAATATCATTTTCATCTTCTCTTTAAAAATATACCAAGAATGTGTGTAAGTAGATGGGAGAAAGGTGGGACTGATTCTCGGCTGGGGCCCAGAACCATGGGTGACCTCCAGAGGGCTCCCCAGAAAGCAATTGCAGCTCAGGAACATGAAGCAATGAACAGTGCAACAGTAACAGTACAAGAGACAGAGGCTAGTTGTCACACGTCTACAGTAAATATTTCCCAGGGGTATGCTTATACTCTGTATAGAGACAAACCTTAAAGTCTTGGCTAGAAAAAAAAAAAAAAAAAAAAAAAAGCACTGAGCAATTCCTCATTATTGCATTAAGACACAGTTAATCTAAAGTGACCTAAAAATGGAGCAAATTATAACACTGGCCTGGTTTCACAGACAGGATTTAGATTAAGCCAGTAGTAGGTCTTATTCAAACTAAGAAGTTTAAGTAGCATTTATAAACATGCCTTAAACACACACACACACACACACACACACTCATGTTTGTTTTTGTGAATTGTGGGGACTTTCCATAGACTTCAATGCATTTTACACTGAACAAACTGTACATTCTATCCCCCTACCCTGCCCCTACCCCTAAACCTAACCCTCACAGGAAACTGTGCAAACTTTTACTTTTTCACAAAAACTCATTCTATATGATTTATAAACCCATTTACATTGTGGGGACCGCTGGCTGGTCCCCACGATGTAGGTGAACTCAGGTTTATATTACATCATGGGGACATTTGGTCCCCACAATGTAATATAAACAAAAGCACACACACACACACACACACACACACACACACACACACACACACACACACAAAAGCTCAAACATGCATTTTTTTCTGAGACTAGGCTTAAGCCTTTCTCTGTGAAACCAGGCATATATGGGGTAAGTTGTCACAAAGGAACCTGACATTAAACCATTGATTTTGTTCAACATAGATTGTCCTTAATTAATTGTTAATAATTAATTTGTTGTGGGTAAAGCAAAAATATAAAAGGTACTTATTTCCCATATAATTCCTTCTGGAATTTTTAGGTCTCTAGTTTGTATTAATAAGCACTATTTTAGGATCTTTATTTTCTTATTTTATTCTTCCAAATATTCAACATAGTGATATGATCCAGTGACCCAAACTTTTTTTTTTTTTCCTGTCAAAATGTAGTGAATAAATATTTTATTATTATTTTTATTATTATTGTTTTTGTTACAAATATGCACATTTACATTTGTGTTGCTAATTTTGCACATTTAAGTTTTTAAATTTCGTTATGTCATTTAATTATAAAAAGGATGCAGGGATGTAAATGTATTAATAAATTTGAATTAAAAAAATAAAATTGATATTTGAAAGAAAATTATCAAATGCCCTGCATGGGGGAAAAAGGGATCATATTGCCATCTTGTGGTAAAAGTAGCATTTTAGCAGCAATTTTGGTATGTGCCTTTAAGATACAGATCTCGTCCCCCATTGACTACCATATGGGGGGCCAGATCTGTTTGGTTACTGACATTCTTCCAAATATCTTACTTTGTGTTCAGCAGAACAAATACATTCATAAAGGTTTGGAACTACTTGAGGGTGAGTAAATGATGACAGAATTAAAATTTTTTGGGTGAACTATCCCTTTAATATACTTTGCTGTTGTCCACTGTTTTTCAAACCCAGTCCTGTGAACCTGACATTTAACATCAAATCCCAGACTAACCCATTTAATCACACTGTTTTTGTCACTCTTATTGAAATGAATAAGATGTGTAGTCAAAACATGCATCTCTGTGAGACATTTTTGAAGAAGCATATGCAAATCAGTTTGTTTTGTTTTGGCTGATAGATGAGAAAAAGGTCACGATCCAAACAGAAGCGCCGCTGAGACTCATTACATGTGGATTGACAGTCAGTGAATCCACACTGAAGCACAATAAAGAAAGGCATTAAAACAAATTTAATCAGGCGTTAATTCATTAGGCGACTGACTATTTGTTATATTGATGCTTTCAGAGAAATCTTAACTTGCAAATTGTTCACTCAAGGTGTTCTACAGGCGTAACTCAAAAGTCAAAGTTACACATTCCTAAACACTTTGTAGTTTTCAATTAAATTGCCTTTCCTAGCATAATTGTTCGCAGTGTTCGCAATGAACGTTCACAGTACCCTGAGACATTTGTCCAAAACTTTAGTCTGCTTCTGTTGGAAAACTAGCTTTAAAGGGTTAGTTCACCCCAAAATGAAAATTCTGTCATTAACACCCTCATGCCGTTCCTCACTCGTAAGACTTTCATTCTTCTTCGGAAGACAAATTAAGATATTTTGAAACAGAAATAGTTCCTTCCATAGACTGCCATTGCAACTACCACTTTGAGGATTTAAAAACTTCATAAAGAGATTGGAAAACTAATCCACATGAATTGAGTGGTTTAGTCCACTTTTTCTGAAGAGAATCGATCGCTTGTTATGATGAACAGATTTAATTTAGGCTTTTACTCACATGTAAAAACTGATTAGCGAAAACAAGCAGAAGCTCAACCAAACCTACTACACGTGCAAGAACAAACCTCTTCAGGAAGCTAAAACGTGCTGCGTAACCAATGTGTTTCACAGCACATTTGAGCTTCCAGAAGAGGTTTACACAAGCTCTTTCTCTTTCTGTTAGGAGTTAGTTTTGCTAGGCAGTGCGCAGAAACTTTCTCTTTCATACTATGTCACACAAGTAAAGAAAGACACCAGAAAATAAGCAATTAACCCCCTGGAGTCGGCGGTATCGCTGGTGAAGCAGCCAATTCTGTTCCCTTCGGAATGTGTGTTCCCCCTGCTGACAGCGCATGTGTCATGAAACACAGCTGGATGAACAGAAAGCGAAAAAGGCCAAAAGTATTGGCGCTACATTTAAATGTCTTGCACTGTAGCATAATATTTCTGTGAATTGAATTAATCTTGCACTTGTTCATAGTTTATGTATTATGTCTGAATTTATTCAGTTAAATTTTGCCTACACAAATTAGCCTAACATGTCCATGCTGATGTCCAAACTTGATGCCTCATATTATTGCCTTTTTATTTTTTAGCATTATAATTATTGCAAAATACAGAGATGACGTTTATGATATACAACTTTGTATACAGTATAATGTATTAACAATGTTCACTGTCACCAAAGTGCATATGATAAAAATTGAGTTCCTCAAATTATTGTCACAAAGGAAACAGATATTGTTATATTTTGTTTCTTATATGAAATAAAAATGAATAAATAAATATGAATAAATCTATATGTTGTCATGATTGCCTTCTTCAGTATTTTTCACATGCAAGATTCAAGGTTGCAATATAACATTATTATCATAATAAACATATAATTTCAAAAGGCACTAATGAAATCAATCAATCAGTCAATTAGGTTAATAAATGGTGCTATAAATTGGGAAGATAACAACTCAACGTTGTCACCAGAATTCCTATTCTTGCTGGCACATTCCAACAATGGATCCGAAAATGTTTGAGGAAATAATGAGTTATAAAACTCAAGGCACATACCCAGTTGGCATATAAAAGAGGATAAATATATCATCCGAAGACGTTGCTCCAAATTCCAAGATGATGGTACAAAAATAATTCTAAATTATTCTTTAGACATTGGAGATAACTCCACAGACAGGAGTGAGTTATACACCAAGAAAAAGTACTATGAACTAGTCAATGAACTATATGATTGACTTGCCAGCAACTAGAACATTAAAAATAACCTGTTGTCCAATTTCAGTTTAAATGAGCCTGTTTCTTTCACTGGGCCTTCAGAACCTCCTTGCGTTATTGTTTAGATTCTACTAATCATAAAGCTATTTCAGTAGATGGCAAACTTTACCACATCTCCTCAAGAAATGGTATGGGTTTGAGAAGAAAAGTGGTTGTTGGACAAAAAGAGCCCAACCAAATATTCTTAGAAATTCATGCCAGCCCCTACGGAGCCCAATGTGGAACAGAAAAAAACAAAAAAAACAAAGCTTGCCATTTCAGCTAGGTTCTACTGGCCTGGAATGGGGGTGGACATTGACAAATGGGTAAATACTAAATCATTCTTTTTGAACTTTATTGTGAAACATTAAACATTACTCACATCACAAAAATAATCACATTACTCATGTGATTATTTTTGAACATCAGGTTTTGCAGTGTGCCCAGTGCCAATATAGCAGACTGTCCATCAAGCAAGAGCCCAAGTACATCCCAATATGTGTATGTATGCTTGTCCACAAATGTGCATGGGTTTTGAGACAGGTAATTCATGATTTCACAGTTTTTAAATGTAGTTGTTGTGCTATTGTAATTATAAGGTGGACAAGCCTCTGGAACTACTGGGCATGGATTAAGTGGGGAAAGTCACCAGGACCAACCAGGGAAATGAGTACATTTGTGTCCTCGTTGACTGTTACATCAAATAGTCCGAGGCCTATGCCAATAAGGCCAATAAATCTGCAGCAGTTGTCTCGTGCTGCATCGTTAACTTTTTCTACAGGTTTGGGGCACCAAAGAGAATACTCACTGACCAAGGCACTGAGTTTGTGAACCAGGTTTGTAGTTTGAATGAATCAAATTCAGTATGCATGAGAAATTTCATGTGCGCAAAAGATTTGTTGGATTCTGATTTGCACACAACATTTATGATTCTTTGTAGATTCATTTTAATGTATGTTTTGCAAACAGATCAATGAAGAATTCTGTGCATTCCTCAATGTGGAGAGAAGCCTCTGTGCACCATACCATCCACAAACAAACGGGCTTGTGGAAAAACTTAATGGAACCATTCAGAGGTGAACCTTTATTAATGGGTTGCTTTGTGGGAGTGCAATATTCAAAGAAATATTGGTGTGTTTGTAATCGGTTACTCATAACTTTCAACTAATTTTGGTTATGACTCTAGAGCCTTGTGCAAGCTTGTGGATACGAGACCTGAAAAATGGGATGAGTACCTAGATGCAGTAGTGTTTGGTCTTAGAACCAAGATGCAACTGACAACTAGGTACTCCCCATTTTTCTTAATGTTTGGCATGGAGGCCCGATATCCTTGTGAGGTGCCTGAGACATAGGAGGTATGCTATAATTTACATTGTTTCGTATAAATATCATGTAGCAACATTTAGAAGTTAATGAAATTTCAATCTTCATTGTTGTTTCTGAAAAGGTCAACAGCACTGCGGAATCTGTGTTAGCAGAGGACACTATCAAATGCCATTTCTCTGAAGGAGAAAATGGACAACATTGTAAAAAAAAAAAAAAAATGTATAAAAGAAACAGGACAGGAGACAGAGGGTGGCAAAACAGGCACCATTTTTGTAGGCCAGAAGGTCCTGCGAAAAAACATAAGGGACCAGCAGAGGAAAGGGGCAAGCCTGAACGCAGCTGTTTGGGACCTTATGAAATTGTCCATTTACAAGACAAAAGCACAGATTTAAGGGATGAAAAGGGGATTTTTTCCCCAAAATCAACACTGACCATCTCAAACCATTCAAATAAGACACACCCCGGATACCCCATATAACAACCCAAGAACCACAACGTAAAAGACCACATAAAGAAACTGGACCATGCCCTTCACTCACACCTGTTGATCTCACCATCACTGTCACATGAAAATCAGCCCCCACCATCACCTCCATCCTCACCAATTGACTTATCTATTGGACCAAAGCATTCAACAGCTACCAGATCCTCTCCCCTCTCTTCAATGAAAATGCCACTTTCCTCTCCTGTGTCCCACACCACTACAATGGTGACAGAGATACCGGCTGATACCACAGATGCAGCGCATAGCTGTAAGTGTTGATGTAAAGTCAGATCTTATAACAGATTAATATTAGTCTGAATCCTAATATACAGTGGGTACGGAAAGTATTCAGACCCCCTTAAATGTTTTACTCTTTGTTATATTGCAGCCATTTGCTAAAATCATTTAAGTTCATTTTTTTCCTCATTAATGTACACACAGCACCCCATATTGACAGAAAAACACAGAATTGTTGACATTTTTGCAGATTTATTAAAAAAGAAAAACTGAAATATCACATGGTCCTAGGTATTCAGACCCTTTGCTTTGTATTTAGTAGAAGCACCCTTTTGATCTAATACAGCCATGAGTCTTTTTGGGAAAGATGCAACAAGTTTTCCACACCTGGATTTGGGGATCCTCTGCCATTCCTCCTTGCAGATCCTCTCCAGTTCTGTCAGGTTGGATGGTAAACGTTGGCGGACAGCCATTTTTAGGACTCTCCAGAGATGCTCAATTGGATTTAAGTCAGGGCTCTTGCTGGGCCATTCAAGAACAGTCACGGAGTTGTTGTGAAGCCACTCCTTCGTTATTTTAGCTGTGTGCTTAGGGTCATTGTCTTGTTGGAAGGTAAACCTTCGGCCCAGTCTGAGGTCCTGAGCACTCTGGAGAAGGTTTTCGTCCAGGATATCCCTGTACTTGGCCGCATTCATCTTTCCCTCGATTGCAACCAGTCGTCCTGTCCCTGCAGCTGAAAAACACCCCCACAGCATGATGCTGCCACCACCATGCTTCACTGTTGGGACTGTATTGGACA
Source organism: Ancherythroculter nigrocauda (assembly GCA_036281575.1). NCBI lineage: Eukaryota > Metazoa > Chordata > Actinopteri > Cypriniformes > Xenocyprididae > Ancherythroculter > Ancherythroculter nigrocauda. The sequence goes on along the minus strand of VTFQ01000002.1, from coordinate 27,854,486 downwards.
GGTGATGAGCAGTGTCTGGTTTTCTCCACACATACCGCTTAGAATTAAGGCCAAAAAGTTATATCTTGGTCTCATCAGACCAGAGAATCTTATTTCTCACCATCTTGGAGTCCTTCAGGTGTTTTTTAGCAAACTCCATGCAGGCTTTCATGTGTCTTGCACTGAGGAGAGGCTTCTGTCGGGCCACTCTGCCATAAAGCCCCGACTGGTGGAGGGCTGCAGTGATGGTTGACTTTTTTTACAACTTTCTCCCATCTCCTGACTGCATCTCTGGAGCTCAGCCACAGTGATCTTTGGGTTCTTCTTTACCTCTCTCACCAAGGCTCTTTTCCCCTGATAGCTCAGTTTGGCTGGACGGCCAGCTCTAGGAAGGGTTCTGGTCGTCCCAAACGTCTTCCTTTTAAGGATTATGGAGGTCACTGTGCTCTTAGGAACCTTAAGTGCAGCAGAAATTTTTTGTAACCATGGCCAGATCTGTGCCTTGCCACAATTCTGTCTCTGAGCTCTTCAGGCAGTTCCTTTGACCTCATGATTCTCATTTGCTTTGACATGCACTGTGAGCTGTAAGGTCTTATATAGACAGGTGTGTGGCTTTCCTAATCAAGTCCAATCAGTATAATCAAACACAGCTGGACTCAAATGAAGGTGTAGAACCATCTCAAGGATGATCAGAAGAAAGGGACAGCACCTGAGTTAAATATATGAGTGTCACAGCAAAGGGTCTGAATACTTAGGACCATGTGATATTTCAGTTTTTCTTTTTTAATAAATCTGCAAAAATGTCAACAATTCTCTGTTTTTCTGTCAATATGGGGTGCTGCGTGTACATTAATGAGGAACTTAAATAATTTTAGCAAATGGCTGCAATATAACAAAGAATGAAAAATTTAAGGGGGTCTGAATACTTTCCACACCCACTGTATTTGTGCGGCGGTAAGTGCAATGCTGTTTTTGGCCATCCTCTGTAGACATCAAAAGTGCCTGGTATGGAAATGACACTGTACTACTGTCCAGAGTGGGACCCTATAAATTATTTTTTAAAGATATGCAGATTGGCCCTGCGAAGGAGTTGGAGAGCGAGGTACACATTTCATTGATTTTGAAAGATAAGCCTTTCAACTGCTTTATTAATAATCTGTAATAATGCTTAATTCTGCTATGTTTGTCAAGGTTATAAATGCATATCTGTCACTGAAGGTGAGGCAGCACAATATCAACTCTCCGGGCAAAGCATACCACATGGACACATTTGCCATAACAGACATGTGGAAGGGAGAACGTGAGAAGCTCAAGGTGTCCTACAAATTTGAATGCTCTGTTATTTTGCATTTTATTACTTGTGCTAATGCCTATTTTGTTATAGCTGTGTGTAAATTAATTTGTGTTGTTGGTACATACTCAAGGTTTTTATTAGCAAGGTAATAATGGTGTGTGTGTTTTTTTTTTGTTTGTTTTTTTTTTTCCAGTTGGACCCAGCAAACTATGAGGTAATAGTGGGCATTGTAAACAAGGGCAACCACTGGTTCCTAGTTGTAAGTATTTGTGGTATAAACAGTTTCCCTTAAGCTTTACCTTCTTCCCTTAATGTTGATTTGCACTAAAATTCCCCTATCGTGTTGTCTGGATATTTTTCCATATAACCTAGGATATTTGCCCATCCCAACAAAAAACTATTCTGATTGACTCACTTGGAGAGTCACGCATCAAGAAGAAAAAGTGTTTGGAGGCAACAAAGTATTTTTCATGCACCACAATCAGATGGAGTGTTTTTGTGAAACATGTATGCTTGAAAGAAAACTCTACTATCTTGTTTGTAGAGCCCTGATGATAGCAAAGGGTGTTTCAGTTTCACACTGGGTGTGTGAAAGCCTGCCTCACCCACTTCAGAGGGATGCTATTTCATGTTGCGTGTTCACTTTTAAGGTGTGATATAGCATTATATAAAAATATTAAATGTTCGTTAAAATGGTACGATACTTTTCAGTTAATTTGTCTTGTTACTACTTCAGTTTGCAGAACACATTCTGCAAAATTCCACAATTGACTTCTCCAGTGAGCCACAAGACGTAACACAGTTCAGAATGGAGATTACTTTAACGCTGCTATGCCAATCAGGTATGGCTTTAAACTCATGCTATTGATGTACTTTTTGGTGTGCATCACTTTCATTAGTATTATACTGTACCTCATAGATGACCTAAGTGAACTGTGCCACTTTTGTGGAGAGGCATAAACATTTGAAGTCTTTGAAGAAGAGGCAGAAACATTAAAAGACACTGGAGGAGAGGCGGAAACATTTGACTCTGAAGATGTTCTTTGGGTAACTGTGTATGCTACACAAACCAAAAATGCTCCACCATAAAGTAATACTGAATGGACCATTGCTTTAAAACTGTTTTTATTGTCACTCTTATTTTTACAGATTGCCTGTTATTACTGTGGGCGATAGTTCCACTTAAAATGTGTGGGCAATCCATCCACAGAGGATTAATACAAATATGTTGCATGTAATAAATGACTCAATTATGAAGCCTTTGTTTTTGGAGTTTGAGTTTATTTTCCCCTTAATTTTCACTTTGGGTAAACTGTTACACTTACTCAAATCAGTCTCTGAAAACAATCATTATGTTTTGCAAAATAAAGAAAACTAACATGATGCGTGATCTGTCGTCATTCTCGGAGTGAAATCCAAACTGATAGTCCCAAAAAAAATGAGACTTATGTCTAAAGAAATGCTGAAATGTCAGGTTTTAAATTGTGTAAGTCAAATCGAAAACATATTCTGTTTATGTAATCTGAATGAAAAGAGAGAAATTCAAGCCGTTTGCGAGTCAGCTCATTATCTGCTAATGCGGCCACGTCCACGGAGTGCACGCTCTATTCAGACGCAAATTCTAAGGAAATACATGTATACATTGTCGCAATCGTGTATTTATTATCTTCAAAAGTGTCTATCTGCATGTTATAGCCATGGTTATAGCGATCTCTGGAAGCCTCTGTTAGTTCTTGGAATTTGCCTTGTAGGACCAAAATTAGCTCAAATTAAATAATTAATTTATAGGGATTTAGAAAGAGTCATTTAATTTACGACCGAGCAACTGAATCGTCCAGCGTTCATCTGCTCGGATCGTAATAAGCTCTTGTAGCGGATGTGAATATCCAACTATCGTGAAAACACTAATTAATAGCTCGGTAACAAGATCAACAGTTTAAGACATTAAATTTTACAAGCACATAATACAAGACACTTTTAAAATCTACAAAAGACTTTATTTATTCTAACACAAACTAATCTAACACAAACACGCACACACACACAAACATTCATACGCATTGCAGAAAGAAAGGAAATGAGAAAGAAAGAGTTTTAAGAGAGAGAATGATATGAGCATTTCTATGAACCATGAATCATTAATTTAATGCACCAGTTCAGCTTTATTATCTGGAGGTACTTGCTTGTCAGCTTTAAATGTGAATCTCCTCGTCTGTGTCCTTAGCTTGGAGAGAAGGGTTTTCCGAATCGATGATTTGTTGCAGAACCTTTCAGGTCTGGTGGTGGTTAGGTAAAAACCAATCACGTTTGAGCGTGCTGGCAAAATGAAAGGAAGTCTCTTTGTCGTGGCTGGAGTTAAAGTTGAGGTGGCAAATTCGTTGGTTAAACTTTGCAGAAAACTTAGAACATGAGACTTTCAACAGAAAGAAAGTTAAGTGATAGAAACAAAAAGTGAGTGAAAGTTGGCTTGGTCTTGCTTGTTCTTGTCTTTGTTTCATTCTTCTTGTTACTCCATGGTTACTTTTTATTCTTACTGTAATTCTTACTGTGATGTGACTATTTAAACTTAGGTATTTGTACCACCTCTGTGAGGAGTTCTGGCCAATCAGATGTCAGATAAAAGGTGGCTTTTCTCCACCCCCAATCATGAAATAAGTGTTATCTCCGGTCTCTGGAATTGCCTGCTTTGGCAGAGAGTACCGTTTAGACAATTTCTATTAAATGGAATATGATACATTTTACACATATTTCATTCAAGCCATGATTTAGATGAGGAAACGAGATTAAAATGCACATCAAACAATAAATACTTTCATTCAACCATTCAAAAGTTATACAGTTACATGAGTTGTGGGTGTTCTAAAACAAAACTGGTTACATGTGTGAACATGATATACAATTTATGCAGTTGAAAGATGTTTGATAAGTCCGTTTCAAATTGTTTGGGACAATTTGATACAGTTTTAGTTGTAGAAACAGTATTTGTTGGTTTTTCTGTAAAGTTAGGTCACTCAGAGAAACAGGCCTGCAGAGTATTGGCATTTGTCTTGGCTAGCTGCTCTACAAGGGACCACTGGATGGGACTGACAAACAGGCTAGAGGGAACAATGGGATCTGGTGATACGTGCAAATCATCGGGCGCAAATTGCCGGGACAAAGCATCTGTCTTGATGTTTTTGGAGCCAGGTCTGTACGAGATGAAGTTAAATCTGGTATAGAATAATGCCCAACGAGCTTGGTGTGGATTCAGGCGTTTAGCTTCGCGAAGATGCTCCAAATTCTTATGGTCTGTATAAACAATGAACGATGAAACGATGGGTGATGAGCTCCCTCTAGCCAGTGATGCCATTCCTCTAGCGCCATCTTGATGGCCAGCAGTTCTCGATTGCCAATATCGTAGTTTCTTTCCTCCGGGGTGAGTTTCTTGGAAAAGAAGGCACATGGATGGAGTCTAAGAGGCTTCCCCTGCTGCTGAGAAAGCACTGCTCCTACTCCTGTGGTGGATGCATCAACTTCCACCACGAATGGTTTTTCTGGATCGGGATGGATAAGGAGCGGTGCATTGGTGAAAGCCTTCTTCAGCGAGAGCATGGTGTTGGTGGCTGCTGGAGTCTAGGACAGAAACTTGGGCCTGCCTTTTAGGAGACTGGCGCGTGGACAGGTGATGGAACTGAAATTGTAGATGAACCACAGATAGAAATTGGCAAACCCTAGGAAACGTTGTAATTCCTTCACTGTCTTGAGTGTAGGCCAGTCATGGATTGCAGAGACCTTCCCCTCGTCCATCTGGATACCATCTTTACTGATGTTATAGCCAAGAAAGTGCATTGAGGGAAAAGCGGTCTTCCATTCGTCTCCCTCACGTATCCGGATGAGGTTGTAGGCACTTCGGAGGTCCAACTTGGTAAAGATGGTAGCACCTCTAAGATGTTCCAGGGCCGCTGGGACGAGGGGAAGTGGATATCGGTGATCTGGTAATGATCTAATGCCCAGTAGTCAATGCAGGGCCTCAAGCCTCCATCCTTCTTGGCCACGAAGAAAAAACTCGAAGCAGCAGGGGAGGTAGATGAACGGATATAACCCTGTTGTAGTGCCTCCTGTATATACTCCTCCATGGCCTTCTGTTCAGGGATGGAGAGAGGATATATCTTGCCACAGGGCACTGGCTCACCCAGTGTGAGGTCTATGGCACAATTCCATGGCCTGTGAGGTGGTAGTTGGGAGGCTCGTCTTGGGAAAAAAACCACACTGTCAATGGATTGTTTCTCTAGGGGTCTCTCAATCGAGATGGACAGGACAGGTAAGTGGTTGACAGATTGGCAAGCAGAGAGGGGTAGTTCTGGGAAGCATGACGAGAAACATCTCTCACCCCACTTCAGGACTTCGCCTGTGGCCCAAGACAGAACTGGTTCATGTTAAATTAGCCAGGGATGCCCTAGGACGATGCCAGCGGTGGAGTTCTCCAGAACCAGTATTTCGATGTTTTCGACATGAAGGAGACCTATCTGGAGTTGTACTGGTCTGACGCTATGGCAAACTTGGTCAGCCGACATTGTCGTTCAGCCGGGGTTAGATGAGTGCAAGTCTCAACTTGCATGTATTCCACATCTGGTTCTGGAGAGCCGACATACTCTGGTTGGCGGAGAGATGAGGAGAACTGCTGACCCTGTTGGTGTTCCATACATCCCTGCACACGATGAGCAACTCTGATGGAGAGTTGGATGAATTTTTCAAGACCCATGGCATCATCATATGCCACAAGATGCAGCCGCAGCTTAGGCTTGAGCCCTTGACGGTAAGTTGTGAGGAGCGAGCGCTCGTTCCATCCACTCGCAGCAGCTAGAGTACAGAAACGTAAAGCATAATCATTAATAGAGCTCTTTCCCTGTTGCAAGTGATATAATTGCTCACCAACACTTGAATCTCCAACAGGTTTTCCAAAAACTTCACGGAAATGGGTCAAAAAGGCATCCAAGGTTTGTGTGACTGGACCATTCTGATTCCATATTGTCTCCGCCCATTGGAGCGCTCGCTTCCTTAACAGAGTAATAATAAAGGAAATTTTAGCCTTCTCGGTGGGGAATTGCTGCAGCTGCATCTCCAGGGCCAGCGAGCACTGAAGGAGAAAACCATTGCAATCCTCTGGCAAGACCATGGGACTGGCGATAACAGTGGGTGAATTTAATTTTAGTTTAATTTTAGTTTTGGTATAACATTATAATACCATATATTTATACTTTTTTTTCTTTAAAAAGGAAACCAAACCAATAACATTTGAGGCTTAATGCTATAGAAAAGTAATACAAGTCTTTCAGGAAGAGTGTTTGCAGCTTGCTTAGTGAAGTTCCTAAACGTAATTTAGGGAGGAGCGAGCTTATATAATCTTCCAATCAACAGCCAGAGTATATAAGCAGCTGCTTACCTCTCTTCAGTCTCAGCTGTTCCAGCATCCCTCCACCTCCCCAAACTCCACCTTCATCTCAGGTACCTTGCCTTATGCAATCATATCCTACATTTATTCACTGTGGGGGTTATATCAGAGCTCGAGTTGAAGCTGCTTCATTGAGCCCCTCATCAGTGGACGGCAAGCCAAATAAGCTAACCTAATACCTTAAAGATTGTATGGGCCAACAAACTTGTTAATTTTCATATGAAAATATGGCATGCAGTTGCTTCAAACAATTGTATAAAGTTATTAAAAACATAATTCAGTGTAAACTGTGATAATCATAATTAATAATTACAATTTCAAGGGAATAATCAACAATTATGATTTTTGTCAAAACCATGCAGCCCTAGTGTGTATGGCCCCCACATGCCTGTGTGCACTCACAACATCTGGACGTCCTCCTGATTAGATGACGGATGGTGTCCTGTGAGATCTCCTCCCAGACCTGGATCAGACCTTTAGATGCTCCAATACATAATGTCCAAGAGCTGTGAGCACAGGTTGCAATAGAGGACGTCCAGCCCTCATGCCACCCCCATAAAGTCAGTTTCTGACAGTTTGGTTAAAACATGGACACTAGTAGCCTGCTGGAGGTCTTTTTGTAGGGCTCTGTGAGTGCTCCTCCTTGTACCGGTCCTGCTGCTGGGTTGTTGCCCTTCTACGTCCCTGTCCAGCTCTCCTCATGTAACGACCTGTCTCTTGGTATCTCCTCCATGCTCTTAAAACTGTGTTGGGAGACACACCAAACCTCCTTGCGATGGCACGTATGGATGTGCCATCCTGGAGGAACTGGATTGCCTGTGCAACCAGATTGGGTTGCAGGTACTGCCTCATGCTACAGACAGTGATTGTCACCCTAACAAAACCCAAAACTAAAGACAAATCAGTCAGGAAGAATAAGAAGAGAAAAATTGCCTGTGGCCACCACCTGCAAAATCATTCCCTTTTTGATGGTTGTCTTGCTGTTGCCTCTCCAGTGCACCTGTTGTCACATTTATTTGCACTAAAGCAGGTGAAACTGATACACAATTATTTATTCTTCCTAATTGGACAGACTGATATCCCTGAAGTTTATTTGACTGTTACATTTTTAAGTTTAATTATACTGTGATAATTGAGTATTCCTTTATTTTTTTGAACAGTGTATTTCAGAAACATGTTTGATTGTTTTGTTGTTGAACCTATTCTTCAATGTATCCATCACAGTCATTGACACAGAGCTGTGCACTTTAAGGAGGCTTTTTTTTTTTTTTTTTGTATTGCAGCCACATCTTAAGAGTGGACTGGCTTGCCTGTGGAAGAATTGACCATAATTGTCTGCAATTGCTTGAATCTATCCAACCCCAGATTGAGATGGCATATTTGGTGCCACCTCAAGTGTTCATCCCCAATAGTGTCCTCCTTGGTACACTGCTCTTTTGAGATGCTGCACCAGTGCATCCTTAAATGGGGGATTTGTTGCATTCCTCTTCCTTTCTTTGTGAAAAACTCAAGATAAGCTTAATTGATGTTAAGTTGGCTGCTGGTGCATCATAGAGGAGAATTGTGAAATGTTCCACAATGGAAATCACCTCCTCTAGAATGCTTGAAGCCTTTGACAGGGCATCGATGGCCTCTGTTGTCATGTCATCTGCAGTCCAGTTATCCCCTGCTGTCTTCTTGTCCCTGGTTGTAAATGTAGATGCTGTGTCACAGCCAGCCCTGACAGCAACATAGTGTTGGCCTAGATCTGGCCCACATCTGTTCCACGTGTAATCCACATGTACCAGATGTGGGCCGGTTGCTGTCTGGGAGTGAAGGCATGGAACTCAGGAAGGGCCTTGGATTTGTCAGGACCCAGACACTTGGCAGTCTAATGGGCAGGTATATATCTGAAGTTCTTGCCAGTCCCGAATGCCACCCACATCTCCAGCTCCGACACATGTGTAATGGCTAGGACCATGACATCTGTATCCACGGTGCACAGGGTGATCTTTTTAAATCTGTTTCTTGCAGAATCTGCCGCATGGAGTAGCATTCTTGTATCTGCCTCTTCAGTGTACTGGTTGTAGGCCCATGTCATCAGGATGTGGAGCCTGGCAGTTACAAATCCAAGGCCTTTCCTAGGCAATCACTGGCTGTGACACAGTATCTGCATTTGCAACCAGGGGCAAGAAGATAGCATGGAATACCTGGAATGCAGATGATATGAGAACAGAGGCCATATGTAAAAAAGCTCCCTTAAAGTGCACAGCTCTGTGTCCATGTGGAGGAGACTGTGAAGAAGACTGAAGAGTATGTTCAACAACAACAACAAAGCAATCAAACAGACAGACGTGTTTCTGAAATAGATTTTTTGAAGTTAATCTATGAGTGACATTCATTTTAACACTAGAACTACCAGAATTCTATAACTACTAGAATGGCCATAGCAGTCATTCTGACTGTTCATACTAGGCTGTACCAAATGTCATTTTTGTCATGTCATATTTACATTCGAAACTTCTATTTTGGAATGAAGCTTTGTATGTCTTTCATCATATTTTAGACCTACATAATATGATCTTTTTAGTAATATAGGCTAAAATTGTGTAAGAGCTAGACCAACCCCAAAGGTGCAAGCGGGAGAACGTTTTTTCACTGCAGTGTAAATGTTGTTTTGAAAGTCTAAATGCCAACAAATATGGATTAAAGTTGAATATTTTGGTTGATAAAAACATGTTGTGATTTTTGGAAATATTTACATCTTTTTTTTTTTTTTTTTTTTTAAATACATTTTGATGAAGAAGGCTATTATTGATAACAGCCAGGCTATAATCTTCCTAGGATCTCCAGGCACTGCATATCTATAGCACAAGTTCATGCTTTTATTTGGCGTGCTCCTTATACACAAAAGTAATCTTTTACGTGCATCTGGTACAAAAAAAATTAACAGTTGGCTAAAATTGGTTGGGTGTGTATAGTTTGTATCATATGCATACAAAAAGTGCGTAGACTGTCATATGCACGGATACACGTAAAAGGAACTTGTGCTATAGATATGCAGTACCAGGAGATTGGGCACTCTGAATCACTTTCAGAGTCAGCGTTAGATAACAGTGTAAAGAGTCCAGGAGACATCTATCTGAACCTGCTCCTCCATCAGACTGAAGCCAGGCTAAAACCTCTGTGGCAGTCAGTCTCTTTCTTGCTGACATTTTAAAGGTAAAGCTAGGTTTTTATAAAAAAAAAAAAAAAACCCTAGAAAAAAGATACTAGGCAACAATAATGCCGTCTGTATTAATGCGTATATGGTCAATTTGACCGTTATGGCCATTCAAGGTAGAAATACTCAGAACTCTTGTGTTTTGTAATTTTAATAAAATAACAACATTAGAATAAAATAAAATAAAATATGTACACATTTAAGAAAAGTCAGGGTCCTATAGCTATATGGGTTTTATTTCAACAAAGTTATTACATTGCAAATTTTAAAAACCGTCAAAATGACTGCCTTGGTAGTTCTACTGTTAAGCTATGTTGCTAGGGTCATATTGAATATTCGACTCTTTACAGTCATTGTGTACAGTTCATTGTCAGGGTTAATGAACAAAAGGATTAAGCTTTTTGCATGTTACACAAAGTCTAGCCTAGGTTCTCAGATACTGCGATTTCCTTCTCACATCACTGAATTCACCATTAACTAATTACATGAACAGTTTATAATGTTTTATATGGTTGTATAATCATTGTAACCCTTGACCATCAAAACATAGGGGTACACATCACCTTTTCTCTGTTATCATGTTTGATTCAGGAGATATACAAAATACATAATTTGGTTATGGCGGAAAAGTAAAATGGTCGCCATGGGAGTCGTATTTGTGATGGCTCCATTTCTGAAAAAAACTAAAATTGCTTGAAGAACTTTTATCCTCACTTTCAGTTGGTGAATTTCTTTTGAATTTCAGTTGATGTTATCCTGGGCAATTAATTCTGGACAGTTAATGTTGTTTGAAATAATAGTTTATCAACTATACTGTAACTAAGATTTTTATTTTTGACAGTGATGCGTACCATACAACAAGAATGTGCAATTTATTAGACAAAGGAATTCAACTAAAATGGTCTGATATACTGTAGGCTATAATGGCAACAACTACAAAACTAGAAATCTTTATGTCGGGTTGAAGACCCTTTGCCTCAAATCGTTACATTTGTCTGCGATGAAAAGCTTAGTTGAAGCCTAACACAAATACACTATATTGCCAATAGTTTTGGGACGCTTGCCTTTACGTGCACATGGACTTTAATGATATCCCATTCTTAATCCATAGGGTTTAATATGGAGTTGGCCCACCCTTTGCAGCTATAACAGCCATAACTCTTCTAGGAAGGCTTTCCACAAGGTTTAGGAGTGTTTATGGGAATTTTTGACCATTCTTCTAGAAGCGCATTTGTGAGGTCAGGCAGTGATGTTGGCGAGAAGGCCTGGCTTGCAGTCTCCGCTCTAATTCATCCCAAAGGTGTTCTGTCAGGTTGAGGTCAGAACTCTGTGCCTCCACACCAAACTCATTCATCTATGTCTTTATGGACCTTGCTTTGTGCACTGGTGCGCAGTCATGTTGGAACAGGAAGAGGCCATCCCCAAACTGTTCCCACAAAGTTGGCAGCATGAAATTGTCCAAAATGGCTTGGTATTAAGAGTTTAAGAAGCATTAAGAGTTAATTTCACTGGAACTAAGGGGCCAAGTCATTATGAAGAATGAAGTTGTATTTATGAATTATACAGACTGCAAGTGTTTAATAATGAAAATAACGACGGCTCTTGTCTCCGTGAATACAGTAATAAACAATGGTAACTTTAACCACATTTAACAGTACATTAGCAACATGCTAACAAAACATTTAGAAAGACAGTTTACAAATATCACTAAAAATATCATGTTATCATGGATCATGTCAGTTATTATTGCTCCATCTGCCATTTTTCACTATTGTTCTTGCTTGCTTACCTAGTCTGATGATTCAGCTGTTCACAGATCCAGACGTTAATACTGGCTGCCCTTGTCTAATGCCTTGAACATGAGCTGGCATATGCAAATATTGGGGGCGTACATATTAATGATCCCAACTGTTACGTAACAGTCGGTGTTATGTTGAGATTCGCCTGTTCTTCGGAGGTCTTTTAAACAAATGAGATTTATATAAGAAGGAGGAAACAAAGGAGTTTGAGACTCACTGTATGTATGTCATTTCCATGTACTGAACTCTTGTTATTTAACTATGCCGGGGTAAATTCAATTTTTAATTCTAGGGCACCTTTAATGTATAAATGGTGCTTTGCTTTTATTGTTATTTCTTTGTATGTAATTTTGACATTTCCTGTACTTGTATTGTTGATACCTTAAAGAGAAAAAAAAAAAGAAAAAAAAAAAGGTATGAGCGACAGGTGCACTAACATCAGTAATTGGACAGCCCTACCTAGTAAGGTTTTCCTCAGCGTCTGCAATGTTTGGAATGTCTGCAGGAGACGTCAGGCAGCTGCCCAGGATCTCACCTTTTGTGAAGACTGTTGATCTCATACTCGAAAAATTTAAGTATTACTACTTAAAAATTAAGATTACCCCAGAATGAACTGCATTGCTAGCCCACCCCAACTTACACACAATAATAATAAATGTTGACCAATACTTAATTATATTACTTTTTTTTTTTTTTTTTTTAATGAAAATGATATATTTTATTGAGTAAAGGAATGAACAAAAGTAACCATCACAAATAAATACATACATGCATAAATGAATAAATACAAGTCAACCACACATGAAACAAAGCTTTATTCAAATGTATTGTTCTAACAAATTATATATTTACAGGCGGTTGACCCTACATCCTACTGCCCTCTCAACACAGCTGTGCCAATTCTGCGGCTGACCACCGTGAACACCTTTGCCTGTCTTTGTTGTCCATCATGTCCCTCATTGCTGCAGTCAGACTGGAATCTGATCATGGATGGGAAAGGGACATTGAGGCTATCGTTGCCCGAGTACACCCGTCTGCCTCATCACCCTATACAGAGTGCCTGCACAGAACACTGTGTGGCTCGTTTCAACAGCAAGCATAGTAGAGCAAGTCTTTGGCATGCTGAAAACACGCTGGTGCTCTATTTTTTTTTTTTTTTTTTTTTCAAGGCTTGAGCCCTGCCTTCGTGCCTGAAGTTGTTGCATGCTGCGCTATGCTTCACAATCTCCCTCTTCTTAATGGGGACATTGTTGAGCCAGTGGATGAGGAAGACCATGATGACGGGCCCCCCTGAAGCAAGAGTGGGAGAACATGTGCAGAACAATCTGGCTGCCGCTGTGTCTGCTCCAAACATTCATGTGCCTGCTCTCCATCAGCATGACTACCTGTAAAACATTTAAATAGGTTAACACATTTTACAATTCATGTTGTCAGCTTTCTGTTTCTTACCAAATTTAATTTCATATGTTTACAATGACACGCTAATATAAATTCAAATATATTTTAAATTAAAGTTTATTTATTCAAGGTACTACTATGATATAAATGAATACATACATTAATGCTTAAAGGTTTAGTTCACCCAAATATATAAATTTAGTCATTATTTACTCGCATTCACATTGTTCTATCCCTCTGTTTTTTTGTTTGTTTGTTTGTTGTTCCTAAACACAAAAAGGTGATTTTTGTCAAGTTTTTCCAGCTGGTTTCTGTGTATACAATAACAGTCAATGGAGTGAGTTGACTGAGGTAATAAGGGCAGGTGGAGTGATGGAGGATCTCATCCATGGCACTTTACCATGATGCTGCTGTGGGCTTTCCATTCTCATTGCTCACATCAGTCTGCTGTAATTTCAGATCCTACAAAATGCATAATACATAATACAAAATAAGTATATTTATTTATTTATTTATTTATTTTTGTTGTTTTTGTTTATGTTATTTCCTTCTTTTTTCTTCAAATGCCACTGTCACCTTGCCTTGCTCTACCACAAAAGCTCTGCAGCAAATGCACAGGAAATCAAGAATCAGGAAATCAAAAATCGAGTGCTGTCAAACTCTGAAATTACAATAATTAAAACATACTACATCTTAAGATTTAAATAGATTTATTATTCATTTCTGTAGCATACTCAATCAAAGCCTTTGATGGCAGCATTCCTTCCTCAGCTGCTCTCCACCAGATAAGCATAGATGTGTGCTCATCTGTCCCTGTAACATCCAAATATGATTCAAGTTACCTCTGTGATTTGTGCGCTCAATACTGCATTTACATGTTGGAGTAGTTACTGATGTGTTAACTTGCTTTTTAACCAACACAAATGTTCCTTAAAGGGTTAGTTCACCCAAAAATGAAAATTCTGTCATTTATTACTCACCCTCATGCCGTTCCACACCCGTAAGACCTTTGTTAATCTTCGGAACGCAAATTAGGATATTTTTGTTGAAATCCGATGGCTCCGTGAGGCCTGCATAGGGAGCAATGACATTTCCTCTCTCACGATCCATAAAGGTACTAAAAACATATTTAAATCAGTTCATGTGGGTACAGTGGTTCAATATTAATATTATAAAACAACGAGAATATTTTTGGTGCGTCAAAAAAAATAAAAATAATGACTTATATAGTGATGGTCGATTTTAAAACACTATGAATCAGCGTGTCAAATCAGTGGTTTGGAGCGCCAAAGTCACGTGATTTCAGCAGTTTGGCAGTTTGACACGCGATCCGAATCATGATTCGACACAGAAGAACACCCGGCCATCACTAAATAAGTCGTTATTTAGTTTTTTTGATGCACCAAAATATTCTTGTCACTTTATAATATTAATATTGAACCACTGTACTCACATGAACTGATTTAAATATGTTTTTAGTACATTAATGGATCTTGAAAGAGGAAATGTCATTGCTGGCTATGGAGGCCTCACTGAGCCATCCGATTTCAACAAAAATATCTTAATTTGTGCTCCGAAGATTAACGAAGGACTTGCGTACGGTGGCCCAGTAGTGCACAACACAACGAAATTAAAAAAGCAAACATAAGTTCACAATACAACGGAATCGAGCCACAACACAACGAAATCGAGCCACAACACAACGAAATTGGGCCACAACACAACGGAATAAAGCCACAACACAACGAAATCGAGCCACAACACAACGGAAATGCTCCCGACCATAGGGGGCTCTCAGAGCTCGGTATTGTAAGTATTCCTTGCCAATGTTTTATAGAGTCGGCAGTGATATGTACCACGATTAGTTGTACAGTACATAACCACTGTATATCGACATGAAATATTAATTAAAAATCACTTGAGTGCACAATAGCTTTATATTTATACCTGTGAATGATTCGACGCGCTACCACTGCGAATGATGAAGGGAATGTCTGACAATTCCACCCAGTGGTTAAAACGTATAATTTGTATTCATTAAATTTACTTTTAACGTTTTAAAACAGACATGTTCAAATTACAAAGCTTGTCAGTCTTACCAACAGGAAGTAACAAGCTTTGGAATTTGAACATTTCTGTTTTTATATGTTAAACAAAGTCATTGTAATGAATACAAATTATACGTTTTAACCACTTGGTGGAATTGTCAGACGTTCCCTTCATCCGTGGTAGCGCGTCAAATCATTCACAGGTATAAATATGAAGCTATTGTGCACTCAAGTGATTTTTAATTAATATTTCATGTCGATATACAACGTTTACATACTTAAAACTAATCATGGTATTGATATCTTTGTAAAACTGTCAACTTTATAGAACATTGGCAAGGAATACTAACATTACCGAGCTCTGAGAGCCACCTAGTGGTCGGGAGCATTTCCGTTGTGTTGTGGCTTTTTTCCATTGTGTTGTGGCTTTATTCCGTTGTGTTGTGGCTTTATTTCGTTGTGGCTTGTTTCCGTTGTGTTGTGGCTCGATTTCGTTGTGTTGTGAACTTATGTTTGCTTTTTAATTTCGTTGTGTTGTGCACTACTGGGCCACCGTACTTACGGCATGTGGAACGGCATGAGGGTGAGTAATAAATGACATTGTTTTCATTTTTGGGTGAACTAACCCTTTAATTTTTTTAAACAGTACTAATTGACAAATAAAATAGATAACATGTTTAGTTACTAAATTGGATTATTTACATTACATGGATGTAAGTAATGTAAACAGTGTTGACAACAGAGAATTCTAATACATTAGCACACATACACCAATCAAATGTCTGTTTAATGTTGTGATGTGCTCATTTGCAATACTTATCAAAGATTTTCCTTTAGGAGAACAATGCATTAAAAATTAGTCTGTTTTATTGTTCCCGACTATACAAAAAAAAAAAAAAAAAAAAAAAGTAATAAATTATTTGGGCCCTCTAGTATTCTTTGTGCTTCTTGTTTTCACTGTTATAATTTATTTTAAACTTTTTAAACCACGTTTGAAGTCAATATCAACATTTATTTATTAATCAAAGGTAATCAAGTTTTTACAGTGTTGTTTACACCACACTCTCTCGTTTTATATCTTGTATCTTGGTTTGGTGTGTAAATCTTTTTAACTATTCCAAATATACAACTGTGATCTGCATTCAAAAAACTTTTAGGCACTTTATTTGAGGTGAAATAAAGTGCCTAAAATTCTTTGGAGTGTGGATCAAAGTTGTATTTTTCATTAATTAAAGGAACATGTTGTACTGGGGAAATTTGAGCCCATTTGGACAGTTGTCACATCTTAACCACAAGGGGGAGACAAAGCCACATAAATGTATAATTTTCCCCTTACCGTAGACAAATGGATTTCTGTGTATGAACAAACAATGCAATGTATAACATAATGTGAGCTATTTTTTTTTAACAATTTTAAAGTGAATCCTAAATAGTACTTTATTTTATTCAAAAGATATATAAAAGGCATATGTTAAAATGTCATGGAGTCACATATAGCCTGAAACTGTCGTCCTGTGTTGGTATGATGTTTACATTTTTTGGGATGGATGGGGGGTCGAGTGTAGATCACTCTCCACCTGTGGCGACAACTGGATGAGGAAGGGCTAAATTTAGCCAGATCTGTAACCAGGGTTCTGGAAGTCCTGCAGTTTCCCTTGTCTGTCAAACTGTCTCTCTTTATTAGACAGAGGGAAGCTCGGGGACCATGGGAAAGTCAAACAATCATTTAAACAAGAACATGGCTCTGTTTCAGCACAGCCTCACATTTTTTTTTTTTTTTTTTTTTGCCTGAAGGGATCTTGTTCACAATGCCAAAACCCCATCCCCATTCACAGCCTGACAACCCCTGATTTGTGTATTCTTTTCATGTCACTCAGCCAATAACGTCACAAATTCACTCTTTTTGGGGGACAGGATGGATCCCCCTGTGCGACATATTCTGGACGTGCTGACAACATTGACACGTTTTCTCTAGCCTTGAATATTTGGAGTTTTATATTCATTGTTCCTTTTTCGGTAAACTTGAAAAGGTTTGTTTTGCATATTTGCACAGCTTTGGGTGCAAAGTGCAATATGCATCAATGCATAAGCATCTCATTTGCATAAAATCTCTGACTAGTGAAGGAATGAGCCACATAAACTTCTTTGGGCGACAGTCTGACAGAAGTGTTTAGCTCAGCAGGCTTTATACAGACTACTGCTGAATAAAACGTCCAGTGACAGGGTTCTTGAGGGGACAATGGTGGAGAATGGCAAAATGAGGCCATTTGTTCTAGAGGGTTAGAAGAAGTTGTCTGTTGTGATGTGAAAAAAGCACATTATTATTGGGAAGTTTGGATTGTCATGATCTACCTCCATCAATCAAGGTCTTAATCCACAATGCAATAAAATGCATAAGTACAGCTGCATATCATTGTTGAAATATCACAAATATTTAAAAATAAATAAATAATAATAAAAAAAAAATTCTGGGTTTGATTCCAGGTTAAGCTCTTTAGACAGCATCATGTTTACACATGTAGCCCCTTTTTCAGTTTACTGCTGGACCCAAGGTAAAATATGGATAAGGGCCTGAGTTTGTAATACTATTAGATCTTTTTTAACTGACTTCTGACTAAATTGTACCCCTAACGGATCACTAATCTGATTATTATTTACACCAAGTATGCACTATGCAAAGTAGTCTCAATTGTGGAGTAAACAATACGCTGAATACGCACAGTAACAGATATTTTGTTGTAAATTTAAAGACAATGTGTTACTTGGAAAAAAAAGTAATCGGATTACATTACTTATAATGTGTTACATTAGAGAAAATTGTGGTAAAAAAGCTTCTAAAGTCAGTAGAGAGTAAATTAGATACTTATCAGTTTGCATATAAGCAAAGTTGCAGTACTGAAAATGTAGTGGTGACATTATAACATCTGATCCTGAAACATCTGGATAAGCCTAAAACTATAGCTCAGGCCTTCTTTTTAGACTTTAACTCTACATTCAATAGGAAACAGCATTCACATAGACACCCAAGTATTTATAAGGCAATGCTTGATCAATCAGTAAATTATGTATAGTCAGTTGTGTTTGATGCATGTACTCTGGAAGACCAAAGATAATTTCCTTTGTCTTCTTATCATTTATGACAAGTGAATTCCTCTCACACCACTCCACTAATCTATCTGTACAACACTGATGCTTACTGGAATCATCTTCAGCTATGGAAAAGAATCATTTAACCATCTAAAAGAACTGTCAGTTTCTTACTTTAAAGCACACTGTAAACCTGAACAGTACTACTAACTTACAAACCCGATTCCAAAAAAGTTGGGACATTGTACAAATTGTGAATAAAAACAGAATGCAATGATGTGGAAGTTTCAAATTTCAATATTTTATTCAGAATACAACATAGATGACATATCAAATGTTTAAACTGAGAAAATGTATAATTTTAAGGGAAAAATAAGTTGATTTTAAATTTCATGGCATCAACACATCTCAAAAAAGTTGGGACAAGACCATGTTTACCACTGTGTGGCATCCCCTCTTCTTTTTATAACAGTCTGCAAACGTCTGGGGACTGAGGAGACAAGTTGCTCAAGTTTAGGAATAAAATGTTGTCCCATTCTTGTCTAATACAGGCTTCTAGTTGCTCAACTGTCTTAGGTCTTCTTTGTCACATCTTCCTCTTTATGATGCGCCAAATGTATTCTATGGGTGAAAGATCTGGACTGCAGGCTGGCCATTTCAGTACCCGGATCCTTCTTCTACGCAGCCATGATGTTGTAATTGATGCAGTATGTGGTCTGGCATTGTCATGTTGGAAAATGCAACGTCTTCCCTGAAAGAGACGACTGGATGGGAGCATATGTTGTTCTAGAACTTGGATATACCTTTCAGCATTGATGGTGCCTTTCCAGATGTGTAAGCTGCCCATGCCACATGCACTAATGCAACCCCATACCATCAGAGATGCAGGCTTCTGAACTGAGCGCTGATAACAACTTGGGTTGTCCTTGTCCTCTTTAGTCCGGATGACATGGTGTCTCAGTTTTCCAAAAAGAACTTCAAATTTTGATTCGTCTGACCACAGAACAGTTTTCCACTTTGCCACAGTCCATTTTAAATGAGCCTTGGCCCAGAGAAAACACCTGCGCTTCTGGATCATGTTTAGATATGGCTTCTTTTTTGACCTATAGAGATTTAGCCAGCAACGGCGAATGGCACAGTGGATTGTGTTCACCAACAATGTTTTCTGGAAGTATTCCTGAGCCCATGTTGTGATTTCCACTACAGTAGCATTCCTGTATGTGATGCAGTGCCGTCTAAGGGCCCGAAGATCACGGGCATCCAGTATGGTTTTCCAGCCTTGACCCTTACGCACAGAGATTGTTCCAGATTCTCTGAATCTTTGGATGATATTATGCACTGTAGATGATGATAACTTCAAACTCTTTGCAATTTTTCTCTGAGAAACTCCTTTCTGATATTGCTCCACTATTTTTCGCCGCAGCATTGGGGGAATTGGTGATCCTCTGCCCATCTTGACTTCTGAGAGACACTGCCACTCTGAGAGACTCTTTTTATACCCAACCATGTTGCCAATTGACCTAATAAGTTGCAAATTGTCCTCCAGCTGTTCCTTATATGTACATTTAACTTTTCCGGCCTCTTATTGCTACCTGTCCCAACTTTTTTGGAATGTGTAGCTCTCATGAAATCCAAAATGAGCCAATATTTGACATGACATTTCAAAATGTCTCACTTTCAACATTTGATATGTTATCTATATTCTATTGTGAATAAAATATAAGTTTATGAGATTTGTAAATTATTGCATTCCTTTTTTATTCACAATTTGTACAGTGTCCCAACTTTTTTGGAATCGGGTTTGTATAAAGATTGAGTATGCTGCAATTAAAGTCTGTTAAATGATTGATGGAACTTAAAACATTAAAATTTTCTGAATGAGGAGTTTAGTTTTATTTTTGTGTAGCTCAACATTTTTGAGTAAACCCTTATACTTAAATTATTTTTTAAGTTTACTGATTGATATAAAGTGACGTCATTCATGACACTTCATTGCCGATGTTACCGACGTAACCGACGTTATCGAAAGAGTCCATTCAACATTAAACTGAGTTGCAGCAGATTTCAAGTTCCCAGCATGCTTTGCGTCACACTCTGTAAGGGAGAATAATTGTTGAAATTGAGTGTTATTTTGTCTGTTTTTAGATTAATACAGGGGAAGATGTTTTATTGTTTGGGCCAGTGGCGCAATAGATAACGCGTCTGACTACAGATCAGAAGATTCTAGGTTCGACTGCTGGCTGGCTCGGTCTGCCTCTTTTGCTTCTTTGTCAGCCCATGGCAGCTTTTTTATTATTATTTAGCTTTATTAGCCCTTAGCTTTCATTGCTATTATTATTATTCGATGGATTTATTATTATGATAATTTGACAGTCCAACAATGGGCTGTTTTGTCAGTGAGATAACGGTTACCATACAATACCATGCCTGTTTTCAAATGCATTGCATAAGTACATTCACAAGGACCTTGCTCTAATGACCAGATGATAGTGTCTATTGTGCGATCACAGGAATGGGAGGAAATTGAACCCCCTGGCTGAGACAAATGACAGCTCCCTCCAGCGAGCCTGATACAGTTTAATTCAGTAAACAATCCCTTCGGCTTGTTCCCATATCCTTAAATAAAACTAAAATGAAAAAAAAAAATCAGTTTGACGTAATTATTTATAATTATTTTTTACTTAAATGTTTTGAGTTGCTTTACTTACTGAGGTAATCGAGGTACAATAATTTTGAGTACTCTGAACTTATCGGGTTTTACAGTGCACTAGGGGTGACCCTGAATAGTCGACGATTCGAATCTTCGATAGGAGGAGCCTGATTCGACTACCAATCTCACAGTCGAATCGTCGCAGAGGTGTTATGAGACGAGATATGGGGGCGCTCAATATCTGATTTTACATAGACATACCGGTTCTTTCCCATTAGGTTAATATACAGCCTATTATGTTAATAGAAATAAAAATGTGAAAAGAAAGAAGCTTTAAATAAATATTTTTAATGTGCGTGAATAAATCCAACCTGTGACCGATTTAAGTTTCACTGCATGATCCGTGACCGACAGATGAGCATCTTTACGGCAGGGATTAAATCTTCAACAATGTCTGGGATAAAGTGTACAATTGGATGCACTTTGAAATGGTGATGATCAAAAAAACGTATGATGCAAGTTGTGCCAACAGCTCATGTCCTATACAACTCAACGACAAACACTGCGGCGCGCTTCTGCCGGCCAACGAGCTGACTATAGCGCGCTATTTGAAAAGACTCAAACGGACACAGGCAGATCGCGTGAAAGACTGGATTTTTCTCTCTCAAACAGGTAGGGTAGCTACAAGTGATTTCAAACTATTTCAGCCGGATGTAATTTGATTTTTGGATGCTGTTAATGTTTAGCTAAAAAGACTGCCACTCCAGTTTAGCGTTTATTGTCTCTGCAGTTAAAAAGACAAGTTGACAATTCTAGCTATGATTTTGTTATTTTAATAATTTCTTTAATTTTAATTTATTTATTGATCACTCTTGGTTAATTAATTTAACTATTTCTGGCTTGTGTTTTGAATATATGTTCCCCTGCACTTCAGGCATTTTGCATTTTTTTAATTAGGCTATTTTCATTTATTAGAACGGTATATTCTGTTCTAATTCAATTCTGTAAATTAATGTTTGATAAAAAATATATAGGCCTATATATATATTTGATTATTATGGTTTTTGGTGCATCGATGTTGCGCTGTAGATCGTGGCTGTGAATGTTTATCCGCATTGCCTTTCATTTGTTTAAAATTTGTTACTTGCAATGCCTTCGCCCTTGAACAAGTGTCCGGATGCAGTCTCAGGAGAAAGTCTTGATGGTTCAGTGAGCCGACGGTTGAAATGAATTTTTTCTGCTATGAATGAAGAAATGATGATGATCTTACAATGGTAGTTTGACTCTGTTATGGTTGAGGAAGTTACACATGGCTTGATGTGTTGAGGCCAGCTGGCTCTGGGGCCGGGTGAGGTCTCACACGAACAGCAACCAGAAGACATACCAGAAGTGTTACGAATACAGCTCCCCCGGTGCATCCTCCGGGCCACCGGAGGGAGCCGTCACCCGAATATTGACTCATAGCTATCTGGACTCCATTACCCATAGGCCCGCATTCCTGGGACTGATCACTTCCGCACCTGCATCCGATCACACTCACACTCACACTATTTAAGACACACACACACCATCGCGAAGTCTTGATTTGCTGTAAGTGATCATTTCTGAGCGTTTCTTTGTGGATTGACCTTCTGTTATTACCTGGACTGTTTATCTCTGCTGAACCACCGCCGTCTGCCTTGTTTACTGCCTGTTCTTTGATTCTGTGATTGTTTGCCGCCTGTCTCGACCCTTGCCTGTGACTCGACTGTGTCCCATTGCTGCCAGCCTCGACCATTGCCTGTCCCTGTTTACGGTACTGTCTTGCCCCTGTCTGTTACCATTGCCTTTTTAATAAAGCTGCAAATGGATTCACTGTCTACTGACCCATCATTTCAGAAGACTTCGCCACTCAGCGATCCAGCAGCTCTGGCCCAGCTCTCCACGGAGTTATCAGCTCAAGCCAGCCAGTTAGCCATGCACCACCACCAGCTCACGCGCCTCACTTCACTCACGGAGGAGCTGGTGAAAACGCTGCAGGGCCTACGCCTCAATCCCACTGAGGCCTCCACGCCGCCACCGGCTGCGCCCGTCGCCCCCACGCCCACCAATCCGCTGCCTGTGAATCCACGTCTGGCTCTCCCAGAGAAGTTTGATGGTACACCAAGCAAATGTAAGGGCTTCCTGCTGCAATGTTTGCTATATGTGAACCAACAACCCTCTTTGTATGCCACGGACACCAGTCGTATCTCTTTCGTCTGCTCTCTACTGACTGGTAAAGCTCTGGATTGGGCCACAGCTGTCTGGCGGGACGATGGTTCGGCGTTCCTCTCATTTACCGACTTCCTACAGCGATTCAGAGAGGTATTCGAACACTCAGCGGGCGGTCTGAGCCCGGGCGACCAGCTACTCTCCTTGACCCAAGGTAAAACCACGGCGGCAGAATACGCCTTGCAATTCCGCACCCTGGCAGCGCAAATGAACTGGGTAGAGGACACGCTGAAACTACTGTTCCGTCGTGGATTGTCTATGGAGTTACAAGCGGAGCTGGCATGTCGTGACGAGGGCAGCTCATTGAACTCATTCATCGAATTGGCCATCCATGTCGACAACTTACTTCGCACTCGACGGCCCACCCGGGCAATCACCTCTAACAGCTCGAATCCTGAGGCCATGCAACTCGGTTTTACACCTCTCAAACCTGAAGAGAGGGAAAGAAGACGCCAACTACACCTCTGCTTCTACTGTGGGCAATCGGGCCACATCAAAGTTAACTGCCCGATCCGGCCAGAGTCTACGAATTCCAAAGCGGTGAGTGCCATCCAAGCTCATAACTACTCATCTAACAGCTTCAAAATCCCTGTTCAACTCACACTTAATGACCGTAACATCTCCACACACGCGCTGCTGGACTCTGGGGCAGCTGGAAACTTTATGTCTGATACTTTCATCTCAGAACACAACATTTCATTAATCGACTGCCATTCTGTATTGACAGTGGAAGCGTTAGATGGGAAGCCAATTGGAAGAGGAAAAGTAGCCCACCTCACATCTGAGCTTCAACTTCAAGTCGGCATCCTTCATCAAGAACAAATCAGTTTCTATGTCATTCACTCACCACATAACCCCATCATCCTGGGTCTGCCTTGGCTACGCTCACATAACCCGCACGTATCATGGAGAGAAGGGGAAATACTCCCAAGCCACACACGCTGAAGGAATTACAGCGATTCCTGGGCTTTGCCAATTTCTATAGGCGGTTTATTCGAAACTTCAGCTGTGTAGCCGCTCCCCTGACCTCCATGACCAAGCGCTCATCTTCTCGTCTCCAGTGGTCCAAAGAAGCGGACATAGCATTCCAAGAACTCAAGAATCGTTTCACGACAGCCCCCATTCTCCGCCATCCGGATCCTGAACGGCCGTTCATCATAGAGGTAGACGCCTCCAACACTGGTATAGGCGCCATTCTGTCCCAACGCCAAGGCAATCCTGAAAAGATGTATCCTTGCGCCTTCTACTCCCGTAAGTTGTCAGCGGCTGAAAGGAATTACGATGTAGGGGACCGGGAGTTACTGGCCATGAAGGCCGCCCTCGAGGAATGGCGCCATTGGTTGGAGGGGGCTCAGCACTCATTCACTGTACTCACCGATCATAAGAATCTCGAATATCTCCGCACAGCCAAGAGACTGAATCCACGACAGGCCCGCTAGGCTATGTTTTTCACCCGGTTCCAGTTTAATGTCACATACAGGCCCGGTTCAAAGAACACCAAAGCAGACGCATTATCACGCCAATCTGAACACACTGAGCAGCCCAAAACCTCAGAACACATCATTCCCGAGTCACTCCTTCTTGCACCCGTTCAATGGGATATCATGACCGAATTGACACAGGCCAACATCCAGACCCCTCCACCTACCACCTGTCCACCCAATCGCACGTACGTTCCTGCACACATGAGAGAAAGGGTTCTCCATCACGTACATGACTCACCCAGTTCTGGTCACCCTGGTATCACCACCACCCTCGATTTACTACAGAATCGCTTCTGGTGGGAATCCTTGCCACAAGACGTCACACAGTTCATCCACCGCTGTACAGCCTGTCAGACCTCCAAACCATCTCACCAGTCACCTGCCGGTTTACTGCAGCCACTTCCCGTTCCTCAGCGCCCTTGGTCCCACATCTCCATAGACTTTGTCACTGATCTACCGCCCTCTCAGGGCAACACCACTATCCTCACTGTAGTAGATTGTTTCTCCAAAGCCTGTCGCTTAATTCCACTCCCCAAACTGCCCACCGCCCTCGAGACTGCAGAACTTTTATGCAACTATGTGTTCAGACTTTATGGTTTACCTGA
Organism: Ancherythroculter nigrocauda; assembly: GCA_036281575.1. Lineage (NCBI taxonomy): Eukaryota > Metazoa > Chordata > Actinopteri > Cypriniformes > Xenocyprididae > Ancherythroculter > Ancherythroculter nigrocauda. Next base: position 27,829,259 of record VTFQ01000002.1, on the reverse strand, counting down.
TGACATTGTGTCAGACAGGGGTCCTCAGTTCACTTCCAGGGTCTGGGCCGCCTTCTTCAAGAACTTGAATGTGAACATCAGCCTTACGTCGGGCTATCATCCTGAGTCGAATGGACAAACGGAACGCCTAAACCAAGAACTCACTCGCTTCCTCCGAACCTATTGCCAGCATCAACAAGCAGAATGGAGCCGCTATCTCATGTGGGCAGAGTATGCTCAAAATTCGTTCAGGAAACCCGCAACCGGCATTACCCCATTCCAGTGCGTCTTGGGTTACCAACCACCGTTGTTCCCCTGGTCCGGCGAACCCTCGGAATTACCTGCGGTCAATGCGTGGATGCAGAGGAGTGAGGAAACCTGGGACCTGGCTCATCATCATCTCCAGCGCGCAGTCAGGAGACCGGAAGCGCAGGCCAACCGGCGTCGACGACCCCATCCTCAGTACACCGTGGGCCAGTGGGTGTGGCTGTCCACACGAGACCTCCGCCTGAGGCTACCCTGCAGAAAGCTCAGTCCCAGGTATGTCGGGCCTTTCCAAATTCTAAAACAAATCACTCCAGTATCTTTCCGGTTAGATCTGCCTACTAATTATCGCATTTCTCCCACTTTTCATGTTTCGCTACTGAAACCCTCCGGGGGTCCGAGAGGGGAGCCGGAGGGAGCTGAGGGTCCACGTCCCCCACCGCTGATAATCGAGGGCGAGGAGGCTTATCACGTTCGAGAGTTGCTCGATTCCCGACGCCGGGATCCGAGGCTCCAGTACCTGGTGGACTGGGAGGGGTACGGTCCAGAGGAGCGATCCTGGGTCAACGCCAGCGACATTCTGGACCCCAACCTCATGGAAGAATTCCATCGGATGCATCCGGAAAGACTGGCCCCGCGACCTCGTGGAAGACCTCGGCGTCCGCCTCCTCGCGTCAGGAGCGGCTCGCAGGGTGGGGGCTCTGTTATGAATACAGCTCCCCCGGTGCATCCTCCGGGCCACCGGAGGGAGCCGTCACCCGAATATTGACTCATAGCTATCTGGACTCCATTACCCATAGGCCCCCATTCCTGGGACTGATCACTTCCGCACCTGCATCCGATCACACTCACACTCACACTATTTAAGACACACACACACACCATCGCGAAGTCTTGATTTGCTGTAAGTGATCATTTCTGAGCGTTTCTTTGTGGATTGACCTTCTGTTATTACCTGGACTGTTTATCTCTGCTGAACCACTGCCGCCTGCCTTGTTTACTGCCTGTTCTTTGATTCTGTGATTGTTTGCCGCCTGTCTCGACCCTTGCCTGTGACTCGACTGTGTCCCATTGCTGCCAGCCTCGACCATTGCCTGTCCCTGTTTACGGTACTGTCTTGCCCCTGTCTGTTACCATTGCCTTTTTTAATAAAGCTGCAAATGGATCCACTGTCTACTGACTCATCATTACAAGAAGATTAGGGGGACTGTACGGGTGCTCTTTAACCTCTGAGGAAGGTCACTCCTCCAAGGGGCCAGTGATCCAATAGGAACTTAAACCTTTGGAGGGAAAGTTTATGATCCTTTGTCTTCAATCATGGTATTTTGCATATGTAACTGGATTAGCAATTTATGTCCCTTCATACTCTAATATAACAAGAATACAATGCATGTTATGATGTACACCAAAGTGTAGGACATTAAACAATTATTAAAGGGTTAGTTCACCCGAAAATTGTGTGTGACGCTGATGACGTGTTATCTCGTGCGCCGAGCTTCGTTTACAGTCTGAGTGAGACACATGCTGTATTCATGCTATTCTACATTGTTCGTATTTTGGTATTGCTATATTTTTTAAAATGGTGTGTAGGTGTGCATGTTGCAGATGTCCTAATCGCGTCACTGTCCAGAGCAGAAGGGGGCGGTAATGCACCAATAAGCTGGATGTCAACCGCCGTAAAACAGGAAAGAAGAAGCAGGAGTGTCACTGAGTCAAAGCTAATATACAATTGACCCGGAAGAGAAGACAATGCTGAATAGTTGCATTTTTTTATTATTTTTGGACCAAAATCTATATTAGATGCTTCAAAAACTTCTAACTAACCCACTGATGTCACATGGACTACTTTGATGATGTTTTTATTACCTTTATGGACATGGACAGTATACTGCACATACATTTTCAATGGAGGGACTGAAAGCTCTCGGACTAAATCTAAAATATCTTAAACTGTGTTCCGAAGATGAACGGAGGTCTTACGGGTTTGGAATGACATGAGGGTGAGTCATTAATGACATTGTTTTCATTTTTGGGTGAACTAACTCTTTAATTTTATAGGAAGCATGGTATAGATAAGGTTACGTTATCTAGTGGTTCAATCATAAAGCATGCCTAAAACAAAATACAATATAAGAGACAATATACAAAACAAGTAATAGATACACTGTCCTGGGGATATGCTTGTTCATTTATAGAACAGTTTGTCTATAAATTATTTCAGAAAAGTCCGTTTTTTTTAGAGAAATGAACCGGAGTGTCACACACTCTCATTGTGAACTTTATGTTTTGCACCATTTTTCCCATCTTAGTTAATCTGTTGTCACAGTTGTTGATTTGATTGTAATTATGTTCAGCTGTGCACACCTCATCACTGCCTCTATTTAAGTTCAGACCATTCCAGTTTGTGTTGCCCGGCCTTGTCTATACTATGAATCTGTGTGAGTAAGCTAGTTCTGTGATCCTGAGAATTATATTGTTTAAATTAAAGACTCTTGATTCTTCAACTTTGTCCTCATGTGTGTTTCTACTAGACATGACAGAAGTAGTGATGGGAAACCAAGGCTTTCTGAAGCGTTTGAGGCTTTCATCAAATTGTGCCAAGAAATGGCTCAGTACTTGAAGCTTTTAACACAGTGCGCATTAGCGACATCTGGTGGTCAGACCATATCTCTACCATATCTAAATCATCATGGAGCAGATCTACGGTTTGAAAAAGCACGTGACCAAACAAAGCATCGGAAGTTCGAGACATAAGGAATCACTGTTGTCTTGGATCAATACAGTTCTATCTAATCTGATCTAATCTCATCTAAATTAATTTGTGACAATGAGACCACAACACGTGTCATGTGTAGCCTGGTCAATGGATTCACATATTGATCAATAATATACAATGATGTGATCATAACTGACGTGAGTAGTTGAAAAAAATATTTTGGGTAAGCTGTTTAAACCTTATATTCTGTTCGGAGTATCTGAGACCCCAGCAATAAAACATGATTAAATGCATTTTCCTTTTATGCATCAGGTGAAGCGCCATTGTTTTCAAACCAGCTGTCCTGACTTTTCGATACTGCATGACATTCGAAGCTTCAAATGTCATCAATCACGTGGTCCCAACCGTCCCATCACTAGACAGAAGGCTAAACCAAGAAAAAATTAGTGCCATGTTTCTGTTTGTTTTTCTTTGTTTTCAATGGATCTGCCATAGATTCACCATGGATCTGCCAGCCATACAATAACTGTGCCTTGAGCAGAAGGATAGCTCCCTTGAGAATCATGTCGAGGAGTTCCTCAGACTCACAAATGAAACATCATTCCTGGATGACTCTGCAGCTTGCTCGCCGTCTTACACTGCCACCAGAGCGCAGCTGTCTGAGGAAGCACCACAAGGGAGCTTCATGGACTTCGTGGAGTGAATGCTGGTGTCCTGCAAATCATCGCTTACTGTTAGACCCATCAACGACGACACCAGCCCCACTAATTACCCAGTACCCAGCCAACAACACCCAAACTGCGGGGATTGGCAGCCTGAGACCACCGCAAGCAAAGAGAGCAACTCCGCTGTGATTTGTGAGCCAGCGCAAACAAGAGCGACCGTGCTGAACATCGCCACAGAGCCTGAGTACCGCGTGCCTGACCAGGTGTGTGAGCCGGCAGCTTCATCCATCGCTGAGGGAGTGAATGTGGAATTTGTGGGGATGGAAGAAAGCACCACCCGCCCTCCCGCCACTGAGACAGAGTGTTTGGCAATTGCACTGGAGAACTTTTATAATTTTGGAGAGGTTGATTTTCTGCCCCCTTTGTTACCACCTGAATCAGTCTGTTATGTCCCAAACTCAGTGATCCCGCCCAGCCTCCCTCTCCCACCACCACCTCTCCAGAATGCTGTTGAGACAGCTTTATTTTTTGTTAGATTTTGTACTGCCCTCCAAGTTCCTCTCCAGTACCCAGCAACTCCTGCCACCCAGTCATCACTACCTCCCATCAGTTCTTCAGTGCCCCCTCTCAGTGGCGAGTCAACACCTCGGGCCGGCTGGGAGCCATCTCTTCCTGGATGTGGGAACCCTGTGGCTCCGCCTTCTGCCTCTGCCTGCTCCACTCCTCCTCGACTTATCGCCCTGGCTCCTGTGCTCCTTCCTCCCTCAATGGTGGCAGTGACCATCTGGCATTCAGCCTCACCTACACTGTAAAACCCAATAAGTTCAGAATACTCAAAACATTTGAGGAAACTTATTACCTCAAACATTTAAGTAAACTAACTTTTTTTTTAAAGTTGGTAGAACTTAAAAATTTTGTGACAAGTGGGGCGGGGCTGAGAGCCATGGAAGCAGATCAAGGCCAGTGTGGTGCACAGGTGTCTCTCACTAACAATCCCGTCACCAGCATCCCTTTCCCTTTGTAAATTAACTGTATGTTAATTACATACAGTTAATTTACATAAACATCACATTCAGAACTTGGTTAAATGTTACATAGCAAATAACACATGCTATTATAACTATCAGAGAGACTGTCATTACATACTTGCATATATGTAATCAAACAACATATGTGGTCTTAAATGTTTTGCAGCTCATCCTCAGCCTAACCACAGGCTCTACTCTTCACCACAGTGGTAACCCTATAAAACTAACATAACAGAACCCCCCTGAATCCCAACATAATACAACATTAAACATTACCTTATATCTCCATATGTTAAAAACACACAAAATAACACTTAATTTCAACAGTTATTTATATGTTCTGACACAAAGAATGCTGGGAATTAGAAATCTGCTGCAGCTCAACTCAATCATATTAAGTTCAGCTTACTACAATGTAATTTTGAGTTCATGCAACTTTTTCCTATTAAGTACAATGAACTTTCATTATTATTTGAGTGAAACAAACTCATTTAATTTAATTAATTTCACTGTTCGAGTATTTAATTATACAAATATATATATATATATATATATATATATATATATATATATATATATATATATATATATATATATATATATATATATATATTAAATGATAACACTAATTTTATATATATATATATACATACAGTAGGTGGTAATTGAACATTATAGTGTCATATTTAACATTGTGCAACATTATTTTAAAAGAATATAAGTCTGTTGTCTAGCATCATTGTAATAATATGATCATCTGCTGATGGTCATATATCAGAAAAAAAGGCAAAATTGCCACTTAAACTTTAATAAGAGAAGAATATTCCACCTGAGACATACACAATTGAGTGAGTGAAAATCCTCAAGGACGAACTTAATTAATGAAAGTAATTAAATGCCTTTTATCTTAAAGAAGAACAAAGAATGTTTCCTCAGCTGACAACGGGAATGGTCCATTCAAATAATGGAGGGAGGTCTTTGGGGGGATTTAAAGTGACAATATATCCTAATTTAGCAAACAAGTCAGTGCCACTGGATGACTTTATTGCCTGGCCCTTGTTCAATCCCAGTATGCCCTACTCTTCATGCAAGCCCAGTTATGCAGCCCACTGCACAACCTTTCTATTGCCTAAGGCATGCCAAACCTTGCCGTTTAAATGACTTGTCAAAGTCATTGTTCATTGTCAGATTCTTTTGTTCACAGTCACAAAAATCACAGGCTTTGTTACTTTACGCACTATGAAGTCATGGTAAACAGGAATTTATATGTTTTCTTTGAATGTATTTGAATGTTTCAGGCTGTTCAGCAGAGAATAACATAAGCAACTAAAATAAATGGCATATATGCTTGTTTGCATTGAAATGATCATGAAACAGCTTGAAACAAGACAATGCAAATATATCTAGCACGATAAGCATGCAGTTACAACCGCACTTCCTATTATTGGGTGCTTGAATGCTGTTCAGCAGGCTGCTTTATTACCATATGACAGAATGAACGTATGGTTATAGCATTGTAAATGTGATAGTTACAGAAGTATCGCACCATGTGCCATGCAGAGCAATCAACCATGTGGAAAATCGGGCTAGAGCTTGTTTTTATTGGCATGGAGATTAAGGTGGATGTATCAGGAAATGTGATACTTTCTCACTACATTTTGTCAATTAATTAAGGCCTGATTTAGAGTCAGTGTCTAGAAATGGCAAAGGAAAATTGGCACGCTCTCACGATCAGTGGGAGGATTTCAAAAGAGATCATTCTGAAAGCTTTGTACTTGTGCAACCATTAGCAATATCAACACTGGCACTGAGTCTTTGACACATGCCAGAATGAAAGCTGGTGAACTCAATGAAGGCCAATGAACTTGATATCTGTGTGTCTTGTTATGGTGGCATTTTATTTATTTAAACAAAGCTTTGCATTTCATGATAGAACAGTGGGAAGCAATGTGTATGTAAATGCTTGTTAAATTTATAATTTTCTGATGAATAAAAAATTTTCTGTAATTTAAAAATGTCATATTTACTCACCTTCATGTCATTCAAAACTCATATAGTGTTATTTTTTGATTGAACAGAGAAGCTTTTTTAAACTTCTTCCTATTATGTCAGTTTACTGTGGCTTCATGTGTCAAACTCCCAAATTATGCATTAAAAGAATGCATTAACTCTTTCCCCACCAGCGTTTTTGAAAAAAGTTGCCTGCCACCGCCAGCATTTTTTATCATTATCACAAAAGTTTCATGGCCCCAGAATATTTTGTTGTATGAATACATTTAAAAAAAAATAATAATAATAATAATAAAAAATTTGAGCAAAAGGTTGAGAAAATCACTTTTTTTTTTTTTTTTTCAAAGACTACATCCAGATCGGATTCAGAACAATAATCAAAACAGATGTAGTAGATTGAGTCCGTCAACATCCCCAAAGCATGCACAGTCCTATAGCTTTTACACATTTCACTCATTCAGTAAAATTAGGCAGTTTTGATTTATATGCTGTTTAATATTGAGGATCGCATTATTTTACATATGCATCTGCTTACATATGACATTGCATGTTTCTGCATTTTTTCGCCAGTGTTTTGATCAGGAGATTCAGTACGCCTTCAGAAGATGCGTAAAAGCGTCCCTTACCGTATAACTGTGAAAACACGGAAAGCCGGAAATTTCCGTCAATGGCGGGGAAGCCTTTTCTCACAAATGATCGAAATTTTTGTCAATGGCAGGGAAAGATTTAAAGTCAGGATGAAATGGAAGTAGCGACAGATCTTTTCTTCTGTATTGTGACATACATTTGAGTGAAACAGATTATCAATATTAAACATTATGAGGTCAAAACAAAATAAATAAACATGTATGGATGATTCGTTCACAATAAGATCAATAACATGACTTGTTCTTCTTACTTTCACACCAGGTAGTTATAGGAACTCAGTTATAGAACTACCCACCAGGAAGGTCCACTGAGAACTACATTTTCCCCTGGGGCCCTTTTCCTGGTTGCATTCGTACTGCTAGTAGGAACTTTGAAGTGACGTAAGCAGGCTGACAGCGACTTCATTTAAGCGCAACATTCAACATTGTCAACAACTCCTCAGCGTAAAGGTGAGTAATCTACTCTGAAGTAGGAGCTAATTTAGTCCCAACAAATGGTGTTCCTATAACCAAAATTGTTCCCAGTTCCTGCAGTGCAGTCTTTCTCTCACATGTAATTCATTGTCATTTGCTGTTTCTTTGTAAGTATTTGTGAAATTTACTAGCACTTTCTGAGTGAAAGTTTTTTCTACACCATTTCTTTTCAGTGTATTCCTAATGCATTAAAATACATTTTTATAAAATGTATAGTCCCTGTCCTTGATTCTGATCCACTATAAAACCCTAACCCTAACTCTCAGCAATTGTAAGCTTTGGATGTTTCCTAACAATTTAAACAAACTCTGTAAATTATATTATTTGTCCTTGGCTTATACTTCAATGCAGAATTGGTGCATTATGTCATTGCATTGCGTACTTCAGCAATCTTAACCACAATACAGTAGTTTAAAAGCAAAGCAAAGCCTATGATGGTGGAAGCAATGGTGTCAGGTGACACTTAAAAGGGAAAGCCATCTGCAGGAAAAGATATATGAACCAGTGTCTAAGTAATGGACTTCTGTGTGAACAGTCCCTATAGACCCCCTAATGCCTTGTTAAGAATCTGTTGAGCCTATTTCGTCTCACTTTATTGCCACTAACATGGAGATATTGTATTACTGACAGGAACAAATAAGCACATGGCGACAGAATAATATGGCCTCAAATGTTAGAAAGAGGTTGGCGTTCCTCTCAGAAGGGAGCTTTTCTGTCAGTTTGTGATGTTTGCGGCTCCTGAGACAGAAAATCAGGATCTGGAAATATGATTTTAAATAAATGGAAAAACTCTATGCGTTAAATAGTTTTGCAGTATCTATTTTCGGCATGCTTGCTGCTGTTTTGTGTTTGAGGGACCGACTGTAATTGTGTGTGAAATTGAATTGGTGAAATGAAAGATCTCTAAGGACCATGGATCAGAATTATTATTTGCCGTTTAGTGTAGGATGCATCCTAGTTATGCTGTAATATTTCAACATATCATTATGTTTATTTCCACTAATCTTAAATTTAAACCATGAGAGATACTGTGAGCACCTTATTATGTGACTGTAGTAATGGCATCATAATGGAGGTTATTTTGTCTCTTTTCTTTTTTCTTTTTTTTTTAAAAAAAAAAGGATCTTCTAAACTTTTTTTTTCACACATGCAAAAAAAAAAAAAACCTTATATGCATATGTATACACAATATAAGACTCAAGCTTGAAGTTTGATTTAAAAGTCACAAAGTTTGAAGTCTCATCAACAGATTTGGTATTTTTAAACAGGCATTTTAAACAATAACAAAATAAATAAATAAATAAATTGTAATAAGGTGATAGTTATAGGGATCTTGTCATACTGTAGCAATCGCCACTATTTTGAAGTCTAACACCAGCTGAATTGTTTATGTATTAGGACATCTGAACAGGAAAGTTGTAAAATCTGGTGAAATAAGGTTTTTTTTCTCTTCATTTGATGCCTAAATGTTTTGAGTAACTGTAAAATGGTGGAGTCGAGTTGCTGGTGGATTATACATATAGAAAGTGTCACTTGACTGAGAGGAACAAGGACAGCCATCAATCTGACCAATGGAGCCATACAAAGAATTAATCCGAGATTCATTGTACTTAAATGATTTAAGGAAGGTAAAAGGTTTCCAACAGTACATAAATAGACAAACCTAAAAATTGTCAAAATTTTCACCCAAAAATGAAACTTCTGTCATCACTTACTCACCCTCATTTTGTTCCAAACCCATAAGACTGTGGCTGATCTTCGAAACACAAATTATTATTATTATTATTATTATTTTAATGAAACAGTGTTCCCTGAAAAAAAACCCCTCAATGCTGTGCTCATAGCATTATGGGAACACCTTTGTGTGTGACTGGTTGATAAGTATGTGTGACAATGTATGACCGGTTGTGAAGTATGTGTGGCAAACACGCCAAGGAACTTAGCTTCAAATAACCTCTGACGATAACGTCATTGGAATGCGTGCTCATGAGAGGCTATAAATAGACGTGAAACAGGTGCACCTTCAGGTTTCTTTGTATTAAAGACCCCCTGTGGTGAAAATCAAGTTTTAAATGTTGTTTATATGTCTATGTAGTGTTTTTAATATGCTTTAAAGGGCACCTATTATGCCCCTTTTTACAAGATGTAATATTGGTCTTGGGTGTCCCCAGAATGTATTTGTGAAGTTTCAGCACAAAATACCCCACAGTTAATTTATTATAACCATTTGAAAATGTCATTTTTGGGGCCTGTTTTAAAAAAGAGCTGTTTTGGTGTGTACCACCTTAAATATAAATGAGCTGCATATCCCCGCCCTGCCTTTGGATGAGGGCGTAACTTGCATACCGATGGCAATAAACAGTCGGTAGAAGCAGAATGGCTGAGAGTGAGAGACCCGCTGTTTTGTATGGCATTCAGCCGTACATGTTTGAACCGGAATCAGACCCAGATGATGAAGAGACTCCGGCAGAAGAAACACAATTGAGAATGGAGCCGGACGTCTCTGAATGGTTATTTGATACATTTATGTACTTATAGAGTTTTAATCGCGTCCCCTTTGCAGTTATGGATGTGCAACACACACACACACACACACTGTGATAACGTTCGGGCAATTTTTTGAAACTACAAACACAAATACTGTGATAACGTTTGCTAAGTACGTTAGATACACACTATACAAACAAGGTTTAAATTATATACACAGACATTCTACGATGACGACAACAACTTTAGACGCATTTGTTATTGAATTGGCTGACATCGACTGAAATGACTATTTGCTCAAAAAACATTAAATACACTTACTTCTTCTGGAGGTGACATTGGATCGCGAACAGTAGGCAACGATCCACACTTGAGGATTAACTTTGAAGCAAGACCTGCTTTGAATTGACCCTCGTTCTCAAAACAGTAAGTCAAAAAATGATTCGCGCAAACATAAACGTATTTTGGAATTTTGAGTGGCGCCTTTCCTTCGTAAATAAAATCCATCCACTGCGTTTTCAGTGGCTCTGATGTCGGAAGTAAGTGAAAACTACTATGTTCATTATTACATCCCACAACAGAACACTTATGTTTCTTAGGAGACATTACCGGCTGTCGTTGAAACAATGGAGGATGGTTGACAGATCACCGACGGCGGGGTCTATGCCAAAACCAGATTGTCAATCAAACCACGTGGGTGGGGCTTAGCGCAATTCTACGTCACAGTGAGAGCAATCTTAGAACAGGGCGTTCTGAGACAGTGCTTATGAATTATTGAGATTGTAAAAAAAACACTGGGTGGATTTTTCTCATTCTAGGGTGGTTTTGCTCACACACTGCCAACACACATTTATGGTCAAACACCATGTAAAAGTGAATTTTGCATAATAGGTGCCCTTTAAGACAAACCATGTACAACTGCATGTAATTACATCTGTAATCAGAATTGTCAAACATCCATTTAGCGCATGTTCACAGAGGAAAATGGCTGCTTGTTCTCTCGGTCTGTTTTACTGAGAAATCGCTTCAGGTGATTCAGTGAGAGAGCAGTCCAAACATTTTGCAAAGGCGTTTTACCAGTTCTACCAGAAAGACTCGGGGAGGTAAGATAACGTGACAACCATATTTATTAACAATCAGCAAGCAAAATGTTGTAAGAAAGTTCTTTGGCGTAGGCCCCGTCCCTAGCTCAGATCCTAAAGGGTTACAGACTCTGCATTTCCTGCCTGAAGATGAAGGCAGGGGTGTAGCCGACCCCCTGGGAGGTATGGACAGGGACCATTCTGGTGGTGGTGGGGAGGATGGAGGTGAAGGTTTGCGTCAGCATCTGCAGACTCAAACATGTGTCAGCAATCTTTTATACTCCAAGTGCAAGATAATGATTGGTTAGCTCTAAACTAATTGGTGACATAACATTGAGTCTTCCTGGCAGAACTTACTTTTTCATAATTTAAAACACACAGGCGCGCCATTGACACAGGGGACAGGGGGGTCAGGACCCCCGCAGTTTTGAAAAGACAGAAATCGACCCCCGCACTTTTGATAAGGGCTGCTTCAATCAGTCACACTATATCATCTTTTAGCTTAGGATATTTTCTTTCAAATGAGACCATTTTCACGTTTCTGTAAGCTTTCGTTCGTAAATTATCAACTGTTTTGATGTGAACAGGAAATGCGCTCTCGAACGGAGAAACACGCAATCTCCAAACAATCGATCAAAGCGTGCTAAAGTTTTAGGACAGATTGATAGTATATAAATCATGCCTGAACATTAGCGTTTGTCAATCAAGCCAAACCGTCCATTCAGAAACCGAGAAATTTGACACTTTAAGGTAAGGAGGCTGATCTCTCTGGTTGATGCGCGAGCTGGCTTGACTGAAGTCTTCGTGAAGATTTATAGTTTATGGACTGATTTTGATTTCGGTAATTACATCTAGAAAGGTAAATGCATTAATGGCATCTATAATAGAGATATCTGAAAGCGAAACGAAAGTTATTGCCTCGACCAGCGACACAGTGGGGAGGACGCACGAGAGGAGACCTGCGCATTTAATTGGTGTATACTGTAATACTGCATTTACAATGCTTATCAGTGGCGTGAACTTTGATCGCGAAAGTGAAAGTGCCCTTTGACATTACAATTTAGAGTGGTTAAGGCCCGGGTATACTTAATTTCTTGTGTTCCGCTCAAGCGCGCGAGCCCCCCTGTTCCTTGTGTTCCCTCGTTAGTCTGAGTGTTGTCACCTGTTCTTCATGTTCTTTGCTCCCTTCATATTGTGCCCTCTTTCCCTCTTGTCTTCGACATTTCGAAGGCACCAAGGCACACCAGCCATCCACAAGGGCCAATCCCCTGAGGCAAATAAGCATAAGGGCACATAGTACCAAGTGCTTTGTGCCCTTTCTGAAATCCATGATTATGGTAAGTGCACACGCAAGGGTTATGCACTGCAGGCTTTGTATCCTTTCTATAAACTTTGCCTCTAGGAATTAGGTCTCATTCTACCAGAGGGTTGCTTCCTCCAAGGCTTTGGCAAGTGGATCCCCCTTGCAACAAGTGCAGTGCCCTCCACAATTATTGGCACCCTTAGTAAATATGAGCAAAGGTGGATGTGAAAATAAATCTGCATTGTTTATCCTTTTGATCTTTCATTAAAATTTTTTACAAAATTCTAACTTTTCATTGAAGGAAAACAGTTGAAAGTGGGGGGAAACTCACATTATGAAATAAATGTTTTTTCTCCAGTACATGCTGGCCACAATTATTGGCACCCCTAGAAATTCTTATGAGTAAAATATCTCTGAAGTATATTCCCATTCATATTTACATTTTTTTTAGCACACCAGGGTGACTAGGAGCATGAAATTGTCCAGCCATGACTTCCTGTTCCACAGGAATATAAACATGAGGAAACACAAAGGCCAAATTCCCGTAATCATTCATCACAATGAGTAAAACCAAAGAATATAGTTCTGATGTGCAGCAAAAGATTGTTGAGCTTCACAAAATAGAAAGTGGCTGTAAGAAAATACCTAAAATATTGAAAAATCCCCATTTCCACTATCAGGGCAATAATTAAGAAGTTCCAATCAACTAAACATGTTACAAATCTGCCTGGAAGAGGACGTGTGTCTAAATCATCCTAATGTAAAGTGAGGAGGAAAGTTTGAGTGGATAAAGACTCTCCAAGGATCACAGCTGGAGAATTGCAGAGATTAGTTGAGTCTTGAGTCTCAGAAAGCCTAAAAAATGATCAAACAACACCTACATCCCCACAAGATGTTCGGGAGGGTTTCAAGAAAAATCCTCTGCTCTCATCCAGAAACAATCTCCAGCATATTCAGTTGTCAGACAAACTATGGTCAGATGAAACTAAAAAAAGAGCTTTTTGGCAGCAAACCCACCAGATGGGTTTGGTGCACACATGGATAAAAAGTACCTCATGCCCACAGTTAAATATACTGCTGGATCTTTAATGTTGTGGGCCTATTTTTCTGCTGGAGGTCCTGGACATCTTGTTCAGATACATGGTATCATGGATTCTATCAAATACCAACAGATAAAAAATCAAAACCTAACCGCTTCTGCTAGAAATCCAATAATGGGCTGTGGTTGGATCTTCCATCAGGACAATGATCCAAAACAAACATCAAATCCAACACAAAAATGGGTCACTGAGCACAAAATGAAGCTTCTGCCATGGCCATCTCAGTCCTCTGACCTGAACCCTAAAGAAAATGAGTGGAGTGAACTGAAGAGAAGAAGCACCAGCATGGAGCTGGGAATCTGAAGGATCTGGAGAGATTCTGCATGAAGAAATGGTCTCTGATCTCTTGTCAGGTGTTCTCCAAACTCATCAGGCATTATAGGTGAAGACTCAGAGCTGTTATCTTGGCAAAAGGAGGTTGCAAAAAGTTTTGAATAAAAGGGTGCCAATAATTGTGGCCAACGTGTTTTGGAGAAAAACATTGATTTCATAATGTAAGTTTCCCCCCACTTTCAATTATTTTCCTTAAATGAAAGGTTATAATTTTGTGATTTTTTTTGAATGAAAGATCAAAAGGATAAACAATGCAGATTTATTTTCACAGCTGCTTTTGCTCATAATTACTAAGGGTGCCAATAATTGTGGAGGGCACTGTATGTGATGCGGCAGGCTGGTCCTCTCCGCACACATTCATCAGATTTTATAGTTAGGATGTTCATGCTACTCCAGGCTCACATGTTACAAGTCATGTCTTAGGCCTCTCTTGTGCTTGTGAGCACACACTACACAACCTTGATGGGTCCAGGCACTTCCAGTCCGGCGGTGTTGGTATTTTCGTTCCCATAGCACTATGAGTGCAGCATTGAGAGTAGCTTTTGAAAGGGAAAGTCTCGGGTGAATGTAACCCTATTCCCTGAAAAAGTGGGAACGAGATGCTGCGCTACATTGCCGCACTGGGGGCGTGTCCAGACGTCTCTTCAAAAAAAGTGATATCTGAAGGCGCACCTGTTTCACGTCTATTTATAGCCTCTCATGTGCACACATACCAATGACGTCATGGTCAGAGGTTATTTAAGTCCCTGAGGTCTGAAAACGCGCCGGCGCGTTTTGCAGGATTTTTTTCACATTGCAGCAAAACAGACTTAAAATACTCCGTCATTTCTTGTCATAGAGACATAAGTAATATATCAATTGAAACTATAGAATGTCTTCTTTTATTTGTGTACACTCAGAGTAAAAACACAATGTTGTGCTTTTTGTAAAATAAAGAAAACTAACATGATGCATGATCTCTCGTCTCCCTCTGCACAAAGTGATCTGATAGTTCTCAGAAAATGAACTGTAACTTATGAATACTAATGACAAAAAAAAAAGACATTTATGTCTAAAAAAACGTTGAAATGTCAGGTTTTAAATCCTGCAAGTCAAATCGAAAACAAACATTCTGTGTTTATGTAATCTGTATGAAAAGAGAGCCATGTCAGAAGTCTGTGATTCAGCTCATTATCCGCTAATGTGACCACACCCACGGAGCCAGCACTATTCAGAGGCAAATTCAGAGGCAATACTTGTATGCATTGTCTCAATTGTGTATTTATTGTCCTGAAAAGTATTTATCTGGATGTTAAAGCCATGGTTAGCGATCTCTAGAAGACATGCCGCTAGTTCCTGGTTCCTTTTCTTCTTTATATGAATTTGTGGCCTAAAGGTGTACAGAGAGCGCCCTCCGGCTGCAAGTATGAATTGAAAACACCATTCCTGAAATGTCCTCTTCTTCTTTAGAATAATTTGTGGACTAAATGTGTACAGAGCGCCCTCCGGCTGCAAGTATGAAATGAAAACACAGTATCCAGCACTCATAGTGATGATAATAAATACTGAATAAATATTACTCCTCAGTATAGAATATTGACATAAACATATAAGAATCCATCAATATTTCTCCAAATGTGCATGCTTTTAAGCTAAAAGCCTATATGAAATGCCATAGAGGTTACATAATTGTTCAGACACTTTGCATCACATAAATACATTATATTTTAAAGAATATAATAGAATACCATTATTTTAAATTGAGCTGAGACATGATTACAGAGGGTTTTTTCACAGCCTACCTGACTGAAAGGCCTCATTAATATGCAAGTCATTTCAGGTCATTATTATGTGATTCTTTTGTCTTCTCAGGTGTAAATGACCCATTATTCATGATGATTCACGCCTCCACGCATACTGTGTGTCTTGACAAAAAGTGTCTTACAAAAACTAAATCAATATATTGTTTTATATGAACAAGTAGGCATTATAATTTTTACATAATTTTGAAGAAAAAACTCTAGTCTACAACCTCCAATACCCAGAAGTCTTGTGAACACAGATTTAATATACTTTTTTTGGCCTTATTTCAGTGACTTAAGTTTTTTGTTTTTTCAATAACCACGCATTAACATTATTCCTTAAAAAATACAAACATGTACATGCAAACATGTTCCTCACATATTATGGTAGCCTAGTTTGTGCTGAATACAGTGTAATGACACTTTTGTCATTAATATGTTTATGAACAACTGAAAAAAGCACAAATGTCAGGGCATGTCAAAACTTCTCCAAGCCCCAAATCAGCCTCAGACTCCAGAGGGTTAAAGCCAAGTTCCTTGGCGTGTTTGCCACACAACCGGTCAAAAGTGTTCCTATAGCACTTTGAGTTCCTATAGCACACAGCATCCCATTCCTGCTTTTTCAAGGAACAGGGTTACAGTCAAGTAACCTGAGATTATTTCTGTCCCTCCATTGAAAGTGTATTCACCCAAAACTCTGACACTTCAAAATGTTCATAAAGAGATTGTAAAATAAATGCATATGAATCAAGCAGATTAATCCAAGTCTTTTGAAGAAACACTGCTTATAACAGATTTAGGCTTTTATTCACATATAAACATTGATCAGCAAACATACCTGGAGCACTCAAATTTGGTAAACGGAAGCTCAAGTATTCTTGCTTTATGTGCGAAAACCAATGAGGTTCATTTTCCCATGTTACACAAGTATGTTTGAGCTTCCGCAACAGTGGTGTAACAAGTAAGATCTTGCTACACATCTAATAAGACTTGTAGAAAATGTCTCATGTTATGACTGTAACCCTTGTTCGCTGAGAAGGGAACAAGACACTGCATTGTCTTGACGACACTTTGGGGAATGCCCTTAGCATAGCGCATCTGAAGCATGAATGAAACTATTCCAATCCTGATTGGTGTTGCATCTTGACGCCCTCGGTGACGTGGCATGTGACGGCATACACAGAAGCTATAAAGAGATGTCAGCACACAGTAGCGTCAGCTTCTGATAGCTTGAAGCAAGTTACTCTCAGACATATGAAGGCATGGCAAAAGGATGCAGCATCTCGTTCCCTTCCCAAGGAACAATGGGTTACAGTCATAACCCAAGACGTTCCCTTTCAAGGGAACTTGCGCTGTGTCGTCTTGATGACAATTTGGGGAATGTAATGCCCACTGTGCTATGCCAAGTGATGTCTGTCCTGGTGTGAAACTGTCCAGGCACAGCTTAGGGCAAGAGAACCAGTGCGCACGGCGTGGAAGGAAGATGCAGACTATAAAATCTCATGAACGTATGCGGGGTAACCCAGCTCGCCACTTCACAATTCTCTTGCAGGGAGATCCCCGAAAGCAGAGCTTTAGAAGACGCCATGCTTCTAGTCAAATGAGCTCTTATGGCCAGAGGTGAAGGCATGCCACACCCAGTAGGCCAAAGAAATTTCCTTGACAATCCAATTGCTGATTGTCTGCTTGGAGGCCGGGGATCCTTTCCTGGGTGACCCAAAACATACTAACAGCTGGTCTGACTTCCTCCAGCAAGAACACCTCTGAACATAAAACTTTAGGGCCTGCACAAGGTAAATGAAGTCTCTTATCTTCTGCCGACACATGCGGTGGAGGATGGAAGGCCTGAAGAATAGTAGATCTAGGCACATTAGAGGGCACCTCAGGCGTGTAGCCAAATCTAAGGTGTAAGATAGCCTTCACCCTCCCTGGAGCAAATTCTAAGCAGGAAGGGGAAATAGACAGAGCTTGAAGGTCTCTTGAGGGACATTATGGCCAGAAAAAAGACTAACTTTAGCGTGAGAATCTTCTCAGATGCTGACTCAAGCGGTTCGAAAGGGGCCAGGGATATCCCTTCGGTGGGCCAGGTCCCAGGCTGGGACTTTGGTATGAGTCACAGGCCTCAACCTCCATGTTCCACCAAGGAAACGTACAACCAACTGGTGCCTCCCCAGAGGTCCATCACTTAATGGAGCATGGAAAGCTGCAATTGCTGCTATGTACACCTTATGCCAAGTTTACACTACAGGACTTTTAAGCCCGATTTGCAAGTTAACGAGCTTGCCAACAGGTCGGGTTGTGATTGGGGGAAAATCAGCGGGTGATCGGCGCTTGCAAATCTTTATGTGTGAACTACTCAACGACGTATCAAAGAGGCAAATATCTAGCATGCAAATACCCAAATATCTATCTGGATCTGTCGGCCAACTCGATATCCTGTGGTGTCACGTGTTGAGATGCAACAGCCAATGAAATATATACTGATGTCTATGGAAGCAGCAATAACAATCCATTCAAATAGCCTATAATTTGCAGACATTTATTCATATCGGATATACATTGTGTAAGTAAATATAAAGCTCACTCTATTCTTCTCCCAGTTCACTGGCCACATGTATTTCGGTACACATGGATGAATTCATGTGCTGTAGCCTATAATCTGACTGACAGGACTCTCCAAACTAAAGCACAAACAAACAAGGCTGCGCCCATCTCGCGTTATAGATTAAGAGTAATATCATGATGTAGGTTTTTAAATGACAAAACACTCACTTGCAAATATATGAGAATCGGAATTTCAGATAGTTGATGACATGGTGAGAAAAGCGATACATCTGCCATACAGTGTGGCCGCGGTGTGTCACGTGACAATCATGACGCGTCGTCATGGAAACAATAAAGGAAAAGTTCTAATGGTGGCCTTAACTCTGGGAGGTCAGCCAGAATATTTTAAATTTATGTGTGAAAGGGTTCATTTAATTTTAATTAAATGTAATTCAAAATTTAATCTAATTTCTTCCCAGTGTCCATTTTCAAATAAAGTCATTGGGTAACAGAGTTGTTGTCAGCTTGTGTAGTGTGTAAGCCCCTGTTGCGGATCATTTACGTAGTGTCATGTAGTGTGAACACCACAATGGTTGTGAGAACCCCACCCCCACCACCCCGGCCCACCTCAACTTTTTGATTTGATAATAATCCGGGCCTCGAATGAAACTACTTGAAGAGCCCTGCTTTATAGCTTCCGTGTATGCCGTCACATGCCACGTCACCGAGGGCGTCACGACGCAACACCAGTCAGGATTGGAATAGTTTCATTCATGCTTCAGACACGCTATGCTAAGGGCATTCCTCAAAGTGTCGTCAAGACGACCTTGAAAGGGAACTACACAATAGAAACAGAAAACAACTAACCAAATAACTGTGTTCTGTATAATCGTTTTATATGGAGTTTAAACTTCCAAAAAACACCAGTGATGTGCAACGACAATGCAACATGATCCCATTCATTTCATTGGAGAGCTGGTGATTTCCAGTGACACAAGCAACAATGATCATTGGAAACCAGATGTGTGTCCAGCGATGTGACAAATGAAATGTAAATGAAGAGCGAATTTTGGGGGAGCAACAACCAATAGGAGTAAAGTCAGCGGAATGAACCATTACTATATCCTGTAGTGGAGTGTCATGGCAAGACGTAGATGTTGTTCTAGCCAATGGTACTTGCCGTACTGACTCTGAGCCTGAATAGTTTTTGAATGGTTTGAGCATGAAAAATGTCTGCAAAGTTACAAAGCACAAAGTCACTCCAAAGAGAGTTATTCTTATTATCAGTGCGTTTCTGAACTCCCAGAAATGCCTTGATTGTAGTCTTGAGTTTTCTTCCAGGAACACGTTACAATATTCCTCAAATAATTACCACCCAAGCAGAGTTGAGGTTGAGTTGTGTTAGTAATGTATTAAAACTCACAGTTATGGTAAGGGGCATGACATGCTGGAAGCGATTGATGAATCACAACCCACTGTTCCAGATGACCAATCACAGCACATTGTGCTTTGGAGGGCCTTCATAGAGACAGGAACTAAGCAAAGTGTTACTGACAGCTGCAATGATGTAGTAAAATATGTGAAAAACAATTGTTGTTTTTTTTTTGAACATTCAAGCATTAAAACCTATTCTAGTAGATCCCAAATACAAAATCAAGACAAAGGGTATAATAGGTCCCCGTCTCGATTTGGGAGATCTGGACTCCTACAGAAAACTGTCTGTGAAAAATGTGGGTGTTATTTTCAATTCTTCACTCAAATTCAATAAAAAGATAAATTCTGTAGTCAAATCCAGTTTCTTCCCATTAAGTTTGCTATCAAAAGCCAAGAGTTTATTTATTTATTTATTTATTATTATATAAATAATATATTTATTATATAAACTTTCTAGAGTTTTAGAGAGTGATCCATGCATTTGTGTCATCACAGCTTGATTATTGCAATTCCCTTCATACTGGAATAAGTCAATCAAAAATAAATCGACTTCAGATGGTTCAAAATGCAGACTTCTGACTGGCACTCACAAATTTTATCATATCTCCCCCGTATTATGCTCTTTGCACTTGTTGCTAGTCTGTTACAGAATCAAGTTTAAAATTTTATTGTTTGTTTTTAAAGTTCTGAGTGGAACTGCTCCTGAATATCTTTGTGATCTTTTAAACCAAAATACATCTGTTAGATCTCTAAGGTCTTCAGAGCAAAGATTGTTGATGGTCCCGAGATCCAGATTTAAGTTAATAAGCTCCTTCTTATTGCATTGTGGTCAAAACTGTTTGTCTTTTTAGCAAGGTTTTTATTGTGGTTTATAAATACATTTTGATTTGATTTTGATATCAAGAATATGACAAAAATATCATCAAAAACATGACACGTTGACACCACCAATCTACAGTATTCAATTCTCAAACACAAAGTAACACTTTCAATAACACAGTGTATTAAGAGATCACAGTGTGTTAGGCTGGGACTCAAAATATCAGGCGTTAAGTGCTTTAATTGCCCGCAGACAGGCTGGCACAGCAGTGAGGTGAGGCAAATCTGTGTTAATGATGTGTGGGGCTGCTAGATATCCCCTTCATGTACACATTCAGCCAGGAATCACTGAGCTGAAATATTAGTGGATCTTGGCCATCCTTCTTTACAGACCACCAGAAGCTGGAATTATTTCAAATGAACTCCTCTATTAGCGAGACATACGTAATTGTGTGTGAGGCTGCCGCAGCGATATGGCAAAGCAAATCTGGCCTTAAGCTTTCTGACACCAGTCATCATTAACCCCACTGGTCGACTCACAAGGCCACCGCTGACCTCATCACATCTGGCTGTCGGTGAGAAATGGGTGTTGTGTGTGTCGCCCGTGTGCTCGTCTATCTCTCTGCAGCTCAAGATGAATTGGCCCATCCATTCAGATGGCTGGACATCAGGACAATCTGTCAACGGCCTCAAGTGCAGCCAATTAAAAGAAAAAAAAAAGCTTTAGACACACATGCTTCTGTTCTGTTATTGATGAGTAACTACATAGGAACAAATGAGAAATGCAATATTAACATTCTTGTAACTACTGTTAATTAATAAGAAACTCTGATGATTGGAATATTGATTGATTATTGATCATTGTAAGTAATAGTGCTCAGTTGAATTAGGTAGTTCACTATTAGCTTATCAGTAACTACTATTTATTTCATACCTCCCAGAGGACTACCAAGTACTACTTTATACAGGTTCATAATTAAAGAGAGTAATGCATAATGTATAATTAATTATAAGGTAAAGATCATGGTATTACCAAAATCCTTCAGAAGGAATTACTAATTATTTTTAACAGTATTCTGATAAATCCCTAATATTGACTAAAGTCATTGTAAGCTTTTGGGGCTTTTGTAAGGTTTTGATAATGACTCAGGCATTACTACATCCATCTGAGGGTACGTTTACACGACAACGATGTAGTAAAAACAGAAACGTTTTTTTTTTCTTTGTACAAATAACAATGTTATCCAAGCTATCCCCGTTCACACCGATCCACCAAAATGACTAAAAACGCTGTATTACGCATGCCAGATAAGAAGTTGATGTCACTTTGTAAAGAAAGAAACACACCTGCGCATACACATTATTATACAGAGCACTCACATCAAATGTGCATGTGTATCCACCTTTTTTATATATATATTATAATATATATATGTTTACTGCACTTTGATATTCTTCTCATTATTTTCCTATAGCGGCTAATAAATCGGAAGTCTCGCACATTCACAGAAATAATGCTGTCACAGTTTTAACAGATTCACGTTCCCTTTCGATACTTCACTCGTACTGCGTATGGGGGAAAGGTCTCCTTTTTCCCCATTACTGAAGCCTTTTTCAATAACGCAGTGTAACTGCATCATCATTGGTTCACTCATAGACAAGTTGTTGAACCAATGACGGCGCGGCATAGCTGCACGGCCTATGGCAACACTCTTGTGGCACATGCAGAGCACCTCTGCATGATGAGGACGGGCACGGTGAGTGCGTCGGCTGCCTGGGCAAGTCCCACGCGGAGGCTGCGCTCACCTGGACTTCATGCTCTCACTGCGAGAGCATGAGTCTAGCCTCTCTGCGCTCGCAGGATCGCTTTCTTCACTGAAAGTGGTCCCACCACTCGTGCCCTACCGTCTTCTTCCTCCCGCGAGCCGGCTAGGAAGAGACAGCGGGGCAGAGCGGATCAGCGCCCGAAGTTGTGCAAGCTCACTCCGGCTCAGCCCCTGTGTGCCTCGTCCTCTCCCACTAGAGAGCAGTCCCCCGTCCTATTCTCCCGCCCTGAGCTGCGTCCCTCTGCAGAAGCGAGCGACCTCATCTCATTCGGCGGATCGGAGGAAGAGCTGCTCGATGACTCCATGTCTCTTGCGGCCTCCGAAACGGAAGGATGGGCCGGTGACTCGGAGGACCCCGCCCACCTACCCTCGCTGGAGTCCATTGACTGCAAGCCGGGTATGGACGGCGAGCTTTTCCATGTCCTCTCGAATGGGCCCCGCCAGAAGAGCCATCGCGGAGCAGGCTTGATGAGTGGTTCCTGCCGGGTCGTCGCCAGGCCCCTCGCCAGCCCTCCGCCCTGGTCGTGGCGTGCCCGTATTCTGGCCGCCTACGCACAACGCATTATTCAGCTCTCACCACTGTGGACGGCTCTGAAGAGAAGGGCTACGAACACCTACCGCCCCTGGATGAAGCAGTGGTGGCTCACCTCTGTCCCCCTGCAGCTGTGGGCTGGAAGACGAAGAGGGCCCTTCCATCCAAGCCCTGCAGGACCACCTCTGCCCTGGCTGGCAGAGCCTACACGTCCGCAGGCCAGGCTGCCTCAGTGCTGCACACCATGGCGATCCTCCAGGTGTTCCAAGCAAAGCTCCTCCGTTCCCTGGACGAGTCTGGCATTGATGCACCTGCCTTTCGTGACCTCCGCAGCGCCAGACTTAGCCCTGCGTGCCACGAAGGCCACTGCCCAGGCCATTGGATGATCCATGGCCAGCCTGGTCGTGCTTGAGCGCCATTTGTGGCTCAACCTGACCGAGATAAAGGAGCTAGACAAGACGGTCTTCTTGGATGCCCCGGTCTCTCCTTCTGATCTCTTCGGGCCAGCGGTAGAGGGCTTCACAGAATGCCTCACCGCAGCACAGAAGTCGTCCCAAGCCATGCAACACTTGATGCCCAAGGGCTCCAGTTCTGCTTCTGCTTCCAGCCACCCCAGGTCTGCGCCAGCTCAGCAGAGCAAGCCTGCCCCCTCTACCTCTCAGGCAGCGCCACCCAAGGAACAGCACCAGGTTCTCACCCCGCAAAGCGCTCCTCCTTCCCGAGACGTTAGGGACCCCGGCCGAAGATTTCGCTGGATCCAACGCCTCCAAAGTCTTCCTGATCTGCCAGGAAGGAAGAGGATGGGGCAAAGTCTCACCGAGGCAGGACCACCCCAAAAGCTCCTTCGTTCTGTCTCCCCTCCGCCCCGTTTAGTTCCGGGCATGGGAGATATGTTCAGTGTTGTGCTAACTGGGCCCACAAATGTTGCGTCCATGCAAAACGCAGTTCTCATGGCGAACACAATAAATATTTTACCTCCTCAAAGAAAGAGCAAATTTCCTCTTCCACTCTCTCCGGTGTACGGGCCCCCAATCGGCGGTCTGTCATCCGATGCCATTCAACCCCTTGTCAAGCGGGCCGAGGCCTGGCAGGCCATCCCCGGGGTGTCAAGCTGGGTTCTGGGGACCATAAGTCGGGGCTACTCGCTTCAGTTCACCCGAAGGTCCCCTTCAGCGGGGTGCTTCAGCCTTCAGTAAACACGGACGAAGCTCATGTCCTCCGAGTCGAAGTCGTGACTCTACTGAGGAAAGGAGCTATAGAAATAGTCTCCCCCTCAGAGAGCGAGTCAGGGTTCTACAGCCGTTATTACCTGGTCCCCAAGAAAGATGGCGGTCTCAGACCCATCTT
The DNA here is from genome assembly GCA_036281575.1 of Ancherythroculter nigrocauda. Taxonomy (NCBI): domain Eukaryota; kingdom Metazoa; phylum Chordata; class Actinopteri; order Cypriniformes; family Xenocyprididae; genus Ancherythroculter; species Ancherythroculter nigrocauda. The sequence goes on along the minus strand of VTFQ01000002.1, from coordinate 27,804,888 downwards.
AGATCTCAGACTCTTGAACCTCTCCCTCATGAGACGGAAGTTCAAGATGTTAATGCTGAAGCAGATCCTCGCGCAAGTTTGCACCGGGGACTGGTTCTGCTCGCTGGACCTGAAAGATGCGTACTTTCATATCCAGATAGCCCCCCATCATAGGCGATTCTTGAGATTCGCATTCAAGGGCGTGGCTTACCAATATACAGTCCTTCCCTTCGGGCTTCCCTAGCTCCTCGCACTTTTACCAAGTGCATGAACGCGGCGCTTTCCCCACTGAGACAGATGTTTCCCCACTGAGTTTCTTGTTAGATAACAGCAGTTACTAGAATGCTAATATATAGAAATAATAATAATATGCTTGCTCATTTGTTCCTCTGTAGATATTCAGTAGTTATTAAACAGTAACCAAAATGTTACCAGAACTGTTCCTGGCTGTACCTTGTGATTTAACATTTTAGCAGTCAACAAGACACAACATCTTATATATCTAGATATCTTTGTAATATGAAATATGGTTTCAGTAAATTTATTATGATTAAGAAATATATCTGTTGAATTTCCAATTGTTATGTTATATTGTCAAGGATGTTTATTATATAAAACATCAGCAATTAATTTGTTTTTATTGCAGTTGGACAAATTGCTATTTTTAGTGTTTCATCTCATACTTTTAAAATGCTTTTGAAGTGAGTCTCTTATTCTCACAAGGCTGCATTTATTTGATAAAAAATACAGTAAAATAGTAATATTGCAAATATTATTTTAATTGAAAATTACTGTTCTATTGTAATATATTTTAAAGTGTGATTTATTCCTGTGATGAATTTTGTATTTTGATTAATTAAATTTTCAGCACCGTTATTACAGTCTTCAGCGTTGTTACGATCACCAGCTGGAGTGCCCTTGAGAGCCACCAGGGGGCACTCCATCATAGACTGTTGTCATTTTCTTACAGACTTCATTCCCCATAATCCACTACCTGGACTCATCAGCACTCATTGCTTTTTAACTGTGTCTCATTTACCTTGTTTGTTCACCCTATGTAAGTCTGGTCAATTCTGTCATTCATGGCTAAGTCTTGTATGTGTCTGACTGCATTACTCTTTACAGCGCTTATGTATCCTGTTTTTCTTGCGTCCTGGTTCTTTTTTTTTTTTTTTTCTTCCTTGGATTTCCCTGTTTTTGCCTGCACCTTGAACTTTATTATTGTTTGACTGTTTGCTTGTGTATGACCTGTGCCTGGATGTGGATTACAATTGTGGATTACCCTTTTAATAAATAGAAATCTTTTGTCACAGTGTAAAAGTCACCTTTGATCAATTTATAGTGCCCCTACAATGATATGTTGAAGGTTCCTAATTTTGTTTTGGAGGTCTCTCATGATAGGTTTATAGAACATGCATCCAAGGTCCAAAAAAAAACCCAGTAATTTTCTCATAATATACATTGCAGCATCATCTCATTTCTCAGTGTCTGAAATGGTTTGACCAAGTATCTGGTCTCTCTTTGATACACAGTGATGAATGAACAGTAACAATGGCATCGTTTTTACCGTATCAATTGGAGTGCGAGTCATCATCCTTTGGATTCTTTGGAATTTGCTTTTGCAGCACAGAAACATTGTTCACGTTCAGCCAATGAAGACTATTGTAACATCTAGTTTTGGTTGTTTCATGTTTCTTGTCTTATTTTCTCATTCTCATTCTCATTCTCATTCTCATTAGGCTTGTTCAACTTCATGCCTGCCAAAAGCAATGCATTCTGGTTAGGAAATTTGTCTTACTTTGATCGGCGCTGCAGCCGCCTTACGATCATGTGCCATCAAAATACTGTGAGAGGAAATTGAAACCAGCTGCCTAGGTCAGGTGCTGCAGTTGCTCAAAATCGGCTGCAAAATCCTTGACTTGATTCTTATTGGTCAGATTCTGTGATGACAAGGACAATGTGTGTTGCTTTTTGTTCTTAGACGAGTTCCTATATTTAACCAGTCGTGATATTGGATATCTGATATTCAAAACATAGGAACTTCAGTCGCATTCACTTCTTCGGCTACAATCAATGCAAAAATTGCTTGGTCTGTCATGAATGACATTGGTTCAGCACACTATGGAAAGCACGAAGTGTCTGACTTGACGATGACTCTGTACTCCCCCGCCTACAACTGGCAGATCTTGCCAGCCAGTGGCAGGCTAGTGTAGTTCATCTTGAACAAGCCTATTGTCATGTTTCCTGTGAGCCACGTGCTTCCCTTGTTTGCATTATGTTGTAGTCAATTGATCTTGCCCTTGTCATGTATCATATGTTATCAATATGCTTTGTTTTACTTGCAGCGCTGTGCAGACCGATTGGCTTCTGACTTGAAGCAGTGCATGCCAGTTAGAAATTTTGTCAGACTTGAGACAGCATTGACGCTATGTGACTGTGATGAATGGCATCAAAGTTCCACAAAAGTGATTCAAGAGCAGCTGGCTGGTTCATTCTGCGTAGCTTCTCAAGAGCGGCTGCACAAGCTCTGATGACGACACAGCTGTTTTATGATTGGCCAGATTCAGCAAATGGCAAAGATCACATGTGTTTCGTGTTTATTCCCACACTTTCAGTTCCACTAATGCTCACAAATCTGTATTTTTATAACAGCTCAAGCTCTTTTCATGTAGTCACGATGTTATATTGTGTCATGTTTATCAAAATAGAACTGATTAAAAAAAATAATAAAAAAAAAAAATGTAGACCCTACTACATTGGTATTTAAAAGGATAGTTCACCCAAAAATGAAAATTATCCCATGATTTACTCACCCTCAAGCCATCCTAGATGTATATGACTTAGTCCTCCAAGGTTTATAATTGTAACGCTGGGAATCGAGATGACAGGGTGGTAGATCCAAATGCAAGCTTAAATTTAAACTGTTAGATTCATTGTAACTAAGTTCTAAATGTGCTTTTCTGTTAAATTTGTACTTTTTGTATGTATTGTATGTAGGATTTGAAACTCCATCATCCAGATCAGTGAAACTCCCTGTATCTTTGTAGTTTATTTGTTTTTTAACTTCTAAATGATCTTGAGATTTTTTTTTTTTTTTTTTTTTTTTTTTTTTTTTGAGTGTTGGCCAAGTAGCAGTTTATAGCAGTAGAAGCTCTGAATGTTTTTGGGGGGATGCCTTTTGCATTCTTCAGGGACAGGTGTGAATGGTCTTGAATATGAACCTGTAAGTGCTCTGGGGGGATGCATGTGTTCTTTTAGTATGATAAGTAGAAAGCATAATAGGCCAGCCAGACAGTATTGTTTGAATGTAGTAGTGGAATTTTGATTAGCATTTGCATTGAAATTATAATACTTTGATGGATAATACTTAGATCTCTACCCTCGACACATGGTCTACCACCCTGTCTATTCTTTCAGTTTATCTACTATAATATAAGACCCATTTGTATTATTCACTTATTTATTTTTTTACTTTTTCCATTTCAGAATGCCAATATGTCATCGGAACACCCCCCCACTGGATGTACGCAAAGACATGATTGCACATTTTTTCAGTAAAGACGAAGAGAGGATGCTGCAGACACTGCAATAATGGATACACAAATACATTGTGTAGCAAGTGCAATGTTCGCCTGTGCTTCTCAGATGAAAAGAACTTAGGGACAGTCTTAGGGACTATCACTGTAAAAACAGACTTCATTCAAACCACATTGAAAGTGATAGAAAAAAAAGTTTTATAAATACATTTTTTTTTCAATATTTTTATTAATAAATGCTTATTCATAAAAATATCTATCTATCTATCTATCTATCTATCTCTATATAAATATATATATTGAACCACATTTTTTTTTTTTAAATCTAAAAGATATTTTTAAAAACAATGGAAAAAGTGTGAAAATTCTTTCAATATCATTTTCATAAGTTGAAATGTAGGGGTTAGAGTTTGGGACAGCCACACAATTGAAAGTAGCCTACCCAATAAATGATGATCTTGGGTAGTAATTTGTGAACATTTGTGTCTCATTAAACACTGATGCCAATAATGTTAAAATGAGATAGGATGTGATTTAATAATACCTTACTGATTGTGGTATGTGAATTTTGCCAAGCAGAGCATGTTCCTGGATCAACATTGTTCTTTCTAGAATGTTTTCAACAGCCAATCAGATTTCAGGGTTTAGGTCTGGACTGGGACTTAAAGCATTCCTATCAACAATCAATCAGCGAAGAAAAGGAGCATGAACTTATATCTTTTTATGTAAGTTGTCATGTGTCAAGCCAAAACAGGGAATTTACCTAATTTAATGCTTAAAATAATAACAGGTTTAAAATTTAATGTGCGTAGGCTGTAATTTAGCCATTGAATGTTTTCAGTTAAATACTAAAAGGCACATTCCATTAAACATCTATAAGCTGTATAGGGCGTATGGCACGTGAAAGTAGCTTTTGACGTGATTGACACGGGTTCGAATCTGCCTTTTGCCAAACTTTTCCTATCACAAATCAGATCAGAAAGGTATTTACATTTAATAAAAAATAAGAAAATATTTGAAAAGTTAAAATTAAGTGCCTAACAAGCGTTTATAATAAAGTATTTATTGGGTTTATTTATTGGGTTGGCAATCGATTTGCTCCTCTCTGATTAACTGTCCGTTGCCCTAATTAGTTGCCCTGTGTCTCACCAGGTTGCCCATTGACGACAACATTGCCCAGTAACATTGCTCAAAAAGTTGCCCCGTGTATCATCATCTTTAGTGGTTGAGGTTAGGACTGTGTTGCTCTGCAACCAATAAAAGGTGTTTATCCAGAAGCAAGTTTAGTTCAGATTTATGCATATGAGAACAAAGCATAGAAAGCACATTTTATGTATCAATCATTTAAATCCTTAAAAATAACTGAGAATTGTCTGAAGCCCACATAGACAGATTGATCAGCTGTAGAATGTGTATATTTGTAAAGATCTGACCTCTGAGGGCATTGCTTCATCTGCACTGAGTTTCATTAGCATAGCTGATCATTCCCACACCAACAGACTGGCCTATTTTTTCCCCTTTTCTCTTGTTCCAAAGTCATGGATCAAAGTTACTTGGCTGGTAGTCAGTATATGCTTGGAATACCAATCATTATCAGCATTGCTTTTTTTTTTTTTTTTTTTTTCTTGCTTACTACTGCAAGGTTGAAGAAGGATTCACAGTGGTTCAATGAAATGCACAAGAGGAGGGGAGAGCAAGAAAAAAGGACTATCCCAGATGGCAGAACAGACGGTTTTGTGTGTTTCAGACAAAAACAGGAGCACTGATGTGTCTTGGAGAAATATGAATTGAAATCCACAGTTGTGCCAGCTGAAAAGAAAGAGAGAGAGAAAAAAAAAGAAAAAAACCTCATGGGATTATGGGATTGAAAATACAAACAGAGTGAACTCTAGAATATTTGGTGTCCTTCATTAAATTCGAGCTAACATTGTGTAAATTTCATGCTGGTAAATAAGTAATGCAGACAGAAGAGAGTCATGTTTTGTGCTCAAAAATAAAGAAAGTCATATGCTTACAATCAAAAAGACAATAAATAAATAAACAACCAATCAAAGAAACAAACAAACAAATACTGAACATATCAAGGTCTTTGATATGATTGGATCCTGAAATTTACATCTTGGACCCTTAGTAGCCCTTCACAAACATTGATTTTTGTGTTGTATTCCTGAATTAAGGAGGCATGTTTGGGGTCAGTGCCCAGTTGAAAGGTCCATCCAGGAGCATCTCAACCTCTTTGGCAGAGGCAAGTAGGTTTCAGATAAAAATATCCTGGTGCTTATTGGAATACATTATGCGACCGATCTTGCCAGGAGCCCCTGGACCATGAGCAGCCAAACAACCCTAAAGCATCGACTGCCTTGATTCACCCATAGTAATGGATGTCAGAAGGATTTTTAGATGCATACAAACTAATTTTTACGTATAAACCAACCAAACAAAAACTTGCAAAAGGTGAAAAAAGGTCAAAAAGGAATCAACAATTTAGAAAAGATGCCACTTTGTTTGGTAATATTTTTTTACTTTATTTAATACTTTAGGAGTGCCAAAGATAGTTTTACAGAAAAAAAAATTATTTTGGTTACACTTTATCTTAAGATGACATTATTACAGTGTAATTACTCAAATAAGTACTGAGAACAACATGTGGGTTAGGATTTTGTTTAGGGTTAGTTGTATGTAACTGCACAATTTACTGTTATTACTATAGTAAGTACATATAATATGTAATTATGCCACCTTAAAAAATGTTTGTAATAGCTAATGAAAAGCAGACCAGAATATGATAGACACTTGGGATCTTTTCCCTTGAGAAAGTAACTGGATATTACAGTATTTTTATTTTTTTTTTCAATCGATTTGACACATTTCAGGTAATGTAACTGCTCTCAAAACAGTTAACACAGTGATATACACTCTTACCTTACAACTTTACTGAAAAATAAAGCACTTTTTTTCTAGTAATGCATTTATTAAAAGTAAATACTAACATCAAAACTACAGGCGTATTGCCTATTGATTTTAGAACATTTTCAGCTGTAGGTGTACAAATACACTAATGAAAATACACATTTATTGTAATGTTTTTCCAACAGGTTTTTGTTATATGGGTCATTGACAAATAAAGCTTCAAAAAAGGTATTTAAAAAAAAAAATGTAATGCATATTTTGAGTCAAGAACAATGTGTTTAAACAAGTTTCAGTTGTTATTGTAACATTTCAAAGTGTTTTTTTTTGTCAGGTAGTACAACCGAATATTGTACCACCTGACATGGAAAGTGTACTAACCTACCTATACTTGAAATTAGCAGTTATTTGAGAGAGATCTACAAACCTTTTCACTCTGGCTTCATCAGGCTTAATGTTATAACCTTGTCAATTCATTTAAAACAGCCATATTTGCAGTTGTGCCACCCTGACATTTGAGAATATACAAATTACAGTGCAAAAGTTTTCAATTACTGTAAGTACTGATATTTATAAAATTTGCTTATATGTATATTCAAACATAAAATTATGCCAAAGTATTTTATTTTGAATTTCTTATAAATAAAACACCATTTGCACTTAGTCTATGTATACTTTTCCTTTCATACTTTCCCTGTTACATTATGCAATTGTGTAAACATTTCGGAAAAACTGAATTTCCTGTGTTGTGTGTATTATTAAAGTAGGTATCATTTTGGGGCCAATTGAAAACATTTGATAGTATGACAAATTCCAGAGTTTTGTTTGTTGCGTTTGGACAAATGGTACATAAAAGTTTGTGAACTGTGTAAAGCCAATAAAAAAAGCTGTGATTGTTTTTTTTTTTCCTGATTTATTAAAGATTTTGGATGTATGGATATAGGACAATTACAAAGGATTCAGATCACGGCGAGAACAGTGATCTGAGTTTAGAGAAATGTGTCAAATCGATTGAGAAAAACTGCAACACCCTAGTACAGAACTTCCTAGATACTAACATAAAATTCACACTTTATACATTTTTACTTATAATCTGGATGTTGAAATCAATCAATCAATCAATCAATCAATCAATCAATCAATCAATCAATCAATCAATCAATCAATCAATCAATCAATCAATCAGTCAGTCAGTCAGTCAGTCAAGCAATCAAGCAGCAACTCTCAGTTTATATGATAGACAAAAAAAATACATTTGTATCTCATATTTTTGTACATCACTGCAAGGTGACTGGAAGGTGCATTCCTTGAAATTAAATTTAAACTAAATTTACTCAAAAGCTCTCTGGGGAACATTCAACAGCTGGGTCACTTTGACAGCTGGGTTGACATTCAGAGAATGGTCTCACCATTTTGGTAAACACAATGCTAGATTGATTACAAACTAATTGAACAAAGCTGAATAAAAAATTTATTAGACAGCTTTGAAAGTGTGCACTTAAAGCTTGAGAAAAGGATCTCTGCTTGACCTAACACTTGATCTGCTTTTGAGCATGTGTGAAAGGTCAACTGACGCCGCTGGATTGGCCAGCGGTTCGCCGTCCAAGCTGTGCTCAATAATTGATGTAAATAGAGCTGCTTGGCTTGCAACGGTTTTCACTGTGAAGGAGCATAAAATTACGTTGGAACATTGTAAATAAGAAGAGAATTAATGATTGACACAGACCATATGTGCATGAAAAACTTCCTTTAATCCAATGAGCTTTGAGAATACATCACACTGGATAAAAAGAAATTATTACACTAATGAGGCTTTTTTTCAATCACTAGTTTCAATGTCACCTTAGAAGTATGAATACAATCCAAGAATCACTGAAAAATATAAATATATCTATAGTGGTACAAAAGCTATGGATCTTTTTTTTTTTTTTTTTTTGTATCTCCACAATGCTTACTCTAAGGTATTTGCTTGCCTATGAACCTCTGTGAATGTACAAAGATAAAAATGTATGTGCTTTATGGTGTGTGTTCCATGTCTGGCCACAGTTATAGATGGATTTGTTTCAGGTGCTGTACTGACGGTCCATTTCTCTGTCACGCACCATTGGCAAGCAATGTATGAACTTGTCTCCTTACACCTAGACTACAAATGTGAATTCATGCTTACCATAATCACTTTTCAAATATACAAAAACATTTTTTATGTGTGATAAATCAGTGTCATTTATTAAAAGCCAGCAGTTTGCTGGAAATGAATTTCCGAAAGTAGTTATTTGTCTACATGTATGTTCAGGTTATTGAGAAAAAAAAAAAAAAAATGGCCTTGACTTGACAATCCTTTGGTTTAACACCTTGATAGCCTATTTCTCCCTGATCGCTTTGACATTGACCTTCAACTCCTGTTAGTGGTGAAGCTCAGGAAAGTATGCCAATTTCATCTGTCAAGCACAAGTGAAATGTGATATACAATGAAAACGATCTATACTGTTAAAAAAGCACTTTACAATGTTGTGCAAAAATGCTACCAAACATATACTGTAGGTTCTTTCTTTCTTTCTTTCTTTCTTTCTTTCTTTCTTTCTTTCTTTCTTTCTTTCTTTCTTTCTTTCTTTCTTTCTTTCTTTCTTTCTTTCTTTGATGATTTTTTGCCTTAGATATATGGGTCAAAAACGTGGCATTATTTTTGAGCTGATGAAAATACATCTCTTCTGTTATTTTAATTTCTGAATTAAAATCATTTTGATATTTGTGGCTAGTTTCTCTAAACATTATCTAGTTGGTAAAACGGTAAATAAAACACCCCCATTAGAAACTTTTTAATTATTATTTCTTAGTAGTGAAGCAGTTTTGTTTCAGAATAATAATATTTGAAAGCTATTCTTTAATCATTTATTATGATTACTCATTTAAAATAATGAATAAGATTTGTACACTTGTGTGTTTTAAGAAAAAAAAAATAGTTTTATTGTTATATGGTTACACCTCTTGACATTAAAAAAAATATAGAATTAAAACTTGTGTTGCAAATTAAAATTGTATACAGTTTTTCAAAAACCTAATTTGATTATTACATTAACTGGATTATTATTATTATTAGATTATTAGGTAAGGAACTAACATAACGGTATATATTTGTTAAATAAAATGCATGTATTTGTTTTTATATTTTCACCTTAGAAAGTGATATTTAGATCATTTAAATATTATGCTGAATTTTATGTAGTGTAAGAAAAACATTGCCTTAGTAATTGAATAGTTTTGAAAATGACAAAATTTTAACTAACATGCAAATGGAGGTTAAAAAAATATAGTCATTATAAATTGATTGCTTTTTTTTTATGGAGAAGCATTTGGCATGCATGTTTTTACTCCTTTTAACAAAAGAAGTATTTACAAACTTTAGGCCTAAACTGCACACCTCCATAATTTGTTCTTTTTAGCACATTGATACACAGAGACAGAGTGTGATATAGTGCTTTTTTTCTCACAAAAGCATGAAAATTTGCTGAACAGCTAGTGCATTTTGCTCTTATTTGTGAAGTATCCACAGCAACAACAACAATGTGGACGTGCTGCTGGGATGCAGAACAGCCGGATGGTATGCCTGTCCCTCATCTCTGAATAACGAGGTGTCAGGACTTTACTTTAGCACGCCTCTCCGCTTCACGCCTCATTCATTCACGTCCCAGCGGCAGGCCATCAGGGGAGAGCAGCGGGCACACAAAGCCAGACCCTCATTGATTAATGGCCACAGAGATGTCTGATCAAGAGCGGGGTCACAACGGTTTCTCTGTGCGTCTGGATGAATATACAACTGAGCATAATAACTACACTGCCATTTCAGGGAATATCATAGCCTGTGTTTTGCAACAAAAGGGTTGTGTACCCCCCCACCCCCCATTTAATTCAACCGATGCATCCTCAAATCTTCCCCAGATGCCCCATTATGCCATCTGGCATCAGTTTTTGGTTCAAATGACCAGCAGGGATACATTTGACAAGATTTATGACAAGACAGTTACACAAGGAAGCGCTTACACTGATAAAGAATGTGATTGGCTAATCTCACTCATGGATTGTCAGCATGGAGGTTACACAGAGAGCAGTGATCCATAAAAATTTCAATGAAACAGCTCTCTAGATAGAACCTCCATGAATTTGTCAAGTCTGCGGAATTATAATTTTGCGAACCTGAAAGGCACATATTATATTGGTATGATTTTAAGATTACAAAAAATATTCCTGTACAGATGTTTGAAGGGTGTATATATATTTAATGATTTAATCGCGCCATATATATATATATATATATATATATATATATATATATATATATATATATATATATATATATATATATATTACATCATTATAAAAGTAACTAATTACCAGGGAAAGTAACTATTGCGTTACTTTAAAAAAAATAAAAATAAATATATGCCAAATAAATGTATTTATATTACATATAAGTCTAAGAATAAATTATTCTTGATGCGACTGCTGACTCATGATCCGCTCTTGCTCACGACATGAAATTTCTCTGTACTGTGTTGGTAGCCATTAAAGAAAACGTAGTTTCATATTTATGTTTAAAAAGCCCTATGTTATGTTTTAAATCCATTTATTCGATTATGAAAAGAGAACAGCGTGAGTAAGATGCATCATAAGATGCGCAAATATATCGGGAGACATGGAGTGGGTCAGACATGATTTTAAACACTTCATTAAGTTTTGTTTTATAGAAAGCCTCTCTTTAAAGTGAATTTCGTTTTGTAAAAAATGTATCTTAATTTTAATCAATGTTTCATCAACCAACTGCTTGGATTTAATAGGCCTATATAACAAGCAAATATAGCAGACAATAAAATCATGACATGGAGGCGCGGGCGCGATCACTGGCGCGTGAACTGGAGCGCGACTTATAGGCTAAATGAACCGAAACTCAGAGGCTGCTTGCTTCGCAGACATGAGAAATATATCTATAGAATGCTTGAAATATCTACTTTAACGAAAATGAAGTAATTAAACACGAAAAGAAAGAGGCTACTCTGATTATATAGCCTAATCCGAATGAAATGTGCATTATCTCTCTAGGCGCGTCCATATGAGCAGATGATCAGCAATGAGAATCAGCAATGTCAACTTCATCTTTGCAGCCTACACTGATTCAGAAAACATTACTTTATTAATAAACGATGTCTAAAATAATGAAAAAAATCTCCTTGCTGTTTTTGTCACACTCATAATCATTACTTTTGCCGGTTCTAAAGCCTATATTATGTAAACGCTCCTTATTATAGTTTATTCTCTCCAGTATTTAAGAAATTAAATTAATATAAATGTGATTAGTCAACTAATAGCTTAAATGAACTACTAGTCTACTAGAAAAAAAAAAAAAAAAACTCATTTCACATATTTTCGATCAAGCATCAAAAAGGGTATTCTGGTTTGAGCTCGCGCTTCGTGCGCATGCTCTGACGGACACACACACAGCGCATCATACATTATTATCAGTTTAAAATTATATTTGTGTATGACTAACCGCAGCACACACCAGAGAAAAAAAAACTTTGCAGGTCCTATGGCTGAGAGAGAGCTTACTTGGATGAAAACCGCTTCAGTGAGCTCAATTATAGTAACGCGGCATTTTTTTTGTCAGTAACGCTAACGGCGTTGTAAAGGGAAAAAAAGTAATTCGTTTGATTACTCGTTACTCGTTACTACGGCGTTAGTAACGCGCGTTATTTATAACGCCGTTATTCCCATCACTGTATAATACTGTATAATAAAATATATATATAATAATAAAAAAATAATAAAATAATGAAAAAATATATAATAATAAAATACATTTTAAAAATATATTAAAATATGAAAGTTGTTTTAAATTGTAATAATATTTACAATGTTTGTCTCGGACTGAAGAAGACAACACAGGTATGATCTTTCAAAAGGTTTATTTACAATGGTAGTAGAGGACAGATGCAATAAGCAGGTGAGTTGATGAGAGATAGATTGTTTGCTGGAACTTAGCTTGTCAGTGACAGTCTCTTTGTCTTTACAGGAGAGGATGCGTTGCAGTCTGCATAAGGAAGCAGCCAAGGATGATGGATGATGAAGATGGGTGAGGAACTGTAATAATGGGCGTGTCAGTCCTAATTTTAGGACTCCTAAATTTTTGCTCTAAGAGTATTTCACAAAGCATTTTAGTGCTAAAACTAGCTCCTAAATCTGTGAAATGTTAGGATTAGTCAAGAGGACTCCTAAGTCACTAAGACCAAATCACAAACAATCCTAATCCACCCAAAGACACTGTACACTATTGAGGCAATAGCAATAGAGCCTTAGGTGTTGAACCTTTTCTTCATAAACGCAATACATATTTTGATTCATAGATTTGAATCTACGATAAGATGCCACAAATACATTTTTAATAAAAAAAAAAATAAATAATAATGTCTGATTACCTGTGGCAGGTGTTTTCACGAGTTCACACTTACAAATGATCGAATAGAGTAAAAAATAATAAGCCCATTTGACGTGCTGTCCAAGGGGATTGAGGACTCCAAGCTTGGATTTTAGCCCAAACCCAGAGTTCTCCCCCATATCCCCAGCCAAGAGTGAGGAACTGGGTGGCAGAGGGATGCAGAAAACTGTCGAGGTAACTATAGGTGAGTCAGCTCACCAGTACCTCGACTCGAGCTGATTAGATAGACCATTTGAGCGTGCTTCTCTTGTTTATAAAACATCATTTGTCGCTTGAATTCTGCAATCCCTCGAGACGCAGACATGTAAGAAGCGGACAATTGGCTGAACATACTAGTTTAGTGACACTTAGCCTACATTTTAAAACCTTTATTTAAATATGGCAACATTTTTATTAAAAAAACTTTCTTTGAATATGGCATCATTTGTATTTTAAAACCTTTATTTGAATATGGCAACATGATACCTCATTCCACAATATTTCTATGATTAAATCGCTGACAGAGACTCCTCCCCCATCAGCCAATCACAGTGGGCATAGTTAGTAAGCCTTTTGACATCATCCATAGCAACGAGGTCAACCCCGCCCTTACTCTTAGCTTAAGACTTATGTCTATTCCTTAGTAAAAGTTTGTCTCAGCAGCTTTGTGAATAGGTTTTAAGAGAAAACTCTTAGCTAAGAACTTTTACTGCTATTTAGTATGAGTAAGATAAATGGTAAGATAAAATGTTTTGTGAATATGGCCCCAGGTAAGTATCAACGAGACCAGACAGTGAGGTGTGTGAAGAGGACTGATTATATTATTATTATTATTATTATTCATTAAATAATTACAGTACTGTTTGCACAGTACATTTGTTGGTATGTTTGGGTGCACAGGTAGAATTGTTGCCTCGCAGCAAATAGATCCCTGGTTCAAGACTGACACATGCCTTTCTGAGCAGAGTTTGATTTTCTCCCCACACCAATGTGTACTATGGTTTCGCCCAAAGTCTACAGACTTTTCGCCAGAATGTATAAGTGTAAGTGTGTTTATTTGTCTGTCTGGAGTGGACTGACCACCCTTCCAGAGTGTTTACCTTCGGCCTAGCTGGAATAGGATTCAGCTGTCCCTCGTTACTCTACATAAGATGGAGCCATCCATCCATCCATATATCTATCCACCCATCTGTCTGTCCATCCGTCTGTCCATCCATCCATCCGTCCATCCGTCCATTTATCCATCCATCCGTCTGTCTGTCCGTCTGTCCGTCCGTCCGTCCGTCCGTCCGTCTGTCCGTCCGTCCGTCCATCCATTATGAGAATTTGGAGAGGAAATGTGCTTAATCGTCATGATAATAATATCTCATAATAGTTGCCTTTGTTCTATTTTAGGGTGAAATGTGTCCTGAACATGTTTTAGTATGATTCAACCAGATTTCTTTTCTTTCTCAAGGTTAACACTGAACACACTGTGAGCTGTCAACAGCTCTCTCTTAATTCAATATGTTGTGTGTGCATAATTACATAGTTGTATTGATGGATTTCATCCATACAGAAAGTATTTTCAGCTGACAGCAGCTCTTCAGCACTGCTGAGGGAAGCAGATCACCTTGTTTTCACCAGATGGAGTTGTTATAATGGTAGATGTACATGTACTTGTTTCTTAACTGATCATATTAATTTGAGTCACATTTAATTTTGTCTGCTTCATGTCTTCATTATGAACTCCATACATCAGGTGAGCAAACAATATCATTATGCAGGTCAATAGCTGAAATATTGTATTATGCAAATGAGAGGTTCAGAAATATTCTTTGCATACAGGGAAACTGTAATAAAGTAAAATTGAATCCATGCACATTTCAAAATATCCTTTTTTTCTGATATTTTTTCTGATAATTCTGTACAATGCTTAAAGGGGTTAGTTCACTCTAAAATGAAAATTCTGTCATTAATTACTAATCCTCATGTTGTTCCACACCCGTAAGATGTTCGATCATCTTTAGAACACAAATAAAGATCAGGGGCCGTATTCACCAAACATCTTAAGGCTAAAAGTAGCTCCTAACTTGCCGATTTAGGAGAAACTCTTAAAAATAATGGGTGTGTCAGTCCTAATTTTAGGAGTCCTAAATTTTTGCTCTAAGAGTATTTCATAAAGCATTTTAGCGCTAAAACTAGCTCCTAAATCTGTGAAACGTTAGGAGTAGTCAAGAGGACTCCTAAGTCACTAAGACCAAATCACAAACAGTCCTAATCCACCCAAAGACACTGTACACCATTGAGGCAATAATGATAGAGCCTTGGGTGCTGAACCTTTTCTTCATAAATGCAATACATTTTGATTTATAGATTTGAATCTACGACGAGACACCAAAAATAAATCTTTAACAAACAAATAAATAAATATTGTCTGATTACCTGTGCTAGTGGTTTTCATGAGTTCACACTTATATATAAATATATATAATAAGTGTATTTGGTGTGCTGTCCAAGGGGATCAAGGGCCCTGAGCTTGGAATTTAGCCCAAACCCAAAGTTATCTCCGTATCCCCAGCCGAGTGAGGAGCGGGTTGGCGGAGGGATGCAGAAAACCGTCAAAGTAACTATAGGCGAGCCGGCTCTCGTCTGTGTATATATTCCTCTTCTCGAGCTGATTAGAAAGACCGTTTGAATGTGTTCCTCCCAAACTTAATTTGTCGCTTGAAATCTGCATTCTCTTGAGATGAACACATCCAAGAGGTGGACAATCAACTGTATATACTAGTTTAATTAGTGACATTTAGCCTACATTTTAAAACCTTTATGGCAACAATATGGCAACATTTTATTTTGACTATGGCAACATTTTTTATTAAAAAATATTTATTTGAATAGGGCATTTGTATTTTAAAACCTTTATTTTAATATGGAAACATGACACCAGATTCTACAATATTTCTATGATTAAATCTCTGACTCCTCCCCCATCAGCCAATCACTGTGTGTTTACTCCATAGCAACGAGGTCAACCCCGCTCTTACTCTTAGCTTAAGACTTCAGTCTATTCTTTAGTAAAAGTTGGTCTCAGCAGCTTTGTCAATAGGTTTTAAGAGAAAACTCTTAGCTAAGAACTTTTACTGCTATTTAGGAGAAGTCTTAGTGGTAAGATAAAATGTTTTGTGAATACGGCCCCTGTTTTATGACAGAATTTTGTCAGATTTCCTTCCATTGACTGCCTTTGTAGCTACCACTTTTGCTCTTCAAAAACTTCATAAAGAGATTGGAAAACTAATCCATATGAATCGAGCGGTTTAGTCCAAATTTTCTGAAGAGAATCGATCGCTTGTTATGATGAACAGATTTAATTTAGGCTTTTACTTGCATGCAAACATTAATCAGCGAACATAAACAGAAGCTCAACCAAACCTGCGAGAACAAACTTCTTCCGGAAGCTCAAACGTGCTGCGTAACACGAGAATGAACCTCATTGGTAATACAGCACATTTGAGCTTCCGGAAGAGGTTTGCTCTTGTGCATTATTCAGGTTAGGTTGAACTTCTGCTTATGTTCACTCATCAATGTTTACAAGCGAATAAAAGCTTAAATTAAATCTGTTCATCATAACAAGTGATCGAGTCTCTTCAGAAAATTTGGACTAAACCGCTCGATTCATATGGATTAGTTTTCCAATCTCTTTATGAAGTTTTTGAACTGTCAAAGTGGTAGTTACAAAGCCAATCAATGGAAGGAAATCTGACAGAATTCTGACATCAAAAAGATCTTCATTTGTGTTCTGAAGATGAACGAAAGTCTTACGGGTTTGGAAGGACATGAGGGTGAGTAATTAATGACAAAAGTTTTATTTTGGGTGAACTAACCCTTTAAATGTTTGAAAGCTCACAGGATGACAATATACAAGAGTTTAGACTGGGGCTGGGCAATTAATCAAATTTTACTTTCAGTTATTAATTTCACATAATTTCAATAAATTCAAGTAAAATGTGTACTTTTTATTATATGTTTATTAATTTATAATTAGTTTATATAATGTAATGTTTAATAAGTTCATTAGTAAACATTAAAAAACATTATCTCATCTCTCTAGCTATGTGAATATATATTAACTAATGATCTGTTAAGCATTATGTAATGTTTGTTAATGATTTATTAATGAAAGTTATTGTTAAGTGTTACCTACATATTTAACATAATGGATCAGACCTATTTTAGACATAGAAGATATAATGTTAAGAATGAGGCAGTGACTCAGTTCTCAGTTAGCAAGTTTTTATCTTACACACTTTGACAGAGAAACTAAACAATTATCATTATTATTATTATTATTATATGCAGTAAAATAGGCAGTGAGCAGGTGATTTTTTTTTTTTTTTTTACTCAGGCCTGTATTGGCCTGGCTTACACCAGCGCTGGCCTGTGTGTGCGTGTCAGGATGGACCGCCACGTCCTCCACACTCACAGTCCCTGCATCCTCAGAGGCAGAAGACTTCAAGCCCTATCTCGATTAGCTTATTTTGATGTTTTTATCCTTCCGTGATTGGGAGCCATTCTCGACAGCCAAAACAGACAGGTTTGTGAAGGCGTCAAGTGCATTTTTAGCCCCTCTCAGAGGATTCCGCTTCAATAAAACATAACCCCTCGCCTCCTCTGACTGGCCAGAAAGCTGCGTGCATCTCCAGCGAGCCCTGCCTCTCTCTGTAACATTACGCTCATGTGAACAACTCTGCCGCTCAGTCGAGCTCTAAGTGAAGGTTTGCACGCAAACATGGCTCCTGCTGAAGTTACCTCAGGCGAAAGTGCCTCCATCATCGACAAAATTAAACATTACGCCATGTCTCTGGCGATTAACGCAGAATCTGATTCGACTGCGCTGCATGTTTTTTTAATGAGGTGCGATCGTCCTTTTATACCCCGGCTCCCAGAGCAAGGCGAGCCTGTCATTCTTGCTGAAGGGGGAATGGGCAGGAGATGTGAATGGAATGGATTGTTGGTACAGCGCTAGATTTCTGTTGGTGAAGCAAAGCAATGAAAACAGACTTTGCTGGCAGACACGACATGCGCACTGAGACTCCCTCCAGTGACTGGATATCTTTTATTAACCAAGGCCGCAAATAGAAGACGGTTTACTCAAACAAACTAAAAAGCCTCCACATTTTGCATATCTCTATGAATGCTGAGTAATAATCATCATTTCTGTATAGGCCTACTGTACTACCTTGATATTACCATGATATTCTTTAAAGTAAATTAATTTATTAAGGCAAGACACAGTAGGCAAAAACATTGTTTTTGAGATTTTCATTTTTGAGATTTTGGGCTATTTGGCTTTTCTGTTGTTACAAGCTAGTGGGAAGAAAACGTCCAGAATACTCTTTTAATAAATACTTATTGCATTTTATCTGTTTGCAGGTCGTTTTCTCAAATTTTATGTCCTTTAGATATGTAAGCAGCTCTTACATACAACAAACATTACAGTTTTATTCCTATCTATATTCTGGTTGAAAAACCTGAAAAAGGTTTTTATTCAGGAGTTTGGTCATATATAATTTGCCTACATTTAATTCCTAAAATGTGGGAATGTATTTGATGACAGTATCTTCTGATTTATGAAGTGATAAAAAGAGAAATCCAAAATCACTTCTTCAAAAACCTTTGATGCTATGTCAACAAAATGAATCAAACATTTTGAACTTGACTTTATCCAATGATCAGATTTCTATTCAGGAAATATATGCAAATTCATATTTAATTACATAATGCATCATTTGCATATTTAAATATAATATTTACGAAAAAGGAAAAAACTGCAATTCTTAATGTAATTAATCAACTGAGGAAATAGTGATATTTATTATTTAATAGTTAACACTTTTCACCTGGGGTGTCTTGCCTTAAATCAGATTAAATTAAAGCTATTAGAAAAAAATAAGGGGGATTTTTTTTTTCATATAAACAAAAAACCTCACCTTACTGTGACATTTTCCCCATGTCAGAAAGATCTCTACATCATTTCAATGCAGCCAAACTCATAACAGAGGACGCCAGCTAATTAGATGCAGACTGTGAGACAATCAATAATGAGAAAACAGTTTGACTTCCTTTATGTGAAATGAGCTGCCTTCAAAATGCATGATAAAGATTTTTAAGAGAAGAGAAATGCTGATTGTGCTAGTTTGCTGTCAGATTTGAATTTGCAGGCTTTGTATGATCTATATCAGCAGCTATGACTAACCTTGATGCCTCTTATTCACCAAAGACAAATATCTATTGATTTAATACTTCCTACTTCAGAAAAATAGTCAAATACAGTTGTTCCGATAACATCAGCTGTGTAGTTATATATATATTTTTCTTTTCTTTTCTTTCTTTTTTTTTTTTTTTTTAAACCATTGTGCTGCCTTTGCAAAGAGGATATGTGGTAAAAATCACGTACTAGGGATATGCAGTCGTGGATTTAGGAAATGACTCACTGAACATTTACTTCTTAATAATCTTTTTTTTTTTTTTAATACATCTGTATTTCTTGTATTTATTTGAAATTTGAAGTTTCAAATGAACATCTTAACTTATGAGACAAAACACAATCATTGCATTATTGAAATCTTCATTTATTATTTCTGTTATTTCTATTAATTTCTAAATATTATTTCTATTAAGTTCTAAATATTAAGTACTGCTAAATAATGTGCTATTGTATTGTATCCTTATTACGCATGTTACTTACTTATTATAGTGATAACAGCAAATTATATAAATTCCATGTAACTAACACTAAAACAAACCCTAATCCTAACCCTAGTAAGTACATGTTGTTAATTACAATGTAACAAGGACACCTTACAATAATGTGTACCCTAATACTTTCAGTAACATTATAAAAAAAAGCAATTAAAATTGATTGTGGTAGTTATTAATAACTAACGTTTAATTACACTGTATCAGTGATTTACACAGGATTGATTGACTGATTGATTGATTGATTGATTGATTGATTGATTGCACCAGCACAGATCTAGGATTAGCAATGCAGTTGTTCAATTAGATGTTCATGAAGTTATTTAAATAAATTACTTAATTATTTAGAAATTACATTGTTTTCTAATAAAACACTAAGTAGGAGTAAATTAATGTGATTTCATATTTCAGTATGCTTCTGTGTGTAAACTGACACTCTTAGCTCTGTTTATTGATTCTTATTTGCACTCACAGTATATTTTCTGTACAGCACTGTAAAATATTCACACTGAGGTTATCGCAGCAGCAGTTATGAAATTTTAAAGACTGTTATCTGTTGAAGCCATACTGTAAAAGCCCAGACGAAGCAGTCCATGTTTATGGAGCACTTCTTCAAAGACATCAAACAAATGATTGTGATCTTTAACTAATAACCCATTTCACCACTACAATAAACAATAATCTGTTTTAAAACTAAATCATTTCACATTATCCCACTGATCAAAAGAAAACAAACTGTTAGTTATAAATCACATGTTCCAGACATTCACTGAGATAATGGTCACAAAATGTATCAACTATTTATTTATTTATTTATTTGATAGAATAACACAATTTGTGTGAAAAGTAATGATAAAAAGATTTGTTTCAATTAAAACAAAAACAAAAAAAACATCAAGTTAATTTCAAGGCAGCAAGAGGGACATAAAAGACATAAAAGAATGCTTTGGATCTGTAACTTTTAGCTCCCTGCCCCCATCCACAAGTAAATCATGGCAGTTACGAGCAGCAGGCTGTTTTCTCGATGGTCATGTCTGTCTCTCTCGCAGTCAGTGTCCTCTGCCCTCAGCCGCTGGCATGACTGCATCTCACTGGCTAGTCCTGTCAATCAACACCCAGAGGCAGATGGTCCGGTCTGTATAAGGAGGCAACCAGCGGCCTGTGAGCGGCCCCAAAGCTATCCCCACCCTGATGGAAAGCAGAGGAGGATGGAGGCATACAATGATGATGATGCCATGATCTCAACAGTCTGCAAACATTCACACATCTGACATGCTCTGAAAGAGCCTGAAGCCTTTCATTGACACTGTGGCGTAATGGAGCCATGCCAAGCCAGCATGTAGCGCTGCCAGGATGTGTGATGGGAATTATGGCACCCTACACAAAATCATTTGTCCATTTGGGTTAACACATTGTTATCCAGACTAGCAAATCGTTCGAGCAGATTTTGGTCATCAAAATATCATGAAATAAGAATTTCTTTTATTGCAGATTTTATTATTTTAAAGTAATTTAGACTATTTGTATAACAAAATGTAATTATAATCTGAACAAGTGTGAAATATAAGCAGTAAGTACATATTGCTGTAATTTTTTGCCGGTGTGGCTGTTGTAATCGCACGATGAAGGAGTTTAAACAAACACTTTATTTAACAGTTACACACAGACAATCGCAAGAGTATTGAACAATCACATCAAACATGAACTAGACTGAACAATGTACAGATGAAAGTAAAATCTTAAATACACAGGGTAAGATAACAAACTGGAAGATAAACAGGTGTGTAACTAATCAGAAACCATGTAAACAAACAAGCTAACAGAACTGAATGAAACAGAATTAAAAAAAAAACGAAACCAAAACGGCTAACTAGAACGTAACAATTTCTGTTTTATGGCTGTTTAATAAATAAAAATGTATATTAAAAATCATGAATATACTAATAAATTGCACGCTAATTATGAATAATTAGTGTAATCTTTTATAGAATAATTAAGACAAAAAAGTAGAGGGGAATTATGGTGTATAATGTAAAAACTGTGAAATTATAAAGTATTATGTAATACTGTAGTCGTAAACATTGATCTTGTCAAGTATTTTGATTACAGACTTTCATTCAAAATACTGCACAGTGGATACACTAATTTTCTAATTAGTCAGGGTCTCTCAATTATTATGTATGATGTTCATCAAATGGAAAGGGGCATTTAAGTCTTTAAAAAGTAAATTCTTGAGAAGGGACGTTAAAGTATTTAAAAGTAAATTCTTTATCATTTAATGAAGTTGGATTACATTAATTTTGACAGGTAGAGCGGCAGCTTCTCTAAGTGGACACTTTTAAAACTTGCCTGCACTGTTTGTTAAAAAAAAAAAAAAAAAAAAATAGAACAAGTCTTTAAAAAAAATATTTTAATGTAAATGTTGAAAAATATTGTTGAAAAATAGTTTTGTTTTATTTATAACATATGTATTCAAAACAAATAAGTTTGCATATATATGTATATATATATTCTTTTTTGTTCACTCAGATTGAATTTATTATGCCTTTCACTGTCCTTTTAGAGGAGTTTTCCCTCCCCTTGAATCCAATAAAGAAATGTTATCTTAATTTAAACTGACAACTGTGGACGTTTTTTAAGACTTTTGAGAATTTACATTATATTTGTGTGGCAGTGCAGTTAATGGCATTAAGGTGTTTCTCTAGATGAACTCAGCACTTCTGTACCTCTTCATTATCTCTGAAGATCCTGTAGATTTCCATTCTTTAGATCTATAATTATCTTCCAACTGGAAAACCCAAGAATACATTCTGCTCACAAGCAGAATTCATTGTTTAAAACTAATAATATCATTACTACATATCTCTATATACACTCTTTGGCCTAATGAAGATTCTGCTGGGAAGGAAGCTCGGTGGAATGCTTGAACAATACATAAAGCAGTGGTTTACAACTGGTACACTTCAGGCACTTTTCATCAAAAAATGGTGCAGCTATATCCAATGGCAACATCCTGCTTTGAAATACTTTAGAATTTATAATCTCATTCCTTATGACAGTGTAATTTCTCTTGAAATATTGGTAGGATCAGTTGGTGGCACTACTTGGTTATAGCTCCCTGTGTCTGTACACACAGTATGAATTTCAAATTCATCTTCATTTGGCTCATATGGACCACCCACAGATCATTCACTGACCGTTTGGTGAATTTTTCACACAAAATTGACAAGAGCTGCAAATTCCAATCTGATTATGTGGCTTTAAACAGCTTCCAGGAGTTAGAATGCCCCAATCTCCCTGGAAACGAAACTATTTGTGCTTGGTACGGTTTTGATAAAATGAACACTTTAAGAAAACTAATCACTGCACATACCAGAATTTGCCAGGCTAGAGGCATCAGATCTTTCAAAAAGAGACTCAGAGTTGGATCTTTTACTGTCTGCGGGAGATTCTTAGCCAGAATATGCTGTAATGTGGGCCAGACTTTTTGCCGACAGTCAAACGTTTGGCTACACGAGACTATTCTAGCTTCCAGAATTTGAGAATCTCTTGGACAGGGGTGTTCAGTCCTTCTCCTGGACAGCTACTGCCCCACAGAGTTTAGCTCCAACCCCAATCAAACACACCTGAGCCAGGTAATCAAGGTATTTAGGGTTACTTGAAAATCACAGACATGTGTGTTAAAGCAGTGTTGGCACTGAAGTCTGCAGGAAGGTACTGTAGCCCTCTAGGAAAGGATAAAAATAGTCACATGATTTTGACAGAGACAATCAAATTTTTAAAAGAGGCACTTGGTAACAAGTAAACTGGAATTCCTTGAGCAGAAACACATGATCCGCTAGAATGTCTGAGAAGTAATCTCTATTTATTAATTGTGGCCTGACACCTTCCATCCATCTTCCATACCACTTATCTTATTTATCATGGGTCATGGGTATGCTGGAGTCTATCCCAGCAACTTGGTCTGTAGGCAGGGGAACACCCTAGATCAAGGGTGTCCAGTCTTGTTGCTGGAGGGCCTACAGAGTTTAGCTCCAACCTGCCCAAACACACTTGCCTGAAAGTTTCTAGTTATCTTGAAAAAAACCTTTATTAGGTGGTTACAGGTGTTCAAGTTAAACTTCAGGGTTGGAGTTAAACTCTGCAGGACAGTGGCCCTCCAGGAGCAGGATTGAACACCCCTGCCCTAGATGCTCTTGACCTGTATGTCTTTGGGTTGTGGGGGAAACCAAAGCACCTGGTCGATGCCAAGACATGCAAACTCCACACAGAAAGACCTCCTTGCTTAGATAGGACTCAAACTAGACACCGTCTTGCTCTGCAGCAACAGTGCTATCCACTGAGCAACCTGAATTGTGATTGAATATAATGACACAAACCAGATGTATATTAATTTCAGTCAGATGGTCTATTCCTGTAGGAAGTTCAGAATATGATGGTGCTGGTTGTCATTCAAGCACTGAGATGGACCGGCCATATATCCAAGGTGTTTCCCTGCCTATGGCCCCAAGAAGTTGGGATAGGCTCCAGCCTTCTGTGATCCTATGTGGGACAAGTGTTGGTTGGTTGGTTGGTTGGTTGGTTGGTTGGTTGGTTGGTTGGATGGTTGGATGGATGGATGGATGGATGGATGGATGGATGGATGGATGATTGATTGATTGATTGATTGATTGATTGATTGATTGATTGATTGATTGATTGATTGATTGATTGATTGATTGATTGATTGATCGATCGATTGATTGACATTCCTGGACCACCCCAGAGCTGTACACATTTCCCTAACCTGACACACAGTTTGTGGCTTGAGTGGTTTGAACCTCATAATATGACTTACAACAGATTGCACTAATAAATTAGGGTTTAGAGATGTAGACGTATGATTGATTTTGGCTTTTCATACGTCTAAATGACTTCACTGTCCTTTTTATGCAATCAACATCAAAGCCGTTATAATGCTCTCAAGGGAATTTCAAATGTGTCTTTACTCCATCTGTGCCATTCATCCATTTAAAACCGTTAATATAGTGTCCTGGGTTTCATTTTGCCACACTGGCTGAACAAAGAGATAATAGATCAGATTCTTGCTCAGATTCAGATAGCGTTGATTAATAAAGCAGAGCGCTTAACATTGTGTGGGTAAACACACTTTGTAACCTACACTTACATTTCTCTGTTGGATCAATAATTCATCGCCGGCGATGATTCTTTCATGAGACTTGCTGCACATTATTCATGCTGGGCTGCAGAAAGTAGGACACATATAGAGTGAGTGAGCTAGTGCTGCTAGCATAAGGATGAGAGTATCGCTGAAAACTCACAGGCTTCAATCGAGGGGGAGGGGAACGCTCAAAGACATCTAAATTAGAGAGTTAGCAGGTTTGTGGCTGACACAAAGACAGAGCAGGATAGTTGGAGAACCTTGGTGGCCTACATTTGTGGTACAGCCTGAGCCAGGAAGAGAATTCTTCTGCGTGTGGGATGAAGACATCTCAGGTGTTAAATAAATGTTCAGGCAGCAGTTTTCTTTGCTGTCGTTAGCTCAAGGGCAGTGTGTGTTCAGTAAGGTAACGGCACACACAGTGTGCTGTGAGAAGTGAATCCCGGGAGGGTGTGTGTACGATGGAGGGAGAGAGAGTGATAGGATGTGATGTTTTCAGGCTGTAACAAGTGTCAGTTTGTGGCACAAGATGCTGGTGTGGAGAGAAATAATCTATACACACACACACACACACACACACAAATATATACATTTCAGCACCCCTTTGGTTCCCTTGGCATAAAACAGATGACAGGGGAAGACAAGTCTTACAGAATGCATTGACATTTCAAAGAAGTTTTTGTTGTGGCCTCACAGCGACCATGTAATTGTTTCTGTACAGAACGTAGCCTGAATTACAATCACCATGTGCTTATTGTTATGAATTTACTTTGTGTACCTCTAGGCCAGACAGTATGCCCACAGTCTGTTCACTGCCACTTGGTGCAAATGGCTCAAAAAACTGGCAAGAAATTGAAGATAATCACAAGCTTCAATCAGACTACCAACTCACTCTTAAAAATAAAGGTTCTTTATGGGAATCTATCTGCTTTTCAACTGTCAGGCCAAACCATTCTCATTGCTTAACTGTTCCATTCCGTGCCGATCCGGCCCAGCCAGTACGGATATGTTTTCATTTTCCACTGTAGGGCTAATAACGGAGCTCTTTGGAATGTCATACAAATGCGTCAGTCGTTGCCTTGGTAACACAAGAGTTTACAGATGGTATGAGATGCAAATAGCTATCCAGTTAAAGAGGGTGATCGGATATTTCTTATAATTTTAAACTTGTGTTTACTTCGCTCAAATAGCATGCAGCTACAAAGAAACTGGTAGCCAGGCAACAGACAAGTGACCAATCCTGAGTGGCGACGTCATTACACGCACTCTACCAGCACGGTTCAGCAAACCGTGCTGAGAATTCTGGGTCGAGAACAGTTTGTAATCATGCCATGCTGAACCAAGCTCAAGTAGATATATAACAGGAAACTTTCCTTACCGTTCTTAGAACCGTTCGGCCTGATGGTGGAAAAGCAGTTTATGTTTCCAAAAAGAACCTTTTGAAACCTTTGGAAAGATTCTTTATAATTAAAATATTATTATTCTTTATAATATTAAAATGTTCTTCACACTAAAAAAGTGGTTCTTCACTGAACCAAAAATGTATTTCAAAGTTGTTGGGTGGATGTACACTGAAGAAAAAAAAAAAAAAAAAAAGGTAGGATTTGATTTAATTTTTTTAGTTTAATTTTTTTAAACCAGAAATTGTTAGTAAATTTCACATATAATTACAAAGAAAAAACAAGTAACACATCTTTATATACTGTATACAGGTGCATCTCAATACATAAGAATATATATAAGGTTTTTTTTTTTTTTTTTTTTTCTGTAATTGAATTCAAAAAGTAAAACTTAAATATATTCTAGATTTATTAGACATAAAGTAAAATATTTTTAGTCTTTTTTGTTTTCATTTTGATGGTTACAGCTTGCTACTCATCAAAATAAAATAAAAAAATCAGTATCTCAAATTATTAGAATATTTAATTTCAAGTTCTATTAAATTACCATTATCAGGGTATAAATACTGGGTTTAGGTCAGTAATCCCAACAGCAGTCATGGGGAAGTCTGCTAACTTGACAGTTGTCCAGAAGACGATCATCAAGACCCTCTACAATGAGGGTAAGCCACAGAGGGTCACTGCTGAAAGAGCTGGCTGTTCGCAGAGTGCTGTGCCAAAGCATATTCATGGAAAGTTGACTGGAAGGAAAAAGTGGGGTAGGAAAAGGTGTACAAGTGAAAGGAATGACCGCAGGCTTGAGAAGATTGTCAGGCGAAGCCGATTTAAGAACTTAGGAGAGCTTCAAAAGGAGTGGACTGAAGCTGGAGTCAGTGCATCAAGAGCCACCGCACACAGACGTCTTTAGGAAATGGGCTACAACTGTCACATTCCACGTACCAAGACAATGTCTGAAGCATCTTACCTGGGCTAAGGAGAAAAATAACTGGACTGTTGCTCAGTGGTCCAAAGTCCTCTTTTCAGATGAAAGTAAATTTTGCATTTTATTTGGAAATCAAGGTCACAGAATCTGGAGGAAGAGTGGAGAGGCACAGAAACCATGTTGCTTGAAGTCCAGTGTGAAGTTTCCACAGTCAGTGATGATTTGGGCTGCCATGTCATCTGCTGGTGTTGGTCCACTGTGTTTTCTGAAGTCCACAGTCAATGCAGCCATCTACCAGGAAATTTTAGAGCAGTTAATGCTTCCTTCTGCTGACAAGCTTTATGGAGATGCTGATTTCATTGGCACCTGCCCAGACTGACAAAGGTACCAAAAGCTGGTTCAATGACCATGGTGTTACTGTACTTGATTGGCCAGCAAACTCGCCTGACCTTAACCCCATAGAGAATCTATGAGGTATTGTCAAGAGGAAGATGAGAGACACCAGACCCAATAATGCAGATGACCTGAAGGCCGCTATCAAAGCAACCTGGGCTTTAATTACACCTGAGCAGTGCCACAGGCTGATTGTCTCCATGCCACACCACAATGATGCAGTAATTCATGCAAAAGGAGGCCCAACCAAGTATTGAGTGCATAGAAATGAACATACTTTTCAGAAGCCTGACATATGTGTTTAAAATATCCTTTTTTTTATTGATCTTATGAAGTATTCTAATTTATTGAGATAGTGAATTGGTGGGTTTTTGTTAAATGTGAGCCAAAATCATCACAATTAAAAGAACCAAAGACTTAAAGTACTTCAGTCTGTGTGCATTGAATTTATTTAATACACGAGTTCCACGATTTGAGTTGAATTACTGAAATAAATGAACCTTTCCACAACATTCTAATTTATTGAGATGCACCTATATATATAAACTAAAATCATATTTTCTTTTGAAATATACTTCAATAGTCTTTATTTACAACTTTTGAGTAATAAAAATTACACATTTTTACATATCGTATTTCTGTTGTGTTTTATGTACAAATATTCAAAATCTATGTATTTGAACAAAATAATAAAAAAATACAATTTTTTATTATTTTGTTTGTTTGTTTTTCCCCCATGAGTTGTCAGTTTTGTCACTTTTCATGGTATTGATATGCCAGACAAACCCATGCTTAAATGGTGCTGTAAAAACAGTCATGTCAGCTGGGTTGAGGAGTAATGAATGAATGCATTACATATTTTAAATACAAAACATGAGTAAAACTGTATTCAGTTACAATTACAATTTAATCAGAGTCCTCCGTCTAAAAGCGGTTTATGTCCAGCATAAATGCAAAAACCTACAGAAGATCCTACTGTCAGAGATTTAGAATCTTTAAGGAAAAAAGCATAAAAATAGTCAAAGAATGATTTTGACAGAGACATACAATGGGTCATGTTATGTATGATAAACAACCCAACCCCTGGGTTTGCAATAACATGTAGTTTGTTTTTAAATCACAATTTATTCATCTATTTAAGATGTCTATGTTTCAGCTGTATTAACGAATGGTAATATTCTAGTAGTCCATTAAGAGCTGAAAGGTCAGAAGGACATACTGACCTTTCTTACACTAATGGTAATTTCTCTATCTCTCTCTCTCTCTCTGTCTGTCTGTCTGACAAACACTCAGTGGAGTGCAGCTGTTCCCAGGGGCTCAGAGTCCACAGGAACTGCCCTTAGAAACAAGCTCTCCACCAATGGAAGTGAAGTAATGTGTTTCACAGGTGAAAAACACAAGAGGTTAGTCTGCTTGATTGTTGGGAATAAACACAATATCTTTCTCATGTATTGTATAGTGGTGGTCCATTGTTTGCACACCTGGACTTTGTTGTCAAGGACTCCTGGTTTTTTCTTTCCTTCACCTCGTTAATGTTGAGGACATGTTTTCATTCTTATCTATATTGAATGTGCCTTCATTGTGGTTCAGACATAGTCCAACCTTTGCACAGGACAATGTGGTATTGATATTGCATGTGTTCTGTGATAAAGAGTCCCATGTCTGGTTTATGTTTACTATGACAATTGTAAATTGACATAGTTTCTTGAGCAGCAAATATTAGAATTATTTCTAAAGGATCATGTGACACTGAAGACTGGAGTAATGATGCTGAAAATTCACTGGAATAATTTACATTTTAAAATATATTCAAACAGAAAACAATTATTTTAAATTGTAATGGTATTTCTTAATATTACTGATTCACTGTATTTTTAATTAAATAAATGCAGCTTTGGTGAATGTAAAGACTTTTTAAAAAATTACAAATCTTACCGACCCCAGACATTTGAACAATAGTGTTTATCTTTACAGCCACTGTACTTGTAAAGTTCTGATGACCACAGCTATATTCTTGCAAAATTTTACAGTCGAATTATCTGTGTCATCTTGGAAATATGGTAGGGTGTACAATATCTTAATAGTACAACCTTATTTGTACATTTGTACGGTACATCGTGTTTGCAGTGCCTCCCAGAAAATCAAGCCATAAAAACAGAGGAAGTATCAGTTTATCATGATCAGATTACTCTTATAGCGTTTACAAGATGATAACAATCGTCTCCATATCGACATGCACTCAGACAGTCTGATGACCGGGAGTGTATTATATGATGAAATAATTGTTTTCATAAACAAATTAGTCCCTCGAAATGGATACGGTCGCATAGCAAAGTGGAGAGCACTCTTTTACTGTAACTGGTTGCCTACCTCATTACAAAATTATATATTTATATTTATAAACATGTTATGGTAAAAGAGACTTTATCCATTTCTTATAAGCTTATAAAGCAGATTTTACTGCTTACCTTTTTTTGTCTGTGGCACACCAAAGCGATTTTTGCTCTTTGTAATCTTTTTTTTCCTTTCTTTCTTTTTTTCTGCCTGCAGGACAAGTTCAAAGTTTCCTCCTAAAGCTCCATTTATCAGCATGTCTACTTTAGAGGTCAGAGAGCCCTTCAGAATGAAAACACCCCCCTCCCCAATGATACGCTATGATGTAATGGATGATTTGAAGGCAAAAGTTGAGCTCGCTATCAGCGATTTTGTGAGTTATTTGACAGATAAGAAGTCTGTAGTGGTCATTAGCGCATGAAGCAAAGGACATACGATGCAATCACACACCTGTGATGATAGACAGATGCAAATAGCCATAACCGACCTTGCAGACGAGCTCTTTCAGAAGTCACTTGTATTTTTTCAGCTAATAGCATCTGTAATATGTATGAATGTCTAATCATAAATCAGCTGTCCTATTTTAAGAAGCTTTGAATGCAGATACTGACCTTTTTCATATGTGACTGTAGTGCAGAGAGTCGTTTGCACGCCTCATTGGACTTCAAGGAGGAATTTCACCCAATTTCCATTCATTACAGACCAAGTGAAGCATTTTAACCGGTCTGTGCAAATTGGATTTCAGATAGCATTAGATAACAGAATATCAAACCATTTATTTTAAAGAAGGATAGTGCAAGCATACTTTTTAAGCAATAAATAAATAAATACATTTAGAGTTTATTTAGAAAATTCAGTTTAGGATATTGTTACCTATTAATATCAGTTACCTTATAATTATAATTGTTACCTTATGAAAACATAAGTATGATACAATGAAATGAAATGAAAACGAGTACTGGTTCTGTTAAATATTACAAAATGTTCAATACTTTTTTTTTTTATAGTACAGTTTAATGAATCTTTAGACAAAATCTAGAGAGAAAAAAAAAATCTACAAACCAAAGTTTGTATGTGTGTTTTTGTTGAGTAACACATTTGATAAATCAGGCTTTAATGACTATATAGTATATGGGAATATGGAGCTCATACTTGAGGAGGGAAAAAACACCCCAGTTTTATTTTATTATTATTATTATTTATTCAAAATAAGCAAAAATGTGCAATTTGGTGCAGTTGCTGACATTTATTATGGTCAGAAGGTAAAATAATTCCTGATAACTTGTAATGTAAATCAATGAGATATTTATAACATAACAGAATAAATGCATATAATTATCAATGTCTCTCTACTTCTCTCAATAATATTTCTCAATCAGATACTCAATGCTTAGTTTTCTGATCAAACTCTCTCTCTCTCTCTCTCTCTCTCTCTCTCTCTCTCTCTCTCATACATACATACATACATATTGGGGGTACTGCAGTACAATACAATGATATAAGGATATAAGAATATAAGGTAACACTTTATTTTAGGGTCTTTTAACTAGTTGCTTATTAGCATGCATATTACTATAGAATATTGGCTATTTATTAGTACTTATTAAGCACATATTAATGCCTTATTCTGCATGACCTTATTCTACATTCTTAATCCCAATACCTAAACTTAACAACTACCTTACTGACTATTAATAAGCAGTAAATTAGGAGTTTATTGAGCAAAATTCATAGTTGATAGTTTATATGTGTTCCCTACACTAAAGTGTTACCGAATATAAAGTAAACATAAGAATATAAAGATAATCTTATCTTTAAAAATCAACAAATATTTCACAGTAAAAAGACACATCAGCCTTGACCTGAAGGTTGATATTTTTGCAATTATACTAAAATAATTAGACCTTTTTTTCTTGGTTAAAAACAATTGTAAACTATCAATCAGATGTGGTACATTGTGTACAACAGTTTTATTATTTATTTATTTATCTAGCAAAGTTTTATTTAGAAGTTGTATATATTTAGAGGCCTTAGAAATTTGCATATCTAATATGAAACTGTAGGATTTATAGAGTTGAAATACTTTCTTCTACCCCACCTTGTAACCTAAGTACAACTATAGCTATAAGTACTGTATGTTTGCTTATATTTTTAATTCTGTACATGCATATTGTTTAATTTCCTGCATCAAATATCTCATTCCACGGACAATAAAGTCTATCTAATTTTTGGATGGAGCCCTGCAGCTGAACTTTAGATCTGTGTAACAGGATTCTGGCCGTATGCGCTGGGCTAATCACTTCACTGTGAAACCCAGCAGTCGCATGGGGGGGAAACTGCCTTTGATGTCCTGTGTGTGCATTGGGGTCAATTGACATCACACTCCCACAATTCTGTGCTAGTCCAAATGGCAAAGCTGGTGAACACACAGCAATTCAGCCCTTCGCTTTTAATAAAGCTGTCAGCGATGACACAGCCAGCCAGGGTCTGTGTGCGTGCTGTAACTTCTCTCTCTCTCTTCCTGCGATCAGGACGAGGGGGATTATGGAGATGAGGCTGTGCATTGTTATAGACTGGGGAGCATTGTCTTTTTTTCACACAGAGCAGTCTGCAGTTTTCCTCCGGTTTCATAAATGCCAGCACTGATGAGCTGTCTCTTTGGGGTAAAAACACCTAACAAAGCTATTTAGCTCAGCTGTTAACTAGATGTGGCAGGCTTTGGCAGTAGGAAACCATGGCATTTTTTTCTCCATCTCCCTTTCTTTCTGCTCTTTCAAGTTTTAATTGCCCTTGGCCTGCCAAGTGCAGCCAGATCCTTTGCCAGTGTCACAAAAATAGCAATTACGCAGCATGAACATAGCATTTTGCTTTTCAATTGAAGTAATCTCTGAGTTTGCTTATTTTAGAAAGTGTAACACATTAAAATTGTATACAAAAATTATGCGACACAAAAAATGACATAATCGCATGATCAAACAAATCATGACTTAGAACTCGGGTATACTATAAGACATGATTTCAAGATCTTGGATGTCTAATGTCATTATGATAATATTATTACAGAAAGGAAATAAGGTAACTCCTTATTTTACAGTGTCCTTGTTACCTTGTTACACTATAGTAATAATGGTTACTTTATTTTTTGTTTCGAATCAGTGCTTCGGAACGCGTAAACAAAGCCTTGTTTACTGAAATCACATGACTTTGGCGCTCCGAACAGTAGGATCTTAATAGAAATGAAATATAATTGTTATACAATATTAATAATGCAGTTATTATATTGTTATACATTGCTATAACATCAACAAAAATTGTTTCTTGTTTGCTGTCCCAACTATGTGTAAAAACAATGGTGTTCCAAATGCCTTTAATCCAAAAAACATGTAAACATCAGATGGAACTAAACATGAATTTACTGTACATTAGACTAAAAAAAAAAAACATTCCAAGTGCAGAGAGGGAACATTTCAGAAGTTCACCACACAGCACTAATGACATTGTAAGTATTTTGACAGGATGAACCGCTATGCAAAGCAAGTGATGAATACACTCATCAGCTAAGTCCCCTCATGTTACTTTCCTAAATCCCTGAGGTCCAATCAGTGTTGTGGGTTGTGTGATTAGAAGTGTCGTATGCATGTGCAACCTCACACTCAGTTGTAACCTCAGGTTATCTAGCAGGAAAACATAGACCCACCACTGTAACCAGGATCAAAATGTTGGTGGTTTTTCTTGGCAGCCCCAAACTACATTAAGTGCCACTGTCAGTGTGTCAGAGGATTAGAGTATAAATCAGAGTATAACCATTTTTCTGTGTACTATGGAGACAGGGATGTTTCTGTTTGAGATACTCGCACATGCACGGTAACAGACGGGCTTGCAATTTTAACAACCCACTCTTCTCCTCCCCCTCCCTTTGGACTAAGAAGATTTGTGGTTCAGACAGCTGGGCCTGGCAGTTCATGGCCCAAACCAACCCTCCTCAGTATTTAACAGCAACCCCAGACACATTTCTGAGTAATTATCAGTTGATAGATTGGTATAATATGCAAATATCTTCTCACATCCACGATGAATGAACTTTATAGCTACATTTTGAAAATCTTAATGCAATAATATATATAATGATGCAATAATTGCAGCACATTGCATAGAGAATTTCTCTGTGTCTTTGAGACAAAATGCATATTTGTGTCACATATGATTATTCGCAGCCACTAGTCCAAAGATAACACACTGAGTGCTGTCAAGATCTATTATTCATTTCCACCCCAACATGTCTGTTTATGATGGTTTTAATTAGAGACAGAACTTCTTCCTGACATTGTTTTGAAGTAATGAAGCTCTGAATGACCCTGATGTTAAATGAGTCTGGCACTGCTTCATGAAGCTTCGAAGCTTTACAAATCTTTTGTTTCGAATCAGTGCGCGTATTCGGAGCGTGTATCAAACTGCTAAAGTCACGCCTCTGAGTGGTGAATCTATTGAAATTTCGAAACACTTATGATGTAACAAAGCCTCATTTACTGAAATCATGTGACTTTGGCAGTTTGATATGCTCTCAGAACCACTAATTCGAAACAAAAGATTCGTAAATCATTGAAGCTTCATGAAGCAGTGTTTTGAAATCGCCCATCACTAGATATTGTTGAATAAAGTCATTATTTTGTTTTTTGGAGCACAAAAAGTATTCTCATCACTTCATAACATTAAGGTTGAACCACTACAGTCACATGAACTGTTTTGAATACATCTTTAGTAGCTTTCGGGGCATTGAAAGTGTTAATTAGCTTGCTGGCAATGCAGACCTCACTGAGCCATTGGATTTCATCAGAAATATCTTAATTTGTGCTCCGAAGATGAACGAAGGTCTTACGGGTGTGGAACGACATGACGGTGAGTAATAAATTTTCATTTTTGGGTGAACTGACCCTTTAAGTACAATGTACTTGTTGTCTTTATGTTGTGTTGCAAAACACTTTTGCTGCTATTGAGGTGGGATACAAGTAAGGTTAGAGACAGGTTTGGTGGTATGGGTAGGCTGGGTTAAGGTGCAAGGGATAGATGTAATTACATGCAGGCATTTTTAAATATAAGTACAAGGTAAATACATGCATATACACAATACACACACTCTATCAAATGATTAATTTAAATGTTAGTACATAGTAGTTATAGACACTCAATATAAACCAGGACCAGCTTGATACTGGTAACAAAATGAAGACAACGATTTACAGCAACAACAAGTCGAGAAGTCATTAATTTCCAATAATAGCTGCTGAATTGAAACGGCATGAACGTAAATGTAAATTGCAGTCATTCAGTAGGAAAGACGTTTTTGGCTGAAGGAAAACATTCTTAACACATTGCGATGAAAATGTAAACTCTGCTTGGAATAACTAAACAAATAGTAATATTGTAAAGTAATTGCATGTGTTCTTTCTTTAGTTGGTGTTACTACAATAATGGATAGAAGAAGCTCAATAACAACCTAAATCATAACCTGATCTCATGAGAAAACAACTATATTACAAGATGGCGATTTTGCTTCATTCTATTTGATTTGTATAAAAAATATATATATGATTTTGAGAGAGAAAAAAATATCAAACCTTTAGTGAATTTAAATAATTGCAAATAATCTAGATTAAAGACACATCTCTTTAGCCAAGCATTCATTTAATGCATCTCATAACCTTGCACTCTAGTTATATCAGATCAAATGCACATGACTATGTATTGCTTAAAACGTTATGAACAGCAGCTATGCTAATTGTTTTCCATTTGCTTTTCTGTTCAGTAACTAGAGATTACACCAGCTCCAGTTTGGATCCAGCCTCTTACGAAGATTTAAAATGAATCAACACCTGTGAAAAGATGAGGCCAACTCCTGTGAGGACTTCAGAGGATGCCAACTCTGCACCACTGCCAAATGTTCGATATATTGTAATCACTATGATCACAACTTGTCCTAATTGCTTTATTGAGCTCATTGTTTCTGTTTAAATGAATACATGATGTTATCTACCTGCATGATTTGAATTATCTTAGAACTCTATATTTCTGACATATGGACATTACTTGGACACAATCACCTATGATAAAAGATCACTCTAAATTGTAATGTATAAGCATGCATTTTTTGTAAAGCTGCTTTAAAAACATGTATTGTGAAAAGCGCTTTACAAATAAATGTGAATTGAATCGATAAAATCAGGAACAATGGTATAATATACAACTACTGCTGAGTCTGACTGATGGTGATTTGATTCACTGTAAAAAATGAATGTGATTTTAATGGTAAAAGACTGTAAAAATGAGTGAAAAACAGAAACTCGTTTACAGAAAGTTTCCATAATATATATGGTGAATAACTGTAATAGTTCTAACGGTACATTTAATGTAATTTTACAGTAAAATATCACTTCACATCTGATGTATTTTCATTGAAATAACTTTCTTCTTAGCTTTTCTAATCAGTTATGTACATTAGGGTTTTATGTTACATTTAATGTTGTTGAATTAATGTTTATTGCATTTTTAAAATTTCACGTGTGTGAATGACACTGTGTGCACCGTCTATATATTAGTATTGTCCTTCTCAGCTTGTGGAAAAACTGCTTGTGATGAGCTTTGATTCATCATGTGACTCTCATCACCACTGTGTTTGGTGGTTGTTGGTGTATTACAAAGGTACAAAACAGATATTAGTACTTCAATAGATTGGTAAAATAACATCATATCAGTTAATGAAATACGTTTTTTTTTTTACCGTAAATTTAGCAGATTTTTTTTATTTTTTTTTTACAGTGTATAAAATAAACAGTAATGAACCGTAATTATTACAATATAAACCTTCAAATTATACGGTTTTGAACTGTAAAATAGACAGCAAACTAAGTGTTGTCCTGTAAAACCTAAAACGTTGCTACCATATTTTTTACGGTAAAGTTCTGCAACCACAGCAGTTTTTTTTTTTTTTTTTACTGTAAATTTTACAGGGATTTTTTTTACTTTTTTACAGTGCAGTTTGAAAAAGAACATTCGTGCCAAGTACCAATCCAAACAAATGTCACCAATGCAAATTATAAGGTATGTAAGTTTATTGCAAAATATGTGTCAGACAAATTATGGTATCTTAAGCGAGAGTGGTTAAAATCTATGCAATCCAGAATTTCACATGAGGGCAAAAGATTTCTCCATGCAGATTTTGCAATGGGTTTGATGTTGGTTGTGTGGATTTGTCACATTGACTAACATAAACCTTCTTGGTTTGCTTCATATTTTGCTACACTATTGACAATAGACAATGGTCCTATTTTGACAGTGAAATTCTGTAGAAGAGTTGAAAGATATAAAGACATATCTTAAACTGAATAGAGGAAACCTAATAGCACAAATATCAAAAGAGTCTGAAGTCATGGGGTTTGACTATGATAAAAGATCACTAGCATTGCTAGCATTGGTGTTGTATAACGTCATAGGAACATGTCAGCCGAACCTCACCATGGGGGGTTAAGCCTTTCACCCATAATCCAGACAGCAAGTGGGATTTTGGAAATTGCGTCTGATAACCAGAGCATCCGTTAACTTGTAACAAAGAATCAAATTATGCAATTAAATAATAAAAAGTCCGCATTCAGCATATCTTCTTTCTATGTGAGTGAATTGCAGCCGGCAGAGGTGTCATAGAGAGATGCAATGTAGCAGACGTCTGGTCTGCTCGTATGCAGCTCACACACTCACCATATGCTTGAGTTTCACAGTGTTACCTCAGGAGCCTCCAACATGCTCAAGGACTGGCTTAAAAACATGCTGCGGTGGATTACTCTCAATACCTATTTCAGTATATTTTGAGATTCATGTGAAGACTCATTGACTGTAATGAGGTCAGCTTGAAGCATAACATAATATTTATTTTGTAAGGAAGATTTTCAGTAGATTTTTTTTAGGCAAGCATGTCTATTACTCAGGGATGTTTTCTCTGAGGAGACACTCATTGCGTTCTCATTGAGATCCTACAGAATGGTAAACACGATGCTAAGGTGCAGATGAAATGCAGGATGGTCTCTTCGAAACCAAATTAACCTAATGTATTAATATTGCAAATACATAAAACAAAAAAATGTATAGAAACAATGTTCACTCAGAAATTGCTAGTAAATTTGCAATTAACGTCAAAGAAATGGTAACACGTTGAATTAAACGTACAATTTTAAAGTAGAAAGACTGAAATAGTATTTTCTTTTAAAACATTTTTCAATAATCTTTCAAATTTATTTGCAACTTTGAAAAACTAATGTTAACAAATACAACTCTTGATTTTGATAATGTATTAGTAAATGTTGAAATTAACATTAACAAGATTTATAAATGCTGTAGAAGAGCAGTTCATTATTAGTTCATGTTAACTAATGTAGTTAACTAATATTAACTAATGAACCTTATTGTAAAGTGTTAACGAAAAATGTTTCATCATCATCATTTAAGCCACAGTGAAGGAACCAGCACCATATTTAACCTTCTTTGACACCCAGTCCATTTCATTCCGCAGTCGTTTTACGAGACAGTGTATGCTTTCTTGTTGAAAATATTCTATAAATTGAGTATCTGAGCCAACATAATAAAGACTGGAGGGTGGAAGCTTTATACACAAGCCCATCACATCAAATATGATAAGTATAATGATAAATAACTATACAGTTTTAATAACTATTCGAATTATATGAGAATAGGGAAGAGCACACCACAACTACAATGATAACGAC
Organism: Ancherythroculter nigrocauda; assembly: GCA_036281575.1. NCBI lineage: Eukaryota > Metazoa > Chordata > Actinopteri > Cypriniformes > Xenocyprididae > Ancherythroculter > Ancherythroculter nigrocauda. The sequence continues at coordinate 27,766,281 of VTFQ01000002.1, read as the reverse complement.
ACAATATCGGAACAACAACATTGGAATTTTATTCAGTTCATTTTTTTTTTTTTCAGCTGACAAAAAAGATTAAAACATTGACAGCCAATCAGAATTCACACAACCTTAAAGAGCTCAAGCAGTGGCAGATGACAAAACTACAGCATGCTTACAATAAACAGAATGTTATTGTTCATTAATATAGTTGCTGATATAGTAATCTTTGTTAAAGTTACATTTTTAGTTAATCAACATTCACATTGTCTTTAAAAACATCTAAAAATCTTGTTTTAAAGTAATTTTATGAAGTAATCCTCTCAGTTTAATTGAAAGACCAAATCACCTTTAGAAATGGAAGGATGTGAAAGCTTCCAAACTGCTTTTGTTTTCATTGTTAATGAAATCATGAGTAACAATGAGGTGATCAATCACTGCTATTCGTCACTGTCACACTGTCAAGCTCTTTGAAAAGAAGGGGGGAAAAAATCTGGCAGTGGCCAGTGACCAGTGACTGAGTGTGCTTCATGTTTGTAGAAAAGAGACACAAAGAAAGTGAACTGTACAAATAGCAACTTCAATGCCACTCGCCAAGGTTACAAATGAGAATTACATATAGTAATCAGAACATTAATATTGCTTTATGCATCTGTGGCCTGTTACACAAAAGCTAGGTAACACTTTCTTTTGATGATCCACTTTAGACTTTCTACTAACTTGAAATAACTTACTCTCATTAGAGTATTAGTAGACTGTCAGCTTAATATCTAACACTTTATTTTGATGCTCCCCAACACCAACAGACATTCTACTGACTATAAGTAACTTTGCAACTACATGTCAATTTATTCTAATTTATTTTATTCTAACCCTAACCCTAACTTAACAGTCTACTAATATTCTAATGAGAGTAAGGGTGTACTCACGCTAGGCACAGTTTCCTTGTACCCTGGCTCGATTTTGTTTTTAAGAAAACAGATAAAAAAGCACTTTCGCTAATAGACTGCCTAATAGATTTATCATTTATGCTGCGCACTTGATTGTCACTTGATTGTGCTTCAAGTATCAGAAGATTATTCTGGAGGCAGTTGACGTTGATGGGGGAATTTGTAGCTTTACTCACAAACTACAATTCCTGTTCATCAATAAGGTGAGAACTAGACCCGTTATAAACCTAAATATATTTGATTTAATTCAATTAATTGAAAAGTGTACTGTCAAAGTAGTAATAGAAGATGTTTGCTTTCATAATGATGACAGTAGTGCACACAAGTGTAGAAGCTGTTCAGTGCTCCGGTGTGGTTAGCAATCACACTCAAATGTGCTCGGGCACAGTTCAGATCGCCTGGTGTGAGTGCACCCTTAGTTGACATGCAGTTGCGTAGTTATGCTTATGGTTATGGTTAACAGAAGGTCTAAAAGGGACCATTGAAATAAAGTGTAACCCAAAGCTAGTTGAACAAACTCAGAGTTTCAGAGTAGGTTTAGCATTGACAAAACCAAACAAATTCAGTCCTGTTTAGATCATGTTCAACTGTTTCTCAATGCTCTTTATAGACATTCTCTGTCAACTCAGAGTTTGCACCTTAAAGTGTGATATCTGCAGTGAACAGTAATTTGCAAGAAACAGGGAGAGCATCAGCTTGATTCACTTCAGGGAGAGTCAGGGTTATTATAATTAACTAAAATGAAAACTAAACCCAATTTTAGTTTGGTTTTAATTATTTGAAATAAAACTATGGTCCCTGGCCACAGTGGCCAATCCAAGCTCCCTTGCCACGGCCATGGAGGCCATTCCTCGCTCCCTCGTCACGGAGGCGGAGTCTGAGTTGACTTGGCTTCAGCACCACCCTGCTGGCTCCCAGTATTGCCAGCACCTCCCAAGCTCCCTGAGCTACCAGCACCTCTAGTCTTCCTGTAATACCAGCACCTCCCAGGCTCCCTGAGCTACTGGCACCTCCCTGGCACCCTGTATTGCCGGTGCCACCCTGGAGGCTTCCAATATGTGTGCCACCCTGCCTGTTACCTGCCACTACACCTGGGCACCCATCCTCCCTCCTTGGATGGTCTCTTTTTGGGGTAATGTCACATTCTGAGTTGGTTTTTATAATCAGATTTCTTTTTTGATGTAATGAGTAATGCATTACAAGTAACATGCTGTCACATCTGCCAGCTTCTTCTTCCATCTCCTCTGCTACCTTGTCAAAAACTGTATTTCCCATAACCCATTGCCTGGACTCATTATGCTTCATTGCTTTCAACTGTGTTTCATTACCCTGTTAACTCTGCCTTTATAAGCCTTGTGTTTTTAGTCATTCTTTGCGAAGTCTTGTAAGTGTCACACTGCATTTCTGAGCGCTCTCCCTCTGGTTACCTGTGTTTTGGTTTTGATTTTCTGCCTTTTTCCCTGGATTTCCCTGCTTGCCTGTACCTTGAACTTTGTTATTATCTTGATTATTGTGCTCTGTCGTTTTGACCTTGTTCCTGTTTTATGGATTACGATTATGGATTACCCTCAATAAAGCTGCATTTGAATCTCCTAACCCAAGTCTCAGAGCAGTTTGTGACACATGCGTACATTTATTTATTTATTTATTTATTTATTTATTTATTTATTTATTTATTTATTTATTTATTTTATTTACCTGCAAGACTCTCCTAGTATAGAAGGAGTGTATGGATATTCCAGAACAACTTGGTATTTCTGACTGGCTGTCGGCCATCTTTGTTTGGAGAAAAAAAAAATCCACATATAACTTGCCACTTGGTGGCAGTATATAGGATGATGCACTAGTGTCCACTGTAGTGGTTGATGTGCAACTATGCCATCAAAATTCATGCATATGCAAGAATTTTTATTTATTTATTTTTTTAAATAGCTGTCCACTGTAGTGACCTCTATACATGAAAGGGTTAATAAAAACTATATAAGCATATATTAAAAACAAAAACAAACAAAAAAACTACTTGTAATTATGCAAAATGTACTGTTATTACTATAGTAAGTACATGTAACATGTAACTATGTGACTTTAAAATAAAGTGTTACCATATATTCTTTTTAAGTAAATTATTTCCATAATAAGTCATCTTTTTAAACGTATGCTAAAGTGTATGTCTTTTTCATGAGGGGATTGACCAGATCAGAATCACATATTTCAGAGAGTCATAATAAAGCCTGTTAAGGTTATCAGTGTGTCAGGTTGTTTAGTGTGTAAATGGTTATGTGAAGTGTCCTCTTATGTCTAACCATATTATAGTTTGTATTTCTACCCAATGGCTTCTGAGTAACCCTCTACATCCCATAATGCACCAGTGAGCTGCTCTGAGATTGTGTGCTGACTCTCAGATTGTTCCTCTTCCTGTACTTTTGTCCAAGTCCTCTCTCTCTTTAATGCCAGGACACGATTATCAGTACTGACAGCTCAGCTGTGTCTGCCTAAACCAAGCCTCCGCTCTGAGTGTGGTGGCAAAGACCCTGCTGTTTTTAGGTTGGTCTTTGAGAAATCTATGACAAGTCCAGTTCACTTTTTAATTCAGAAGCTGTAGCCTCTTCAGTAGAGTTGGGGTACTTGGACTCAGTTTCAGATTGCAATTATGAATGAACTTGAACTTGGACACACTCGGGTGGACTCGAACTTGACATAGACTCTGACATTTTGGACTCTGAAAATATTCTGAGTATCGAATACAAATCATGTGTAACATGAAATATATATATATATATATATATATATATATATATATATATATATATATATATATATATATATATATATATATATATAAATAACCTAAAATTGAGATAACAAGACATTAATAAACGTCTCCCACTCAAACTCAATTGGTTAAGGACTTTGGATTTTTTTTCAATAGGACAAGGTGGATTTAGACCCAACACTACCCTTCAGAGTGAAATTTTAAATGTGATATAACTAGGCCCACATGAAATCTGTGAATGCAGTACTCCAAAAATTATTTGTATATTTTAACAAAACACATACTTCAAAACGCTTTCCAGTTTGTTTTCCACATTAGTTTTGCTTGCTCAGGGAAGTATTACTGATCATACTTGGGGTCATAATTAAAATTTTTGACAGGCAGATATAACTATTATTATCAACATCAACTTTTTTTATCAACTATTACATCAATCCCTTATTTTAAAGACCATGACATACTGTAGCTCGGTAGCTTTTCAAATTTGTGTCTTGGTGGAACCATTCAAATGCCATAATAGTTGCCCTTAAACGTACATTGAAGGGCAGACTTTGTGGTGACTTTTGGCCAGTAAGCACCTTATAGCAACCATTTATCAATGACTCAGTGATGCAGAGCATAACATATTAGATTAGATAGATGTGTCTTTAGCAGATTTAAACAGATTTAAATACTTTTGCAGGTGTTTGGGTCTTGTTTTGTGCTCCGTTCTTTATCTAGACATTTAGCATCTGGACCTGACCATGATTACGTGATGTTACTTGCAACAGAAACAATGATGCTGTAATGGATAAGTTTGTATAACACAATTCTTTCCTTCCCTGTTTAGGTTAACATCTGAAGACAAGCCCATCATTGTTGTTCTTTAGTTTGTCATTTTGAACAGGATCTGAGCCTGATGTTGGCTGCTGAATTTCTCCGTGAGTGTCGGGTGAATGAGGACGTTGAGGAGCGTGGGATGTTTCAGGAGGGCACGGCACGGGAATATGTATAATCATGCAGATGAAAGAGATAGAGCTGCAGTCATCGAGCCGCATTTATCTTGTGGGTGGAAGTGCTGCTTCGGCTTAAATTTGGATTTTAAGAATGCAGTGAAAAATAGAGCTACAGATAAAAAGGCCATGTGAGCTTAAATCACAGACTTGCTTTTGGAAATCTTTATATTAGTATGTTGCAAAAAGCTTGTTGCTTTAAAAGAATAGTTATAGTGCAAATTACTATGCTATATTATTAGTGTTTTTCTTTACAGAACTACAGTAAGGCCATTATTTAAACAATTAATGTAATTAGCATTCCAATTGTTCATATAGAATTGTATGTCCATATTATAGATACATCACCACTATGGTTTTCCAAATAACCAGAAAATAGTTGTTTGTAGAACTAAAAAGTAGATTAAAAGTAGTTTTTATTTAGTACTGTCCTGAGTAAGATATTTTACATAAAAGATGTTTACATATAATCCAAAGACAATATCAGCTGAATTTATTCAAATGACCCAGTTCAAAAGTTTGTGAACCATTGATTCTAAATACTGTGTGTGGTTACCTGGATGATCTATGACTGTTATTTTTTTTTTGTTTGTTTGTTTTTTTTTGTTTTTTTGTTTTTTGTGTGATGGTTGTTCATGAGTCCCTTGTTTATTCTGAGCAGTTAAACTGAGCTCTGTTCATCAGAAAAAAATCCCCAGGTCCCAAAAATTCTTCAGTTTTCCACCATCTTTTGCATATTTTAACCCTTTACAACAGTGACTGAATGATTTTGAGATCCATCTTTTCACATGGAGGACAACTGAGGGACTCAAACGCAACTATTAAAAAGGTTCAAACATTCACTGATGCTTCAGAAGGAAACACAATGCATTAAGAGTTGGGGGGTGAAAACTTTTGAACAGGATGACGAGGTCCAAATTTTTCTTATTTCGCTTGAATGTAATTTGCTACCCTTCAGAAGCAACAGAAGATACTTGCATGTTTCCCGGAAGACAAATTAAATACAATTTACCTTGATCTTCAAATTCTAAATGTTTTCACCCCCCATCTATTAATGCATCATGTTTTTTTTTTCTGGAGCATCAGTGAATGTTTGAACCTTTTTTAAAAGTTGTGTTTGAGTCCCTCAATTGTCCTTAGTGCGAAAAGACGGATCTCAAAATCATTCAGTCACTGTTGTAAAGGGTTCAAATATGCAAAAAATGCTGGAAAACTGAAGAATCTGCAGGATCTGGAGATTTTTTCTGAAGAACAGAGCTCAGTTTAACTGCTCAGGACAAACAAGAGATTCATGAACAACCATCACAAAAAAAAACAACAACAACAACAAAAAAAAAAACAGTCATAGATCATCCAGGTAACCACACACAGTATTAAGAATCAATGGTTCACATACTTATTGTATGTGAACCATTCACAATGGGGTTATTTTAATAAATTCAGCTTTTTTTTTTTTTTTTTGTCTTGTGGATTATATGTAAACATCTTTTATGTAAAATATCTTACTCAGGACAGTACTAAATGAAAAAATAACATGCATTTTGTATTATCTCCCTTACTTTGTTAAAATTATTAACATTTTCACAGATTCTGCAAGTGGTTCACATACTTTTTCTTGCAACTGTAGACAGACAGATAGATAGATAGATAGATAGATAGATAGTTAGATAGATAGATAGATAGATAGATAGATAGATAGATAGATAGATAGATAGATAGATAGATAGATAGATAGATAGATAGATAGATGATAGATAGATAGATAGATAGATAGGCTTAATCTAAAATGTTTCTTTATTGGATATGGTTAGGGAAATTGCCATGTATCAGTCACTGTCGATCAATAGTCTATTATATTTTTGACACAATGTGCACATAGATGTCATTTTTTTTAAACATTATTCGTCTGACTTACACCTTCATTAGTCTAGATGAGTCTCATGTCATGAGCAGTCATTGATGTCTATTGGAGAGCTGTAATCGTTTACTCCTCCTCCTCATGCTGTCGGCTGTGTGGGTGTCTGACAGCTCCGTGAGTCTCAAACCGGAGCGCTTCAACACTCACCGCAACCTGCGCGCCGCTTCTCTACGCTCAAATGTGTTTTTATTCCTGCGTGTCTACGGTCAGCGGTCCTCATGTCCTCTGTAACTCTCTCAGGATCGCTTCAGTGCTGATGTGATTTCAGTACATTCATTCATTTGACACATTTCTTCAGTCGATGAGTATGCGTTCACGGTGGAGTTACATCGCCTGGATTTGCGTCTTCAGTCTCGGCGCGTTCAGGACTTTCTGCATTCCTAGTAATGAAGGTAAGACATGGGATCTGGGAAAGGTGGTATTTGCAGGGATGTGATGGTTGACGGTCACTGGATTCCGCAAATAGAATATAGTTCTGGAAGTAAAGGTTCTTCAGTGGTTCAGCAAATAACACTCTTCTTGTTCATAGCCATTTTCGGATCCATTTTTTTGTTTTAGTCTCCAAACAACCATTTAGCAAACCCAAAAAATGGGTTGCTGTATGGCTGTTTGGAGACTAAAACAAAAGTGTTTTATGAAACAAAAAGAATGAAAAACAAAAAAGCGTTTAAAAATTGATTCATTAAAGGTTCCTCAGATTTGTACAATCGTTTCTAAATAACCAGAAAATAATTTTAAAAGTTATTTGTAGAACTTAACAAGGTTCGTCAATGGTATCAGACTGTCAAAACTTTCTGGCTTTATATAGAACCTGTACATAACGTACACCATATATTACAATAAATACAGGACATTATAAGGGTTCACAATTTACACATGAAATAGTATAAATGCATCAAACACCCATTAGATCTTCTCCAGAACCTGTTTTATAGGTCTTGCTCTGTATTTTATGGTATCGGAGGCTAGATGGCAACAGAAAGTTTATATACACAGGTTGAATTGGTATGTCTTATGTGGAGCATTATGTAATATATAGTCCATAAAGACAGCACTGATTTCACACCACACTGTTTATTGGAGCAGAAGTTTCTGAACATCACTGATTACAGTTATAGTGATAACACCCAGCCAGATGTTATTTAAACATCTCAGTTCACTACTGCACATGGATAGAAGTCATAAAGTGTTCAATGGAGCCCTTTAAAGATTTTGTGAATTGTGTTGTTCAATAAGAACATCCATTATAAGATAATCGGAATGAAAGCACTATTCAGTGAAGTTATTAATGTAGATTCAATAGTCTATTTTAAAGACCTGTAGCATGTTCTTTAGGACTCAGATATTAAATGCAGAATGAAAAGGAATACCTATGCAGTATGATTTCTACAGTGCATGGAGACAAAGATGAGGCACTTAATGAAGGTTTTTTTTTAATATATATAAGAGGTTAAAATTGTACTAGAAAGATCAGATAGCTCTAAAATGTATATTGCATTGGACCACAATGACACTTTTTGTAAAAATATTATGTCTTTTTTTGTGATAGCTGAAGTGTACACGTGGGATGGTGAATTTGCATTAGAAACGTAGAGACAAAGGAAACACAGACACTGCGTGCATCAAAGTTCCCTAAATTTGCTTTGTAGTGGTCAGAGAACAACAGGCACTATTCCATATTTTACAGCTTTATTTCCCAGGATACAACAGTATATTTGCATGAAACCCTTTCAAGCTTTTGGACATTTTAACTAGCAAACATAAAAAAAGATTTCACCCGCTGTTACCGTGGGAAATGTCAGCAAATTATCTGCAACTAAAATTAATGTGTTCCAATTTATCACTCGGGCTGAAGTGCTCGGACTATAGAATATGTAAATATTCTAATGAGCAGAAGTCAGCATATGGATAGTGCAATGACAAGTGTGGGGATGAGTTGATTGATTGTACGCTGATGATGGCACAATAAAAATGAGAGCAGGATGGGGGGAGGGCGCACGGGTGCCTACACAGACTGGCACAATGGCCCGGCAGACGCGGAAGGACAACGGCCACTTGAAAATCACAATAGCTGCAAGTACTGTATGGTAGAATTTGAACGAACCTGTCGATTTGGAGAGCTGTGACCTGTGGTGAACTGTAATCTGTAGGGCAGCGTGCTTTAAAAACACTTTAAATTAACAATTTCAGCCGGTGCATTTGGACAGTTTAACCTTGAGTATTCCAAAGCAGAAAGACAACACATCAGAATATTTGCATTAAATATTCTGCAAGAAAATGTCCCGTGCTGATCAGTTTTTCTTCAGAATCTTTCTACGTTTTTGTTCACTTTTAAAATGTGTATTCTTTCCCTCCCAAAGTTAGTTTTCCATTTATTGCACCTCTTTCAATACTTGTATTTGCCTAAGGATGGACACAACCTCTCTTTTATCTAGTTCAGAACTGTACTTCTTCATGCTAATTAGATTTATGTGATTCTCCCCAGGATATTTTTCAGTTTAAGTAGGACAATGCACATCGATGTCTGTCATTCAAATGAAACACATTTAGACCTCATTTAGAGACATTTAAATGGGCCACACAGATTTCATTTGGTGTTAAAAGCATATTAATGCATGTAAATCTAATTTAGTGTTTTTTGTTGTAATGTGTGAGTAAGTCTCAAATTTGGGGTTACATAACATGTAAGATCAATAATCTCTCACTCCCATCCAACTGTTGGCCTTATTGATTAAAAAAAAATAAAAAAAAATAAAATAATAATAATAATAATAATAAATCCTACTGATATTTACCCACTTACGTCTTTCACATTATTTTTTTTTAGCACCATTGCAACATTTGTAGTTGTTAGCTTGTTGTTTTGGAGCCAAAAAAGATATTGCTATTGTGAGTCATCTCACACATGCTAAATAGTCTCGCCACACAACCTTTGATCAACACAAGGTCAAATTAAAATTCAGCCCTGATCAGGCTGTGAAAGTAAAGGTCATCTAATTAGCTGTGGCGGTATTCATTCGTAAAAGGTTCCAGCAGATAAAAAAAAGGACCTGTGACCTACTCTGCGTATCAAATACTGGCACAATAATCTAAAAAAGACAGGATTGTTTTATAGACATCTCACATAGAATATGCGCTCAATTTAACCAAGGGCAAAGATTAGACAACAAATACTTCTCCATAATCTATTATACTTCCTATAGGGTGTATTTTCAATGATTATCCTCAGTGTTCAGACAGATTTTATTCAATACTGTAAAAAGCCAATGTGATTTTGTAGGTATCCAGATGTAAAGTGTCTGGATACATCTGGGAATTATTTTCAGGGGCATTTTTACCTTTATGAGGTAAAAAAAGATATAAGACATAAGATATGAAAATATATTATTATATTATTTTCAGTTTCAGTTAAATTTTTGACACTTGTGGCTGCATTTGTTACCTAAAGTCCTCATTCATTTTTATGATTTTATTACAGTATCAACAAACTGACAGTCTAAAATACTTTTACATGTGTGCAGCTTTCCTTTTAGGGTCATTGATTATCGCATTCATGGAATTTAGTGATTGTATTGTATATAAATTTTTAATGGCATAACACTTACAATCTAGTTATATAAGCACTTTACTTATGAATGCCTATGAAAACAAATGGACTCAAAGGCTATGTTCAGACTGGAGGCAAATCATATTTTTTTCTCAAATCAGATGTTTTCAGGCAGACTGTCAGCATTATCATTTGCAAGTGATCAAATAAGATTTGTGTCCAGACATAACCAACCTATCTGCATGGATTGCTTTGGTATGGACGTAGGCGTACACTCAAAAAAATGATTCTAGCTGCTTGTTCAGTTTATTTAAATACAATAAGCTGAACCAACACAAATCTTTAGTTTTTTACTTAATTGGCATTTGCACTTAATTGTATTATGTTAAATGAAATTAAATTTGCAAAATGTTAGGTCAACCTAAACCATTTGTGTTGGGACTACATGAAACATTTATGTTGCATTGATTGAAACTGGGCAGTGGATTTCTAGTTCCCAGCATGCTTTGCATAGGGATAGATCGGGACAGTAAATGTTGAACTTAAGTGCTGTTTAATGTGTTTTTTAGTAAAGGGAAATACCTTTTAAAGTTTGATGTTCAGTTATATTTCACATTTAAAAGAGTTTATGTTATGTCGATTTTTTTGAGGTTACCATTATGCTGAAGTGTAGACCTTGTGGTTAGGCTCTGGGTGGCTACATGAAATAAATCTATGTTGTTCTCAACAAGCTTTAATTGTGCTAAAGCCAGTGATGAGAAGTTCTTTATCTGATCATTACTTGCATGCTACAAATGTTACACTTAGCATATGAAAATGTATTATTTTAGTTTAGCTTTTATAGAAATATAAATAAATTAGTTTGAGGGCCAGCACATAAGTTACACAGTCTATATATGGTCATCAGCTTTATCCCTCTCAACGGTCATGAAACATGTATGTCTGTGTACAACAGCTATTCACAACCTAAGCACAAGCGCACATCTTACCATGATGGTAACAAACAAAAAAAACAAAAAAAACAATGTATACGCTACAAACTCTTTTAAATGTTCAAAATAACTAAACATTAAACACTTAAACACTAAGAGGTCTTTCCATTTCCTTAAAAGTGCAGAAAACTTGAGCAACTCTGCACAAGAGCACCAGTCTGAATTGCAATAGCACTGGTTGGATCAACAAGAATGAATTATGTTCAGGAAACATTCACAGAATACGTCAAATGAAACTGGTGTGATCTCATTCAATTAGGATGAATTTTACTCATCAGTACAATTAACCTAGCTTAAGTTCAAATAAATCAGTTCAACTGTGTGGAAATAGGTGTCATAATTGAATTAAGTTAGACCAACAAGTTATTTTTTTGAGTGTATCCATGTATGTGACAAGGCTTTCAGAACTGATGCAGAAAAAAATGGAGGTGCATCATCTCGCTCTCCAAATAAGCGCCCTGTTGAGTCCTAGTACAGAACTCTCGCACAGGAAAATGCAGAAATCTTTGGACATACCTTTTGAACACTGTATGAATACTTCCAGCATTTCTGTCACCAGTTTTGACGTTATCATTTTATGTTGCATTAAGAGTGACGCAAAATAAAGTTTTAAATCCGATTTGAGCAGCCAGAGCATCCAGGCTGAGACGCATCTGTAAAAAATCTGATTGGAATCGCAATTCAAAAAACCCATCTGGATATGCATATTTGGATAGTGTTGTTGGCAGTCTGAACATGGCCAAAATGAACTAGATATTGTTGTGAACAAAAACAACAATAAAATATAAATATGTGTACATGTATACTGTATCGACAATAATATGACAAAGGGCAACAAATGTAATAAAAAATTTAATTACAATTAATTTAAAAAAAGTTTTATAAATGAACATCTGTGAAATCTAATTAGATCACCCTGAACTAGATAGTGTGATACAATTAATGTGAAGTACAATTAATGTGATAATAATTATAATTAAAATACATTTATAAAAAAAAAAAGTTAGATCTACAGTACAAAATTAATGAGATCAAGATGATATTGTGGGAAAGGATAACTAATGTGATCTGCAAAGTAAAGCAATCTGCATATAAATGTTATTTTTATATTACGTTTACAACTCCAGATCATTGACTTGTCCCCGTTTCTTGTTCTCCTGCAGTGAACTTACTGGACTCTCGCTCCGTAATTGGTGACCTGGGGTGGGTCGCCTACCCGAAGAATGGGGTGAGTTCCACACATCTTCCTGTCTCTCAGCACTCTGAGTTAAGAGCTGGCTTAGGAGAACATCTCAAGGTCTCCAATTCCCTTGATGGCAGAAAAGACAGTTTCAAAGTGAAAAATAATAGAACGTGGCAAGCGCGGCACAGAGAGAGAGAGGGAGTACGAGAGGTCAGAGACAAACAGAGAAGAAGGGAAAGCCCTTTTTTTTTTCTAAAAGAGGCACAAAGACACACTAAACCTGCTGTTCTAATTTCTTTGTGACACTCAGAATGTAATTTATTTCTGTCGAGCCAGCTGATTAGAACAATGTGTTGAATTTTAATGACAAATGGGCAAATATGTGTGTGTGTGTGTTTATGTGTGTATTTTTATTTTTTTTCCCTGTTTTCTTCTGTTGTTTGGCATATATGGAATACCAAAGTGAAGAAAGCTGAAGCTAGATGAAATAGTTTGTCAGCAGAAAAGGAACGTGGGTTTTGAGTATCTTGGTTGTATTTGACAGGCTGTTGAATGAATAAGCAGCTACAAACTTGAACAGAACGGGAAAATACATATCCCAGTATTCCTTAAGATCTGTCAGTATTGTGTTGTTTTTATACCCCCTCCAAAAAACAAAAAAAAAAAACATGTTCTTATCATGACATCACCCAGTTCTAGTTTGCTGATGCAAGAATAGAGATCCAGTGCTCAATTTTGGGCCCCTGCTAAGCAATCACTTGAATTTCAAGATTTTGATTAGAAAAGTGTATTTGCTTTACCACTGTGCAAACACTGTGATTTCTCTATTCTCAATATCAGCTTGCTCGTCCCAGCTGCTGTTTAGAGGCCTTTATTGTTATCTAGCGTGGCCTGCATCCAGTGTTGACAGTGTGCTGTTATAGCTTAATTCAGTTTCCTGTTGTGATGGTAAAAAAGAGCGCTTGCATTGTGCTTACCTGCACCTGCCCTCCAATGCAACAATACAGGACGACAATAGATCCTAAAGTCTCTAGGCACGCTGCATAACACCTGTTATGAGAGACGATTATTCCTCCTTTGAGATGGAAATACAAACATCCTTCCGTGATATCCTGAATATGACGCGAAATAATTTAGGAGCGATAAATCAATGTCAGATACAGCAGAGGGCTATTCACATCCTTCTCAATGGCTATTGAGATTAAATGATTTTCGCTCCATTATTAGATGTTCAAATTACTCAAGGGTGACACTTGCAGTTGGATATTGTGTCAGCAAGCCTGGGATGTTAACTAGTCTTGCTAATATGCATTGAGTTTTGATTGAAGAGTTGATTTAAAAGCTGACTGATTTTTCATTCTTAAGTCAGATTCGTTTTGTGACACTATTCATAAAGATATTCTAATATGTTAGTAGTCCATTAAGTGCATCTTTTTCAATACCATTTCAATTTAAATTAAGGTATAAAAGGCCTTTAGAGAAGTAGGAAATTGATAATCTCACAGACTAGATTAAAAGGTAACGACTTTAATACGATACAAATTTTTAATTCTATTAATTTTTTCAAAATACATTAGAAATGTAGTTTGTATATTCAATATATCAGTTTCTGAAAGTATTAGTAAACTGTCTGCTTAATATCTGCTAACTTTATTTTTATGCTCCCCAAGAGACATTCTACTGACTATAAGTAACTATGCAACTACATGTCAACTTATTCTACTAACACTAACCTAACAGTCTACTAATACTCTAATGGGAGTTGGTTGGCATATAGTTGCAAAGTTACTTATATTTAGTAGAATGTCTAAAGTAAACCATAGAAATAAAATGTAACCGTTTTTTTTATGAAAGGCATACAGACACTCTAAAAACTAATTCAGGGGACCTTTAGTCATTACTTATATATATATATATATATATATATATAGTTGTGAAATAAAAAATCAAGTTCTGAAATGCTGTTAGACTTTTTACTTGTAATTGTTATTTTATTGAGCTTGGATGACACACAAATTATGCCTATTGATTCGATATACTATCAAGACTTGTCATAGTTTAACATTTTCAGTTAATCAAAAATGTTAAATTAATTTTAAGTTCTGTTAATGTAAAATACAATCTGATGATGTGTAAACGTGTTTTGAGTTGTATGAACAATTCTTTTAATTTAGACGAACTTAAGTTAAGTGAAACTGGGCTGGGATTTATATTTCCCATCATGCTTTGCCCATGGCACTTGAAAGGGAGTGTAAATGCTAAAATTAAGTGTTATATAATGTTTTTTGCACAAGATTAATGGTAAGGGAGATTTAGCAGTAATTAGTGTTTTGTTATACTAATTTAGAAGAGTTTCTGTTAATGTGGGTTTTTGGAGATTTACCATCATGGTGACAAGCGGTGCTTGGTAAGTTTCAAATGGAGCGGCATTTAATAGACAGAGCCGTAGATCACTGACAAGCTACGCAATATCGCGCTCATTATCGAAGGCGATTCATCTGCGATAATGAGCGCGATATTGCATAGCTTGTCAGTGAACTATGGCTCTGTCTATTAAATGCCGCTCCATTTGAAAGCAGGTGATGGCGATTTAGCGGTAATCAGGGAACCGGCTTTACTGACGAAATGCGCGTGACAATCGCATGCGATATATCGCCCAGCCCTATTAGAAATGCGTTTTATTGTGTCGAAAAAGCGTCTTCACCTTACTTAAAACATTATGTTGGATCAACTTAAATAGTTGCATTCATGTTGACAATTATTAAGTTCATGTTACTTAGAAATGTGTTTTTATTGTGGCAAAAAAACGTCTTCACCTTACTTAAAACATTATGTTGGATCAACTCAAAATATTGCTTTGAATTAATGTAATTCTCCCAATTGGCTTAAGTTAAAAATTCTAGTGGAAAACGTTAACGTTTTATTTTTTAGAGTGTACATGTCTTGCATAATGAAGAAAAAAAAAAAAAAACTTCATTGAAATAATTAATTTTTCAAAAGAAAGCTTTAAAAGTAGTGATAGAATTATATGACGTGATATTTTATTGTTTTATATAAAAATGAAATAAATAAAAATGCAAATTTCAAAAAGAAAAAGAAAAAAAGTAGTCCATCAAATCAAATTTGTGTGGTACGACCACACAGAAACCTGAAATTGAAACCAAGAAATTGGCCCCTGTGATTAATTCTGTTAAAATATCAGATTATTTAACATTTATTAAATGATTGTACAATGTTATATAGTGTGAATGCCAATAAACCTAATCATTTTTACGTTATAAGTTATAATTGGTTTGTATGCAAGTGCACAGAAAGTGATGTTGTGTAGATCATCATTACAAAAGGGGGTGTACATACAAATTGCAGGTGGTAAAGGTTGGAAAAATCCCATGAGATTTTGGATTAATAATGTGAGTTAGGGAGGAGATGCTGGTTTCCGGGAGGCTTGGGATGTTTGTTATGCTGTTAGAGTTGACTACACTCACAATCATATTAATTCAACAGAGCATCGAGAGTGTGTGATGGATTTAGCAACAGCTCAGCGGTTTTAAGAGACTCAGTAAAGCCTGTTACTTACATGGCGAATGAGAAATATGGCGGATATACCTTCTTAATTTATCTGGGTATTGGTTGACAGTTATTTGAGGTTTTAACGTTTTAAGAGAAACCTAAACCACCCAAGGATTAGTATGCATTCTTACATAAAACTTATAAAAAAGGTCACTCATTTGCTATCTCCATCTTTGCTATCTAACTAGAGTCTCCATATATTCTAAGGCAACATTCTAATTGAAAGTGAACAAAAGTGTCTTATTTTGAATGCACTTCATTGAAACAGAAACTCTTCACATAAAGACCTCCTTATATGAAGAGCACAGGAGACTGACAGTTGATGTCCAGATGTTAGAATGTTGCTAAGCTAACTGCATCAAGACCTGAAACAATAATGCGAGTAATCAAAGGTATCCCTTTCTACGTTAAACCGTATTTTTGTCTTAACCAGCAAGCAACACATCATTTTGTTGGTTGTTTGGTTTCTGTTTATGCAGTGTTGCTCAAAGTAGCCCTGAACTAAATTTTTTGTTTGCATGGTTCACATAGGTAACACAAATGCGTTAGATGAGCTCGTTTTTTGAAAACTCAAAGGCTTTTGGGGCTTTTGGACCTACAATCAGCAATCTGTACTGGCAGGTACATCACAAAACACCAGCGATTATCTTTTCTCCCCGGTTTGTTTGTTTTCAACCCTGGCTTCATGCTGCTTTAACCGCTGTCAGAACAGACCAGATTTGCCAAGTCAACGAAGCGGTTTACGGGAGCTCAGCTAAATCCGGGCTTTGTGCAGGCCTAGGGCACCCCTGGCTCACACCGCTGTCTTTTTTTCCTGTCTCCTACCGAAGGGGAAAAATGCATTGATGTGATGCTCAACAGAGGAACCCCTTCACCCACCCTGAAAAGTCACATTCACATGTCCCACCACACTCTCACGCAAAGAGCCAAAATCATAGCAGGGAGTTGTTTTCAACCATGCTTGTCAGTCATGTTCGGCTCCTCCCCCTGTGGACCCTGGGCGGCAATGACAGGGATGGCTGGGCGATGGTGATTGGTGGGTAATGACGGGTTATTGTTTGAAAGTCAGTGGGTCGTACTTGCTCGTTCTCTGTGGTGTAGTGTCAGTAAACAACTGAGGAGCAAGTGCTCTGGGAGTTGGGGTTTATGGGTAAATGCACGCTTATAGCATATGCTAACTCACACTGGGAGAATTGAGGGTTTTAGGGGCAGAAAACATTGGTAAATTAGTGTGCCAGGATAGTGGAGGGAAGGATTTAGATGGAAAGAAAGACAAAACAAAGAGGGTCTCAGTAGGGGATGGTAGGAAAGAGAGTTTGAGTGATGATAGTTCACAGAAATTTATATGCTGAAAGGACTGACAACTAGCCACAGAGGTACTGCAACAAAAATAAATGATATAATTTTTCATGTGATCTGTTAGACACATAATAGGATAGATGTTCAGGCACCACGGACTACTGTTTTCAAAGAGTTGGTTGACCCAAAAATGATGTAATAAATTACTCACCCTCATGTCATTTAAAACCCATTAGACTTTTGTTCATCTTTGAGGCAGCAGCTATTTGAACTAAATGATAGATGCTATTTACACTAAGTGAAAATAGCAGTATTTAGTTAGATGATATTTATACTTAGTGCAAATAGTGGCAGATAAATATTCAGTGTATATGTTAGTGTATTCAGTGTATACTTTTAAGTAAGGCCAAAACCTTCCTTACTCTCCATGCCACTGCTCCTGTTATCAGTGGGATTTCTTTCGTAATTTTGTTTAGCCGAATCAGACAGTGGTGGGCAGAGTGTAAATAGCCTCTGCAAACAAGGCAGGCTATTTGCACTTGGTGTAATATAGACACTCCGTATTTTAATAACAATCCGATGAGATTTGTTCTTGTGTGTCAAGCAAGCACATTTGAGCATGACGGTATGTGCATTGATCATTGTTTATATAAGAATAAAAGCCTAAATTAAAGTGCCTCTGTTTTGCTATTTTAAAG
This sequence comes from Ancherythroculter nigrocauda, assembly GCA_036281575.1. Taxonomy (NCBI): domain Eukaryota; kingdom Metazoa; phylum Chordata; class Actinopteri; order Cypriniformes; family Xenocyprididae; genus Ancherythroculter; species Ancherythroculter nigrocauda. The sequence continues at coordinate 27,748,386 of VTFQ01000002.1, read as the reverse complement.
GTTCCTAATTTTGTTTTGGAGGTCTCCTACAATAGGTTTACATACATCCAAGGTAAAAAACAAACAAACAAAAAAAAACTCATATTATACATTGCAGCATCGGCTCTTGTCTCACAGTGTCTAAAATCGTCCGATAAAGGATTCGGTCTGTCTTAACCCCTCTTTCCCAGAACCTACTCTGCTCTGGTTGGTTAGATGGCCCAGTCTGTTGTGATTGGTCTACTTTACTCTGGATGGTCAGATGGCCTGGTTTGTTGTGATTGAATCTGTTCATCATGTAAAGCAATCATGTCTCTTCAAAAGACTTGGATTGACATGCTTGACCGGTGTAATAGACTTTCAGGTGGAGGGACAGAAATCTCTCAGATTTCATTAGAAATATTGTAATCTACATTTTTTGATGCTGTTCACTTTATTTAAACAACTTATTTTGATTCAACACCATTGTATCAGGTTTCTGGTTTAAATGTGATTGATTCATGTTAAATTGACTTGAAACGATTACTCTTTGACTTAACTTGATGTTTTCATATTGGAATAACATGTTTCAATCAAGTAAACCCAACCAGGACTCAATCAAACAGGATTTTCACTTCCCATCATGCTTTGCAAAGGGGCTGAACTAGGAGTGTAAATGTTGAAATAAAGTGTTATTTTAAGCAGTTTTTAGGAAGATGAGAAAATGGAAAGATTTTTTTTATGTTTACTGTTATGTTGGTATTTAAAAGTTTCTGTTAATTAATAGTTTTAGTGTTACCATTGTGGTGAATTGTTGCACTTGTGCTTGGGTTGAGGACCTGCTAACAAACTTTCAAAATTACTTTAATAAGAAAATAATTACTGTGGTAGTGCTCTGGGTTGTATTTCCCAAAAGTATTATAAGCCTATGTTGATTGTAAAACCATTGCCACCAATGGACTTATGATCAACTTAGGCTTTACAATTGTTTTTGGTTAAGGCAATTTAGGATGAATCCAGTATCACATGTAGATTTCTAACACAGAACATCACAAAAGTTATGTAAATCACAAAATTAAACAAGAAGAATTAATTATAAAAACCAATGTATATGAAAACAATTTATTATTTATTTATTTATTTATTGTTTTTTATTCTAGTTAATATAACATATAGAGTCTTTTGGATTTTACTTGTCTCAATCATGTGGAACCACTGTCCATGATTGAATTGAGTAAGCTGGACATAACTATTTTACATAGATTCTTCCTTAGTTGTTTTGTCACAACTCAAGGATTTTGCATAGAGTAAAAATAAACCTTTAATGTTAATAAAAACTAAGTTGGTTGTGTTGACCCATCGTAAGTACATTCAATTGGAATAACACAATTGCATAATGCTGAAATAAAGCAACTTAATCATGTGGAAATCCTTTCCATTATTTTATTATGTTCGTTCAAAGAGTTATTTTTTTGAGTGTATGTTTCAAACATTATCAGATATGTTCCAGTGGTTTGAAAAGACAGGAGAGTTAATAAGTGATGACAGAATTTGAACTTTTCTATGAACTATCCCTGAAGTTCACACAAGTTCGTCACCCTCGCTCTGGTGTTGTTCCAGACATTCTTCACTGAAACACAAGGGGTGTTTAGTGAACTGTTCATGCAAGTCTTTTCCATACAATGAAAGCATACCAGAGAACTTTGAAACAAATGTTCAGTATTCAGGCTTAATAACTTCAGTAGTTTCTTTTTTCTTTGCACTAAATGCACCATCTGGTTCTAAGCTATCTTAAAGTCAAACCCAGTCTGTTAACCTCCCTTTGATTCATCTGCATTAATTGGATTTATTCCCTCACCCCAGAACTGGGCCAATGTCAGACCCAACACTAAAATTCAAATACAATTCCTTTTTTTTTTTCATTTTACACAATGACAAATGTTAAACAACGAAACATGTTGAGCAAATATTAAACAATATTAACAAAAATGAAAACTAATTATTCACCTTTCAACATAAGAGCGCGTGCTGCCATTTTTCAACTTACATTTGCGAGGCTTCCAGTTATTTTAGTTATATAATCAGTAAGCTGTGCTACTTGATATTGCAAACTGATATTTGTTATGTTATTTTAATGTATTATCATAATTATAAATGCACTTGTTTGTTGTACAAAACAAACAAAAATTATTATTCTTTTTAGTTATTTACCCATAGCAGCTAGGAAGTCTTGGACATACACAGAAAATTAGTTTACTTCCACATAAAAAAAAAAAATAAAATAATAATAATAATAAAAAAAATAAGGTGGACAGGTGATTCACCAAACCAAATGCCAAAAATAATAAACCTCCTTGTCTGGAAGTGGTTAGACAAGAACTTAGTCCCGCCCTAAACTCATGCTACTGGCTGAGCCATTGTTGCACTGGGAATGTTCAAATGAACAGAGCAATACTTTGATAGCACTACAGAGCCACATTTTTCACTCAAAAATAACTATACTGCCTCCTATGATACCTTGGACCAGAATTACTAACAGATTGCTCTAGCACTAGTGCTTTTATGGGATTGTAGTCTCATGCTCTAGTAAATCTAGCCCCTTGTTTTTTGTTTTTTTTTTAATACCAAATTTTAAAATTGCATTGCATTTACTATTTACATCCTTCATTGAGAAGGCATTCCCATAATACATGGCCACGATAGGAACAGTAGCAGTGGTGATTATAAACAAACTTGTATTTCATTCAGTAATAAATAGTATTAATAAAAATAGATCAATGTAGTTGCAAATGTATTATGTTTCTTGATATTTATGTGCTTTTATGCTTATTAGAGTATTACAGTGTTAGCTCAGCAACAATCTAACCCAAACTCTGTTGGAATTAATGAGTTTAGTCTTCATGGTAGTTAAGGTATTTGCATATTCCAAATCAGCCACTTAAGAGGATTAATTTCATTTAGGATGCTGTCTTAAAAGCCAGCTGCCTATGTAGGCAATAGGCAGCAGGGCAGCTCTCAACGATTTGGCAACAGTGCGTTAAATCTACCCTAAGAGAAAGTATGGAGACTATAACGAAAAAAAAATAACTTTATTATTTTGATTAAAACATTTAAATCACATTAAGGAATTCATTTTCAGATATATATTGTATATAACAAATAAAGTGGTTAGGGATTGTCATTTTTTTCTTTTTTTTAAGGTCTACATTAACATGCACTACTAGGGCTACTAAATATGACAGGCTGATGTCCAGGTGTGCCATTTCAATCTTTGACTTGAAATGATTAATGTTATCACTACACAGCTGTGACACACATCCTCATACAATCTCTTTTTTCAATGTGTTTTTGTAATGAAGGCCTTTTAGAATTATCTATTCATCTTCATCCATGTGTCAGAATTGTTGTCGTCCCGGGGTGCCTGGTATTAGTAATGCATTTTCACATGAGAGCTTTAAACGAATATCCAAACGCCCTTGGATATCTGCATGATCCAAATTCGCACAGGCCCAGTTTCATTTCAAATGGCGGCTTTCACTAAATTGCAGCTTTGCCAATGTAATTTACCAGATCATGGCCACAGTGACTCATATTGGAGAAATCTGTGACACACACTTTTCTGTATCATTGTGGTACTGATGCATTACCAAAGGGCTCTATAACTGAATATGATCACCTCTGCTCGAGTAAAATTCAGATAGTAATATGGGTGTTTGGCTGACTGGAATGAAATTAAAATTTTCCATAGAATTACGGTGTTAGCGTAGCAACATGCTAACCCAAACTCTGTTGGAATTAATGACTTGAGTCTTCATGGTAGTTGAGCTATTTGCATATTCCAAATCAGTCACTTAAAAGGTTTAATTTTAGTTAGGATGCTGTCTTAAAAGCCAGATTATATATTAAAAAAAAAAAAAAGGGAAAAATAGTAATACTGTGGAACAGATTTATGGTCTAGCTTGTGCTTAAACTGAGACTATGAAATTGGATACAGCTCATGTCAGCATTTTATGTAAGATACAAAACAGCTTATATAAATAATTTCATGACAATATTTCATTGAACATTGAATGAAAAAAGCAGTGTGTATCTTTCTTAGCTGCAGAATGGGTGATTACGTGCTTTGAATGAATATTCTTTGAACGGTTCGTAATACCAATGAATTATTGAATGTGCTTTTCAATAGCACAGACACTGATTTCCTAGCTAAAACCTTGTTAACATTTACCTATAACTGAACAATATTCTGAGCAGCATGTTTTGATAAATGGCGAGGGGGTTAGGGTTAGTTGCATGTAACTACATGTAACATATGTAAAGATGACACTGTAAAATAAAGCATTATCCAGTTTCTTAAAAAAAGCACACTTTGTAATAATGTCATATTAAAAGTTTTACTTTAATGTACATTTTAAATCATTGTTTTAATAATATATTGATGTGCTTTACAGAAATACACATATTTTGATGTGTTGACTAACATACTAAAGCACATGTAAAGTACTTGATTATATTTTTAACTGTAGTGTATTATTTGATATTACATTTAATATGTTAATATGTGTTAAATGTACATTTAATGTGTTAATATGTGTTAAATGTACTAAATTACAACTCCATACAAATGTGTAATTACAAATACATTTGTATTCATGACAAACAGTTTCAATAATAATGGCATTGACGTATGTTTTAGTTTACCATAAAGTACAATAAAGTATCTTGAATGGCTGGCCAGATTTTGAAGACAAAAAAAAAATAAAAAATGCATTCATCCATAAAAAAATTACTTTATAAAGAATTATTTTACTTTATAAAGTAGAATAACGAACTTCCGGCGTGAAAGCCATACGCATTTGATGTAAGTCCAAAAAGCATCCAAAAAGCTTCCGTGATGTAGTACACAATGCCATGGATGGATGCATAATTCAAAATCTGGCCAGCCATTCACAACCATTATAAACCCTGGAGGACTAAGGATATTTTTTAAACTTATCTTCGATTGTGTTCATCTGAAAAAAGATAGTCATATACACCTAGAATGGCTTGCGGGTGAGTAAATCATGGGATAATTTTCATTTTGGGTGAACACTCCCTTTTAGTATATATTTTTTAAAATCTATTATTTCAATCACTACTCTTTTTTTTTTTTTTAAGTATGCTGAAATTTATTTCTTTTTCGCATACTGCATAAATTGATTATGTATAGTATACTATTTCAAACAAAGTGACTAGCAGTAATGACTTTGAATTTAATAAATTAGAAGCAAATTACTGCCAACATAGAACTTCATAATGTGTGCTCCTTCTAACAGTAAGTCCTACTGAAAGAGCCAGTGTGTTTTCAGTGTGTAAACTGCGAGACTCAACTATTAGCACATGCTGTATGACTCCCAGTGGTCCAGACTTCAGTTCTTCTACTGTCCACAAAGCTCACAATCGCTCATATTCAGAGAGTGTCAGGCAGAGGTAATATGAGGCCTCGGGTGGGTCTCTCTGGTCATTGACTGTGCTTTTGAAGAGCGCTGAAGGACCGCTCGGGCCCTCAGGGTGCATTCCGAGGTCTTGCTTTGTTAACTGCCATGTTACAAGTCTCCTGACTGCGTAGATTATAGCTGGCAGATTGTTTTTCCAATCTCTCTGCCACCTGATGTATTGTTATTGAGCATCTCTATGGACAGCAATACATACAGCCATATTTTGTTAGATGTGGTGGTTGTGGTGTGTCATACAGTATTGTGTTACAATTGCATAACAAGCCCTTACATACTCTTAATTATAAGTCCTCAGTACAGTGTTTTTGGAATTGAGTTGACTAACTTCATTAACAGAGTGATAATTATGTTTTTTCTTACTCTACTATGCTTTACTCTACTCTTACTCTAGAAATTTATTTTTTGTATAGATTTTTTTTTTTTTTTTTAAAGATTTTTAAGGTTTTTTAAGATTTGGTAATGTTTTGGTAAAGTCTCTAATGATCACCAAGGCTGCAATAATTTGATCAAAAATACAGTAATGTTGTGAAATATTATTACAATGTTCAATGTCACATGATCCTTCAGAAATCATTCTAAGCAGATTTGCTGCTCAAGAAACATTTCTGATTATTATCAATGTTGAAAGCAGTTGTGCTGTGAACCTACAGATAATAACAAACAAACAAACAAACAAACAAACAAACAAACAAAAAAAACAAGTGAGGTTGTAAAAGGGAGTTTTAAGTCCACAGCGCTGAAAGTGCCCATACATGAAGAAACACCCTTAAAATCCAGTTCCACTTTTATTGCATCAGCTTCTGCATATATTTATATATATTTCCCAGACTGCACTTGTCCCAAATGGCATGTCAGAGTTCAGAGTCTACCATTTGTCATTTCATGATTCAGAGGGGCGAGTACACCCTTTCCAGGCACAGTGCACCCTCAAAGCACCCTACTGCCGAGCACGAATATTGTCATCCAAATGTAGATCTGCATTTGGGACAAGGCCACTCTGAGTCCACACTTCCGTGATGTAATGTTGCATGTTGAAGTCTGTTGCAGAGCTCACCTCAGTGCCGGCTCGGCAAAAGTGTGAATCGAGGGCGCATATCAGCCACAAAGGGATCTGTTAACTGTTAGCGTCCCTGTAGCAGGACACTTGGCACACTTTTTATTGCCTTTTTATAATAGGGTAATATTAATTATAATAAGGTAATGAGGTAAACTAATGATACCATAATTAGGTATCATTCAAAAGCTTAAATACTCATAATTCATCCTGTGAAAACCATTTTGAAATTAGACATTGTTACAATGGAAACAGTATTTTAAACTCGTTTAGTGGGCTCCTCCCTCTAGTAGTCAGTCTCATGTTTCAAATTTGAGAAAAATGATTGTCATGTCAATTTGTGACAAAACATATAGTTGGAACGGTCTAAGACTCAAGGTTCCATATTTGGCCATAATTTCCATTAATTATTCCATTTTTTTTTTTTTTTTTTTTTGGGTGATAAAAGTGATATTGCTACAGAATTTTTTTTTGTATGTATTCTTCTGTCACAAATTAATAATGTACAAAAAAAAAATAAAAAATCTATTGAATGTGAATTTCACCCAGTAACTATTTTTGGTATAGCGCCTAAACAAAACCTCATAAGAAAACTCAATTTTTGATATATCAACTTCAAATTTGGAACACAAACTTGGTTAGACTTGTGGCTTTGATTTTATAGCAATCTTAGAGTCCAAATTATTTTGTAAAATATAAATTCTGGGTTATACTTTATTTTACAGCAGTCCTTAAGCTATTATAAACAATTTTTTTGTAGGCCGGGGATTTTTGACGGACAATTAATCAGTTCCAAAAAGAAATACAAAACCTGTCCTAATTGAAAGAAGAAAAAAAGAAAAAAAGGAGAAAAGATTTAATGCAATATTTGGCTATAATATAGCATAAAGAAATTAAAAAGCTATTTTTTGTTGGCCTGGAACATCACAAGTGTAACAAGGTGGTCCAAAATTATCCTCAACATTTTGGGGAAGTAGTTATTCCCTATGAGAGCAAAGTCAGTAAGTTTCAGTCCAATGTGTTAACATTACCTCTCCGGGTCAAAATGACCCGAACACAACATGAGGATTTAGGGTTTGGTTTAGGGATAGTTGCATGTTATCATGCATAATTTACTGTTATTACTACAGTAAGTACATGTAACATGTAACAAGGACACTAAAATAAAGTGATAAAAAAGTGTTTAGTACAGTACATTTGTTTTACAGTAAACTTTTCTATAATTTTTTTACGCTGTCATTTTTGAAGTGCTTTTACTTTCAACCTTAGGTCTGTACTCCAAACCAATCATGAAGTACAACCATTTAAGTTTGAATAGTGTATTTAAACATCTATGCTCAAAAAGGGGGGTGACAGTTAACAGGTTAATCTGCTTTTTCTCTCCTTGTGTTTTAGTGGGAAGAAATCGGAGAGGTGGACGAGAACTATGCACCCATCCACACGTACCAGGTGTGTAAGGTGATGGAGCACAACCAGAACAACTGGTTGCAGACGAACTGGATATTAACCCAAGGTTCCCAGCGAGTGTTTGTGGAGCTCAAGTTCACTCTACGGGACTGCAACAGTCTCCCTGGAGGTCTAGGCACGTGCAAGGAGACTTTCAATGTCTATTATTATGAAACCAACGACGAGGAGAGAAGGAATATTCGGGAAAGCCAATATACAAAAATCGACACCATCGCGGCTGACGAGAGCTTTACAGAGCTTGATCTCGGAGACAGGGTCATGAAGCTAAACACAGAAGTTAGGGATGTGGGTCCGTTGACCAAGAAAGGCTTCTACCTGGCTTTCCAAGACCTGGGCGCATGTATCGCTCTCGTTTCTGTCCGTGTCTTCTACAAAAAGTGTCCTTTTGTTGTCAGGAATTTGGCCCTCTTCCCGGATACTATAACCGGGGCAGATTCCTCCCAGCTTCTGGAGGTGCCAGGGACCTGCGTCAACAACTCGGTGGCTGATGAACTTCCCAGAATGCATTGCAGTGCTGAGGGGGAGTGGCTGGTGCCCATTGGGAGGTGCATGTGCCAGGCAGGCCATGAGGAAGTTAATGGCTCCTGTCAAGGTTGGTGAACATCTTCATTATTATGCAAATGCAAGCGCTGCCGATGCCGCACATGTGTGACATATTCCCCTTGAACTGCGTCTCTGAATGTCACAGACGCTGATGAGAACCTGACCTCTTTGTGTGGCGTGGGTAGACTGTGACATTCATTTCACAATCTAGTGATTTTACGGTTTTAATTTCTCATGTATTATGTCAGGCGGAGTTTATATTTAAGATGTTCATAATGGTAGTGTGTATATTTACCACAATGGTAACATGTATACTGCAGGTATTTAATATAATTTCTCAGAATGCTCAGAAGGATTTATGTGACTCAGTGGTGAGAGGCAGCATTAAACATGCAGGAAACGGAAGAAGTGGGATGGTAGAGTAACAGCTGTGAGAAGGTGTAAGAATTTCAGGCAAACTATTCACTGACTAGAACAAGACAATCAACCTAACTTGATAGTAGCCCACTTCATACCAGACATTGTTGTGTCTATTATCATTATCAATATTATATACAGTGGGTACAGAAAGTATTCAGACCCCCTTAAATTTTTCACTCTTTGTTATATTGCAGCCATTTGCTAAAATCATCTAAGTTCATTTTTTTCCCTCATTAATGTACACACAGCACCACATATTGACAGAAAAACACAGAATTGTTGACATTTTTGCAGATTTATTAAAAAAGAAAAACTGAAATATCACATGGTCCTAAGTATTCAGACCCTTTGCTCAGTATTCAGTAGAAGCACCCTTTTGATCTAATACAGCCATGAGTCTTTTTGGGAAAGATGCAACAAGTTTTTCACACCTGGATTTGGGGATCCTCTGCCATTCCTCCTTGCAGATCCTCTCCACTTCTGTCAGGTTGGATGGTAAACGTTGGTGGACAGCCATTTTTAGGTCTCTCCAGAGATGCTCAATTGGGTTTAAGTCAGGGCTCTGGCTGGACCATTCAAGAACAGTCACGGAGTTGTTGTGAAGCCACTCCTTCGTTATTTTAGCTGTGTGCTTAGGGTCATTGTCTAGTTGGAAGGTAAACCTTCGGCCCAGTCTGAGGTCCTGAGCACTCTGGAGAAGGTTTTCGTCCAGGATATCCCTGTACTTGGCCGCATTCATCTTTCCCTCGATTGCAACCAGTCGTCCTGTCCCTGCAGCTGAAAAACACCCCCACAGCATGATGCTGCCACCACCATGCTTCACTGTTGGGACTATATTGGACAGGTGATAAGCAGTGCCTGGTTTTCTCCACACATACCGCTTAGAATTAAGGCCAAAATGTTCTATCTTGGTCTCATCAGACCAGAGAATCTTATTTCTCACCATCTTGGAGTAGTTCAGGTGTTTTTTAGCAAACTCCATGCGGGCTTTCATGTGTCTTGCACTGAGGAGAGGCTTCCGTCGGGCCACTCTGCCATAAAGCCCCGACTGGTGGAGGGCTGCAGTGATGGTTGACTTTCTACAACTTTCTCCCATCTCCCAACTGCATCTCTGGAGCTCAGCCACAGTGATTTTGGGTTCTTCTTTACCTCTCTCACCAAGGCTCTTCTCCCCCGATAGCTCAGTTTGGCCGGACGGCCAGCTCTAGGAAGGTTTCTGGTCATCCCAAACGTCTGTGCTCTAGGAACCTTAAGTGCAGCAGAAATTTTTTTGTAACCTTTGCCAGATCTGTGCCTTGCCACAATTCTGTCTCTGAGCTCTTCAGGCAGTTCCTTTGACCTCATGATTCTCATTTGCTCTGACATGCACTGTGAGCTGTAAGGTCTTATATAGACAGGTGTGTGGCTTTCCTAATCAAGCCCAATCAGTATAATCAAACACAGCTGGACTCAAATGAAGGTGTAGAACCATCTCAAGGATGATCAGAAGAAATGGACAGCACCTGAGTTAAATATATGAGTGTCACAGCAAAGGGTCTGAATACTTAGGACCATGTGATATTTCAGTTTTTCTTTTTTAATAAATCTGCAAAAATGTCAACAATTCTGTGTTTTTCTGTCAATATGGGGTGCTGTGTGTACATTAATGAGGAAAAAAAAAATAACTTAAATGATTTTAGCAAATGGCTGCAATATAACAAAGAGTGAAAAAATGAAGGGGGTCTGAATACTTTCCGTACCCACTGTACTTATATTGCAACAAACTTGAAAGTTATGTGAAGTTTGAGCAAAATGCTTGTGTTTCACAAATATAATAACCTTTCAAAGAAAATGTCTTCATATTTAACAGGAAAGTTTTGGTTTCAAAGTTTTAGGTGGGTTCAATGTGTTCCAGGAAACAGCATACTCAAACCATAATGGATCAGTCTGTATAAGTGTCTCAGAAAACATTTTCACTCTTTAACTATAGAAATGATGGCCATTCTTTGAGTATAAGTGAAATTGTTGCCATGCTGAAATGGCAAGAAAAAAAAATACGGAAGCTCATGTACTTTACAGTGCTAAGATGTCCACTGACAGGTAAAGTGAATAAAACTGATTATCTCTTCATCACAGCACGTGTTAGTGGGTGGGATATATAATTCAGCAAGTGAACATGTTCTCCTCAAAGTTGATGTGTTAGAAGCAGGAAAAATGGGCTTTGAGTGAAAATCAGGATTTGAGTGAGTTTGACAAGGGCCAAATTGTGATGGCTAGATGACTGGGTCAGAGCATCTCCAAAACTGCAGCTCTTGTGGGGTGTTCCCGGTCTGCAGTGGTCAGTATCTATCTACCGTTGTCCAAGGAAGTAACAGTGGTGAACCAGCGACAGGGTGATGGGCGGCCAAGGCTCATTGATGCATTGTCCGATCCAACAGATGAGCTACTGTAGCTCAAATTGCTCAAAAAGTTAATGCTGGTTATGATAGAAAGGTGTCAGAATACACAGTGCATCGCAGTTTGTTGTGTATGAGACTGCATAGCAGCAGACCAGTCAGGGTGCCCATGCTGACCCCTGTCGACCACCGAAAGAGTCAACAGTGGGCAAGTGAGCATCAGAACTGGACCACAGAGCAATGGAAGAAGGTGGCCTGGTCTAATGAATCACGTTTTCTTTTACCTCATGTGGATGGCCGGGTATGTGAGTGTCGCTTACCTGGGGAACACATGGCACTAGGATGCACTGTGAAAAGAAGGCACAGTGGAGGCAGAGTGATGCTTTGGGCAATGTTCTGCTGGGAAACCTTAGGTCCTCCCATCAATGTGGATGTTACTTTGACACATACCACTGACCTAAGCATTGTTGCAGACCATGTACAACCTTTCATGGAAACGGTATTCCCTGGTGGGTGTGGCCTCTTTCAGCAGGATAATGTGCCCTGCCACAAAGCAAATATGGTTCATGAATGGTTTGAGGAGCACAACAATGAGTTTGAGGTGTTGACTTGGCCTCCAAATTCCCCAGATCTCAATCCAATCAAGCATCTGTGGGATGTGCTAAACAAACAAGTCCGATCCATGGAGGCCCCACATCGCAATTTACAGGAGTTAAAGGATCTGCTGCTAACATCTTGGTGCCAGATACCACAGCACACCTTCAGGGGTCTAGTGCAGTCCATGCCTCCACGGGTCAGCAAAAGTGGGACCAACACAATATTAGGAAGGTGGTCATAATGTTATGCCTGCCTGATCGGTGTATAATGCCAGTATGACTTAAAAAAAAAAAAAAAAAACCCTTAACAGTCTTTCACTAATAGCCAGTCTTTTTTTCTCTTTAGTAGCAGTTTTACTAAATTGTTTTGATGCTTTGCATAACAATTCATGTTTCTCTCAAAGATCTTCTAAATACATTAACCTTTCTGTTCATAAGTTGGTAAATATATGCAGCATTCTGACTTTGGTTTCTGTAGCAACCACAGTCAGTCTTTGATCATCAACAGTATTAAAATTTAAAGTGATTCATCATTTAGTAAGTTAAGTTGCAGGACGATGAAAGTACTGTTGATTTTCATTCCCTGTGAACCATGTGTTTGCTTTCTCTAACATCTTTCTTGAGTTGCAAACACAGGGGTAGCAGATCTTGCAGTTGCTCGTTTCATCTCAGAAGCTGAAATTCCACTGGAAATATTGTTTCACAGACCATGTCATCCATCTCTAATTTTCTTAGTCTTCAGTTAGCTTATGGCTAAATCAGCCTTGGTTAGATCTTTGTTAGTAAATAGTGTCTTACATTTCAAGCTGTTCCTCAGACAAACCTATCATATTACTTCAGAAGACTTGCAATAGAATGCACAACACAAATTGTATGGACTACGATACTTAAATTCTTTTTTTGGAGCTTGAAAGACATGAGATCACTATGAGATGTTGTTGTATGGAAAAGAGTGCTGTAAAAATTCTTGTTCTTCTTCCTTTTTCTGTCTTACTGAATATACATTGTTTATACAACAAATGGTTGAATAGTAAAAAGAATTCAAATTTTGAGTTAGATTACCATTTAATCATTACCCTTCCAGTTATACATGAGGTGCTGTTTTCTCTGTCGTTTAAGTCTTAGTTATGATGGCTTTACCAAACCCCCATCCACACCACTGGAGCCTAGAGGATATAATGATGGCTTGGATGGGAAAGACAGGAAGTGATAGAGGGGTCCACGCTCCAGTGCTGGAGGAGGGTGGTGTGTCCTGTGAATGAAACGGCACCTTCATCCTCTTCCTCCTCTCCTCAGATTGCTTCCTTTGTCTGCTGCCAGAGTTGGCACTTTGCGATAAGGATTCTTTTTTGAGAGCAGTGTAATATTTCTTTGTGAATTAATTTCTATTGAGCTGTCCCGAGGGAATGTCCGGTGCTTCTGCAATGTAAGCTTTAGAGGGAGTTGGTTTTTGTGCAGTTGGCCAGGTTGCCAAGCAGACCAGGCGACAAAGTGTTGGAAATGCTTTCAGCGCTTTTGTCTGGAGGACGGGCTGCAATTCACTAGGCATAATTGTACAATGAGTATTTGGAGCTGTGGGTGTGGATGTGCAATGCTGTTTCTGTTCAGATGTTTTGTGCGAGCAATTATAAAATTAATGTAAACATGACAGTCACCTGAGATAAAGAGGAAAGGGATTGTCTGGCTCTTTAGGGAGACACTGAATACATTCAGCTTGTCAAATAAACAAGGACATTTTATCAGAACAGAAAATAAATAATGCAGAGGTTGATGGCTTAGAGGAGAATTTGTTCCTCTTGCAAATAGAATAGAATAGAATAGAATAGAATAGAATAGAATAGAATAGAATAGAATAGAATAGAATAGAATAGATCATCATATTGTAGAAGGCCTATTAAATTTTGTGCAATTACCCAGCAGGAAAGGCCTTAAAGTCAGCATGACATGGAAGTTGCAATACTCTTTTATTCCCTATTGTGACATATATATCCCAGTGAAACGGCTTCTGAAACAAGAAGAAATGTAGGGCAGGAATGTAGGGCGGGACAAAACAGATGTAAATACATGTATAATTACACTGTTGACCCATTCCTTACACCTTAACCCACCCTTAAACTTACCCATACCACCAAACCTGTCCCTAACCTTACCCGTATCCCACCTCAATAGCAGCAAAAGTATTTTGCAATACAATGCTTCCTAATATAAAGTGGGACCATTATTATCATTAAAGATTATGAGGCGCATGAGTTTAAAAGATAACAATATGCAATATATAAAAACAAGATTTGTCAATTTTGATATCATGGTGACTTTAAGCCCCATTCATAGAACAATAACCACAACTGTAATGATAACCACACTAAAAGGACCATAAAATTATGTTTATTATAAGATATGTTCTGTGAGCATAATTTCAGGTTTAAATGCAAGCAGGATTGTGGTTGTCCATTACTGTTCATCAGAAGAAAAAACAAAAAACATCTGAAAGTGATTATAATTATATCTTTCCTCTGTGCTGTTATCATTGTAGTTGTGGTGTCCACTCTTTTCTTAAGCTGCACTCACATTAGTGAAATTTTGTTAACATTTTGTGGGCAAATAGGTCCATTGTCTGTTGTCAATAGTGTAGCGATGTATGAAGCGAAGATGTCACTTTCAGAAGCAGCTTTCTGTTGGTCAACATGATGAATCCTTGTGACCAGCTTAAACCTGTTGCGAAGAATTCATATAATGGAGCTATAATTACAGAAAAAGATACACCCACAAGTTGTGTAACGAGCCAATCAACATCTGCTGATTTCGGCCAACTCTTGCTATAACAGATTATGGGCAGTTAATTTCATTTGACTGGTGTGTCTATATCACCTTTTTTCTGATTAATGTAAAAAATGTGACATTTATAACATAAAACACATGCAGGTGACTATTATTTAAGTAATATGGAGTCAAATTCATGCCACATATATTGGCAAACCAATAAAGTATTGCAAAAGAAAAATAAAGTATTTAGCAAACAAATGTTTTGATAAACTGTATCACAAGTTTACATGTGACTGAAACGCAGATTAAAAGGAGGATTTCAAATGAATTAGAAGATATCATCACTAATTATTGATATTTATTGCAAAATTATTGATGCTAAAAATCTGTTTCAGAGATAAAAAAAGATCAAAGTTCTCAAGTTTCTTTTTTTTTTTCTTGATACATTATTATTATTATTATTATTATTATTTTTATTTTTTTTTTCTTTTGTGATGCTTCATTTTTGTTTGCAGTTACATTTGGCATGCATTTGACTTTGAAAAGTACATCATCCCTGTTGTGTTAAATTCAAATTTTATTCCAGTAGTGTCTGATGAATATATTTCTATACCAAGATGACCAACAAAATATTTAGCTTGAATCCAGAGTCTTGATTTAATGTAATACTAGCATATCTTCATAAAATCCTTAAAGGATGTCTGACTAAAAAAAATAATAAAGCACTGAGGGCAATTAATCTGCTTTTTCAAAGTACCCATATCATACATGTTTGAACTGAGAATTCATTTGCACTAAAATGCGATGCCATGCTTATACAAATGAACACTGGTGGACATAGCAAACTAATTGGCAAAGACTGTCCTGCTAGACCTGTGGAGGTGTGAGTGAAGGAGAAAAACACAGAGAAAGATGGACTAAATACAGGAAGGGGGAGGATGGAATGGCGTTCGGCTCTCTGCGGAATTCAGTTGGGCTCTCCGGGGCGGAAGCTTTCAGAAAGAGCTGGATCTCCAATGATCTCTCTCTATTTTCATTCCTGTCAGCCGTTACTGCTGCAAATGTCAAACTCGATCCGGTCACTCGCTACATACCAAGGGATTGAGCTACTGTGGAAATGTACCAAAGACAAAGATATTTTGGAGAGAACATCATACCAACAGCATTGGGAGACAAGTACTGGCTGGGTTTTAGTGAAATGTGGAGGATGTTATTTTCACAGTGTTGTCTGGCAATATCAAACTTATTAATACATTGTGACAGATTAATAAGTTACAGATTTTCAAAGGAAAAGCTGAACCAAAAATGTGTCATTTATTTATCCTCATATCGTTCAAAATCCACATGAATTTCTTTATTTTGTGACACACAGTATAATGAATTTTGAAGAATATTCATGCTGTTATTTTTATTTAAATTTGAAACAGAACTGAACAATATTGGAAATAATCTGCCGTTGTGATTTTTTTTTTCTGCGATATTATGATATGAAAAAAAAATATATAGGGATTTTCACTAGACTATGAATTACGGAATTATGGAAGAGGATTAGGGCCAAGCAATAATAAAAAAATAAAACCATCTCGAGATTAAAGTTGTTAAATTTCGAGAAAAAAGTCATTAAATTTTCGAGAAAAAAGTCTAAATAAAATGTTGAGAATAAACTCGTTAAATTACAAGAAAAAACTCGTTAAATTTCGAGAAAAAGGTCGAGATAAAATGTTGAGAATAAACTCATTAAATTACGAGAAAAACTTGTTAAATTTCAAGAAAAAAGTCGAGATAAAATGTTGAGAATAAACTCGTTAAATTACGAGAAAAAAACTTGTTAAATTTCAAGAAAAAAGAATAAACTCATTAAATATGATAAATATGATAGATAAAATGTTGAGAATAAACTCATTAAATTATGAGAAAAAAGTCGTTAAATTATGAGAACAAATTCGTTAAATTACAATTTTTTTTCATAATTTAACGACTTTTTTCTCGTAATTTAATGACTTTATTCTCAACATTTTATCTCGACTTTTTTTCTTGAAATTTAACGATTTTTTTTCTCATAATTTAACAAATTTGTTCTCATAATCTAACGACTTTTTTCTCGTAATTTGATTACTTTTTTCTCAACATTTTATCTCAAATTTTTTCTCAAAATTTAACAACTTTAACCTCGAGATGGTTTTATTTTTTTTATTATTGCTTGGCCCTAATCCTCTTCTGTAATACATCATTCTAAAATATTTGGTGTGATTTTATTGTGGAGTGTATCTGCATAAAAATAATTAAAAATGTCTTTTTTTTTTCTTTTTTTTTTTCAGCAGCAAGGACAAAAATAAAGGCTGGATCTTGTCACAACAGTTGATTTTAATGAAACAGATTTAAAAATACTCTCCAAATATCTCAGCAAACAGGACAACCACTTAACAGAGAACACTAAACAGGGCCATATAGACCAGTGAAAGGAAGAAACAGGTGCAGTTCATTAATCTAACAATGAATAACCATGGTAACAAATACTAACACTGGAAACAGAACAGGAAACAGTATAAAACTAAAGGCACACAGGGGTAAAAGGCGTATTTGACTTTAGCTCAGCACTTTTCTTAACAACCACTTTTGATGATGCAAATGGAAATTTGGCAGATCCTTGACACAATTATTGACAGCAACACAAAGTTGATTCTGCACTAAATTGATCTAATGTTTTTTTTTTTTTTTAATAGTTGTAGATTTATGTAGCGCATGAGAATCAATACAGTTATTTACTATATTTTGAGACAAAGGTCTTGTTAATAATTTTTAAGTTTTGTTCAAGGTAATTAAAGCAATAGTTTTTCAATAATGGAAGAAAATGTAAAAGTATGGTATTTGAGGTAAAAGCCGCGCCTGCTGTTGGGGCTAAAGGCACAATAATTAACATGGTAATAAATAGCTGGCTGACTTATCCATTTAGTGACATGTCATGGTTAAATTCAGATGGTAAATATCATATATTAAGTTAGGTGTCCACCTTAGAGATAATCACCATATTTATACTGAAACCATAATATTTAAAAATATCATATTATTTGTTACTATTGTAAAGCTATATTAAATTATTATGGTATCTCATTTAATGTTTTCAGAATCTTTAATTTTTATTTTATTTTTTAATCAAAATAAACCGAAAATAGTACAGTCTTTGCTAGAGTGATTGTTTTGAAGTATTAAATTTAGACAATATTTAAAACACTTTACTTTAGCTAGAGCATTTGTATCAATACTTTGTGCCTTTTGTCCCATGCTGGTGAGTCTTTTACACCATGTGTGGGGTAAAAGGCCCACCTTGCCTCCTCATACATTTATACGATTTTTAAACAAACAAGCAAACCACTTTTATGACTTATTTTCACACAAAATCTGTTCCTCTGTCAATGTTCAATAAAAATATTCTGCAACCGAGTAGTGAAAAGCACATTTTTCTTAAGGTGTGCCTTTAGCCCTGTTGTACCCTATATGTTTTTGCTGAATGGAGAAGAACAGCATGAACATTCTGTGTTCCATGGAAGAAAGTCATACGGGTTTGTAATGTCATCAGGGAGAGTAAATCATAATATAATTTTATATTTTGACTGAATTGTTCTTGATATTTTTCATATAAACTGACAAATTTCACAATCTTTTGTGGCATGTAATACCATACAAGTATAGAAACCAAATTAGTGATTGATTTATTTGAACGCACTGTTCATAAATGGCTTGCTACTTTAGTAGGATGGTGATTTTATAGTGATTGACTACATTTTCCTGTGCCGTCAGTATGAGGATTTAATAGGGTTTTTTATGGGCTCATTTGTAAGCCGTTATACCTGTGATTTCACCCACTGGTGCAGACTGCAGTGCAGAAATTGTCGCTGATATTTTTGAGAGTCAGGAAATGACAGCTTCATCCAGTCTTCTTCTCACCCAGTCTGTGGGCCCTGCTGGCAAAAGAAGGCCAGCTTCACACACACAAGTGAAAATGACACAGCTAGAGCCCTCCACACTCGCTGCTGTGTGTGAAGCCGCACCAGTTTGTTTTTAATTCAGCATTTCCTCTTGCACACCATGTGAGGTTTATACCATCCTACAGTTACTTCACAATCTCAATATGAGTTGACATCGAGTTTCACAGTTGCAGGTGCTTTATAGGTCAGACGTGTCTAACATGTCCATGGCTTGATTTGTATTATTTGTATATGCCAGTTATGTACAGGGAAACTGTTTCTGATGTGATTATGTGTGGGTGAACATTGATCTGAGCACACTGAAGTGTTGTTCTTGAGCAAACTAGGTCTGCACTGACACTAAAGAAATGCAAGGTCTTTGGAGGTTATTTTGGAGTTGCAGGCTAATGCAAATCAAGCACAGGTTTTGCCTTATTCAAACACACTAAGAAGCTTTTGTTGTTTACATAAATGTTTCAGTGATTTTTGTTCATTTTTTATTTTTTTTTTCCTCCAGAATCTAGTTTTCTCTGGTTATTATTATTAATCTGAACATAATATATTAGGGCTAGGTAAAAAATATCGATTTCTCGATTTTAATCGATTCTCATTTTTACGAACCGATATCAATTCTTAAATCACAAGAATCGATTAGTCTAATCTGTTTTCAGTTGATGAATGAGCAGAATATGTAGCTGCTCCCATCCTATAAATCGCAATAATCTTTGTGCTTTGTTACTTTTGATATGAAGCAAAGTCTCAGATTTCAAATGACGTCCATCTTATTATGAGATTCAAAAAATAAATACCGTTTTGGTGCTGTTTAATGTGATGTGACAGATCACTTTAGCGCCTCAGTTAAAGAGAAGCGGCAGCACGGAGCGCATGTGAACATCCTCTCTACTTTAATACCAGTTACAGCGCGAAATAAACACGACTAAACATCTGAAGGTATGTTAAAATATACAGTACAACTTACCAAAATCTGTATCATGTCTCGTGTAATAGCTCAATCAGTGTTTCAACCTCGGAAAGACTTCAATAAAACAGCTTGTAAACAATGTCACGTAACGTCACATTTACCTCAGAAAAACATATTCAGTTACCATAAACTCATTAGTCAGCTAGAAAAGTGTCTAGAAAGCAACATTCTGATAAATATAGCTATGCACCGTTACATATTCATTATCATTTTTAATGTTCTTCAATATTTAATGCATGTTTGAATAACTCATGACAGCCGTGATTTAAATGTTTACATTTCAAAAAAATTAATTTGAGTAGAAATATGATTATATAATTATAAACTTCATTTATAATAAAAACATCATTGAGTATAATTTAAGTGTTTGTATATAAAAAGTTAATTTAACCTTCAGTATTATTATAATAGTACCAACTGACTCCCATGTGTAGTTTACAGCATTAGTTGAGAGATTTTTTTCCTCTAGGAAATTTGCCATGTACTATAACTGAAATACTACATCCAAAATAATCGATATCGAAGTGAAATCGTAATTGAATCGAAATCGTAATCGTAATCGTAATCGTAATCGTAATCGTAATCGTAATCGTAATCGAATCGAAAGCATGTGAATAGTAATTGAATCGAATCATGAAAATTGTGTCAATACCCAGCCCTATAATATATATTATTAATATATTAAATATATGTTGTTGTTTTTTTTTTCATATATTTATATATATTTTATTTGGGTCTCACTTTTATATTGTCTTTAACTACTATGTACTAACATATAAATTAATAATTTGATACAGTGCACTTATTGTGTACATACATGTTCTTCAAGTATTTTCAGCATACTTCAGTATCTTCAAAATTACCTGCATGCAATTACATCTGTAATTAATTTCTGTAGTTACATCAATAATTATACTGTTGACCCTTTCTTTAAGCCTCAACCCACCCTTAAACCTGTCCTAACCTTAAAGGGTTAGTTCACCCAAAAATGAAAATTCTGTCATTAATTCCTCACCCTTGACTACAGTGGTTCAACCTTAAAGTTATGAAGCAACAAGAATACTTTTTGTGTGCCAAAAACACAAAATAACGACTTTATTCAACAGTATCTAGTGATGTGCAATTTCAAAACACTGCTTCATGAAGCTACAAAGTTTTACGAATCTTTTGTTTCGAATCAGTGGTTCGGAGCGCATATCAAACTGCCAAAGTCACGCCCCCCAGTGATGAACCATTGAAATTTTGAAACACTTATGACGTAACAAAGCCTTGTTTACTGAAATCACGTAAATTTGGCAGTTCATATTGTTTTGCAATACAATATGAGCATTGTACTTAACAATAGTATTATAATTAGCTAAAGACACCTAATATAAAGTGTGGCCATATTTTGCTTTGGACTCAACACTGTACCAAAATCTGTTTTTAGCATTTTTTGAAATGTATTTTATGTAAGCCCAACTTTCATGCAATATGCCGAATAATTAATATGACATGACGTACAATTTGGCAAGTGCTTAAACAACAACAGGAATATGATTTAGATAGCACATGGAATAAACACAGCACCAAAAACTGTAGTATTAGTATTAGCTATAATACCAAGTTACAAATGAATTTTGTGCCAATGCCAAAGATAAAAGAAAAGGAAAGCATTTTCTCTTCCCTTTTCAGAGTTGATAAGGCTATCCTGTGCATGATTATATATTGAATAATTAGTTGCACTTTATTATTTGTATTTAGCATTGTTTTTTGTCCTGCTGTCCTTGATCAGAATAGACATGTGATCCATTATTTTGGGGTGGCAACCCACCAATTGAGAATAACTGAATTAGCTAAAATTACAGAAATGTTCCAATTATGTATAATTATGTCCAATTTGTGTCCCTATTATATCCCCTGTGAACACCTGCACACAATTCCTTTATTCCTTTTATAAGCAGCACCCTACAGTTGGGGAATGCTAATCACTGCTTTTTATTTATTTATTTTTTATAAGATTTTATCAGAAAGATGAAAACCTGAATTGAAAGCTCCCCAAATGATCCATATTGTGGTAAAATGTTGAAATTTTAGCTTAGACTCGATGATTTGGGAAACTTTCAATTCAGGCTGTCATCTTACTGTTTTGATAAAATGTGCATTTCATTTGAGTCAGATTTGTAATTTTTTTTCTACTTATAACTTTTAGAAGATGACATTAGAACAAAAGCTAACATCGCCATTTTGTTTTCATCAGTTATAAAATTAGAAGAGAAGATAATTTACCTTATTTTACACATCTGTCTATGCAAACCTTTGCTGACCATGTTATAATGTCATTTAAATGCAGGAACTTTGACTTTAATTTGACGTCAAATTGGAAGTGTAATATCAAGTGCTGCTCCTTTGTCATTTTTCAAGTATGAAGCTGTAAATTCGGGTTGTCTGAGTTTTATATAGTGCTCAGACTGGTTATTTTATGGTGTATAATTTTGCGTAGATAATGACAGGATGAAAGCTTAATTTGCACCATTTCCACTTAATTTGCACCAACTATATAGATAATCTAATTGATTATTCACAATGTCATTTCTTTTTTGTGCTGTAAATATTCTAGCATTACATCCCTTCTAAGTGCTTTTCATATCTCGCAATGAATGACAGAACCCAACAATGACAATGACAATTTTGATGTGTTTCCAGGCCTGCCTATGCAGGGCATCAGCTAGAGATGACATGCTGTGGGTATTAGCAGACGTCCAACTAGATGTCATTGACATAATGGAATTTAGATAGCAGATTTGCTATGCTATAAATCAACTTAAATCCGCCCCGCTATTCAAACAGAGCATTGAGGAAAAATACACAAGTTTGGCCTCGACAATAGCCGAGCACAAAGACCAACATTAGACGCTGCCAATCATGTTTGCATATTGTTATGTGAATATTCGTTTAAAGTTCAGTTTACTCACAGGACGTTAAACATAGGAAGAGGATGTTTATCGGCGACAGTCGATAGCCATCTGGGGTACCATTGTTAGAATTTATTTTGCAGTCTGTTTCTGTTTTAAAATGCATTCTTGGAAAAGCAAGTTTATGTTTTCTCCTTGTTTTTTTTTTTTTTTTCTTCCCCGCCTGTTCTAAATAATATATCATAGATTTCAGATGTGAATCTTAAGGAATTTAGAGATTCTGGCTCACATTCCAATTAATTAGACAATAAATGTTCTGATCAATTCCGTGATTGAGTTTTTAGATTGATTTAAACTGAACTTACAAATTTAAGTCTTTGATTAACCAAAAATAACTAGCTTATAAGATTTAGTCATTCATGAGTTAGGCTACTGTTTTTTTTTTTTTTTTTGATAGTAATCTATTAAAGAAATGTATCTATTATCTAATGCCAGGTTCAGACTACATGATTTTGGCACAATCCATTTGACGTAGGGTGTCGTGGTGACTCTTAAACATCTGGTGACATCGACATTGAGTGTCGGGATGCAAGAATCGATCATTTCATCTCGTATAGTGTGTCATGGTGGACGACAGCAGACTTTTCACAACAGGAAGACAAGCATGTTTAATTATTTTGGCCCTCCACAACGGTTCCATTACATCTGTGACTTTGTCCAATAAGAGCACAGCAGCTCTTCTGTACACATCTTTTAAACATAGCAAAATGTAAGAGATACAATGGTATTGGTATTGCTAGGTGGAATCATGCAATGGAGGAAAGGTTTTGGAGGTACTGTATGGCAACAATACTCCTGCCTTTATGATGTTTCCTCGAGGGACTACCACAACATAGTGACAATGCAAGCTGCCTCTAAAAACACCAACGAAGAAGAACACCAACAACATAGTAACGAAACGTGCTCTGTAGAGCAGTTTGTCCATTTAGGGCTACTGTAGAAACATGCTGCCACAAAACTTAACATGTAGGAGGACCCGCAGTGTGTGTAGATAGAAATGGCTCATTCTAAGGCAATAAAAACATAACTGTTCATTATGTAAGGTCTTTATACACCACTGAAATCATTGTTATGTATATTATATTGCATTTTTGTCAATAGATCCTCCTAAATATTACACACTGGACCTTTAAAGTATGCCAAAGTGTACTTTTTTTCACAAGGGATGTGGTGAGTTTTGTTGTGTTATAAACATTAATTGAGCAACGGTTGACAATTGAGCAACAGACAATCTGTTCTAACATTTAGCTCACTTTGCCCTTTATTAAATGCATGTCAACCACTCAGCTTCCTGTTCTAATTACCATCAAATCTATGTGTCAGGGCATTTATCAACCGTTTTCATCTTAATGATCTCCAACCAATTAGCGTTAACCTACTCTGCCTTGCATCTTATAGTGAGCATCATGGTTTCAATTATAGGACAAGTCTGCTATCAAAGCTCTCTCTCTCTCTCTGGTAAATATAAAGCCTTATTAATCAACACTTCTTGTCTCAAAATGTCTATCTTTTAGAGGCGCTCATACTGAGATCTTTGCCGGCTCGTTAATTGCCAGGCCCACCACTGTTTGCTGCATATTAATTACCTATTAGCCTTTTGCGCAACGCATTACGACTTTGGATAGACTCCCTGCCACTGTGAGTAGTGATCATCCCTGCATCATCAATGAGACGCTGCAGTCAAGCATGCTGAAATCAAATCGCATTTGAGACTCAGCAAGGCCAAAGTGCACTAGAGTGATTTTGAAATTTCATGGCTGCCGTTTTGCTTGGATGGATTGTGAGATAATATGTAGCATCTGTCATTGTTTGGTGGGTGGTTGTTTGGGTTAGATGGGTTAGTTGGTGTGATGTTGTAGAATTCTGGGTAATGTGAATGTTTGGAGGTGGTTAGCAGCTGTATAGTGATGATATGGTATTTTTTTTTTTTTTTCTGTATGATGGTTATGACATTTTTGAAAAAGCATACACTGAGAAATAATGCTTAATAAGAGAGGAATGTGCATTACAAAAAGTGCAGCTCCAACTGTACAATCTCATTGGTTCAATAATATATTACACATAACTGTTTATTTAACATTAAATATCCTCTTATTTGCTGTGATTGTGTTATATTCCAACCCAATCTCACAAAGTTACAAAGTGTAACTATTTTATTTGTATGAAAATTCATGATTTTTAGAAAAAAGAAAAAAAAAGTATGCTGGGTGTAAGCAGATCGTACTAAAATGCACAAATGAGATGAATTATCTACCAATTCACCAACACATAAAAAATTTACAATTGCCCTGAGATTGAGTTGCATATTCCGTGTTCATTCAAATTAAAACATGTCAGCCCAGTTAATAAGTGAACCAATGACAACAATGAAGCCATTTTTCTAGTTTCACAGGTAAAACAGATTTGCTGTGACGTCTTTCGCTCTCTTGTGTTGGAGAGACATGGAGGTGATGATTGAGTTACCACCCAGCTGAAGAGCGATAAGAGCGTGTGTGTGTGTGTGTGTGTATGTGTGTGTGTGTGTGTGTGCGTGTGTGCTTTTGTTTATATTACATTGTGGGGACCAAATGTCCCCATGATGTAATATAAACCTGAGTTCACCTACATCGTGGGGACCAGCCAGCGGTCCCCACAATGTAAATGGGTTTATAAATCATATAGAATGAGTTTTTGTGAAAAAGTAAAAGTTTGCACAGTTTCCTGTGAGGGTTAGGTTTAGGGGTAGGGGCAGGGTAGGGGGATAGAATGTACAGTTTGTTCAGTGTAAAATGCATTGAAGTCTATGGAAAGTCCCCACAATTCACAAAAACAAACATGTGTGTGTGTGCGTGTGTGTGTGTGTGACAGTGATGAATAGAGGCTTGTGAGCAGAGCTCACAAAAGACTGAGCCATTGAGAGGTGATAAACAGGGTGGCTGACAATCAGGTGTGTGTGTGTGTGTGCGTGTGTGCGTGTGTGCGTGTGTTCTTGTTTATATTACATCGTGGGGACCAAATGTCCCCACGATGTAATATAAACCTGAGTTCACCTACATCGTAAATTAATGTAAATTAATTATTAAAAATACTAAATGGTGGTTTTGTGAGAAAATAAAGGTATGCACAGGTTCCTGTGATGGTTAGGTTTAGGGTTAGGGGTAGGGTAGGGGGATAGGAAGTACGGTTTGTACAGTATAAATGCTAACGTGTGTGTGTGTGTGTGTGTGTGTGTGTGTGTTCACATGTGCTTATTGGCTAAATATCTGTAACAAGAATCAATTCTCAAAGATGTCTGGGTCATATCAGAAGAGCTCACCATAAAACATACTCTCAATGGTCATTAAAGGGGTCATATAATGCCACTTTTACAAGATGTAAAATAAGTCTCTGATGTCCCCAGCGTGTGTATGTGAAGTTTTAGCTCAAAATACCCCACAGATCCTTTTTTATAGCATTTGTCACTTTTTGAGGGTGAGCAAAAACGCTCAGTTTTTGTGTGTGTCCCTTTAAATGCAAATGAGCTGCTGCTCTCAAGAAGAGGGCAGAGTTTCAAGAGCTTGAGTTAGCAGCACCGATTACCTCATGCAGACTCACTTAAAATAAAATTAGAAACTGTTCAGCCTTTTATGTTCAAAATGGAGTCGGACAATGATGGAGAGATTGAAGAAAAAGTTACAATGTAGAATGCAACAGGACATTTCTGAATGGTTAATGGTAATGAATTTATATGGCTGATGTGGAGTTAACTATCTTAATAAAGTCATTGATTAGCATATTCTGTCATGATAGAGAATGCTGCATGAAGATAGAACAGGTGTAGTTTAGTTTAATTATGGTTATAGCTTGTCATGTTGTAATCTTGCTTTTATGACATGCTATTGCATTTGCATCCCCTTTGTTGCGTGTTCTCGGGGGCAGGGTTTATGTAAATTGTAGGGTTTGTGATGTCACCACCCCGGGAAGAAGCTCGTTGTAGTCCCTACCAGCCGTTTGTCGTAGTCCTTAAACAGAGAATTCTTTAAAAGAGAATATCTCGCTTTTCTTTGAACTTTGAGCGTCCTAACTTTGCAGATGTTGTTTCTGCTCTAACAGCAACGTTACACACTAACTGAAGTTGTGAAAAAGTGAAGTCATAATCAACCACCACTTTAAGTACAGTATCTGATTCTGATTCTGATCTGTCTTGTATTTTATTAGTGTGTGTGTGTGTGTGTGTGTGTGTGTGTGGTTTATTTAATTATTACTTTATCATTCATTTCATATCGATTAATTTCTGATTAATTATATGCATTTCTTATTACTTATCTGCTAGTTATTTTAATTATATAAACTATATAGTCAATTAAATCAAGTTAAATATTCTATAACTCAGTAATTACCAAACAATAAACTCCACTTATCTTAATATAATGTATTTAGATAATTTAGTGTTCAGGTTTGATTACTTTATAGAATATTTAATTTGATTAAATTTTTTGCCACTTAAATATAATTAGTACAGACAAGTATAAATAATGATATGTTATCGAAACCTAACAAACTGTTTCTCATATCTAAATATAGTAAACTGTGCGAAAGCTGCAAATGATAATGCTCATATGACCTAGTTTTATTGTTTTAATTCTGATATTACATTATTAACCATATAATGTTTCTGTTATCCCGAGTAACATCTGGGAATGCTTTACTTTCTGCTTTGTTATTTTCTCGTTATTGTTAACAGGCTTGTCATAAATGCTCAAAACAAATCAATAAAGCCTTGGTGTGATAAAAATATGATTATATGTTCAGTTTACAAATCAATACAAAGACATCCAAATGCTTTCAGTGCTAAATCAGTGTGTAGAATGCAATCAGCAAAATAAAATAAAATAAAATAAAATAAAATAAAATAAAATAAAATAAAATAAAATAAAATAAAATAAAATAAAATAAAATAAAATAAAATAAAATAAAATAAAATAAAATAAAATAAAATAAAATAAAAATAAATAAAAACATATTATTTTATTTTATTTTATTTTATTAAGTAAGTAAGTAAATAAATAAAATAAAATAATAAATAAAAAAATAGCTGTATGATGGAAGATTTCAGTATTGTGTTTCCTGGTCTAATGTTGCATGACAAGAGACCAAGATTCTGTCTAGGTAAATCAGTCAGTGACTTACTTTAAAAAGCCCTGCAAGGTTTGCAAAGGGAAAAGGTCTTTGGAAAATAAATAAATACATAATACATAACTACCAAATCCTTCCTTTTGGAGCTATTGGATTATTGCTTGAAGCACTTTTGTAAACAGAATGCATTTTTCCCCCTAATCTTCAAGCAGGCATCTGCACGGCTCATGAAACAATTTCATGAAATATGCATTTTTTAGATATTTTTAAATATCAGTTCTGTGCTGGTTTGAGCCCAGCATGTCAGAACAAATATATACTTGTCTTGTGACTTCATTATATAGATAAACTGTTGAACAATCTTGTTGCCTGAGCTGTTCATTTAATAAAGACGTGTGGCCGATGGACCCGACTGTAATGCAATCAAAGGTTCCTACAAGCTCCATTAGTGCAGCCCAGCACCAATCTTTTATTTAATCAAAACTTGTTTCGTTTCCATTAACACAGGCTTTTGTTTCATAATGCAGCATGTCATTTGTGGGGATTATGCAGCGTGGAGTTGAGTGAAGTGTGGAAAAACGAAATTTGCCATATCATGATCTATATCTGTCAACTTGCCATCTCTTCTAAATGGATCACGGTCAGATGACAAAATGTTTGAATTAAGTAGCTGAATCGACACGCTGAATGTAATTCCCTAACATCATAACTTCAGTCTTCAGTGTCACATGATCCTTCAGAAAGGATCATTCACTAACCATTTCAGTCGTATCCGACTCTTGGTGATTCTATGGCCATACGCGAGAGACTGTCCATGAATTTTCATAAATCGCGTAGCTGATCTAGACAGGTGGAGCTGGGGAGGTGGAGGGTTTCAGTGGAAGTAACTTACAGCAAACGTTGAACCAGACTATTTAAATGTTGAACAAGCTATCTCATTCGCTGCAGCATCAGCAGAGGCCAATCAGCTATTTGAAAACATTCACAATTTAGCAAGGACATACTCCTTTGACTTATACACCAGTGCAACTTATCTGTTTTATTTTATTTTTTTTCTCTCTCAACAATGCAATTTTGATCCAGTGCACCTATGTTTAAAGGGATAGTTCACCAAAAAATGAAAATTCTGTCATCATTCTGTCAATGATGAAAATTCATCATTTCATACTCACCCTCATGTTGTTCCAAACCTGTATGAACTTCTTTCTTCTGCTGAACACAAAATAAGATATTTTGAAGAATGTCAGTAACCAAACATTTGATGGCTGCCGCTGACTTCCATAGTATTTTTTCCCCCATACCATGGACGTCATTTGGGCCCATCATCTGCTTGGTTACAGACATTCTTCAAAATATCTTCTTTTGTGTTCAACAGAAGAAAGAACTTCATACAGTTTTGGAACAACTTAAATAAATGATGACAGCATTTTCATTTTGGGGGGAGCTTAAATGGATAGTTCAGAATATGAAATGAGTGAATTAAGCTAAATATATAAAATTCATACAAGTTGCTGGTATTACATGAATGACACATCGTCTAAAACACACACTATTTGAAAGTTGTGACTGCTCTGTACTTGATGTTTCATAGTCATTTAGATAATCATAAGAGCCTTATGCATTATGTAAGCCTTTTTTTCCAGCAGGACACATGTTAATGGTAATTGTAAAGTCACTAAGAAATGTATGTAATTTAGAGACAGTTTTAGTTTGCACAGCTCTAAAAGAACTACAGGACAAATATGAGGTGATTTTAAAGGGATAAAAATGCAAATTCTGTTATTTGCTCACCCTGATTTCATTCCAAACCTGTATGCATCTTTCTTCTGCAGAACACAATTTTCACCATGCTAACCTAAAACAAGCAATCCATTTAGCTCATGCGAGGGTAGTCTTGTCTAAATGCTGCCAATGGGGCAAAGATGATCTATTTATGGCCTCAGACAGGCGGCTACAGTTGAGCAAATCTTGTCTGGAGGCCATTGCACTGGCACTCTGAAAAAGATGGATATGCAATTCATGCAGAAGAAAAAAAAGTGATGAGACCATTTTACCGTGCTTTTAGATCAGGCGATTTGGCAACAGATGAAGGGGAAATGGTCATTGATAAACAGGAAAAATTTGGCCAAAGATATCATACCATCCCAAAGTACAAATGACAATATGCGCTTCCTTTTTAAGACATTGACCGTACCTGTGTATTTTTGGAAATTTTAACAAAAATACTTGCTAGTTACTCTGCAAAGCTAGAATTAGAATTTAGTCTAAGCAGTTACAGGATATCAATATAAAGGTTTGTTCACACAAAGGACAATAACTATAACTATAAAAGGCCACACCACAGCTCTAACAGTAAAAACACAGAAGAATTATATAATTAGAATGACTTTCAGAATGTTTTTTTTTTGGCTAACGAATGATAAAAAACATTGACAACCAATCAGAATCCACTTAACTTTAATGAGCTTTTAGCATTTAAAGTGGCAGATGACAAAACTGCAATGCACACTTATAATAAACAAAACAGATTTCATATTGACATTTAAAGCAAAGTAGCAAAACTACAACTGTTTTAGTGCATACGCCTTAAGTGGATTATAGGGAAAAGCATAAAATACTACAGAAGTGCTGAATATGGCCCATAAATAATAGTTAAATGTTGAATGATATTATATATCATATTATTCTACATTAGCTGCCGGTTTCAGCTCGGCCTGTTCTTGCTGTGGCTCAGTCGGGCTGAATTCACAGCGCACCTCTGCTGTCTGCCTCTTAATGCACACCAGGGAGGCTTTAATTAATGTCTTTGTGTGCACTTTGGACTGCCGAGGCCATTGATAATCTATCTCTCTCTCTCTCTCTCCACGGCAATACATTATCTAAATGCATTTTGTGCTGACAGGGTGTCTGCTGTGCATAAGCACCTGTCCTGAATTGAGAAGTATTTAAGTAGTTGCAAAAACCAGATATACTGATTCCATTTGTCCCACTTGTCAGTTTGATAATGTAAATTGTGGTTTAATGCTCTCTGAGCATGTTTCTGTAAGAATTGTGGCTTTCATGAGTGAATGTTTGAAGATTTATTCTAGGGCTGTCCATGTTAACGCATTTACGCATGCGCTTAATTTAAAATACTTAACGCGTTAAAAAGAATTGAACTTATTAATTGACATTGTGTGTTCAAACCATCGGCTCTCTATTGAAATAAGTACCTGCTCTTTTAATGAAGTTGTTGGATGTTTGACTTTAATGACTACATTTTCTCATCAGCCCTGAACAAGCAAGTACAAAGGCATTGATCGACCGCATTAGTAATGTAATCACCTCTGTATTGTGCTTGATATCTCTGCAGTGTGTAAGCCGGGCTTTTACCGATCAGCTCTTCAGACCAAAAGCTGCAGTAAATGTCCTCCCAGAAGTTTCACCAAGGTGGAGGCTTCCACCTCGTGTCAATGTGAGCAGGGATACTACAGGACCGAATCAGACCCCGCCAATATGGCCTGCACAAGTAAGTGCCACTTCCGTTATGTGTACCGTTATGCAGTATTCTTGGTATAATGTTTGTAATTTAGTCATGATACTGTATCATCTTGCAGAGCCCCCTTCCGCCCCACGAAATGCCATCTCCAACGTGAACGAGACCAGCGTCTTCTTGGAGTGGAGCGCCCCGGAAGAAACAGGAGGCCGGAAAGACGTTAGATACAATATCCAGTGCAGTAAGATCAGTACAGATTTGGGCAACTATGAACCATGTGGAAGCCATGTACGATTCCTCCCACAGCGGATGGGTCTGAGAAACACCTCCGTCATGGTCGTGGATCTCCTGGCTCACACCAACTACACCTTTGAGGTGGAGGCTGTGAATGGGGTGTCAGAACTAACTGCCCCTTTGCGCCAGTATGTCTCACTCAATGTCACCACCAACCAAGCCGGTGAGTAGATTCATCCCTCTGGAATTGTTCCTATTACATGCTCAAGCCTAACATGATAAGGTTCATACTGTCTGCAAGAGCATTTGCAATTCTTGTGCAGTGTGACATATATGTGATGTAGAGCGGGGATTTATTTGATCCTCAAATTTGATCGCAAAACATGATCAGGACAGCCATCTAATGTTGACAAACCCGACAAAGGGCACCTGAAACTGAGGGCTATATATACACAGAGAAACACTGGGATTAAACAAGATAATTAACAAGACACAGGTAAAACACAAGAATTGAATCAAAAACCATGACAAAAGAAGAGCATGAACAAAGAAAACAGAGGAAACTGAACTAAGAACAGTGCAAAACTAACTCAAAGTCACACTACAGCAAAACACAAACACAGACCAGACATGACATGACATTAAGGCCGCATTTACATTACATGGTTCAAATGACCCAGTGTGGCATATGGATTCCGATATTCTCAGATTGGTTTCAGGCCTCATTAATATGTGGAAATAAATCTGATATGAATCATATATTTGCATTTGCGTTTGAACAGTAAGCAGACAGAATATTTCCCTGTCAATTTGAGTCATGCGTCATCGAAAAAGCGATGGCGGCGAATGACATTAACTCAGGTGGACACCAACCGCGAACACATGACTCTTTTCAATGGTGCAATAAAGAATGAAGGCTCAACTTAGTCGAGTCATGCTGAAGTTTTAAGTCTTTTGAGCATTTGGGGTGACCTTTTAAGATGGTGCAAAAAAGCAAAAGCTTGTGTTATAATTTGTCCATTGTGTGTGTCCATTGCCAATTGTGCCATTTTTACTTTCTTTTTGGGTAAAGTTTTTCCGGGTCAGTATGTCTCTTCAGGTTGTTTCACCAAGTATATTGTGTAAATGCAGGGGAGGCACCAAGAATCTTAAAAAAAAAAAAAAAAAAAAAAAAGTGTTTAGGAGTGTAGAAAAACAGTTAAGATATTAAACATTATTAAAAATGATTTTTCTTTTCTACAGGGTGATGGAATTGGTTAATCTCATTTCCCCCACCCACATGACCTTGCTTATATTATTAGAAAAGGAAAATTATTTCAGAAATGGCAAAAGTTATTACATTTTAAAGAAAGATCATGAAAACATTTTAATTTAGAATAATGTGTACAATATACTATTTAAATAGTTAAATAGGGTAAATCGTTATAAAGGAAGATTTCATTACATGTTGACTTTAATGATACAATGAGATACAAAACGAGAAAAAACAAAAAACAAAAAAACAGAAAATATTTACTGTAAACAGCAGGTATTTTTTTTTTATATATATATATATATATATTCTCTGACCAGTCATTTTATGGCATTTATATAATTTTCATGGTTGTCATGTTACTTCTTATTCACATATATAAGAAGGGGGGTAAACAAGGGTAACTGGCACTAAAACCTTTTCAATACAGTGGCACCTCTCCTGACTGCCATTGACTTTTCATTAAGATAATGATGACCCTAATGGACACTGAAGCGTAATCTGCTTTATCTGTAAGAGGGTCTGTAATTGCTGGGGATTGCCCAGAGACAGTGGGGTGGGGACTCCTGTGTGCCCATAATGAGTGTGTGTGTGTGTGTGTGTGTGTGTGTGTGTGTGTGTGTGTGCTTTTGTTTATATTACATTGTGGGGACCAAATGTCCCCATGATGTAATATAAACCTGAGTTCACCTACATCGTGGGGACCAGCCAGCGGTCCCCACAATGTAAATGGGTTTATAATCATATAGATGAGTTTTGTGAAAAAGTAAAAGTTTGCACAGTTTCCTGTGAGGGTTAGGTTTAGGGGTAGGGGCAGGGTAGGGGGATAGAATGTACAGTTTGTTCAGTGTAAAATGCATTGAAGTCTATGGAAAGTCCCCACAATTCACAAAAACAAACATTTGTGTGTGTGTGTGTGTGTGTGTGTGTGTGTGTGTGTTGTGGAAGTGTTAGTGTTGATAGGACACTTTTGAAATGAAGGATTTTG
The DNA here is from genome assembly GCA_036281575.1 of Ancherythroculter nigrocauda. Lineage (NCBI taxonomy): Eukaryota > Metazoa > Chordata > Actinopteri > Cypriniformes > Xenocyprididae > Ancherythroculter > Ancherythroculter nigrocauda. Next base: position 27,714,771 of record VTFQ01000002.1, on the reverse strand, counting down.
CGTGAGCCGAGTGAAGGTTGCAGCGAAATACTGAACGCTTTGCCTCTGCGGTCGGGATAATCCGTTTGGTTGATGTGTCGAGTAGCGGTCATGTTTTATGTGAACTGGATGGCTGGAGGCTAAGCAAGAGGTTTGGCTGGAGTTCTGAGACCAGACGTGCTCACAAAGGTGCTTGACTGTCTGAGCGTGAATCGTTATTGAAATATTGAGGGGGGCTACAGGCTCCCACTGTGTCGACTGACGGAAAATCACTTTTCCATTATCTTGCTTTTGTCTTCCCTCGTTTGAAGCATAGCTCCATTTGAAGATCTTTTATAGGCCAGCATTCAAAGCAAACACATTCTGGGATATTCCCACTATGCAGTACATTATGTGTGTGTCTTAAAGTCCCCTTATTATGCTTTTTTGGATATCATCTTTCATGTAGTGTGTAATTTAGCTGTTTGTGAATGTAAAAGGTCTGCAAAGTTTCAAAGATCAAAGTGCAGATAAATGGAGTTATTGTCTCCCAAATGAAAGAAGCTATTCTGAACTGCCTGAAATGAGTCGTCAGTAATTCCATTCTTACTTCCTGCTCGAACCTACGTAGGTTTGTAACAAATTTACATAATGCCAGCCTATGGTCTTCATTGGCTGCCCGTGAACAATGTCTGCTTTTACCCGCCATCAGCTGAGGCCAGGAAGAGTTTGGTTTGTGTTGTCGACATGTCGAGAAGACACTGTTTTCTGTGCTGTGAAAGCAAATCGACTAAAACACCGACACCGACGTTAATGTTCATATCACTTTGTATTAAGTTCTGAGGAAGCCTTTGCAGTAAGAAAAGAAGTGATGCTACAATGTATATTTTGTGCCTTTTTTGACATTGGATGCATGTAAACCTACAGGAGACCTTCGAGACAAAATTACGAACCTTTAAAATAGCATAATTGGGGCATTTTAATAAATTGGAAAAAATGCTAAATTCACAACTTTGATTGAAGATGGAAATAATTTTGGTTAGTTTTAATTTTCCTAATATCTTGTCAGTGTAATGTCAGTGTTGTTATTGTTAACTAAAACTATTAAAATATATATTTTCTTTATTTGAAATTAAGCTAAAATAAATGAGAAAAAAATTTAAACTTAAAAAGAGAAAATGTGGCCTTAGCAACTAAATATACGGAGCCCCGCACATGACATGCAGGAAAAAAAAAATAGTAGGCTAAATCATCACGCTTTACTAATTCGTTCCTTTGATTTATCAACTGTGCACATGATTTGCTAATTCATTCCCTCTATTTATAAATCATGCGCACGATTTACCAATTTCTTCCCTCGATTTGCTAAATTGTGCTTACGTTTTAGCGAGGGAACAAAGTAGTAAATTTTGCATACTATTTAGTAAATCGAGGGAATGAATAAGTAAATTATGCGCACAATTTACTTTGCAGGGCTCCAAAAAAATATGTTTAAGTTGAAGCATTAAATTACTAAAATCAAAATACGAGTAAATTAAAGCAAAAATGGAAAAGTTTTTTTTGAAAAACTATTAAAATGAAAACTGAAAAAAGCTAAATCAAAATACTAATAAATACTAATAATTTATAAATTATACTCAATATGACTCCATCCTGATATTTGTCTTGCCACTGAGTAAATAATCAAGTTATAATAAGTCTGCAATAGCCTTATTAAAGAAATACCTTCTCATATTACAACACAAACATTTTATCAGAGACAGAGACAACAAGGTTCTGGATAACAGGGATATCAAATGAAATGCTACTCGCTGTGTAGCGTTGGTCAATCAGAATCTCATTTTCTCTATTGAATGTTGTGCCAATCAAAGCAATGCTAAACCGCTAGTGACCTATAAATCAATGTATGAATACGGAAGAATAGGCTTATACAGACCTGCAGCACTGCAATGCAATAACAGGCACAGGTGTTGCAGGTGCCGTAAGGCATAAAACATTTATTTCCACTTTGCGTAATCCATTATCCTAAACTCTCAGGCCTTTTTTGCAACCTTTACATACAACCACTGCATTCTAATTTAGGGAGAAAATATTTAACGTAATATTTGTGCCTATTTCAAAGCCGATGCATCTCTGTCACAAAAGCACAGCAGATGCGGTTACGAGGCGTACAGAAACAGTCTTAGGGTGCTAATTTATTTCACCAGGGCTGTGAGGCTACAGTATTTCCCCCTGAAGAGACGACTTCAACATCTGCTCAGCTCATTAAGTTACTCTCAAATCAACAGAGGAATTATGCTCTTTAAAACACTATTAATTATGACAAGCAAAATGATAATTTCTGCAGCACAAGGCGAGCTGTCACGCATAGTCAACAAAGCTTGTGTGGAATGCTAGCTCGCTTATGTGAATCTTTACAAAGACATAGATGACATAAATTCTGTTTTTACTTCAGAAGTGGGGAGATTTTTAGAACTGGAAGCAGATTGTACAGGTTGATCAAATGCTCACTAATTTCTAGTGTTTTTGAATGAGCAGGATTTCAAAACAAACTGAATAGTTTGCAGGTGCAAGTGATTAGCGCGTTGTATTGGCATGCCTTTCAAGTGCTTTCCCTGATAAATGTCGACAGACGCATGAGTGGAGGCATTTGTGGAGCTCTTTTTGCCGAATTATTTTGTGAGCCTTGACTATTTTCTCATTGACAGCTGAGTACATGACGTATCATTCTGAAAAGAGTTGTGACACTAAGTATTCTCAAACCCTCTCAGAAAAGCTCTTCTGGCAAACGGCTGTGAGCACTTGTGCTTTACTAAACTCAGCACATCCGTTAGTGGATTGTTTGAGTCTCTGCAGATGGTGACCCAATCACTATTAGGGAGTAAATAACTAAAAGAAGCAATGCAACTAACTTTCAATTGTTTGATAGCAATTTTTAAAATAGTGTAACTTTCCATAAAAATGTTAATTTCCATTAACATGTTAATTCCAAGTAGTAGCACCCCGTTACATTGCACGTAGGCTACAGCTTTACAGTAGCACCGTATCCTAACCAGACACGACGCCTCGACACGCAATAAAAGGTATCTTTTCCATGTTAAGCAGTTTTTTGTCCTAACCAGCCGCGACTGCGACACGCACATATTCTATTTTAGAAACCGTGACGTCGCAAGTATTCTATTTCAGAAACCGGCTGAAACAGCAACTCAAAGTATGGCAATGATAATATCAGGTGCTTTATTTAATGTTAAAAGCATCTAATGTGAGTTTGAATATCATTCTGTGTTCCCAGTGTTTTAGCTGTAATGAAAACAACACTGGCTAATTACCCTCAGATCTTGAAAATAAATAAATGGCCAAAAAAATGTTCAAACTGTCAACTCAATGCGAACAAACAAGTGTGTTCTATGACAAAGATTGGTTCAGTCACTCCGTATGTACTTTAAATAATGTTTAAATTGTGTAATATTTATGAATTTTACTATGTACTTGCCCATTTCATTGTGTCTGCTGTGCTCTTGCCGAGAGAGCCTGCCAACACTCTCTTCTGATTGGCTGGGGAACTTGATTGATTTTATCGCTTCTCATTTTCGCGTCACGTGTAGTGTGGACAGTCAAATTGCTTGTCGCTAGAATCTTATCACATCGCGTCTGGTTAGGACATGGTGTAGGGCTGTAACAATTCCTCGAATAAATTTTAATACTCAATTTAAAAAAATCCATGATTTCAATTTGCCTGTGTCAAGTAACCGGCGAAAATACCGGAAGTGGCACTTTCCATGGACGAGAATCCATAAGGCTGCACAATATTAAACCTGTTTAAAAATCATAATAAAGCATAATGCTTTTGTGAATTTACAAAGGCTGCGAATCAATTAAATAAATGTATGTACTGTAGTAGGTTTAACATCTATATGTGCTGTAATTATTTCCATATGTGTAGATTATCAGAGCAGCTCTTTTCACAGTAAATTTAGCTCCACGTCAACTGTTATCATGAGTGAAGTGCACCTCAAACTCCATCTCTGCATATGCTGTGAGTTTGGATTGTTTTTAACGTTCATCTGGAAACACAATGTGCGCCATTTAATCAGATTTGTAAGGTAAGTCATCTATAAACCTTAGCTAACGCAGGAGAATACATTTTACAGTATTTTCTACTTGGTGAAATGTGCTAACAGCTCGTCGCGATTTCAAAATAAAAGTTTAAGCCCTCGTTTAAGACCACATGTTCTTGTTCAATAAATTACAGTGGTTGTAGCATTTCTGTTGTAAAGAAATGGCCAAATATTAACGATTAATTGGACAGATTAAATAAATGTTGTAAACCCATATTAAACAAGGATTAGATTGCATTGTAGTCAGGCTGCTGGCGCCCTCTGCAGGCATTTGTTATAATACATGAACATTAGTTGTACAAAACAATACATTAACTGGCGGCCCGCGGGCCAAATCCGGCCCGCCAATCATCTTCATCCGGCTCGTGGCACCACAATCTCCCTCCTCCTCTTTTCCTGGCAGTGCGGCTAAATTTGGTTAGATATGTGGCCGCAGTGGCGCCTGCAGCTGTACAGCTATATACGCACCATGCACGCTCCTCCGACTGACCTGAGAAACGTTTTCCGTGCGAATATTTCAGCAGTTATTATCTGTGTCACGTATTTCTGTCGACTGAACCAGCGATACCTATCATTCGTGAATTAATCATTCTTTTGTCTTGATTCTTTCTTTTCCGTGAATTGGCCAAACGCGCTTGCATAACGATCTGAAACGATTTGGATTCGTTCGGACCGCTCTGTCACTGAATCATCTTAAGTTGTTTCTCGGTCAGTGACAACAAATGCAGAACAAATAGTGCTGTTTTCAGGTGTTTCACTAGTTTACTTTGAACTATGCAGCACAGCCTAGTGGATAACGGAACAAAAGCTTAAAGGTGCCCTCGAATCAGAATTTGAATTTACCTCGGCATAGTTGAATAACAAGAGTTCAGTACATGGAAAAGACATACATTGAGTTTCAAACCCCATTGTTTCCTCCTTCTTATGTAAATCTCATTTGTTTAAAAGACTTCCGGAAAACACTCGGATCTCAACATAACACCGACTGTTACGTAACAGTCGGGATCATTAATATGTATGACCCCAATATTTGCATAATGCCAGCCCATTCGACGCATTAGACAAGGAAAGGCAGTATTAACGGCTGGATCTGTGCACAGACAAGGTAAGCAAGCAAGAACAACAGCGAAAAATGGCAGATGGAGCAATAATAACTGACATGATCCATGATATCATGATATTTTTAGTGATATTTGTAAATTGTCTTTCTAAATGTTTCATTAGCATGTTGCTAATGTACTGTTAAATGTGGTTAAAGTTACCATCGTTTCTTACTGTATTCACGGAGACAAGAGCCGTCGCTATTTTCATTTTTAAACACTTGCAGTCTGTATAATGCATAAACACAACTTCATTCTTTATAAATCTCTCCAACAGTGTGTAATGTTAGCTTTAGCCACAGAGCATATAGCCTCAAACTCACACAGAATCAAACGTAACCATCTAAATAAATACTTTACTCACATAATTCGAAGCATGCATACAGCATGCATTATGAACATCTTGTAAAGATCCATTTGAGGGTTATATTAGCTGTGTGAACTTTGTAAATGCACTGTAATATAGTCGACAGCTCGTGTGGCAGAGGAAGCGCATCTCTTAAAGGGGCCGTGCTGAAAAAATCAGTGCATAGTTTATGATGCCACAAAATAGGCAGTTAAAAAAATTAATTTAAAAAAATCTATGGGGTATTTTGAGCTGAAACTTCACAGACACATTCAGGGGACACCTAGGACTTATATTACATCTTGTAAAAAAACAATCTAGGGCACCTTTAAAGGAGCTGCATTTATTCCCGGTCCCGGATATCATTATTAAAAAGCATTGCGACATCTAGTGAAAAGCATTTCAATTCGACACACACCTCTCGTTTACAAACTACAAATCACTCGATGATTAAACTAGTTTTAAATCGGATTTGTTAAGGTCTTTGTTAAGGTGTAGGTGTAACTTTTTGATTTTATAATCTGGCCCTTGAATGAAATTACTTGAAGAGCCCTGCAATACATTATGCATTTTGACAGTTTTGTTCAATAAAACCATACGACTACTTGTTTTTGATACTTTACTTGAGTCACTTATTGTGTTATTGCTATTATAAATTTATTTTAAGCCATATGTGTAAGTGAATGTGTTTTGTTGTGTAAGCACCTTTATAATCGCGTTAGTAGTTGAGCTATATGCGCGATGGGTGCCGCCATGTTTGTTTATGCCGCGGTTGGATTTACAACACGTGAATTCATCTTCGAAATATACGGATGCATGTAAGTGTCTGGTGAATTTGGAGAAGAACAGGGCAACTTTATAGTTGCTGCTTGCCTTACTCACAGTATGAATATAATGCTTCTTCTAATTATAAAGGAAAGGATTATTATTGCTGCGCCTTTAGACATCAGTGTATATTTTACAAACTCTAAATGTATTGTTACTAGTGCTTATGTGTATTTAAATATCTGAAACCTAAAATAAACCACCATGTGGTTGAAAACACTGAATAGTTGTGATAAATGCCAAGCACTGAGTGCATCTGTCTCTGGCTCAGCATCAGTAACCACACGCAGAGGGGGAGGGACGTTCGATTACTCGAGGAATCGTTAGAATAATCAAACGATTACTCGATTACCAAAATAATCGTTAGTGACTTTACAGTCAAGCAAGCTAATAATAAAAACAAACAAAAAATGCTTAACATGTCTCTCACATACAATTTTAGAAATCCATGTTCATGCTAATGCATTGGTTTGTTTCGCCAGATCATGTAAAGGCGTCAAATCAAAAAATGGTTCATAGATTTGTAATTAGCTATGTTTTGTTTGTAGCCTGTAGCTACACTTCTAGCTACGTTTTCAAAAGATTAGCTTGACTGTAGTTTGACTACTTTAAATTATGAGTAGCTTGTATCTACAAACTACAGTTTCAAGTAGCTTCCCCAGCTCTGAAGTAATTTAAAGCTGCACAATGTACCTTATTATTATTATTATTATTAAAAGAACAACAAAATGTTATTAAAGAGAGTATACAAAAATCCCTCATCTGTACCATGTATTTACTGAATACACTTTGAAGTGTATATAGATATAAATATATTTATAAATATTTTATATATATATATATATATATATATATATATATATATATATATATATATATATATATAAACTGTCTTGCAAACTAAGTGTTAGTTTAAGTTTAATTAAGTTTATGTTTATGATATTAGTAATATCTATATCTAATAGATCAATATTTCAACATTATAATCAGAAATGTTTATTTAGCATCAAATCAGCGTATTAGAATGATTTCTGAAGGATCATGTGACACTGAAGACTGTAAAATATATTAAATATAAAAATTGTTAATGTGTATGTGTGTGTGTGTGTGTGTGTGTGTGTGTAATTTTATATACATAAGGGCAGAAATGTTTGGCAAATAGTTCAGATTGTATTTCGTAGCTAATAGTTCTCAGGCCAGGCCTCTGGCTGGCACAAGAGTCTGTTGGCAGGACTTATATCTCAGGCCTAGATTTGGCCGATGGGCCGTTCGGCTCTGCCAGAGGTTTTTCATCTTGCTTCTCGGCAGGGCTCCCCAAACAACACTTGTTTACAAACACACGGCCTGTTGAGATCTTCGTGTTGGCAGTGATTTGGGGCCGGAGCGGAGGAGATGACCTTTCTTACCCAGATGAAAACTACATCCCGGCATGCTAACTTCAATCAAATTACATGCAAATATTTGCTTGGAAGATTTCGCCTACACAAAAACCAATATTGCCTGGAGTCACTGTGGCAACGCCAGGAAGTGATGCTGCTCACACTAAGCTGGATTCTTGTATGACAACTGCGATTAAGCTAAAGCGGCTCGTCTGTGTGAAATAAAAGACAAAAATAGTTCGCTACATGAGTTTGGTGTGGAAGTAGTGACATTCTTGCTGTTTCGTGATTCTACGGCTGGCACAGATTTCGAGCGTTTCCAAATTAGAAGATTCTCACACTAGATGAAGGCAACACTTCCCATTTGGAGGCATTAATCAGAGTGCTATCATCACACTTCCTCAGACACGTTTCCCGCAGAATGCATCTGTTAATGAACTGAGAGGCAGCACTTTGGCGGGACCTTTGCACTGTGAGTTGTCATTGGTGACAAAACTGTTGAGGACTTTATTACCTTTACATTTTATAGCTAACAGTATTTTGCAACTCACTGTTTGACAAGTGTTCTGAATCTTTGGCCATTTAGAAATGGAAAAGATCATTTTCAAGCTGTAAAATAAACACTATAAGGATTTATCACATTTATTAGATGGTTCTCAATTTACTCAGTGAAGCTTGTTAGATGAAACCTGCTAAATGGATTTGCATATCAAATGGGTTTTATAGGTAAATTAAAGTATGATCGACTTAGTCCAATATACTCTATACATTGAAAAACAGTAATTGATTCAATGGGACATTTCATGTACAGTACAAAAAATACTGTTAAATGTAAAGTTTTTGGAAGTGAAAAAGATCAAGTGATCTTATAAGTTACAGTGAAAAACTGTAATTGACATTCCCAGGATTCCCTGTGTGACACTTCACAGTTTATGGTTTTTCGTTTAAATAAGTGTTAGTGTAAGAAAGTGTTTTTCCTTTCTTTCTTTTTCTTATCAGTTATGTACATTAGTTATGTACATTAGGGTTTTATGTTACATATTTAATGTTAAATTGATGTTTATTGCATTATTTAATGTGTGTGTTATCATGATGGTGTTTTGTGTTTGTGTGTATGACACTGTGCTAATCTTCTATATATTAATATTTATTTCAGCTTGTGGAAGAGCTACTTGTGATGAACTTTGATTCATGAATTTCTTTTTACCATCTGTGTTTTTATAGTGGCTTTCAGTATATTACAAAGGTATGAGACATTTTTTTTTAATAATATGGTGTATTAACATTATTTCAGTTTTATCTCATAAAATATACAGTTCCTTCAGAAGATTTGGATTAAACCACTATTTTCATATGGTTTACTTTTATGGGGCCTTTATGTACCATTGCATGAAAATTGTAGTTGGCCTTTTAATGGATGGACAAAAATGATGAGAGAATATTAAAAATATCTTCACTCTGAATATAAACAAAAGTCTTATGTGTTTGGAACAACATGAGGGTAAACATTTTTTTTTTTTTTTTTTACATAATTTTTATAAAATTATGACAGAATTTTAATATTTTAGCATTATTTATATACTATTACGATATTTATTAATAGTTTGAATTGACTTTAATTTTTATATTTTCAGTCATTCTAATTTTATTTTACGTTTTAGTAATTTTATGTGCTTATGTAAAATTAGTTTAAGTAAATTATTTATTTACACTTACATTTATGAGTTCTCTTCAACTTAAATATCCAAGGCAACATGACTAATTTTCAAAGGGTTAGTTCACCCAAAAATGAAAATAATGTCATGTATTACTCACCTTCATGTCGTTCTACACCCATAAGACCTTCGTTCATCTTCAAAACACAAATTAAAATATTTTAATTAAATCCGATGGCTCCGTGAGGCCTGCATTCACAGCAATGGTACTTCCTCTCTCAAGGTCCATAAAGGTACTAAAAACATATTTAAAACAGTTCATGTGAGTTCAGTGGTTCTACCTTAATATTATAAAGCGTCGAGAATACTTTTTGTGCGTCAAAAAATAAAAATAACGACTTTTCAACAATATAGTGATGGGCCGATTTCAAAACACTGCTTTGGAGCTTTACGTATCGAATCAGTGATTCAGAGCGCCACAGTCACATGATTTCAGCTGTTTAGCAGTTTGATAGGAAATCCGAATCACTGATTAATTTCGTAAAGCTCCGAAGCAGTGTTTTGAAATCGGATCATCAATATATTGTTGAAAAGTCGTTATTTTGTTTTTTTGGCGCACAAAAAATATTCTCGTCACTTTATAATATTAAGGTAGAATCAGTGAACTCACATGAACTGTTTTAAATATGTTTTTAGTACCTTTATGGATCTTGAGAGAGGAAGTACCATTGCTGGCAATATAGGCTTCACTGAGCCATCGGATGTAATCAAAATATCTTAATTTGTGTTCTGAAGATTAACGAAGGTCTTACGGGTATAGAACGACATGAGGGTGAGTAATAAATTACATTATTTTCATTTTTGGGTGAACTAACCCTTTAAGTTATGACGTGTGAATTACAGGCATTCTAATTGCTTGGAAATCCGCAAGTCATTCTGTAGGCAAAGTTTTTGGGTGGGCCTACCTGTATGTTTGGATATATATTCTCACTTTCTGTCACACCCAATGACTATTTTGTTTGATGGATCCCCTGCTGATGTTTTTGTTTCGTGCCATCACCAATATAGATCACAATTCCCTGTGCTGACCTTAAGGATTATTGAGAATCAATAACTCAAAGGGCCGCGTCTCCCGCTTGACTGAAAGTCAAACATTTAACAGGCTGCCAGAGCGTTTAAGTGGCCCATCTACCCTCCACAATACCTCTCTTTCCCTGCAGGCCTGCAGATCAGGTTGCCATAGTATACCATTTCAGGCTTTTAAGATAGGAATGATTACAGTTTTGTCCGGGCAAAAAGGATACAGTTACTCTTTGTTTGGGAGAAAGAGGATGGGGGAAAAGACTTTTCTTTGCTTTCCTATGGTGGGGTTCTATTGAGCTATTGGATCAGTGCTTGAAGGATCGTCCAAAGAACTTAAACGCGTTTTATCTCTGGGACACAGTCCGACACTTCTGTTAAGGAATATAAAGCCAGGTTTGATTTCAGCGGTCCACATATAGACAGATAGGGGCTTTTTTCTCATATAAGTGACACTAAATACAGTAATAATGGAGGAAAGGTAGGGGAGAAAAAAGAGAGAGGATTTGGAAATTGACAACTGAATTTAAAGTTTTAGTTTACTGTAACTTTTATGTGTTTATTCTACACAGGATGTGGGTTTTACAGTATGAGCTTTTCTTATAATTCCTACAGTGCAACGACAGTCTAAAGCAGGGATGGGCAACTCCGGTCCTGGAGGGCCAGTGTCCTGCAGAGTTTATCTCCATCCCTGATAAAAACTCACTTGCCTATAACTTTCTACTAATCCTAAATACCTTGATTAGCTGGTTCAGGTGTGTTTGATTAGGGTTGGAGCTAAACTCTGCTGGGCAGTGGCCCTCCAGGACTGAAGTTGCCCATCCCTGGTCTAAAGTCTCAAGTCTGTCTCAAAATTATATAATTTACAGTGGCCCCAGATATCATGCATACTTTGGACACTTTAGGTACAAAATAAGACCTTTCCAGTTTGTAAGATAATGTAGTTTAGGAAAAGGAAAAGTTGACCCAAAAATGAAATTCTGTCACCATTTTTTTTTTCACCCTCATGTTGTTCGAAACCCATGAGACTTTCATTTATATTTTGAATGTAGATATTTTTAATATTCTCTCATCATTTTCTGTCTATCCATCGAAAGTCCACAGAACCATAATTTTCAAGCTTCAAAAAGTACATAAAAACCTCATAAAAGTAATATATAGGAAATAAGTGATTTAATCCAAATCTTCTGAAGAAATGTAATCGCTTTATATGATGAAAACAATTATCTAAATATAGGTTTGAAACAACATGAGAGTGAGTAAATGATGACAGCATTTTCATTTTTGTGTGAACTATCCCTTTAACCTGTAGAGTTCAGGGTTTGTTCATGCACTGTAAAACAGATAAATGACATTTTCATAAAAAAAAAATAAATTAAAAAAAAAAAATAAAAAATAAATAAATAAAAATATAAGAAAAAAAAGGTAATTTTACAAGAGTGACCTTAAATCTAAAATAAAAATATATATTTCATGAACTGAAATAATGTTAATATACCAAATAACTTTTTTTTTTTTTTTTTTTTTACCTCATAATAATCAAAATTCATCACAAATAGCTCTTCCACAAGCTGAAGTAAATACTAATATATAGAAGGTGCACATCTTACATCATGGTGACATGTGACTCTAAAATAATGTGAAAAGAAAAAACAACAACATTATTTTAACAACATAAGATGTAACATAAAACCCTAATGTACATGACTCATAAGAAAAAACAAAGAAGTAATAGTTATTTCAATGAAAAAAAAACAAAAAAAACATCAACTGTGATGTCATACGGTTTTTCACTTCACTTCCAAAAACTTTACATTTAACAGTATTTTACTGTAAAATTACAGTACATAAAACATCCCATTAAATCATTTACAATTTTTTCAACAAATAGGTGTGATTAATCACAATTAATTACAGAAAAAAATTGCAATTAATTAGTTATTTTTTTAATCGATTGACAGCACTCGTTTTGATGTTCTTTTTGTTGTGTTGTCCCTGTGTTCATAATTCCTGTGCTTAGTTCCTGTTTCTTCAGTTCCTTATAGGTTACTAAGTAGTTCCTTGTTTGTTACTATGGCTACTTATTTAGTCCACCTGTGTCTTGTTTTTAGTTCTAAGAATATGTTCTATATTGAGCTCAGGCACATTATATATAGATTATATAACTTTTTAAGGGTTCTCATCATGGGATAATTTCATGGATTTTGTTTTAATTAACTTTTGATTAAATTTTATGAATTAAACAGTTTGTAAACAACATACTTTATGACTATGAAAAAAACCCCTGTTAAACATGAAACTATCAAGTATCATTTAGGACGTTTCTCTTTATATAGAACTTTTCAGTTAGATCCTGTATAGAATTCCACTGAACTTTTGTATATATCTAGCCCCGTGGTTCTCTTTAGTTTGTCACGTATTGGCATGGCTGTTTTGGTGTTGGTATCCTTATCTGTTGGCTATCTTCCTCTTCTAGGATCATCTTCTTGTTTTGTATAATAAAGTATTGCTGCACTTAGATCCTCTACTCCACTCTTCCCCATCCTGCACCTTGACAGCATATAGCCATTTCAGGTTGTGCATTACAGTGATTTTAAGATACAAAAATCCCACTTTCCCAGTAAAATCTTTATTTAGAAAAATTTCAACCCATCATTTCAAAGCCAGTCTTGCCACATATAGTTTGAACTCCATTTAAATCATAAAACTATAATATAACTGTTAATATTTAATTTATTGTTTTTTAGACAATTTAATATAAACTATAAAACAATGTAATTGTTGAGAGTGATGTCATATGTGGGACTTTATGAGAAGGAGTTAAATCAGGACAGATTTTGCTATGCATTTTTTTATCGGCAATAATTAGGTTGCACAAACATTAAAGTACGTCATTGCCTGAATCCACTTTCAAAGCAATCAACTAGTTAAGAAGAAAGACATTCTCTTTGATTGTCTCTACCACTGAAGTTTTTTTTTTCTCTGAACAGTATGAAACACATTAAAGTAATTAGCACAATATGATATTTAATTTAATTAGAATTGCTAAGGGGATGGACTTATCAAAAATAACTCTCAAATATATAGACTTAGAAACTTTCAAATAAGATTTACAGTACATTGCATCAGGACTTCACTGCATCATGCAAGAAAATACATTTTCTGCTTGATTTGATGAAAAATAGTAAAGTGAGATGTAACTGTTTTGTTCCCAGCTCCGTCTCCTATAACCGTGGTGAAGAAAGGCAAGACAGCGAAAAATAGCATCACAGTGTCCTGGCAAGAACCTGACCGACCCAACGGCATCATACTTGAGTATGAGATCAAGTATTTTGAGAAGGTAAATATGCATGGTTAAAGATTACATTTGCATATGTTCAGATCACATTTCACCTTAAAACAAAGGAATAATATTATTAGGGCTGTCAAGCAATTGACATTTTTAATCAAATTAATTGCAAATTAATCACACATCAAATTTGGTTGAGACATTAACTCCAAAGGATCATTCAAAGTCATTATTGTGTTAAATGAGAAAAGCATCAAACAGACATTACAAAAAGTAGAAATAAATATTTGATTCAGCATATAATTTATTACACGTAAAAATGAAGACTTCGATGGCCATGAGGTTGAGTAAATGATTAATGGGTTTTTTATTATTATGGAATTATGATTTTTTTTTTTTTTTTTTTTTTTTCTCAATGAAATGATGCTCTAAATAAGAAACTAAAGCTGCCAGTAGGTGGTGGTAAATGTGTACATGAGTAAGTTATTGAGTCCTTCATTTATTTGATTTGTTCAAACAGCTGATTCATTTAGGAATGAAGTAAAGATTCTTCTTCGAGATGCAACAGCGCTGTGCAGACCAATCACTGTATGACATCAAAGTACCGCGATTGGACTCCTTATGCTTTTGAATCCCTCTTGTGGTACTTTTATGTCATGGCGATCGGTCTGCAAAGCGCCAATGCATCTCGAACAAACCTAATGTATCTTTTTATGAATGGGCCATTGAATCATTGGTTCACCTAATAGATTCACTCAAATTGCAGATTTATTCAGAAACGAAACCCCACTGTGTGTTGCGTGGAGACTCACAAAAGTTCTGCTGTGGATTGATAAGCAATATTTTTGATAGCAAAATTGAGCAAAATCAAACAATATTGTGTCTAAAATACACAATATTAACTTCCTATTTGTTGAACTGTTATATAAAATCAATATCATGTTTGCTCTTGTGCTATTCAGGACAAAAACAGCATGTGTGTGATATTGCGTTTGTTACTCATGTAAAATTGCTTAACTATAATACTATATGATATAAATATGAGACAAAAACTCATACAGGGCATTTTTGCCCTGATATCTTGAATTGTAGGGGCATACAGTATAACTGGATTCTAAAGGCTACATCACACAGTGAGTAGTTGCCCTACTTCATGTTTGTCACCATCAAATGTATGAAATGTAATATGAGGGTGTTTCTGCAACTACGGGCACTTTTGACTCTTCCAAATTTAAAAATAAATAAATAAATAAATAAACCCCTATGAATTTCAGTTTTAACCTTAACAGTCTGTAATACATATAAAACTGTACACAAAATTGAATGTAGTCATTAAGATTTTAATCTGGAACATGTTTCTTCTTCTTACATTTTACATCTTCTTACATTTGTCAAAATGTCCTTACCACAACATTACAATAATGTTAATTTTATATATTTTTTTATTTTTAATTTCTATAAAAATGTTATACATTTACATAATTACTTCCAATATTTATACATTTTTGTAAATACTGATATTAAAATTAAAATTAGGGGAATTTATGATTTTCTTTGTGCCATGGGAAATTTTGACACTAACCTTAAATATCAATTGTTTTCATACACGCCAACGATAAAATATTTAGCTTTTTATGACAGATATTATTTTAATGTGTAAATCATCTCTACTGTAGTGTTGAAATAATTTTTGCAAACAAAAATCTGATTAATAATTAAAATAAATCATTGCTGCGGTAATGACAATTTGTATTAAGGACACAATGTTAATGAAACATGTTAATAATGTAACTTTAATGGTTTACTGTAGAGAAAAAACAGTAACAAACACAAAATAAGGTGTTTTGTCAAACAGGTATTGGACACTGAACTGATGAAAAGCAGGAACTTAAATACACAGATGATTAACTAAAATGACGGACAGCTGTGATTATTAATTAGTGTCCATGGTGACTGATTGTGGTGGGAAAATAGGACAAAAAAAAAACATATGTGATGAATGAAAACAAACTGAAAGTCCATGAAAACTAAGACAAACTGAACGTGACTGTGAAAGTACACCCCCCTCCAGCAAGGCCCGACCTCGCGCCATAAAGGAACAACAAAGGGAGGTATGGAGGGAGTTTTGGAGGTGGACGAGGAGATGGTGAAATGATGGTGAAGAAGAAGGATGATGGTAGGATGAGGTGCAGGGATGGTGTCAGGATGAGGCGCAGGGATGACACGGCAGGACAACACAAAGGGTTGGTGATGGTAGGACGATGATCCCCTGGCAGCGATGATGGTGGTTTGCCGATGACACAGACCCAGAGCTTCCCAGTGCTGACAGCCCATAGTGGAGGCAAGTGAGGGAGGAGCCAAGATGTTGCTGGCTTGGCTGACGACATCTGGGGGACGACCGGCGGAGACAGAGCTGGTGGATCCGTAGGCGCAGACCGAGGGTCGAGGGAGCTGGGCAACATCGCTGGTGCAGGAGACCCAGGTGATGTCGTGGCGACGAGCATCGTAGGTGGAGCCAGAGTACCCGAGGGCTGGGGCGACGTTTTGTGATCGAGGACAGAGGCAATGCCGGTGCGAAGGAGGAACCTGCTGCAGCCGAAGGGGTGGAGGGACGGAGTGCAGTGAATGGCCTGTAAGTCCGCGGCAGAAGTGATGTGAGCAGTGACCAAGAGGGAGCCGGTGGGACGAGGGAACCCGGAGGAGTCACTAGACTGAGGGTCTCTGGTGGAGCCGACAGGTTAAATTGTAATGCATAATTTAAGCATTTTTCAAAAAAAAAAAAAAAAAAAAATCAAACTCATTGTATATACTCCTGGAGAAAACATTAACCTGTTAATATGAATATTAAGGTTCTGAACATGCAATACAGATACATATTTAACTGCTGTGACATATAACATGTCTTTATCTTAAAATTAAATAAAACCACTTCTCATAAAGGAACAAGAACATGGTTTTCTTTTCAATTAATCATATATGCATTCTTTATAACAACTTGCTTAAAACATTCTTCATTCTTTCAAGCAGACATATTTATTTGTAAAAAATTAAATATAGATTAATCCTTATTAAAGCTATTAAAGTGATTGAGTCAAGAGCATTCAGTGATTTACTCTTTTTCTTTTGTTGTTTGAATAACATTAGTGATGGACAGCAGCAGGTTATTAGACTACTGTCACTTTAAGAACTAATGCATGGATCCAATACACTGATACATATCCTATATTCTTCCAACTGTTTACGTTCACTTAAGACATAGCCGACTGCGTTTACGTGAATACTCGCCAAAACGGACATTTTGACATAATTTTGTGTGCATTTGACAATTCAAGCATGAAAAGAGAACTCGATTCAGTACTCGCAGTACTGTGTGCACATAGAAAAGTGGACTGAACTGAGCTCTCTTTTGTGTCGTCACGCTTTTTTCAGATTTATCCATGTTTCTGATCTTCTCTTCCTCCCACACATTTACAATTTATAATGTTTTATGAGACATGCAACAAGTGTATGCCAACTCATGTCCCGCCGGGTAGATCAGCACGTTACAATTCAAATGTGTGCATCTACCACGCAGGACATCATTCTTACTGGATCTCTTCCCAAACCATCCCTCCCTAAAATTTTTGTCTTGTTTTTAATTGTTGACGAAAATGTCAATAGAGTTTCGGCATAGTTTTTTGTCATTTGTCATTTTGTCATTTTTATTTAGTTATCTCGATTTCTTTATTGAAAAAATGGAAAGTTGATGAAAATTATGGCAAAAATTATTCATCAACGAAATTAACCCTGTGCTCTGGTTGTGATTGCATGGAATAGAATGACCAGTATATCACTGATACGTTTGTACAGCAACATGAGGTTGACTAGACATTGAGAGAATTATTCCTCTAATGAAGTGACGTTACCAGCAGCAGGGTTGCCGTTGAGTGTCTCACCAGACCCCCCACTGGCGACAACCCTCACAAAGCCTGAAACTAAATCCCCTCTCCGATCACCATCTCTGATTGCTCCTCACCTTGCAGCATTTTCCGGCTGCTTTGTTGAGCCATTTAAAGACAGAATTGGGCTGAAAACGAGCCTTAGCTCCTCATGACCTCAGTGTTTTGGACCGTTCTGTGAAACACTGATACGATGCACTTAGAAAAAGAAAAAGCTATGACGCCCCACACCCGGTCATATGAAAGCTAATGGACGGAGCACTTAACACAGGGCTTTAAAACAAAGCCAATGAAGACCATGAAAGCGATCCTCTCTACTAGCCCCAACACACACACTTTGCCATTCTCTCATGGGATGCAAGGCCTTTATCCCTGGTTCTTTCCCTCTCTGACCATTTTTGTCTTCTCTTGTCTTCTGGTGGCTCTATAGGATCAGGAAACAAGCTACACCATCATAAAGTCAAAGGAGACAGATGTTTTGGTTGATGGCCTTAAACCTTCTTCCGCGTACATCTTTCAAATCAGAGCACGCACCTCTGCAGGCTACGGAGGCTTTAGTCGCCGCTTTGAGTTTGAAACCAGCCCTTACTGTGAGTCAAACAGCATTTTTTTTTTCCCCCCATGAATTGATGAGCTATGTTCATAGTAATTGTAAAATTGTATATGCACTGTAAAAAAGAATTGTTGAGAAAATCTAAAAGTTCAACCCAACTCAACTATTTCTTAAAAATTGCCCAAGTAACACTAATTTGTTTTGGTAATTTGAATTTGTTCGTACACTCAATGCAAAATGCCTCAATGAACTGATGTGCAATCACTCATATCTTGAACTTGTAATATGATTATTTTTTACCATTAGTAAAAAATCTAGTTAACAGTACCTTTTGAGTCATAAATGCTAAGAGATATTTAACAATAATCATATCAATAGAAATCAGTTTTGGCCACTACCATATGATTGTTACTAATTGAAATCTGTAGTTCCCTCAGTGTATTTATTTGCTGAATGAATCATTTATGAACAAATTCAAATTGACAACAAATTAGTGAAATTAGTGACAGAGCCCCTAAAGGGACATGGTGGGGGAAAAATATGAGTTCCCTCTCAAAAACTTTTGCGTTCCCCCCAAGAAACGTGTTCGCTTGCAAAGAACTCAAATGGTTTGCAGGGGAAAAGTTTCTCAGGGAATGCAAAACATTTGTGAGAGAACAAAAATAATTGACAATGACATATATTTTTCCTCCTTTTGGTTTCTCTTCTCTCTGCTTCAGCAGTAGCGGCCTCCAGTGAGCAGGGTCAGGTGCCCATCATCGCTGTAGCTGTTACTGTGGGCATCATCCTCATTGCACTGGTCACAGGTTTCCTGATGAGTGGCAGGTAAGAACACACCACAACAAAACACCAAGCCAAGTAGCATTCATTCGAAGGTGAACATGAAAAACAACATGTTCCTGGATCAAGTCAAGTCAAGTCACCTTTATGTCTATAGCGCTTTATACCATACAGACTGTTTCAAAGTAGCTTTACAGTGATAACAGGAAAATGATTCAATGATACAAACAGAGTTCAATTCAGTTGTACAATAGCTGTCATTGTTCAGCTGAAGTCAGTTCAGTGTTGATTCAGTTTCATTGTAAAGACCATCAATTATTAAATTAGTTCATTTAATCTATAAACCAGTTCTTCAGAAAACAGTGATGTCATCATCCAGTTCAGTTCAGTTCTCATTCAATAGTGCCAGTGCAGCCAAATCAATAATATTGTTGATCCATCTTTGTTGATCCTGGAACAACATTTCAATCAACCAATTACATTTGAGGGACAAGTTTACAGTTTATGTCATATTTCGGGTTTCAACCAAGGTTACGTGTTTCTACATCTGTTATTCACCTATCATTTCCCTCTGATTTTATGGAGAAGTTATGGGTAGGGTTATGTTTAAGGCTAGAGGAGACTGTCCTCCCAAAAAAAAAAACGACCCTATAGGTCGTTTTTCAAGCACCTTATTACGACCTATATTTACGTTTTGAAGTCATGCGCCCTCTAGTGGGCGTAAAAATAATGACAGTGTCGTGTTACGTCTGTCGTCATGAAATGACGGATGACTGTCATTACCAATCAAAATGCGTGTTCATTTAAATTCAATGTGTAGACTTTTTACACCATTTCACCTATTTCCATTTAGCAAAACTCATTTTTTTATTAACGACTACATCCACCCCACCCCTAAACCTAACCTTTGTGATTTATAGTGCATACACACTTTATGAGCACACGTGTTCCCTGGGATCGAACCCACGATCTTATGATCACATGATTGCATATCGTTATTGCAATGCTCTGCCAATTGAGCTACGCGAAACCCAGAATATGACGCAGATAAAAGGGAACAATGCATTAAAATGAAAGTGTCCTGTTGTCGATAGGGACACAACTTTAGCAAACGCTCCTATGGGTCGTATTTCAGGGAAGTGACAAACGACCTATATGGTCGTATTGGTTGGAGAACATGTTGGGCTAGAGATAGGGTTAGGACTAAATTTTCAGGCAGGAATGTTGGAGGATCAAGAAAATATGTTGATCCAGGAACATGTCTGTCATGGCAAAATCACAGTGACCTTTATTTGAAGGATAGCACAATCCAAAGAAAAACATTTCTCGATTTGTGTTTGCTTTTATTTAAGTGACATGGTTTGTTTTATATGATAACTAGTAGGCTTCAACAACTGATTGATAATGAAAATAATCGACAGTGATTATCAATTAATTGCAATAAATAAACAATAATACTGTGTATTCATAAGCTGGCTGTACATTCCTAAACCCTGGGAAAATTATCTTATTTGCATATTTGCTGTGTCAGTGTCATTGAAGAATGCAGAATGTGATCTATACATTAATGCTCTAGCATTTTGTTGGACATTAAATGTATTTTTAAAATGAGACATACAACGCAAGTAATTGCATTTTTATTTTTTGGAGGACAACAGTGGGCAGGATGTAGGATTATTATTATTTTTATTTTTTTTTACAAAAATAAAACAGTACAAGTAAAATGTGCCTTAAAAAATGATTAACCGTATACACAACTGACAGATTAATCAATTATCAATAGATTAATTGTTAGTTGTAGCCCTAATCACAAGGTTTTTTGTTTGTTTGTTTTTGAATGTTTCTGGCTGTCAAACATTAATAGTATATACTACAAATAACTATGAACATATCTATATATATATCTATATCTATATCTATATATATATATATATATATATATATATATATATATATATATATATATATATATATATATATATATATATATATATATATATATATATATATATATATATGTTCATAGTTATTTGGGAAACCAGTGTCATCAGAAAGAAACCACCTAAAATGCAGAAATGATTCTAAAGGTCACAAAAATGCAAGTAACATAGAAATGATGTTTTAATCTGTATTAAAATGCTATATATATATATATATATATATATATATATATATATATATATATATATATATATATATATATATATATATATATATATATATATATGTGTGTGTGTGTGTGTGTGTGTTTACAGTATCATCACTTTATTTACAGCCATATCAATACATTTGAGCATATAAATTGATGTAGCTGTCAGTTTTAGTTGTCATGCATTAAGCTAGTCAAATACCTCATGGGGGGAATTACTTGCATATCTACATCTATGATCAGTTGCTACAGTTTTACAGTGGGAAAAATATGTGCCTCCCGCTTCTTAATGTAAACAATGGTGGAAGATTTGTTTTCACGATCACAAAACACAATGGCAGAACTCGACGAGGAGCCAACAACAATATCCTGTTTCATTTAGGCTGTCCTATTTTGCATTTTCAGGCACAACATTTTAAAATGAGAAAGTAATGCATGCTATTGTCCTCACAGGCTAGAGGAAACAAACTGAGACGTGTTCTGTGTATCTATAATAAGCAGCACACAATTTACTTGAATTACACTGGAAGTGCATTAGGTGTAGATATAAACATATGTTCATCCTTTGTTTGCCCTTATGAAATGCTATGTTTATTCAAAATAGATTAAATATTAAAAGATATATCGACAGGAAAATCATTTTCTACATCCAGGGAATATACGTGAACTTACGTAATGTCGTAAATGTTTGATATAATTTTAGAGACCATGACCGCAAAAACATCTCCATTGTACATTTGGACACTTAATTGCATGCTATTTGCAATTAAATGAAGATGTATTATAGTTTGAATTTATATAAAATCCAATTAGCTGAACTAGAGTGCTTTTTGACCCACTTAAGTAGGATTTAAGTATTAATATGTAATTTCATAATTACTTATATTGTATTTGAAATAGGATTAGGATAGGATTTGGAATAGAAGTGTACTCCAGAATCTATACTGATAAGCATTTATGGTAAACTAAAATATATTTTAATGTCATTTCTATTGAAACTTGTATGCCATGTATTTAAATATATTTGTAATTACACATTTGTAATGATGAAGATCCAATTTAGTCAGCTAACCCTAACCCTTTCTTCTAGGCAGTGCTAACTAGCCAATGCTAACCTCAAAGAGTGTATACTATACTCTTACACTATGCACTATGTGCTCAACCATCTAGTGTATGAATTGTATAAGGTTATTTTGTCATTCAGTATCAGAGTCTCACAGCCCATTTGAGTGCATGAAGTCTAAAATTCCACGCAATTTTTTCGGTTAATTAAACGCATTGAAGTGCACTTTTTCTTATTGGAATTTTCACTACTTGTTCTATTTATGCTACAAAATGGCATAGAATAGTGCATACAGTTATTAACCTTAAGTCACTCCTCACCCTTCACCCTTGAACCAAGCCACACCCTTTAATTCAGTGCTGTCAAGACCTCACTGAGATTGACGATTGGCTCGAGAAGACCTCAAAAAGACATCAGCGGGTGGAATTTCTTATAAGCCTCAAGATTGCCACTTTGAAAGGAAGTTGGAATTGTTTAAGCAAGGGTTAGAATGTCCCGCAAGGGTGTGACGGTTTCAAGCAATTACTCTTAAAGTGTATATCAGAGTATCATGTGGACCACAGCCTTGACACTTCCGTCACCTTTCATGTCACAGATCGTTTTGAAGCACGCTCTCCTGCAGGAAGCAATCAGGGTTGTTAATAGCCTCCTTGGCCTTACTAGGTCAAGACTTATTCATGAATGAGCTACAAGGGCACCATCAGAAGGGCTATTACAGCAAGCTGTCTGGAGAACAAGCCCTTACTAGACAGGGTTGTTAGTATAGCTGTCAGAGAACTGCAGTGATTTGAAGGTGATGGTGCAAAGATTTTGGGTTGAGTCGAGGACAATGGCTGAGAATGTACACCGGACTTTCCTTATTAAAATATTACACTTCATAATGATGTGACTTTTTCACATACATATATTTTGTAAACCTTGATACATTTTTGATAAATAATAAGTTTAAAAGAACAGCATTTATTTTAAATAGATTTTTTTTTTTGTAATATTAAAACATCACCTTTGATCCATAAAAAACTAACTTTATACTATTCAGAACAGTAGTTTGTCTTACAGTTAGGATTTTGATTGTGTCACTTAATTTGTCAGGTTGAGTGATAGCACAGAGTCCTAATTAATTCAGCAGAAGAATGTGGAGCACAGGAAGAGGCGGGGCTTCAGGGTCGACATACTGGTCAGACTCAAACTCATTAGCTCTGCACTAGTGGTGTAAAGCATGTGTTCCTCCCCTGGGGCTGGAGCCATCCACATCCCATGGGACTGCACACTATGGGTATTACTCATAATAAAATACTAGTGTGCTGCATTTTAGAACTTATACTGATATATATATATATAAAATATCAGTTCTAAAGTGGATGCCTTGTTTATTCCAGTTCATTGTGGCTGGATGTTCACTTATTCAGTTCACACACACAAACACTCTGATGGCAGATAAAACAATGATGCATTGGGTTCACTTAAGACTGCTGTCATATTGCATGTGTGCGTGTTTGGATAGTCCTCTCTAGGGTATTCCTGTGCTGAAAGCAAATAAAACCATTACCAGCCCTGTATCAACTACCCCTCCTTTATTAGGCAGATTCAATTAGTAGTATTGAATCTAAAAATGAGGCATTTTTTTTTCCCCTAAGAAATGGCTTAGAAGAAAAGGAAATGTTGTATAAAGAATAACACATGTCTTCTTTTTCATAGACGTTGTGGCTACAGCAAAGCCAAGCAGGATCCAGATGAGGAGAAGATGCACTTTCACAATGGTCACAGTAAGTCTAACAGAAAGGGACAGACAGACACATTTGGGTTCACCCAGAGTTCAGTAGGCTAGTCTCATCCTCTGATAAGCTCCAGTTGTGAGGGCAAAAGTGACGTCAAGGCAGTTCAGCATGACTGATTTTTGTTGTGACAGTACTTTCACAGCCCTCTAGTTGTTTGTATTGCTGTTATATTATGCATTTATATTAAATCCAGGGATTTCCTCTTTGAGGGGGAAAAAAAAAGTTTTTTTTTTTTTTTTTTTTCCCCCACAAAACATCCGGTGTGATTATGGTACACACATTGAAAAAAAACATATACATATTGGTAAAATTAAATTATTAAAATTACAATTATTCATTACAAGAAGTGTTACCAATTGTCAATTCTATTGGCAACCAGTTAATAATGATGATGATAATAATAATAATAATAATAATAATAATAATAATAATAATTGTTGTTGTAATAATAATCAATTAATATCAACAGTATTAATTATTATTGTTAATATCATTAGTATTATATCAAAATCACAGCAACAAAACACAAAAAAACAACAATAATAACAATAATCATGATAAAAAATAATATTATTATTGTTAATTACAAAGTTATGAACAACTATAACATGTTTTGTTAATATTATTAATAATAATAATAGTAGTAGTAGTAGTAGTTTTGCTAATAGTAATAAATTATTTAATACATTATAGTCATAAATATTATTATTAATATGTTTATCAAAATTACAACAACAAAAAAAAATATTGTCAACATCAATGTCAACACTAACAATAATAACAATAAAAATCATAATCACAATTAAAATTAAATTAATAATAAATTAAAACAAATTAATATAAGTTATTAACATACAAATATGGTTGGTAATGATAGTTTTGTTGATAATAACAACAACAACAATAATAATAAATTATAAATTGTAATTATGATTATTATTAGTAATTATTATTGTAATTATGTTAATATTATTAGTATTAATTAGTTAATTACAACAAAATTTTTGTTAATAATAATAATAATAATTAGTACCAGTATTTATTGGCAATAGAAGGATGACTTCCCATAGACATTCTTTATTAACTCTTCTCCCCCCAGCTTTTTTTATTTTTATTTATTATTATTATTATTATTTTTTATTTATTTATTTATTTGCATGAAGCTAGAATAAAAGTTTGTTTGTTTGTTTGTTTTTTTATCTGAAAACAAAATGTGTTTTTTACAAAGAATACATAGTGCATAAGCAATGCTTTTATCGCTTGTTTCTGCTCCTTTTTTTCCTGTGTTTTGATCCGGAGATTCAGTACTCTTTCAGAAGGTGTGATAGTGATAAGTGCCCCCTACCATATAACAGTGAAAACACAGAAAGCTGGAAAATTCCGTTAATGGCATCAAAGTGTTGTCTCATAAATGACAGAAATTTCCATCAGTGGCAGGGAAAGAGTTAAAATTACAGTTACTTGAACACCCATCCGTAACCTGAAAACCTCATTGTCCCATTAGGCTACAAACACTCTAACCACGTACCCAATAATACAGTGGGATGTAGAAGTGTGGCATATTTTGGCTTGTTCTTATTATGTAGTCCTAAAGCAATCCATCAATATGTTATGCTTGGCGCAGCAGGGAAGAACAAACATGGTCTCTAGAGATGAAACCTCAAACAACATCTCCTCTCATTCCTCTATGCATCTTCTTACGTTACAAAACATAACCCAACCCAAGAGCTGTGAAGTGCCAGGAATCAACATTTTCTCCTCTTTTTCTCTGTTTCTTGTCTCCTCTCTCTTCATCACAGTCAAATTCCCAGCGGTCCGCACATATATCGATCCCCACACATACGAAGATCCCAACCAGGCTGTCCATGAGTTTGCCAAGGAGATTGATGTCTCCTGTATCACCATTGAGCGGGTTATTGGAGCTGGTGAGTGAGTTATGCACAAGTAAAACAAAACAGGCCTGAGGAACAGAATTCCAATTAGGTTACATGTGAAATACACACCACCTAAAAGAAAAATGTGAGATGGTTTGAAATGCCAAGTTCCAATTTGGTTTTCAGATCTCATCTTTAGGACTGACTGTTCACAGCATTTTGTGTGTGATGAAATCTGTTCAGACAATGGCCATCATTCATCACATGCCTTTTTTCCAGTAAAAAACAAAACAAAACAAATCTAAACATCCTTAAAACAAGAGGCTTGGGCTAAACATTCAGTTTAAAATAGTGCTCTGGAAGTGTCACACTGCCAGACTTTATTCATTCAGAACGAAGCAAGTTCATACCTCAGTAGCTTTGCACTTTGTCGCTTCACAAGGGAAATCTGCCCAAGCACAATGAGGCGTTTCATTGTCTGGCTCTTTCTTGCCGCGGTTCATTGATGGCCCTGCCTTCCGGTTGCAGGTGAGTTCGGTGAGGTGTGTAGCGGTTTGCTGCGGCTGCCAGGGAAGAGAGAGATCCCAGTGGCCATTAAAACTCTGAAAGCCGGTTACACAGAGAAGCAGAGGAGGGACTTCCTAGGCGAGGCCAGCATCATGGGCCAGTTCGACCATCCTAATATCATCCACCTGAAGGGGGTGGTCACCAAGAGTGAGTGCCAGAATGGCTTTTGATTATCATTATTGCTGAAAATTATTGCATGTTATCTTTGTTTCAGTATTATGATCGATTCAAAGTCGCAAAGATTATTTAGCTTAAGATCAGTTCAGTACTTTCACAGTAGGAATAATTATTATTCATTACATGTAGTATTGCCAATAGCATATTCTTTTGCCAGGGGTGAAGATCCCTCCTTAGTGTTCTTATTATTATTCTTATTCCGCCATGGAAGTTTTTTTTTTGTTTTTTTTTTGGCTATAATTTAACAATATGTCACATAATATATACATAACAATGCCCTGAAATGAGTGTGATTTATTTCTGCAAGGTAAACCAGTGATGATAATAACAGAATATATGGAGAATGGATCCCTTGACACCTTTTTGAAGGTACATTTTGTGCTTTTTGGAAGTACAGTCAATAGAGACACTGCTATGACATTTGCCAACTAACATTCTTTGAGTCATTCTATGAATGTATGGAAATTTAATGAAAATTTTTTAAAATGCCAGTAAAGTATAGTTACACAGATACAGTGTATTATTTTAGGTCACACTTTATTTGAATGTGTCCTTGTTACAATGTAATTACACAAATAGTTACTGAGTAATATTAATTAATTTACTATATTATAAATAACTTGGTCATATACTTACTATATGTTTAGAGATAGGGTTTGGATTAGTGTTAGTTGCTTGTAATTATGCATAATTTACTGTTATTACTGTATGTAAAGTATGTGTATTATATGTCTATGAACAGTTAAATGCATATCAAGGCATCTCATATTTTAATACTCGCACTGCTTAGTGCAATATGTTGTTAATTCACTTTTATTCATTATCCACAATACTGTTAACTATAAATATGTTCATATCTGTAAATATGCCTATTCTGTGTCTTATAAGTTTCATATTGTTATTCTTATTTATATTATTATGCGTCTTGTTGTTGTATTTATATTTGTGCACTGGAAGCTTACTTTACCAAGAAAATCCCTTGTGTGTGCAAACACACTTTGCAATAAAGCTCTTTCTGATTCTGAAGTAAAGTGTAACAGGGACACTATAAAATAAAGTTTTACCTTACTTGAAATGGAGTTTGTACAATTAGCCATTTAATTTTATATGTTACTCTCAAATTCATTTGTATTTTGTGTCTTTACTGCTCCAACAGAAGAACGATGGTCAGTTCACTGTCATCCAGTTGGTTGGCATGCTGCGTGGCATTGCTTCGGGCATGCGCTACCTCTCTGAGATGGGCTATGTGCACCGTGACCTAGCTGCTCGCAACATCCTGGTCAACAGCAACCTGGTGTGTAAAGTGTCCGACTTCGGCTTGTCGAGAGTGCTGGAGGACGACCCAGAGGCGGCCTACACAACCCGCGTACGTGCTTCAGAGCATAAACGCTGGCTAACCCACTACACCTTACATCTATTAGCTACCTCCCAGCAGGCCTTTTTTTAAAACCCTTTTCAAACCCAGTGCCAATAGCATCCTACATTTCCTGAACACCTTTGCTGCTCTCTGATAATGCAGTAATGTATTAAACTGGACTTTTCCGTCTTAGAATGCATTAATTGCATTTTAGATGGTGTGTGATCATCCCCTTCACAACCTAGCACCCAAAACTAACCTGTAAGATTCAGAATTTGCATCATGCAAAATGCATTTGACAGCCTATTTTGCTGTGATTTGCATAATTATTTGCTAAAACAATCCAGGAGCTGCATTCAGAAAAAAAAAAAAAAAATCTTCTCTAAAATGAAGTTACGTAAGAATGTACAACTCTTAAATTGTTTTTTTAAAGTGCCCCTATTATGATTTTCCGGATATTCAAGTGCTTGTATAAAGTGCTGAGGAAGAGCAGACTGGGCCTTCTGACTAGTCAGAGCAGAGTAGACCAATCACAATAGACTGACCATTATAATACATATATATAAATGTATATGTATGTATATTATTGTTGAGTCCTGAAAATGGAGCTGCCTTATTCTGAAAGAGGATAATTAGAGGTTTGGTGGTGGCTGTCATAATTAGCATAGCATTTTTTTTTTTTTTTTTTTTTTTTTTTTCCTTGTCATCTGTGTTTCTTGTTTTGGTGTGTCAAAGTAACACTGAAGAAAGCGTTTGATGTGTGTGTGGATGTGAGTGAACTGTCGACAAAGTAAATTAAGACATGTCTCTCCAGTGTGCGCGTTGCCAACAGAAATTGAGAGCGCTAACACCAGGACATTCAATTAGCGATTAGCATGCAACAGCCATCCACAGACCTAATGCTTCCTGTCAGTTTTCACAGCCTGACACCATTCTTTCCCAGCAACAATCACCTGTTAAGATGCTTTGACAAGACGAGCTTCTGATCTGAGACGTGGAATTCAGCATGCGGTTTGTCTTGCAGGGAGGGAAGATTCCCATCAGGTGGACGGCTCCAGAGGCCATCGCCTACAGGAAATTCACCTCAGCCAGTGATGTGTGGAGCTACGGCATTGTTATGTGGGAAGTAATGTCGTACGGCGAGAGACCATACTGGGAGATGAGCAATCAAGATGTAAGTCGAAACGAGACTAGCATTCTATTAAATTCTGTACTAAATTCTGTATTAAATTCAAATGTGGTCTTATTGGTGCTACATATAGTCTTTGTAAGTGAAAACATTGAAAAAACATCTGTCAGTCCCACTTTTTGAGCAAAAACTACAAGCCTGAAAATTACATTTACAATGTTATTTCCAATGTTATAAATCTTGAATCCCCTTCAATACTGGTACACAAACTTTGTGTAAAGTTTGGTCTCTTTTTTAAGGAAACACTTGGCAGATTATTGTAGATGTGGAAAAAAAAAAAAGTTATAAAAGTAAATTAAAAAGTTATAGAAGTTTATGGAACTGTATTTTATTTTTTATAATATATAGGAAACACTTTAAAATAGGGTCCAATTCTCACTATTACACTATTTACTATAAACTATGACTTCTGCCTCAATAAACTCCTAATTATCGTTTATTAACAGTTAGTAAGTTAGTTGTTAAATTTGGGTATTTGGTTAAGGGATGTAGAATAAGGTCATGCAGAATAAGGCATTAATTTGAGATTTACTCATACTAATAAACAGCCAATATCCCAGTAATATGCATGTTAATAAGCAACTAGTTAGTAAGAACTGGACCCTAAAAAAAAGTGTTACTAAAATATATCTTACAAAACATGTTAGACTCTAAAGTTGCAAGAAAATCAAAGCCATATACTTCATTCTCGCCATGTCGTAATTACTGTAATTACAAGATGACAACACGTGGCATACTCTGAGCTGTTCACGCTTGGAAAATCCAGTAGGAAGACCTATAGTTTCAGGAATTAAAAGTGTTACAGAAAAGATTTCTCAATATGTGGACCACCATCATAAACCTCTAGTGACACCACTTCCATCTTTTTTAAAAGGACACTGGAGATTTCCTGAGACTTTTGAATAAAACTGATATACCAGAGCAATGTTGGCTAGAATCATTTGATGTTCAGTCTTTGTATACTGTCATTCTACATGATGTTGGCATTGAACACTGTATGCATATCCTCGATTTGAGATCTACGAATGCTCCGTCATGTTTCTTACCCTTATGAAACTTGTTCTTACCAAGAACTATTTTAGATTTGACAGAGATTTTTTTCTTACAGCAATGTGGGACAGCTATAGGTACTCAAATGGCTCCATATTGCGCACATTTACACCTTGGGTTTGTTGAGAAATTTCAGAGAAAATCCTATTTGTTTCATCAAATACTGTTGTACAAGCTTTACATTAATGCCATTTTTGTAATGTTTCAAGTAGATTTAGAAACTTTGAGCTCCTTTCATCAGTATTTGAATTCTATAACAAATCATCTAAAGTTCACAATGTAATTTAGTGAGGAAACCTTGGATTTTTTGGTTTTCCATGTCACCAAGTCAGGGCAATCAGTGAGTACAGACCTTTTTAGGAAAAAAAAACAAAAAAACACAAGGAATAATTTTATACATGCTCAAAGCTGTCACCCACCCTAACTTACAGGGTTAGTTCACCCAAAAATGAAAATGCTGTCATTATTACTCACCCTCATGTCGTTCCACACCCGTAAGACCTTCGTTCATCTTTGGAACACAAATTAAGATATTTTTCATAAAATCCGATGGCTCGGTGAGGCCTCCATTGCCAGCAAGATAATTAACACTTCCAGATGCCCAGAAAGCTAAAGACATATTTAAAACAGTTTATGTGTCTACAGTGGTTCAACCTTAATGTTATGAAGCGACGAGAATACTTTTTGTGTGCCAAAAAACACAAAATAACGAATTTATTCAACAATATCTAGTGATGGGCAATTTCAAAACACTGCTTCATGAAGCTTCGAAGCTTTACGAATCTTTTGTTTCTAATCAGTGATTCTGAGTATCAAACAAAAATGTTGCATTTTTTTAATTTAATTCAATGTGTTACTTGCTGTTTCTTTGTAACTGTTTGTGACATTAATAGTAATTTCTGAGCCACAATTGTTTCTACACCAGTTCTTCTCAGTGTAGCTGTTATTTATATAAATATAATCCTATCTTACATCCAGAGATTATAAAGTATACATTTATAATAAGATTCTGTGTAGGGCAGCTTTACAGCCAAAGTGCAGTTTTACCCTGCAGTAGTTTAACACTACACCACAATAATTGCTTCCCATGGCCATTTTAAGGGCTCATATGCTCTCTCGGATTTGCCTTAGGGGAAATGAGAGCGATAGAATGCTGATGTCTATAAATGGATCAGGAAGTTAGGGTAAATTCTGAGCTAAACTGACATATCGAACACCATCAGTGGGCAGAGATCCATGCAGATTTTGGGCTTGGGTTGGGAGTAGAAAACTCTTTCTCCCACTGCGGCACATCTGCCTGCGGTCGAGTCAAAGGTCATGTGCTTACGAACAGCAGAATTGGAACAAGGGGGATGTTGGTAATGGGTATTCGGGTTGAAAACGGGAGTTTCAGGTTTTGGCCACAGATATTTTATTCTTGGCTTTTCTGCACGGAAAGAGCATCAGATCTCAGCAGACAGAAATCTGCCGGGCGTAATGGAGGTGAGACGTACCAGAAGCTAACATCATCTATTGTTTCCTCATCTCTGTCTAAATACAAACATGATCTCACTGGCACACACCCCACATATATATTATATATATTACAATTTTGATCAAAATCGTTTTCTATTTGAATATGTTTTAAGTATAATTTATTCCTGTGATAAATTTTTCAATTTCAATATTTAGCATCATTACTCCAGTCTTCAGTGTCACATGATACTTCAGAAATCATTCTAATATGCTGATTTGCTGCTCAAGAAATATATATATTTTTTTATTATCAGTGCTAAAAACAGTTGTGCTGCTTCATTTTTGTGGAAAACTACAAGTGTTAATGCAGTTTTCCACAAAAAAAAACAAACAAACAAAAAAAACCCAAACGACAACCATTAAACTTTTTGTATTTTTGTATATATATATATATATATATATATTTTTTTTTTTTTTTTTTTTTTTTTTTTATTATTACTACAGGCTATTCAGTTTTGTTTGCACATATTAAGCCATTACAGCTTCAAATATTGAAAAACACATGCGGAGCAGCCTCCTCACTGTCTTTTGTTATGTAGATGCGCATGTCATATGTCAGCGTATGAGATGACAAGTATATTTGCAGGCAGAGATGAAAAACAAGGCGATGCTTAAGTTTTCCCAGCATATCCCAGAAGGAGGTGCACATAGCAGTCATGGTTTTATCAAGCACGACTGACCTTTTTTCCTCCTTTACAGTTGCCAGTGACGGCTTCATCTGTGCCTCACATCTCGTTCTGTGCTCCATCATTAATCTGTTTCACACACACTTGGGAAGGGAAAGTTATTTGATGTTTTATTTAACAGTTTCTTGAGGGTTCCCCTCAGATCTCGGCTTCCTCTGCTCAGCCAGACACTTGTGTGTTTCTCTCGCTCTGTCTGTCTGTCTGTGTGTCAGTCTGTCTCTGTTTTCTCTCTGTGAGTCTTTTCCGCGAGGGAGCAGCTGTTGATGTAGTGTTGCTCTTTGTGATGTGGGAGTGTGGGGGATTTTATTTTAGCTTGGAGGAGAGGAGATATGGTCTTTTTTGATTCAGAGCTTGGATTTATGTTGGCAATTTTTGAATCTCACAAAAAAAAAAAAAAAAGTTAAACTGATCTAATAGACATATCAAATTCACTCTGTAACACAACATGACTGTCTATTCATTTTCATTAATTATATAATATTATATGATATGTCAACTGAGACATTACAAAAACATGCTTAGTCTGACTATCTGTATGTCAAAAAAATTCTATTTTTGAGAGATTTAATTTGCTCACCAAAATAAATAAATCAAATACAGTAATCAATAAAAATGCAGTAAAATCAGAATATTGAAATATATTAAATAACAGTTTTGTATCTTAATATATTTTACACATGATATTTCAGAAGTCATTGTAATTTGCTAATTTACTGCTAAAGAAACATTTCTGATTATTACCAATTTTAATCGTGGAGCTTTTATTTTCAAGGATTCTTTGATGAATAGAAAGTAAAAAAAACAACAGCATTTATTTGAAATAGATTGTTTTGTTTGTTTGTTTTTGTAAAAATGTAAAAATGACTTTTGATCAATTTAATGCATCCTTGCTAAATAAAATCATGAATCTCTTTCAGATGATACATAGGA
The DNA here is from genome assembly GCA_036281575.1 of Ancherythroculter nigrocauda. Classification (NCBI taxonomy): domain Eukaryota; kingdom Metazoa; phylum Chordata; class Actinopteri; order Cypriniformes; family Xenocyprididae; genus Ancherythroculter; species Ancherythroculter nigrocauda. The sequence goes on along the minus strand of VTFQ01000002.1, from coordinate 27,681,415 downwards.
AGGCAGCTGCCTCCGTTAGCCATAGACAGCAAGGTCAAGTGTGTTGACTTTACCAGCTGGTACCCAGCAACAATTCATGAACCAGAACAATCAGTGTTTGGACACGCGGGGCACATCATATATTTATTATGGAACATGATGTAAAGTGGTTGCAATCTTTTCTGTTGTCTCAGGTGATAAAGGCAGTGGAGGAGAACTACAGACTCCCGGGTCCCATGGACTGCCCGACCGCCCTCTATCATCTCATGATGGACTGCTGGCAGAAAGACAGGAACAGCCGGCCCAAATTTGAAGAGATTGTCAGCTTATTGGACAAACTCATCCGCAATCCCAGCAGCCTGAAGAGTCTCGTTAACCCATCTAACAGGTAGACGACCCGCCGTTATTGTTTACTTTGCTCATGTGTAACTCTCTCCTTTCGATATTCTTTCTTTGTTCTCATACTTTATTGTTCCCATCAGAGTATATGCTAATTATGTTGTTATTTACAGCATGTGATTGAGATCACAAATGATGTGACGTCTGTGAAACATTGATAACCGAGGGTTAACCACCCTGCTACACGCTTGTCACAGGAAATCAAGGTTTAATGACACTTGTGACAAATACACACTCACATTTCATGATTTAATGTCGAGATAAACAGAAGTGACAGTGTGCAAATGACTTCCAATTACTGTGATTATACGCATCGAATACATTTGCTGCACGTGACGTGTTCTGTATTCTTACATGTTGGAATCCTTCATTATCTGTAATTGGGTTATGCAGTATAGGTTTAATATGAAATTGATTTGGAGTCTGGGAATGTTTCGTTAGCTGTTATTGCACCGTAATTTTCTTTATTTGCCTTGGATGATAATATTAGCCAGTGTGGCCAAGTGATCACTGATTGTATTAATATTGATAGTCATAATAAAATTTAATTTAACATGCATATGAAAGCAGAATTATGAGCTTAGTTTCATATAAATATTTGTTCTGAATTTTAAGGCAAAACACTACAGGCAAATGCACTGGTAAATTGAGAGATTTCGGGCTGTTTGGCTTTTCATAACGTGCTGTTTCAGACTAATGGAAAGCCCACATTTTGAAGGAAAAATACTATAGAAAATTGTAGTAAATACTATATTGTTTTTGAACCATACTATAGTAAAATACTTTAATTAATTTGTTGTGGTAATTCTATAGTTGCTATGGTAATATAACAACTATAGTAATATAAACAAATTACTTTTCCCAATACTGTACTAAGTTTTTTTATTTTTTTTATTATACTACAAATACACTACAGTTTACTGTAGTAGAAACTATAAAGTATATTACAGTATTTATTACAGTTTATCAGTTATCAGTTATAGTTTATCAGTTATATATACAGTTTATCAGTTAACTATAGTTAATACTACAGTATGCTGTAGCATTCATTAACAAAGTGTTGTAAATACTATAATATATACAGTATGCTACAATTTACTATAATATGGTTCAAAACACTATAGTATTTACTATAAATTACTATAGTATTTTTTCATGTGCATTTTACTTGTAAAAATTTTTTTTTTTTTTTTTTGCTGACAGTGTTTTCTGATTTATGGCATGATAAAAAGAGATATCCAATATCCCCTCTGTAAAAAAAAAAAAAAAAAAAATCAAATATTTGTCTCTGTGCGAGAGCATCACCAGATTCACTTGTCTAAATAAGCCACTTGTCTGTGTCACTCTGTGTCAAACTTTGTGTTTCACCATACCCCCATTCTATTCCTGGGGATGACGGACACAAATTCTGTGTGTTTTGTTTGGGAGCAGAGCACACTGGATCAGCTCTTGAGGGAGCTGATTGCCCCCATTGGAAGTGTTTTACAGTGAGGAACCTCTGATCCCACCTCGTCCTTTTCGATTACAAAGGAAACTTTGTTTCTGCACCCCATTGTTCGAGTCCCACATCCGCCAAGGCAGCATGTCGACTTAGATCATGGAGCTGCTAGAAGAGCCTGAAATGGGTCCAGCCCTTTCTCGTGCTCTTTTTATTTTACAGACTCTGAAGGTCCCGTTCTGGACGTGGAAGCTTGTTATGGGATTTCTTCCAGTCTAGACATAGACCTGCTATCTGGGCAGTTTAGCTTCGAGGAGCTAGATGTAGAGAGTGGTTATGATTCTAGTGCGGCTGGCAGGCAATATCATACAAGGAGCTGCTCAAGGTCGTTACTCAAGTGGTGGCCAAGCTCAACAACGATTGGCCCAATCAAAGGAGGGAGGCACCCCATAGCAAACTGGATGATCGCTTCCTTACCAGCTGTCAGGCCCAGCCACCAAAAGGGAAACTCCCTTTCTTTCCCGATCTTCACATTAAAATCTCGAGGTCACGGAAATCCCCATATTCTGCCCGTGTCCACAATGTTTTATTCATTTATCATGGGATTGAATGTACAAGTCGATGCCTCAGATTGAAGAGATGCTTGTAAGCTATTGTTCTCCTGCATCGGCTTTGTCAATGAAAAGGCCGGCCTTGCCTTCCAGGCCATCTGCACTGGTTGGCAAGGCCTACCATTGTGGTGTTACAGGCCTACCAGTCTGACCTGCTTAAAATATTGGATACCGAGGAGCCGAAGCGGTAAAAGAACTCTGCAGAGCCACAGAACTGTCTCTCCAAGCCACTAAGCAAACGGGCCGTATATGTCTCACCAAGTGCAACCTGTAGTTCAGGCATCCTCTCAGTATGGCGCCATGGGTATTATCAATCCCATAGTGTAAACACAATGACGCGGCTTCAACGTTCTCTTGAAAGGTAACCCAGTTCCCTGAGAATGGGAACCAGAAAACATGTCGCATTGGCATACTTCAAGTACGCCTGCATGGTTTTTTCAGACAAGTGAATCTGGTGATGCTCTCTGGAAAATTTGCTAATTAGTGTAATACAAAAAAAAAAAAAAAAAAAAATTGTTTCAACAAATTAATTAAAATTATATTAGCATATAAATATAGAATTAGCATTCTGTATTTTATAGATTATGTGAAGAAGAAAAAAAATGGTTTCAGTGTGTTCTGAGACTTTTGGACCTTATTATATATTATAACAAATATATTTATACATTACTCTGCTTGAGTCAGCTCAGATCCGTAAATGTTTTTAGTATCCAGGCTTCACCTAGAACTTTAATGTTAGGTTTATGCATCCATTTGTTCACCACTGTACCTGTCTCTCCCGCAGAGTGTCCAATTTATTAGTGGAGCACGGGAGCCCTGAGGGCTGTGTATTCAGATCAGTGGAGGAATGGTTAGAGGCCATAAAAATGGGTCGATACACCGAGCTTTTCATGGAAAGTGGATACACTTCTCTGGAAGTAGTCACTCAAATGACCTTGGAGTAAGTCATCTGTTGTGGAGGTCATTGATCCTGTTTGCTGTTCATGTAACCTCCATTTTGTGTTTTGATCCTGGGGAATTTGGATGCATTTTCTAATGGTTAATTGTTACAGCTCAGTTTACACAATGCTAAAAAGGTACAGAATAATGAGCTGTAATTGGGGCAATTTGTTTACACATTTGAAATGTAAAATCAAATTAGGCAGAGTAAGCTGCCCACAATTAAGGGTAGAGTTTAGCAGTAAAAGAGGTTTTTATAGCTAATATTATTTCCCATACAACATACACTATCATTCAAAAGTTTGGGGTCAATAAGATTTTTATATATTATAGGATTTTTAGAAATTAATAATTTTATTGAGCTGGGGTGCATTAAACTAATCAAGAGTGAAAGTAAATAGTTTTACATTGTTACAATTGTTTTTATTTCATATTAAATCAGTTCCATTAATCAAATAATCCTAAAAAGAGTATCACAGTTTTCAGTTATCAACTGTTTTCAACATTGATAATAATTAGAGATGTTTCTTGAGCTTATAATAGTCATATTAGGATGATTTCTGAAGGATCATGTGACACTGAAGACTGGAGTAATGATGCTGAAAATTCAGTTTTGATCTCAGGAATACATTTTACAATTTATTCACATAGAAAACACTTTTTAAATTGTAATAATATTTCACAGTATTACTGTTTTTATTATTATTTGATCAAATAAATACAGCCTGGATGAGCATAAGAGCATAATAAATCTTACTGATGGTAGTGTAAATGAATGGAGACTAGGGAGGTCAACCTCCAAAAAACTAATAGTTTTACTTTCATTATTCTTATACTTTCATATTCAAATTTTACAAATCACTAGATAAACCTTGATTGACTCCAGCATGTTTAATCATTATCAATGTACCCTGAAAAAAAAAAAAAAATGTATAGCTATTTATTGTTCTTTTGCAGAGATCTTAGGAGGGTTGGAATCACTTTGGCCGGCCATCAGAAAAAGATTCTCAACAGCATTCAGGAGATGCGAGTCCAAATGATGAACGCCACTATGCCCATCTGAGTCCTGCCTCCAAGGAACTTCCAATAGTAGCCTAGCACTTTCTATGGACACTTATTTATTGCGCAGAACTATTTAATGATGACATTTGACGCTAAAGGAAAAAAAAAAAAGGAGAAGAAAAAACGCTGGACAGATGAACAAACGATTACCGGTTCGTTTGTGCAAAGCCTCCGAACTAAGAGTCACAGGAGAAACTTGACTGAAATATTGAGTCGTTGTTTGGAAAAGTGTGGCACATCTCCAGGTAGGACTACTGACTTGGGATCAGGTGTCTCTGGGCTGAATGTATAGCATTTTTCCATGACCTCATTCAACAATATTATTACCTCCGGAATTTTCAGCTCGGATGTTTCTCACACCAAGTTCACCTGGGGCGATGTTCAGGCAGTAAGACTGATGTCATATCATGGGCTGAGGGAACGAATGGCAGTGTTAAACAAAGCAATAGTAGATTTTGAGATTGATGTTGATTTTACTTTGTTCTAAATTGTTGCTTCCTTGTTTCAATAAGAGGACAAAGCAATGGACAGGATCATTTTCCTTTTGCACAATATATGTGTCGTGAAGGACAGAGGAAATGTATTTGTATTTGAAAATGTGACACGTTTCCAAACCACAAGTTTATTTTAGTTCCACTGATGTTTTGATGTTTTACGTGTAAATAGTGTACAGTTGCGTAGATAAAGTGGAGCTCAAATGCATCCATCCATGTTCATGTGGGGTTGATATACTGTAATTTAGTTGCCGGGTGGGCTAACATACTATGTATATTCAGTCCAGTCAATAAATGTTTATATTGCCTCTCAGTGCTTCATTAGATAGGAAATGAAAAATTGTTTTACAATTGATGTGTGAACTGTACTATATTTTGCTACCCATTCTTTTGCCTTGCTCAGTTTTCACAGTATAGTGCATATTAAAGTCAACATGAACTCAGAACGGACCCTATTTACCTTTTAATTTGGGTTTTCGGGTTTATTGTGCACAATTCATTATTGTTTTCATGTTTTCTGTATAACTTTTAAAATTCAAGATGTAATAACTTAGCAAATAATGATAGATTGGGATACAATGAATTACATCATGTTACTGTAGTAAAATGGGTTGCGAATATAGTTTCATGTTGACTTTAAGTTGGTTCATTATGTCAGACATTGCATTAGCAAAAACAGTAAAAAAAAAAAAAAAAAAAAAAAAAAAGTTCTATGTATTGCATCTGAGGCAAGGTGTCGGTAACTGTTGACAATAGTTTTGACTCATCCCTCAGTGTTCAATCAAGCAGTAAATTGTGTATATTTACTGCAAATAGTAGAAAGTAGGCCAGAAAGATTAAAAGTTTATTTTATTGTTAAGAACTTCTCTGAGTTATAAATGTTAAGCTGTTGAGTACAATGTCTTTTTTGGTTGGGCAACTTTTGGTTATCAAACTTCAACAAAAAGAGTTTTAGAACTTTGACAAAAGTGTTGAGTCATGCACATGCAGTAAGAGAAGACAATAATGTAGTTAGCCTAGCATGCTAATGTTATCGCCCGTGTCCTTTTCTAATGTTGCCTTCACATGCTATCGGAATTATCTTAAATACAAGTTTTAGAGTTGGAAATTGGACAGGAACGCCATCTCAAGTTGTATTTACTAATGGGAAACTTTATGCTAGTTTCCGAGTTGTGTGCACCTTAAACTTTAAACATGGCAGAGGGGAGAATGATTGCTGCTGTGACTGCTATTCTTTATTACTTTCACCTTTTCTTGTCATTAAATTAGTGCATATTTACATATATGAGTAACCATTTGAAGGATATTGTATGTTTTATACAGAGCAAAAATAGCATGTATTTGACTGAAATTCCTATAGTGCAGTGAATGTTTATGGTTGTGAACAAATGGAACACTACATTTTATTCAAAATTAAATATCTTCAGTACATTTTGGCTTAAGTAAGATTTCCCCCGTTAATATGAAAGAATAAACATGGTGTCGTCCATGATCTTTATTCTTTCAGACACCCCAGCACTTGAACGCATTGAGCTTAAAGTCTTGACTTCAGAAATGTGGGAAGTAGGAAATTTCCGATAGCATGTGAAGTCAGCATAACTTCTCAAAAGGAGTACAATGAGTTTTATTGTCTTTTTGTACATTGAGGTCAAAATTATTGTCAGTGTTCATCGACTAAATGACACATTATAGCATTATAGGTTTCACAATAAAAGGAAATGTTGAATGTTAGGACTCCCAGGCACTGGGACATTTCTAACCATATTTTAGGTCCATAATTGTTTATTACAGCACATTATTTTCCTATTAACACTACTGAAAGGCCACAAGATTGTATTAAAAAGTGCTCAAATATGTCACGCATTTCCTCAAAACATCTTATAACTGCTTATACTTAAGGTCAGTTTAAGTTCAGTTTATGTCCATTAAGTCCACTCTGGTAGAGATATTTATTACTTTTAATTACTTATCAAATAATTGGCAGCCTAATGCTCCTTAATTATTCAAATGAAAGTGCTCAGAGCTTCATCGATCAGAATTAATAATGATCAAAAATCTTAATAAAGTTAATGACACATTTTCAGTTGATTTGAATCTATGTGGATTTGCACTGAAACATCTATGTTTTTTATAATGAGTGAATATTATTTGATATGTGTTGCAATGAATGTTACAATAATGTATTTGGAAATTGATCTTTTATGCAATGCAGTTTCTCTTCATTTGGTATTTTACACTGAAATGAACTTAGGTTAACTATATATCATATTAAGTTAAATATCATTTTAGTTTGAATTTATACATTTTAACCCCATTGAATTTTCAAAATAATGGCAAAAAAGATTTCACGGATTTGGAAAAAAAAAAAAAAAAATGTTACTGTAGATTGAAAAACATTTTAACATGACCGACCTACACGCTTTAATACTGCAAAATGCTTGAGTGTTTTCAGATTTGTGGCTGTTGTTTATTGTAGTGATATTTTGATCATATCTGTCAAAATGAAAAGCCAGATTCTCATGTTTTACAAGCATGTTTGCCCTATTATCAGGTTGTTTAAGTAGAATATGTAAATTTGGATAACTTTTAGTTGTAGCTATAAACATAGAACAGTTGCCTTTTGTTTTACATTTATAGTTATACATCTAATTCACACATGAAAATGTCAAATGTAGCTACAATTAAGAAGCTTTCTGGTTAGCACAGTGTTTCTGAATATTAAAATCATTCTAGCCCTGTGAACTTTGGGAGGGTTTAATGGCAAGCACAAGGTTATACAATTTACCCATACTGTATAACCTCACACTATTATTTGATATTTGTTAAATGAACCCACCACCCTGAAAAACACATCTAAAATCACTAAACTGACTAAAATAATTTTAGCACTAATGTTGAGTGCATCAAATAATTTCCAAACATTCTTATACAAAATTATATGCATGGTGTTTGTGGGCTGCATATTACAAATGCATTTTAACAGCATAATGAATATTGTTTAAATATTTCATCATATTTGGTCCAATAAAGAGGGGAGAAAAGAATGAAAAGCAAAGAAAAGTGTAGTTTATATGTGATAGTTGTTTGTCTACTACCTTTTATTGTGTGTTTTGTTGTGTAAATGTCTTTTGTAGTGTAATATATTAAATTTTATATTTTTTTGTAATAAACTGGAGATAAACCCAATATTGCTGAGTTCTCTATGCAATGCAATATCGAAATACTAGCTGATGTCTTGATATTCGCCAACACCGGCCTTGATTTTGGTCTTGGTTTTCACAATTTTTGTAAAAAGAAAATGGCATTACATTTACAAGAAGTCACTAAAAAGTCACTTTCCAAATATCATATTGACCACATAATGCCACCATAACACAGAGAACATGTCGTGTTTTTGTATCAATTATTGCAAAAACAGAATAAAAATAACATAACATAACATGCAGCCATTCACTTTGAAAACAGATGACGAAAAGCAAAAATTAAAGTATGATTATATATTTTATGTTTGACATACGGTAGCTCTATGCTATGCTCATTGAAAGTAGGACTTGCCACCATCTTGGAAGTTATGTCAAATGACACGTCTCGCTAAGGAGAGGCTTGATTGATCTGCCTTGAGTTCACAGGTCGAATGTCCAACTTTGAGTGGCATTCCAGATGTTATTTCCAAGTACGAGGTGGGAAAAATCCAAATTCCGAGCTGTCTGAAAGCAGCATTAGTTCCGGCCTTAATCAAACACACCTGCTTGTAATTGTAATTCTAATAATAGCCCTTGATTAACTCCAGCTAAGTTTGATTAGGGCATTAATTGTTTTCTGTAGCTAGTTTCATTTCAGGTCAACTATTGCCAAGGTGGAGCAACAATTTGAAAAGATTCTTGCTGATCAAGTTAGTCACAGTTTGCTAAACTGTAGACATGCTTATCTGGTTGCTTGAATTATAACACAATTACAGGTGCTGGTCATATAATTAGAATATCATCAAAAAGTTGATTTATTTCACTAATTCCATTCAAAAAGTGAAACTTGTATATTATATTCATTCATTACACACAGACTGATATATTTCAAATGTTTATTTCTTTTAATTTTGATGATTATAACTGACAACTAAGGAAAATCCCAAATTCAGTATCTCAGAAAATTAGAATAGTGTGAAAAGGTTCAATATTGAAGACACCTGGTGCCACACTCTAATCAGCTAATTAACTCAAAACACCTGCAAAGGCCTTTAAATGGTCTCTCAGTCTAGTTCTGTAGGCTACACAATCATGGAGAAGACTGCTGACTTGACAGTTGTCCAAAAGACGACCACTGACACCTTGCCCAAGGAGGGCAAGACACAAAAGGTAATTGCAAAAGAGTCTGGCTGTTCACAGAGCTCTGTGTCCAAGCACTTAATAGAGAGGTGAAGGGAAGGAAAAGATGTGGTAGAAAAAAAGTGTACAAGCAATAGGGATAACCGCACCCTGGAGAGGATTGTGAAACAATCCCATTCAAAAATGTGGGGGAGATTCACAAAGAGTGGACTGCAGCTGGAGTCAGTGCTTCAAGAACCACTACGCACAGACGTATGCAAGACATGGGTTTCAGCTGTCTCATTCCTTGTGTGAAGCCACTCTTGAACAACAGACAGCGTCAGAAGTGTCTCGCCTGGGCTAAAGACAAAAAGGACTGGACTGCTGCTGAGTGGTCCAAAGTTATGTTCTCTGATGAAAGTAAATTTTGCATTTCCTTTGGAAATCAGGGTCCCAGAGTCTGGAGGAAGAGAGGAGAGGCACACAATCCACGTTGCTTGAGGTCCAGTGTAAAGTTTCCACAGTCAGTGATGGTTTGGGGTGCCATGTCATCTGCTGGTGTTGGTCCACTGTGTTTTCTGAGGTCCAAGGTCAATGCAGCCGTATACCAGGAAGTTTTAGAGAACTTCATGCTTCCTGCTGCTGACCAACTTTATGGAGATGCAGATTTCATTTTCCAACAGGACTTGGCACCTGCACACAGTGCCAAAGCTACCAGTACCTGGTTTAAGGTATCCCTGTTCTTAATTGGCCAGCAAACTCGCCTGACCTTAACCCCATAGAAAATCTATGGGGTATTGTGAAGAGGAAAATGCAATATGCCAGACCCAACAATGCAGAAGAGCTGAAGGCCACTATCAGAGCAACCTGGGCTCTCATAACACCTGAGCAGTGCCACAGACTGATCGACTCCATGCCACGCCGCATTGCTGCAGTAATTCAGGCAAAAGGAGCCCCAACTAAGTATTGAGTGCTGTACATGGTCATCCTTTTCATGTTCATACGTTTCAATTGGCCAAGATTTCTAAAAGTCCTTTCTTTGTATTGGTCTTAAGTAATATTCTAATTTTCTGAGATACTGAATTTGGGATTTTCCTTAGTTGCAAGTTATAATCATCAAAATTAAAATAAATAAACATTTGAAATATATCAGTCTTTGTGTAATGAATGAATATAATATACAAGTTTCACTTTTTGAATGGAATTAGTGAAATAAATAAACTTTTTGATGATATTCTAATTATATGACCAGCACCTGTAGTTTAATGACACATTTGAAAGCAACTGTATTGCCACCTTGAGTGATGATATTCTGTACAATTCCATAACACAATAATGTCATATAAAATGCAGCATTTGTGAAAAACCATGGTTCCCTGAGAGGGGAACAAGACGCTGGGTCGCCAAGGCAACACTTTGGGGAATCCCTTTAGCGTAAGCTCTCCTGAAACCATGTGCAACTAGTCCAATTCTGATGGTGCAACGTCATCCCGTGATGTGTGCAGGCGGAACGCGGAAGCTATAAAGGAAGCCGACAACACAGTTGTTTTAACCTACTGATCTGAGGCAAGCCGATCCCAGGTATGCAGAAAGTATGACAAGGAAATGCAGCGTCTTGTTCTCCTTTCAGCGAACCATGGTTACATGCGTAACCTGAGACGTTCCCTTTCAAGGGAACTCATGCTGCATCGCCAAGGCAACGCTTTGGGGAACGATATGCCCACATCGCCATATTGACAGAATGCCTGTCCTGGTGTGAAGTAATTAAAGCACAGCTCAAGACATAAGCACTTGTGACCTCGGCATGGCCGGCATGTCTAGATTGTAAAATCTAATAAATGTGTGTGGGGAAGACCATCCTGCAGCATCACAAATATCTTGGAGGGAAGCTCCTGTCAATAGAGCTTTGGGACGATGCCATACTTCTTGTGGAATGTGCTTTGAGGGGTAGATGTGAAGGCAGGCTGCACAACTCATATGTCATAGAAATAGCCTCGACAATCCACCTGCTTATAGTAGGTTTGGTAGCCGGGCAGCCCTTCTTAAGGCAGGAACACACCAAGCCGACGGTCTGTTCTGCACCGTCAGCTGAAGTTGGTCCTCGTCGGCTTTTTTTTTGCCGATTCGAAATGTTGAATCAGCGTCGGAGCTCGTCGGTCCATCAGGCCATCTAATCATTCTGATTGGCTGTTCAGATACTGCCACCTGCTGGTTCGGAAAGGCATTTCATCTCACGCAGGCGCAGAACTGATGTGCTACTTGGCCGGCTGTCTAGCGTTGGTTTGGTGTGTCAGGCCAACTTTGGACACAGACGTTGCCGACGTGAGCCAACCCCACAGTCTGCTTTCCTCGGCACTAGTTCGTCGGCGTCGGCTTGGTGTGTTCCGGCCTTTAGGATGCCCGAAGCATACCATCAGTTGGTCAGATTTTCTCCACGGAGAGGTCTTTCTTACATAAACCTCGGGAGCCGTGACAGGGCAGAGCAACTGTAGCTTCTCACATTCAGCCGACATTTGAGGAGGATGAATCAGCCATCAGCCAGGTCTGGGAGAAAGTGCCTCAGTGCTAACAGTACAGCTAACATCTCTAGGTGGTTTATGTGCCAGGAGAGATGATGTTTGCTCCACAGACCCTGGGTTGAGCGGCCTTCCATAACCGCACCCCACCCTGTGCAGGACACATCTGTTGACAATCTTGCAATGACACAATGCACCTAACACAGGGCCCTGGTACAGAAACCAAGATTTCTTCCATATGACCAAGGAACAAAGGCATCTGCACGTAACCTTGATCATACGGAACGGGTTGCCCCTCAGGGAAAACCCCTTGGTTCTGAGCCACCACTGTAAGTGTCTCATTTAGCTGTCCCTGGCCCGCATGGAAGAGGTAAGCTAGAGCACTGTTTGGTTGGGCTCGAGTGTGGTTCGCATGCAGTGTGAGCGTTAATCGTGCCAGAGCACGGAACAGCTACTACTTTTGTGTGCGCTGCTGTCATCATTATGACGGCAAACATCTTTATTACTACTTGGATAGTACACTTTTCAATTAATGTAATTAATTAAAGTGTATTTAGGTTTATAACGGGTCTGATTCTCACCTTATTGATGAACAGGAATTGTAGTTTGCGAGTAAAGCTGCAAATTCCTCCATTAACGTCAGCCTCCGTAATAATCCTCTGATACTTGCAGCACAATCAAGTGAAAATCGCTGCGTGGCATAAATGATATTTCTATTAGGCAATATCTTAGCGAAAGTGCATTTCTTCCTGTTTTCTCCCATACAAAAAGTTGCATCGTATATGACGTCAGTATACTCCGGCCTGGAACGTTAAGTGCAAGTGTGAGTGCAGGCCAGCGGGGGAGTGGGGAGGGGGGACAATTGCGCTCGGGCTCGGTTCAAGGCAACCGTGCCTAGTGTGAGTAACACTCTTAACTTGATGTGCCATTCGAGATGACAGCTTCTCCAGACCCCTTGGGCTGGACGGCCATCTAAGACCTCTCTCCAGCCCGTCAAGGAAGCGTCTGTCATTAGCATACTGCAACAACACGCACCTAGACTGGGACCCAAGGTAAAGAACCGGGGTCTGAGCCACATAGAAAGGGTACGAAGCCCGCATAACCCTTACCATAAACATGGATTTTAGAAAGGGCACGAAGCACTCGGCATGTGCCCTTACCCTCTTTGCTTCTGGGGATTAGCCCTTGGATGAAATCCCCTGGATCTAAGCCACAGATGAAACAGTGTCATGTGCAGAAGGCCCAAAGGTATCACCATGAACACAGCTGTCATAAGACCTAGAACTCTTTGAAAGTAATGGAAAATATTTTCCTGACCTGGCCTAATATCTCAGGGTGCTTAAAATGGACTCAACATATGCGGGGGACAGCTGTGCTAGACAGCTGTGCATGAAGTAACTCCTCATGCATTTTATCATCACTGGAGGAGCGCTCGGAGGTGGCGTTCTCAAATTCCATCTCCAGATGATTATTTTGCCATTTATTTCCTCAGAATCAAATGTAGCCAAAGAACAGCCAGACAAGATATTATACAAGCATCTAACTTCTAAAATCAGACGAGTATTACATAATTTCTCAGAATTAAATGCAGCCAAATATCAACCAGACAAGTAAAAACGGAGAGAGTAAAAACAAGAAAAAGGGAATCTCCCATCTGCTCAGTTTCTTTGCATTATATACATAAATAGCAGACCCGTAATCTGTGTGTTGCCTTGGCAGATGCGAGATCCGAGCCACTAGATTCTTGACGTGATATTTGACTTGATATTGACAAAAGAACCTATGTCCTTAGTCCGCACTGAAGAAGCGCCGAGGCGTGCATCAGCAAGAGCGAATGAGAGAAAGGCAAGGACCCGTCTCACGCTCCTCAGCCAGATCGACTCATGATATGTGAGATGACCGCAAAGCACTTTAAAGGGTTAGTTCACCCAAAAATGAAATTTCTGTCATTAAGTACACACCCTCATATCGTCCCAAACCCGTAAGACCTTTGTTCATCAAATTAAGATATTTTTTTTATGAAATCTGAGGGTTTCTGAACCACACACATTTTGAGGCACAAAAAGGTATTAGACATTGTTAAAATAGTCCATGTGACTACAGTGGTTCAACCTTAATGTTATGAAGTGACGAGAATACTTTTTGTGCGCAACAATTTTTTCTCTCGCTTTATTCCTGCCTGACAAAACTAACTCCTAGCAAAAGGGATAGTTTAAGAAGAGGTTTGAATAGCAAACATGACATACAGTGAGGTTCTGAAGACAAAAGAACCTGATGAGCGCATCTGTCATACGTCTAATTATAGCCTCTGATGTGTGCGTTCCGATGACATCATCATCAGAGGTTATTTAAAGCCAAATTCTTTGGCGTGTTTGCCACACGTGTTCACAACTGGTCAAACGAAGACATTTTCCCCATAGAGCTTAAATCAAGTGCAGCATTGAGAGTAGCTTTTGAAAGGGAACTTGCAACCAAAGTTAGCTAACAATGATTTTGAGAAACGTACCCCTGTTTAGTTCCTGCCACTATGAAGCCCCTCCTTCCAAAAAGCGCAATGTGCATTGATTGATCGGCTGGACCAGTGTGTTATGATTGGTTAACCACTTCAGTGTTTGAGAAATGCCACAACCGCTACCATACCATACCATAACCGCATATTACACATTACTGCCGGCTTGTTTTGCTGGATTTTCTTCACATAGCAGCAAATTAGACTTAAAATACTCTGTCATTTATGGTCATACAGATAAAAGTACACAATACATAATTTGAAACTATAAAAGGTCTACTTTTGTATGTGTCCACTTACAATCAAAACAAAACTTTGTGCTTTTTTAAAATAAAGAAAACAAACAGGGTGTGCTTTCTGCCGTCTCAATCTCTGTGAACTTTTTTATGGAGCATGTCTCTAAACGAAATTCAAAACAAAAACAAATGTGAACATGCCTACTGACAGCGCATGCTATTCAAACATAAATGATCTGAGGCGATCCATGCAAACAGTGTCAATGCCCAGATCAACTCGACAAAACACATCAAGTTTAAATGAGGGATACTGTGACATGTTCGTTCCCAGAAGAAAATTCAAGACTACAATCGAGGCATTTCAGTTCAGACACAGTGCACACTGATATAGAGAATAATTGGTAACACTTTAGAATAACTCACGCTATGAAGCATTAGTTAAGCATTAGTAAATAGCCAATTCATCATTTATAAAACATTAATAGACATTCGTAAGCCATTTAGAAATACAGCTATAAATGCTTGGTTCTTGATTTATAAGCATATCTATAATGAGTTTAATAATTGTATTTTCATACTTTATTAATGGTCAATTTATCATTTCTAAATTATGTATTACATTATTCACAAACCAGTTATTTGGGAGTTGTCAGTTGTTCATAAGATCATTTAGGAAGTGTAAGTAAATGATTAAATACTTAAATGTACATTTATGCATCTTATTATTTAGACATATAGTATTAGTTACCTGGTGTGTTAATAAATGCTTTATTAACATATTCCTAGTGTCAAAACTACCTCAGTACTAACTTTAAAACATTAGAGAACAACAGTACAGAAGATCACTGAACCTTTAAATCTCATTTATAAAAGCTTTAGAAAGCATAAATAGTCCTCACTTTAGATGAGCTCACAAAATAGTTAACTGACCACTTCTAAATGTTTTATAATTACCTGAATTAATCATGAATTGCAGTAGGAATATGTGTTAATAAAACATTTACTAACACACTAAGTAACTATTACTATGTGTCTAAATAATAAGATGTATAAATTAATGTTTTAATAGTTTATTAATCATTTACTTACACTTCCTAAATGAACTACTGACAACTCCTGAATAACTGGTTTGTAAATAATGTAATATTTAATTTAGAAATGATAAATTGATTATTAATAAAGTATGAAAATACAATTATTAAGCACATTATAGATATGCTTATAAATCAAGAATAAAGCAATTATAGCTGTATTTATAAACTACTTACTAATGTCTATTAATGCTTTATAAGCGATGAATTAACTATTAACTAATGTTAACTAATGCTTCACAGCGTGCAGTTATTATAAAGTGTTACAGAATAATTCCCTTTTAAGTGACTTTTTCATGCTCAAACAGCAACATTACACACTTGAAAATGTAAAAAGGCATAATAGGTCCTCTTTAAACTTGACATAACATCCAAAATATGTGAAGCTCAAGGCACGAGACGCTGAAAAACAGCATGTGTTCATAAACCAACAAGTATTGCAGATTGAACGCAAGAACAATTGCTCTGTGAGCAGCTCCTGAACCTGCGGTCATTTCCCATTGTTTGTTTCAATTTTCACAGGTGAAATTTCAAAAGGGTTCCATGCAGTCTGGAATTTCATGTGTAGAATTTTGCTATTCATTGTTCAAGTCATTATTTACACATATGTGTAATAGGGGACACAAAAGGCAATTTTGTAGAATGACACAGAGATACAGAAGCTACAATCGATCAAGTGCTTCACTAGCCTTATCTAAAACTACCAATAAAAGTACTATATATGTTAATATCACCTCTTATGTATTTCTGTATTTCATACCAATCCAGTTGTTTACAAAATCTCATCTAACCATTGCGCTCCTTTGGGAAATCACATTGCTAAACATCGCCTTGGGTGTTAATTATCAATCCATGTTTCTCAACCTCAAGGGCAGCGTCATATATCAAATATCGAAATGGCCAAAGATTCCATATCAGCAATACAAGAAACCCCTCTGTACCATTTATCTGCTACTGCTGCCTTGCCTAACGTCATTTTTGATTGTTCTTTTGATGGCTCATTGCTTGCGGCATGGGCTGTCTGTGCTAATGTTGGAGGTGTGAGTCCCTGGACAGTGTCTTTGGCTGGTAATGCAATTTTCATGTATAGAGGTGCCACTAGACCCACAATCCCCTGGGTCATTTACGAATCATTTGGATTTTAATCATTATGAATGACCTTCATCAGAGTGTCTCCAGTCCTGCCGTTATGGGGGTTCACATGAACGTTTTTTTACTAAAAGCGTATTTTAACACTCTTTGTATCATCTCATCTGCCCTATTAAGCCTTTTGTTTAACACAGACTCATTGGGAAAATAACTACATTTCTGCAAAACTACACTACATACATTTCACTACAGTTTCCAGCTGAAATTAACAATAGTTGCAGTAAAACACAACAAATTTCATTCTTGCAATGAATCCAAGTCACGATCAAAGATTTGTAGAAGCAAGCTAAAATTGCATGGTTTCTTCAGGAAATATGTTTCTATCTCACCCATTGCTTTTGTTAACACTATCAGTTTTAGGTTTAGTGTTGAATGTTGTTTTCAAAAACAACAGAGAATTTCAAAACTTCTGCAATATGTACAACAAGAAACATAATAAAAAGTTTCCAAATACACGTTCATCTGTTTCGGATAAATCTGAACACACATTTAGTGCCACTCACTAGATTTCATTTTGAAAGTGACAGAAAACATGCAAAAAGTAACATAATATAATTTTACAGAAATGCCACAACATGCGTGTTTTTTTTTTGTTTTGTTTTGTTTTTGTTTTGTTTTTCCCAATGAGCGTGGGTTGATTTAAAAAAAAAAAATTGTAGCCTACAATTTATTTATTTATTTTTGCTACAAATCGATATAAGCCTAAATAATAAAAATATCCATGTACCTTGCAAGTTGTTGAAGTTTTAATAACATTAAATATTTAATAACATTGCAATTTGTTTAAAGAATAGCTCACCCAAAAAATTATTTTTCCTGTTGAACTCAGAAGACATTTTAGTAAAAATGCGTTTTAGCAAAATATATGCTAAAAAGTCTATCCACATAAAAAATCCTTACATCACATGCTAATAATAATAGTGCTAATATATAGCTTAGCATTAATATCAGCTTAGTGCTAAGCTCTAAAAGTAAGCTTAATTAGCCACAAAACTCATCCTAAATGTACCATTTATCTATAAGTACCATCTAGTACCAATAACCTTTGTAATTCATCTTGTCTTGTAGCCAGTTATCAAGTAACCTTTTTTGTCTACCGCATGCTAATCTGCCTGTGTGGCTAAACATCCCTCCTGCCATAAACAGCCAGTGCAATTACATGCTCCTTTGCTCCAGGCTCCTGCTTTATTTCCCTCTTATTTACCCGCCTATACCCTCATATTGATCTCGGCCATGACATGTGATCTTAATAACTGCCTTTTGTCACAAGCCGGCACTTGCCAGCCTCTGTGGTGTTCATGGGAGCCCTCAGGCACAGGCCCAGGAGAGCCCAAAATGTGTGTGCCGATAGACCGCACATGTGTGATGAGGGTCATCGTGTTTGTCTCTTCAGCAGAACTCTCAAGGTCTCCCGTGTTTTAAAAGCGTGCTATCCCAGTAGTAAGTGTGGGCATGCTAAATTGCTATTGTCAGCAGGGGAGCTGACACTGTTATTAGGTATGTTTCGCTGGAGGTCGTCCAAGGTGAAATGAAATAGTAGTTAACCTGTGACATCCCTGAGCTAAGGCATATTAATAATGGCCAATGCATGTAAGGAGCGCCATTATTTCTTTCTAATGAGCACTGTCATTGGTGTTCAGAGGGCACGGCGAGCGCTGCTATCTACTCCCTGAGCTGTTCTGTTTAGAATTACACAATGTTTCTATGCTTGTTTTCTGCAGCTTATAAAGGATTGCTAATGTGTTGAAGCTATTATGTGCCACTACCTTAACTTAATAGTTAACTAGTTCACTCAATTCTAAGAATTCTGTCATCATTGTACTCATACTCATGATGCTCCAAGTATGTATGTATTTTTTTTGTTTGTTTGTTTGTTTTTCTCCCGGTGGAACACAATAGAAAAATTTTGAAGTTTATAATGTCTGTCAAGTTGCAAAAAGGACAAAAAGTGTGCTAAATGTATCATAAAAGTAGTTCATAAAATGATTTGTACTATATATCCTGTAACTTGGAGGCTGTGTAGGAACTCACACGACTCTTAATAAGTCTTTACTAGATAATCCAACAGGCAAACTCAGATGAAGGCAGGAATAGAACACAACACAAGGAACATATGAGACCCAACACCAAACTAAGGAAAGACAGGAACTTATATACACAGACAATTAACTTAAATGACAGACAGCTGTGATGATTAGTGCAGTCTCCATGGTGACTGATTGTGGTGGGAAAACAGAACAAAGGAGCACGTGTGACTAATGAAAACAAACAAACTGAAAGTCCATGTGGTAAGGGTGTGATAGAATGCCCCCTCCCGGATGGCGCATCCTCACACCGTAGAGAGGAGGTGATGAGGACGACGAGATGGTGAAATGGGCAGATGATGCAGGAGGCGGTTCTGGAGGTGGATGGCCGACTGAGAGGAGGCGGAACACAAGAGTCAAGGGTGGAGAAAAATGGTGGAGTGAGCCAATGAATGGCCTTGAGTAGGGGCTGTGGATATTCCTCCAGGCCACAGCCAGGGTAGTGCCCCATGGCGACGTTGATGGACGGAGGAGCCATGGTGGAACACTGATGAGGGCCGCCATGGGGATGACCGTAGACAATGACGGTGAGGATGGAGTCCACCACGCAGCCGATGAGCTGAGGTGGTGAAGAGATGGTGAAGATCCTGGCGGCCGCGATGGAGCCGCAGTGACGACCTCCCAAGGTCGAGGAGGGGATGCAGAGGTCTGAGGACGAGTTGGAGTGACCGAAGGCAGAGGCGGAGCCTGAGGTAGGGCGGAGCAAGCCATAGTCGAAGGGGTGGAGGACCAAAGAGCAGCAGACGTCTGCAAGTCTGCAGCGGAGGCAAAGTGATGTCTGACCCAGGTGGAACCGACGTGCCAAGGGAGTCCAGCGAGGCCGAATGGCCGATGGCCCACTCTGAGGTCAAGGGCGGAAGGAGCACAGGCGCAGTGGGGGTGTTGCTCACTTCCGAACCCTCGAAATCCACCAACACTCCCTCAGTGATGGATGCCTCGGCCGGCTCACACACTTGGTCAGGCGCACGTTGCTCGGGCTCCGTAGCGATGTAATCCCTGGTCGCTCTTGTGGGCGTGGGCTCATCAATCGCGGCGGTCTCCATCACGCTACCTGCAGTGGTCTCAGGTCGTTGATCCTCGCCGTCTGGATGGTTCAGCCTGGGCATTGGATGGGGAGTGGGGCTGGTGGCAACCTCGTCGGTGAACGCTGATCCGCAGGATCACATAGGACACGAAGCTCCCTCGAGGACCCTCCCTGGACAGCTGTACACGTGTGGCGGCGTTAGTCCGACATACAGGAACGAGCACAGGTAGTAGTCCGGGAAGGTGGTCTGATGGGTGAGGTCTAGAAACTCTTCTAAATGTTTCTCGAGGGAGCTTTCTCCCTGTTCAAGGCACATTAGTCTTACTGGTGGAAAGCCCATTGTGCAAGCAGGGGTGAAAATGGAACAAAAAACATGAAAAAGAAAAGAAAATTTTACAAGACAGGAACTTAAATACACAGACGATTAACTCAAATGACAGAGAGCTTTGATGATTAGTGCAGTGTCCATGGTGACTGATTGTGGTGGGAAAACAGAACAAAGGAGAGGAGTATATGACTAATGAAAACAAACAAACTGAAAGTCCATGTGACATTTGTACTATATTGTACTATTATACTATATAGTCTTCTGACGTCATATGATAGCTTTGTGTAAGACTTTTGCTTAGTTTGTGCTAGCTGTTTAATAATTACTTGAAACTTAGCAAACTGGCAGCTCCAGTAGTAATAAAAAGATTTATTTTGAACTCTGTCATATAAATTATGTATAAACCTTAATTAAACAGTATAATAATCAATTAAAAAAGGAATTTATACCTCTATGATATTACGCTGTTTCCGCATTGGACCAGCAGTTTGGAAAATGGATGGATGGATGATTCAGCTGCGGGCGCCATCTTCTGGTCAGACACGGGAATTCATTTGTCGCGTGACTCTCACAATGCATTATGGGTATTATCTAGCTGTTGAGCATACGCTTGTACACTCGTTGTCACAGTGCATTGTGATTGAATGAGTGCACTCGATAACATCCACTATGGTTTTCGGGCACCACTACAAATGGCTGTCCCCTCAAATAGTGTCCTGTTTAAGGGTGTATGGGGCGATTTCGTACACAGCCTTACTTTCTGGTCAAAAATGTCAGGGGTGTGGCTAAAATCAGTCTCAGCCAATTGAGTAAAATTTAATTTGTCTGCATACAGAAGGGAAGCTAAATAGCTGGCTTTCTGGTGCAGTCAAAACAACCTGAAGCTGATCACGCTCAGATGATTGTGGACTGTAGAGGGAAAACCCCAGCATTTTTTCTTTTTCTTTCTTTCTTTCTTTCTTTCTTTCTTTCTTTCTTTCTTTCTTTCTTTCTTTCTTTCTTTCTTTCTTTCTTTCTTTCTTTCTTTCTTTCTTTCTTTCATATGTGTCCTATTGTTGTCATTCTATCTCTGCACAGTTAGCTTCTGTCACCAAGACAATGTCCTTGTGTGTGTAAACACACTTAGCAATAAATCTCATTCTGATTTCGATCTAATTATGTGTTTCGGCAGTGACATGAAAAAGTGGGACAGAATTTTTTAATGAAGTTTATTATTATTATTATTATTTTTATTATTATTTATTCTAAACTCTCAATAAATCCAAATATTGTGATAATGTTTCTGATATCCACTTCATAATATAATAATATAAATGTATTAGTCTCTCAATTAACTCTTTGGAATTAGGTACTATTGCTCAAGTTTTCAGTGTCACGTGATTCTTCAGAAATCATTCTAATATGCTGATTTTCTGCATATCAGAAACATTTCTTATTATAATTAATGTTGAAAACAGTTGTGCTGCTTCATATTTGTTGTGAAAATCATGATACTTCTTTCATAATTCTTTGATGAATAGAAAGTTGGAAAAGAATTTTTTTTTTTTTTTTGTTATTGTTATTGTTGTCACTTTTAAAAAAAAATATTGTATGCGTCATTGCAGAATAAAAGTATTAATTTTTTTCTTTAAAAAAAAAACAACAACTTTTGAATAAGAGTACATATCACACAGGTAATTGGGCCACTTATTGTGTTTTTAGCCCTTTTTGGACATTC
Source organism: Ancherythroculter nigrocauda (assembly GCA_036281575.1). NCBI lineage: Eukaryota > Metazoa > Chordata > Actinopteri > Cypriniformes > Xenocyprididae > Ancherythroculter > Ancherythroculter nigrocauda. The sequence continues at coordinate 27,659,538 of VTFQ01000002.1, read as the reverse complement.
TCAAAAAGAATAAAAAAAAATAAAAAAAATATTGAACAGAGCTGTTCGGTGGGGAAAGGGAGTTTGGAACCACATGAGGGTGAGTAAATAATGACATAATTTTCATTCTTGAGTGAACTTGTTCTTTAATCTACAATAAAAACGGTCCCATAACCCAATGTTCTAGCTATTGAATTGAACTTCCTCTAGCACAGGCATATAAATGCTTATAAAGCTGGTTTTTGCTGAATGACACAGCACTTTGCCTGCGGTGAAGCAAATGTGATTGCAGCCTACTTATTCTGCCTCACTACCCAGAGACACTCAGGCTTGGTTGCGGTATGCAGACATATTCAAAGTAATGAGCTGTGTGGACGTTCTTGTAGCAGAAATCACTTGAGAGCTCCGGTGGCAGCCATAAGCCACAGCATGAGTTCACAAATGATCGTCCTCATTATACTGATGAGCGAGGGGAGTTTTCAGAGCCAGAGTGGTCCAGGACGCTCCATCATCTGTCAGGGAACTCCAGATGGGAGCACTTTCAAGAGCAATCAGGGACGCCATGTGATTCATCTGCATGGACTCACAGTTATGCTTTAAAATGGTGTTAAAAAAGAGTCATATTTCAGAGTAGCATAGGAGGATTACATTGTATCTTGGGAACTTTGATTGCTGAATTTGGTGTGTTCTAGTTTAAATTTCCTGGAATTAGCAACAAGAATGCAAAGGTCTCACTCATCATTATAGTCATATAATGTCATATATATTTGAAGCATCAGCTAGTGTGTGTGTGTGTGTGTGTGTGTGTGTGTGTGTGTATATATATATATATATATATATATATATATATATATATATATATATATACACGGTAACACTTTAGATTACAGCCCGGAAAGTACTGCGTAATTACAACAAATTTACAGCGTAACTTTCAATAATTATAGTGTAACTATACAGTAAGTATGTGTAAGTATAGGGGAACAATATGTGAAGTATTGGAAATAAAGGGGTAACAACCAGGAAAATAACAAATTATTTTATACTGTAAATATTTTATAACTAAGGGGTACTTATGACATGTAACTAAGGGGTAAATATGACATTACGGGCCGTAAATTAAAGTGGAGCTTGTTACACTCTTGTTTCATGTAGTTACAGGGTAAGTAATTAATAATAAATAAATAAATAAATAAAAACGCAAACAGTCATATCACTTGGAAAACTTTATCTGAAAAACAACTTATTTCAAAACAGATTTAAGTTACAACACTTCTTATTCGTTTCTCTTGCTTGGCTTCCTCCTCCTCTTGTTCCTCTTTTTCTTTCATTCCACTGATGAATCTTAAGAGGGAATCCCATTTGCTATTCTGTATTTAAAAAATACAGTACACCCGGAAATGTGCTCATCATTTACTCATCATTTACCCTCATGCCATCTGAGATGTATACGACTTTCCTTCTTAAGATGAACAAAAAAAAGGATTTTAGGAAAAAAAAAAAAAATCATCTGGGAACGCTTTATAATGCAAGCTCACATGTTCCTAAAAGTCGAAGCATCAAACAGCACAAACAGCAATAACTACAGTAATCCATACGACCCCAATGGATGAATCGATGTCTTCTGAAGTGAAACGATACGTATTTGTAAGAAAAATACCATATATTTTAATATTTTTAAAACTTTCGACCAGCTGTCTTCTGCGCGTGCATGCGAGGGTTGAGAGTTCATGCTTGACATAACTTGAAGCGTGACGTAGGCGTGCGAGAAACTCACGCAGATGTTGGATGCTGTCAGTTTTTTGTTTTTTTTAATTATTTTTTTAGTAATGCTCACAACAAAATACACAGGATAACAGATAATGAGAATGAGAAACAAACAAGACAGAATAACAGAGACGGCAGTTCTCGCGCGAGTTTCACACGAATCTCCCGCGAGAACGTCATGAAAGCTTCACGTTGCTCATTTCAATGTGCTTCATCGAACGCGAAGTCGACTCTCATGCAGGCGCTGGTGACAGCTGGTCGGAAGCGAAAAGATGAATAGACTAAACCATGAATTTCCATAGTGAATTTCTGGGTGTACTGTATTTTCTTATAATACAGAATAGCAACGGGATTCCTTCTTAAGATTCATCAGCTGAGAAACAACAGCAGGTGGAAGCCAAGCGAGAAACAACAGCAACCAAAAAATGGACAAAACCTGTTACTTTCTGTCAGGACTTTAGAGTTTGAAATGAAAAGTTGATTTTAAAAAATGAATAATAAGTGTTGTAGACCTGTTTTTAATAAAGTTGTTTTTCAAATAAAGGTTTCAGAGTCAGTGATATCAGATTGTTTGCATTTTATTAATTACTTACCCTGTAAATACATGAAATAAGAGTGCAACAAGCTCCACTTCAATTTACGGCCCGTAATGTTATACTTACCCTGTAACTACATGAAATAAGAGGGTAACAAGCTCCACTTTAATTTACGGCCCGTAATGTCATATTTACCCCTTAGTTACATGTCATAAGTACCCCTTAGATATAAAATATTTACAGTATAAATAATTTGTTATTTTCCTGGTTGTTACCCCTTTATTCCCAATACTTTACATATTGTTCCCCTATACTTACACATACTTACTGTATAGTTACACTATAATTATTGAAAGTTATGCTGTAAATTCATTGTAATTACGCAGTACTTTCCGGGCTGTAATCTAAAGCGTTACCTATATACACACGTGTGTGTGTGTGCGTGTGTGTGTGTGTGTGTGTGTGTGTGTGTGTATGTAGGTGTGTGTGTGTGTGTGTGTGTGCTTTTGTTTATATTACATTGTGGGGACCAAATGTCCCCACAATGTAATATAAACCTGAGTTCACCTACATCGTGGGGACCAGCCACCGGTCCCCACAATGTAAATGAATTAATAAAAATACTAAATTATGTTTTTGTGAGAAAATAAAGGTGTGCACAGTTTCCTGTGATGGTTAGGTTTAGGGTTAGGGGTAGGGTAGGGGGATAGAAAGTACGGTGTGTACAGTATAAAATGCATTGCGGCCTATGGAAAGTCCCCACAATTCACAAAAACAAACGTGTGTGTGTGTGTGTGTGTGTGTGTGTGTGTGTGTGTGTGTGTGAAAGGTCCCAGGTTCAAATCCTGGACAAGCCCCCAAAAACTTGTCTTCAGGATTACTAGAAGGCTACAGGCATGTTTTATCAGGGCTGGAGCTAAACTCTGCAGGACAGCGGCTTGGGGGGCAACCAAACCGCCTGATTCCTGTCCCAGCAATTTCAGCAATTGCAAACAGGACTTTTAATGTGATAAACAAAAACAGGCTCAAATCAGCATATTAGAATGATTTCTGAAGGATCATGTGACACTGAAGACTGGAGTAATGATGCTGAAAATTCAGCTTTGATCACAGGAATAAACTAACATTTTACAATATATTCAAATAGAAAATAGATCTAAATTGCAATCATTTGTAATCATTTCAAAATATTGATGTTTTACTGTATTTTTGATCAAATAAATTAAGCAGATAGTGACCTTCAGTGACCTGCACTTTAAGTGTCTAATGTTGGATTGCCTTTCTGTTCTGATGCCTTGACACTTAGATGAGTGGTTCCCAACCACATTCCTGGAAGCCCACCAACACTGCGCATTTTGCATGTCTCCTCAATCAAACACACCAGATTAAGGTTATCAGCTCATTTGTAGTGACTCAAAGATCTAAAATAGGTGTGTCAGACAAAGGATACATGCAAAATGTACAGTGTTGATGGGCCTCCAGGAATGTGTTTGGGAACCACTGCCTTAGATAATGAACAGAGTGTTTCGGAAGATGGATTTGGTTCTTGGGGTTCCTCAAAAAAAAAAAAAAAAAAAAAAAAAAAAAATGCTTAATGGAAGGAGGTGATGTAAACTCAAAACATTTAATTTATCTTAAATGTTTCATAGAAAAGAGAAAAAAAGAAAAAAAGAAAATCAGGAAATGCTTTTGAAATTACATTGGCATTTAGCACTGGCATTTAATGAATGACAGCATCAAAAATGTTCACCATCTGTGGCGCTATCAGTGCCTTACTGCCTAAATCACCTTGAGTCGCTTGACAGTGAGAAATGAATTTTGGGCATACTAGTGGCCAGAACCAGAAGGTTAACCTTTCATCACTCTTTGTATTTGCTCTGTTCTACAGTGGTGCCACTAATGACCATAATCGATCATTGAAAAATGGTGTAGCAGCTTGAGGTGACTTTCCTGCAGCAAAAACACCAATATTACCTCCCACCAAGTCATCAATTTAGTCAGCGTAATCATAATTTAGCATCATTTTTAGTTGGTTTAAGTGTTTTCTTTGGGTTTTTAAAGGCTAAAATGTGATGATAAATAATCAAACAAACAGAAGTATAGAGGTGATGTGAACAAATATCATCCAAAACCAGGAAGTAGTTAATATTAAGAGATAATATTTTAAATTGAAAATGGTTGACAGTCGCTCTTTCATTCATTCATTTAAAGGGGAACTATTATGCAAAATTCACTTTTACATGGTATTTGAACATAAACACCATGTGTTGGCAGTGTGTACACAACCACCCTATAATGGTGAAAATCCACCCACTCCTCTTTTTTTTAATCCCCATAAATCATAAGCAGTGTCTCAGAACAAGCTATTTGCAGATTCTGAGCTGCAGGACTCTGCCCTATTAGCTGTACACAGTACGCCATGTTTAACTCCTCGCCAAAGCATGTAGCAGCAGCATTCAAGTAAGAAATGTATTCTTATTAAAGCTACTAAAGTTAATTCAGTCAAGAGCAGTGAGTGATTTACTCTTTTTCTTTTGTTGACTGATTCATATAACAGCATTTATAGCAGTAGGTATTACACTGCTTTCACTTTAATACACAGTGTTATTTCTTTGCTCTTCACAGACATGACCGACTGTGAACTGTGTTTGTTTTTTTGACATAACCTTGTGTGTATTTGACAGTTTAACCACAATAACATGTTAAAGAGAATGTCTTGGTTACATATGTAACCCTTGTTCTCTGAAGGTGGGAACAGAGACATCACGTCGGTGACCAACGAATTGGGAATCAATGCAGCCCCGTCCATCTCCGGGTTGCCCGTCTCAGGGGTGATGTTTCACCGACTGCTTAAACGGCGGCTTTTTTTCACTGCAGGGAACTAACATGCTTGGCAATAAGCAGGCTGAGGGGCAGCACACAAGGGAGTAAAGTTTATAGTTAACCCTCTGGGGTCTGAGGCTACCAGTGTTGTTGTACACTTCAAAGGGTTCAAATCAATCTCTTTTTGCCTTTCATATCTTGAATTTTATGGACATTCTAACTGCATTCTATAGGCTAAGTCACTCAGTGAGTTGTTGCCCTGCATCATATTCATTATCAGTCAACTGCAAGCTCATTTGCATTTAAAGATATATGCATGAAAACAGCATTTTCTTTGTTTTTCCTTCCACTCAAAAATGGGCATTTACAATATGGTATAATAAATAATTTCTGGGGTATGTTGAGCTGAAACTTCACAGATACATTCTGGGGACACCTGAGACTTGTTACAACATGGTATAATAAATTATCTTTGGGGTATGTTGAGCTGAAACTTCCCAGATACATTCTACGGACACCTGAGATGTGTCTATATTGGCCAGACATGCGCTGAGGAGGATGGTTTGAGTCGCCAAACAAAATGTAAGGATCAAAGTTGGAGAATTGCAGATGCTAGTTGGGTCTTTGGGTCAGAAAGTCTCTAAAACTATGATCAGACTTCACCTATATAATCACAACCTGTATGAAAAGGTTGCAACAAAAAAGCCTTTGGTGACATAAAACAGCAATCTCATGCACCTACAGTTTGCCAGGAATTACTGGTACTTTCAGTGGTACTGGGTTTTATACCCAGAGATAAGACCAAAATAAAGCTTTTTGGAAAAACACCAGAGGTGGGATTGGGATAGACAGAAACATAGTCATGTAGAAAAGTACCTCATCCCCACTACATAAAATAATCCCCCCCCCCCCCCAAAAAAGACTGCTCACAGACTGCAGAAGCAATCTACCTGTCACTCAAGTGACCATACCCTTAATTATGCAGAACTTTAAGGCTTAATATAATTTAAACGAATGAGTTATAAAAAAAAATTAACCCCTCTCAGAGTTTTCATGCAGGGCAAAACCACAATTTGTACCAGCTGTAAGCATGTTTTGCTGTTGTTGTTTTTTTTTGTTTTGTTTTTTTTTTTTTTGCTGTAAAGATGGCCATTTTAACATGGGGCTCAATGAGATTCTGCTCTCTTTTGGAGCTCTGTCCCTAGCGGCCAGTCAATGAATTGCAGTTTAAGTCATTTCCGTATTGCTTCAAGAGAAACTGGGGGAGATTGCCGTTTGATTTTTACAGTATTTTACTATGTAATATGAACATTTTTTTACAGTGTAAACTGCATCAAGTACCAATAGATATTAAATCAACACCTTACTGACCAGCATGAAATTGATCCAAAGCACACCTCAAAATAAACAACAAAATAGTTTACTGACCACAGAATGAATATTTTTCCATGGACAGCAGTACCCTGACTCAAACCCCATAGAATACATGTAGGATGAGCTGAAGAAAAGAATCCACAAGTATGGACCTCTGAATCTGAAGGATCTGGAGAGATTCTGTTTGGAGAAATGGTTTCAGATGTCTTGGCATATGTTCATTATTATAAGATCGAGAGTTGTTATCTTGGCAAAGGGAGGTTGCACAGCATATTAAATGAAGGGGTGTCTTTTTAATATATCAAAGATGAGATTTTAAATTGTAGGAGCAGAGTAGTCCTTTTTATGGTCACAGTATACAAGAATCAAGAATCATGCTAATTTTACTTTTATAGTCATAATCTTTAGCCTTTTAATAGCTAATTTGTCCTGAGAAGGAATATATATTACATAATATAATTATTTTTTCAGCAGGGTATTCAAACCATGTTGCAGTAACTAATTCATGTAAATATTTTCAACATATTTTGTCCTGAAAATGACCTAAAGAAATTCCTTTAAAAGTGCATTCTTTTGAAAGTCAGTGCACAGTGCCAGTATGAAATAGTCAAGTGCCCCATTTGAGCTTTATAGGCACAATCATTCTGTAGCTTATACCTCCACCAGTGTGTCAGTAGAATAACGTAATGCTCCATAAGTTTTCTACAATATTGTAGAAACGTATTTTTGTCATTCTGAGCTCATTTAAGCAATCATGAACATTGTAGTCTAACTAGATGCTTCGGACCTTAAAACAATAGCTTAGTGGATTGTTTATTGCATTTTCTCAGTGATACACACTTGAAACCTTCCTGTAATGTGGCATGCCTATTAATGTGTGAGATGTAATGGAATCTCGGGAAAGGTAGAGCCGAACACAAAGCGCCTGTGATAGGGATTCTATTATCTAGGTCTTGCTTCTGGCACCTCATGAAACATGGATGAGTTTTTACCCATAAAAGACTCAGTTTCCCTTTGATTTATACAAGAAATAAATTCTGAAAAGGTGAAAAGTCCAACGGATGCATATTTTATGTGCCTTCCACGGGCTAATGCATTTTAAATAAGCATCCCTAAAATAGAAAAAATAAGTGTTGTAGAAAAGGGTTAGACATTCACAAAACCTTTTCTCTCATTTTGTCAGTGATCTATTTGGGTTTTTAGTTGTCGGCTTTTGCAAGTACAACTCGAAAGATGCATGATGGGCACAATGAGACATTCATCCAGAGTGTTTATTATTACAGAAAAGACTAGAAAAGTATGTGGATATTTATGGAATTATTTTTGTGCCAATAAAAATTTACGTAACGTTTTAAGAAACTAATGAAAATATAAATTGGAACTAAATAAAATGTCTTTGAAACTGAAAAAAATAAATAAAATAAATCGCAGGCAAAATGTTTGACTTTGTTTTTTAATATACTGCATGTTTTGCTAACTGTTTTGTCATATTTCTTTCACTGATCTGTACTTACAAATGCATTCCCAGAGTTTTCATTGATGTTTCTGAAGTTTTCGTTTACCATTCTGGCACAAATCTCTTGCGGGGGCGGTGCTAGCAGTGGTGTGTTCTCATTGGCTATTGAATATTTGATTGACAGCTTCTTGGATCTCTGGTGCTACCGCTCCATCCTCTAGTTCAGCATCAGAATTTTGTTTATGGAAAAGTTGCTCCACTCCCTGGTTATGAGAAAGGAGATGTATTATAATCTAACAATACAAACTGATTTGAAATTCCACATAACACGCTGCAGACTTAAATTATTTATTTTGAACAAATTATATATATATATATATATATATATATATATATATATATAATTTCCAACCTGTTCTCATTGTTAATATGTAGGTTTTAATACGTAATTTTCAAAGACACAAAACATACATTTTTGTACATTTAGAAAGGTACTGAAATTTACAATATTGATGTATTTATAGCACTAAAACATAAAAGTGTTTTTTCAGCGAATTTTTTTTTAATTTATTTACGAATCTTTCATGTCATAAAGATATATGTATTATTTCCCTTTTATCGTTTTGTAGATAAATGTAAGATCTCTAAACCCCATCCCGAACCTAAACATAACCATTTTATACAGAATGTTAAAAGAATAAAACATAATGGACAGAAATGTATAGGAAAATGACAATTTTATCAATTAATGTAAAATATTGTTTTATTAATGTTAAAACAATATTTTGAGCCACTAATCCTACCCCTACCCCTAAACCTACCTATAACCATTAAAACTATACTGTTATAAATAAAAGAATAACAGACAAACGTAATCACAATTTATTTATTGCGAAAATGTCAAAAGTGGTACCAAAAGTAGTTCAAATGATGATGAGTTGCAGTCGCAGTCCTCTCTGGCGGTAATAGTTTTTTTATAGGGCACAGAGCAGAATTTAACTTATTAATCCATGAAACTATGAATCCGGCTTCTCTCCATGAAGGCACACACTCATTTCAAATGTCAATCCACTGAAACGCAGCATGTTGCAATCTGTGACAAAGCAGGTGAGAACCAATGAGCGTTCAATATCAGTCCCGTAAACCATGTTGTTCTCAAGGATGCAGGTTCTCAAGGATGCAGTTTTCAAATTTGAATCATAACGAGTGTGAGCTTTGACTGTGACAGTTGCTGCTGAGAATGAGGATAAAGATCGCCGGATAAAGAGCTAAATTTGGATCTGTTCCTTACAAACATATGGATTCTAAAGATTTGGAGTGCAGCGAACATAAAATTGATGTGATTTGTGAATTTATGTTTTTATGCAAATTTATGTCTTTGGTGTATCTTATGGTTGTATGGTCAATCACTGCATAGGAGAAAACGGCTTCTGTGTCCAACAAACTAAATATTATAAAATGGTTAAACAATTACAGAAACTGTATTCATTTTAAGGTTTCAAAGTGTAGTCTTGTTTAACATTACGTAATCCTCTGAAACGAGTTTGCAGAAGTCACGAACAGAAATGTTATTTCATATTAAGTAAATGAGTAACCTGCATTAAAAAAAAAATTGACTAAAAACATGTATTGATATGACAATTGAATACAACAGATTTAAAACATTAATGCCAAGATTTTAATATTAATACACAGGAATTAATACACAATCAGACTTGGATGTAAATGATTTACATTTTATTGCTATCAATATGTCATTATTGTACGTTTTTGTGTGTATGAAAACGTAAGTAAATATACGTGTGGTAGAACCGCACTTTACGTAAAATTTACACACATATTCTCATGAGATCACGTTGATAATTTCAGTCATAATTACTTGCATGTATTAGGTTTTGCATTTGGACATATATGTGTAATGGAGGCCAGCTAGTAGTCGCTGTGCGAGTAAACCTCACTACTCTGATCTCAAGAGATGCTCTAGAGACTGACGCTAGAGGTTGCAGACTTTAGCCTCCTTGTTAGAGCATCCGACTCCCACGCCAGAGACCCAGGAGGCCTGCGCGGATCGGGGCAAGTAGGACCTGGGTGAGGGGTTACAGTGGTGCCGTGACCCAGATGGGCCAATGTGACTGTGTTTGTGTGTGTGTGTTGGATGGAGTAATTCATGCTGAGATCAGGTGGATGGTCACTGAAGATTGCTTTACTGGGCCTGGGACAAGACAAGACTGGGCCAAACAGGGCCAAACAGCTGATTAGAGTACAGTGCATTGATGCAGCGACTCTGCTGCTTACACATTTTTACAAGGTGATCATGAATATATAGTGGATAATATTCTAAATAAAGCATAAATTAATATATATATATATATATATATATATATATATATATATATATATATATATATATATATATCCTTCTGAAAAAGCAAGAACTTATATTGTTTTTTTAAACTTAAAAATACTTAATCACAAGTATCCAGTATCCTGATGACAATGATTGATGATAATGATGATTATGTCATTCGTCTGTGCTATTCCTAAGAAATCATCTCAACAGAGTGTAGCAGCAGATAAATACAGATAAAATAATAAAAACTGAAAATGAAATGAAATAGGAAGCTGCTTACAGAAGCTCACATACACACATGTAAAGACAACAATGACGTCTTCACTTCCAGTTCAAGAAGCTGTCAAATCAAAAAACTCAGTAGCCAGTGAGAACACACCGCTGCTTGCTCTGCCTCCACGAGAGATTTGTGCCAGAACAAAAACTCAGAGATTGTAAATTAAAACTTCAGAATTGTAAATGAAATCTCTGGAAACACATTTGTACAGATCAGCGAAAGAAAGAGGAGAAAACAGTTAATAAATATGCAGTGTATTAAAAACATTTTTTTTTAAGTTTCAAAGACATCTTATTCAGTTTCAATTAATATTTTCATTAGTTTTTTAAATTACGTTCATTTTTATTGGCACAAAAGTAATCCCATAGATGCTATGGATGTTGTGCATATAATCTAACAGATGAGATACGTGACATGGAATGAATGAAATAACGATACTTTTAATGAACACTAACAGCTAGAAAGACAACACAACAAACCATAAATATTAACACGAGACAATAAACTGAAGAAATAGAGGGCTTAAATACTGGAAGGATGATCATCAACAGAACAGGGGAACCATCGGAATAGGAAAACATGACAACTAATGAATGAATAAGAACACAGGCAAAACAGTAACAAGGACAACCATGACTCAAAAACATGACAACCATGACTAGAACGATAAATAAAAAAATAAAAAATAAAAAAGTATACCAGTGTCTACACAGACAATAACATTCTGTTTCAATGCATTACTCTGTGTCACCTGTTGCTTTATATCATAATTATGGTCAGTAACAATTAACTTGTTCACAATGGTTATATAAGAAACGCTTCAAATCTTCAGGTGATCATAATCAAACGATCAATCCAGCTTTGTCACAGCCACCAAAGCCTTCGGAGTCGCTTGGGTCCACCGTGGGTTTCCATCCTGGCTGGACTCTCGGGTGCCACCTAGGCTCCTTCTGTTCTGGGCTTCTCCTTGGTTCCTCCCACCATCAAAACCACCCTGGTTTCTCCTGTCATCACTCCTCCTGGGTTCCTGTCCTCCACACGAGGTCGTGCCTTAGCTGGTGGTTAATCACCTTTGTTATTCCCCTGTATTTAAGTTCATGTGTTTCTGTTCATAAACAGTGTGTGAATCTGCCTAAATGGGTAAAACTGGTGGAAATGGATGGACTAATTGCAAGATAATTATCTTACCCACTCGAACGACATCCTGCTATTAGTGAGCCCGCAGCTTGGTTAAACTGAAGACTCTATGTCGACCTGCATGATTTACAGAGGTTTTTCTGAATAAAGAGAATAAAGAATGATTAACACCATTTACACCAAGGCAAAAATTGAAAAAAAAAAAAAAAAAAAAATTGAAATAAATTGTTCTAATTCTATAAGAATAGCAAATTCCACACCACAACTATAATGATAATGACACAGAGGAACTCTATAATTGGAATCAGAATCAGAAAAATTACTTTTCCAACTGATAAACGATAAACTTCTGAACCCAATCAGAATCCACACAACTTTAAAGATGAGCTTATCAGACTTATTTATTATTTGGGGTCCTTAACACCACACAAGACTAGTACAATGGGCTTGCACAGAGTGCAACAGTCGGGTTCTAGAAGTCAAAATCAATCAATCTATCTATCTAATCAAGTTTAACATCAAAATTCCTGGTGAAAAACTATATAGGTTGTTCTGGAGTGTCTCCCTACACTCTCAAAATAATATTATATAATATAATAGTATTATAATATATATATTTCAATAAACCTAAAATAATTTGTTTCCATATACATAATAGACATAATAAATCAATAGTTTTATATTTTGTAATAGTTCTCGTTTTATTTTAATACTGTTGTTTATTCTCTTGCTACCTCCTTTGCCTCCTGAGAAAAAGTTTAATCCTTTTACCCTTTTTTATCATTCTTCTGACAGAAGAGGTTCCTCCGCTATGACTCTGTACAGCTCTTTTCTTTTCACACCCTTACAGTGGGAATACTTGCTGTCGAGTCACACTCAAGTGGCCTTTGTGATTTTCTGCCTCCTTCTTAACAAATGTCCTCCCTCTCTCCTTGCCAGTTCTGCTCCCCCAAAGGATGTTGGGTAGGACAGTGAGGCAGCAGGTTTTGGAACTAATGACCTGATGAAGAGGAGGAGAGTTGATGAGAGTTCACCTCCTCCTGGGGAAGAATAGCGATACTGCCATGGCTCTCTGCGTGGTGAGAGAGATTCTGCAATTGGCTGACAAAGGCAGAAACTCCTAAAGTGATTTCAGCACTCACTGTCAGGCACATGACAGCTCTATTACCAATACAATTGGGCTGGTCCCATATGCCTAAACCCTGCAAAACACACACACACACACGTAAACATATGCACTTTTATGACAGACATCAAACAAAGTACTAGCAAATGCCATTAACATTGCAAATCCAGATATGGCATGGAAACAGAATGAAAACGTTTATTCTCATAGGATACCCAATCAAGACTAGACTTAACAAACTGGTTTTAGGCTGGATTCAGGTAAGTTTTGTAGAGTGTAATATAAGGTAGATGCTATTTTGTAAACCGTGCTAGATGCTATTTGTTTTAAATGTAAAATGAGCTCTCTCATTATTCCTTAATCCCTGCTTATTCTAGCTTGTACTAGCCTGAATGATGGCTGAAACTTTGTATTAATAGCAATTTTCGCATTTACTGACTCTTCAGATGCATCACTTGTTACAACTGTCACTTTGGATGAAAATGTCTGATAAATGAATTAATGTAAATAGCTTGTGTTAACCACAGACTTTATCCACCCCACAGCACGGGTATAAAGGTGTAAGAGGGAGCAACGCACATTTCAGCTTTTTGCTTCGGCGCAGAGCAGTTCTATTGTTTCTATTGTATTCATCCATGAATGTTTCTATGAGTCTGTTCTTTAGGAAGAAGCCTCTTCTACCGGTGTTTGTGTGATGATGCTGCAGTGGTGGTCGCGATCTCTCTGCATTTTCTGCTGTTTATGCAGCATTGAGAAAGAGCATTGTTGCCCCTTTAATGAGTATTGCTGTTTATACAGCTGAGAGTGAGTGCACACTGCAGGCTGCACTATTTCCTGCCAGCTGTGCTGCAGCTATTTCCCCTGTTCACTTCAGCAATATAAGAGAGCTTATTTCACTAAAAGTGCAAAATATGGATGTGACGTTGTGTCTTTCTAAAGATGTCATTCTACCCATGCGTTTCTGGATGCTGTCATTTTCATTTTCACAATTGTTTGGTACATGTCTGGATGTCAAGCATGCTAAGGTGCCAAGTACCCATTGCGGGAAGATAACCATCACAATGTTGCGGTCAAGACTCCAACACCTCAAACGAGTCCCCTTACCTATATCCCGATCTAACTCCTCTTCCGGTAATCAGCCATTTCATTCAAGGCTTCTCCGGATGATCAGATGTTGATCGTTGTATCGGAGGGTGAGCTTGAGTCCTCTGGGGTTGAAGTGGCTGCGTTGCTCTCTTTGAGGGGAGTGGCAGTGCCCGAGCCTGACCCAACTGGGCCACTGAGACAGTTGGGCTCAAGTGGAGGCCTCCACCATGTCCTGAACCCTCGAGGCTGGACGATTGGTTTCTCGGTGTGGCCTGGTACCTTTCTTTCTGGAAGTGCATGAAGAGGTTACCAGATCATGGATGGCACCTTTTTCTTCCAGAAATCGGTCCGGTGCCTCTTCCCCCCTCACTACCCTCGATGGCGGGGCGGCCAAGGGACACGCAGAGATCCCCTCGATGGAGCGGTCAGTTGCAATGCAATTGTGTCCAAAGACCGCTACCTTGCACAAGGATGGTGTCCTCAGGGTGGGAGGACGGAAGGTCTCAATCGACCTTGCATCATGATGTAACGCATCCTGTAATCCTTCTGAAGAAATATCACTTGTCAGCCTTGCTTGTTGAACATCATTATGAGCATGTACACCACCAAGGAAGAGGCATGACCATGAATTAATTGCGTGCAAATGGAATGTGGATCTTAGGATGCAGAGACGTGGTCTCTTCACACAAGAAAAATGTAGAAGATACAGAAGAGCAACTGAGATTCAAAGAATGGCAGATCTACCGGAAGAGAAAACTGAGACATCCCCTCCTTTTACATCCTGTGGTATAGATTGTTCTGGCCCCTTTATCGTAAAGGGGTAAATAAAGGAATTAAAAAGATATGGATTTTTGTTTACCTGCTTGTGCTCTAGAGACATACACATAGACACTAGATGACTTGACAACAAATGCTTTCATGAATGCACTTCGAGTATTAATAGCCATCAGAGGACCCGTATGCCAACTGAGATGCGAGCAGGGAACAAATTTCATTGGGGCTAGTAGAGAGTTTTCTGAGTTGTTCAAAGAGATGGATCAAGAATGTCTGCGAGCAATGAATTGTGAATTTGTAGTAAAGCAAGTCACATGGGTGGGGTCTGGGAGCGCCAGATTTGAACAATCCGAAGCATCCTGACCGCCATGCTCAACTCAACACCACAACCTTGAGAACATTTCTTTACGAAACGATGGCCATAATCAACAGCAGAACATTGAGTGTTCTTCATGATCATGAACATCTTCATGATTCTGCCGGTCCAGAACCACTCACACCTAATCACATATTAACCATGAAATCTGCAATCATTCTGCCCCCTCCAGGACAGTTCAGCAAAGAAGACTATCTACGTAAAAGTTGGAGAAGAAGTGGCCAATGAATTCTGGCAGAGATGGAAACGTGAGTATCTGCTCAATCTTCAACAATGTCAAAATTGCAGAAAACTTCTTAAAATTCACAAGTAGATGTCATTGTAATTCTACAAGATGACAGCGCTCAAAGAAACGAATGGAAGCTTGCCAGAGTGGTAGAAACTAACACTAGTTCAGATGGCATTGTGCGTAAGGTGAAGCTTCTAGTTAGGGGCACTACATTTATTGAAGGAAAACCACAGACTAGATCAGTTTACCTGGAGAGGCCTATTTACAAGGTAGTTACTTTACTTGAAGCCAATTAAGTCACATACACAACACCTCTACACACATTTAGATCCAAAGGACATTTATCAAATTTTTTTCTATACTTGGTTCAAAGGAAAATACCACATTCCAGGTAAATGAGTGATTTTGATGGGAGTGTAAGTGTCGTTATGTAGATGTTCTGTGTATGCTGTGTATTCCGCCTTCTGTATTCAACATACAAAGAAAAAGGGTAAAACTCTTGCAGTTAAAAAAAGATTACACTACGTCCTATGCCTTCACTTTTCAACTTACGGAAAAAGCTTAACTGACCCAGCGCCAGTTTATACTTTCTTCGTAACTTGAACATGGAAGGCGGTCTGGCGGAAGCTAGATATTTTACTTAATAACTTGTTAAATATGGATTTTTTTTTTTTTTTTTTTTTTTTTTTTAATACAAGCACATCACTTCACTTCAGAAGGCCTTTATTAACCCCCTGGAGCAGTGTGACGTTTATGATGTATGGATGTGAATGGAAGCACTTTCTTCAGCTTATACTCGTTGGTCCCGCTCACAGACATTATAAAGCTCGGATGCGTCTGGATATTTAGGATGGAGGTTTAAGTCACACTATAGATCTTCGTCAGCTCAACCATTCTCTGAGGAGATTCAGGTTCAAGATACTGATGATTCCTCTTATCGTGAGCCAAATCAAGTCTCAGGACTGGTTTGTCATGATCAATCTAAAGGACGCTTATTTTCATATCTCCATCCTTCCGGAACACAGGAAGTTCCTACGGTTCGCTTTCAGGGGCGAAGTGTACCAATGTCAGGTTCTTCTGTTCAGCCTAGCATTATCCCCTAGATGGTTGCACAGCACAGAGATATGGAATTTGATTATGTTGTGGGCACAGTTGTCTCCTGCACGTATCAATTTGATTCTGGCAACAGTGACCAGAATCAATCTAGGCCAGCTCATCACTTAGACCCCTGCAGTGATGGCTCAGAACCAAGGAGGTTTTCCCTGAGGGGCAACCCATTTCACACAATCAAGTTTACGTGCAGGTGCCTTTGTTCCTTGATCATGTGGAAAAAGGCCTTGGTTCCTGTCCCAAGGCCCAGTGTTTGTGGCATCCTAACATTGAATGTTCATGTCAATAGATGCATCCCGCACAGGGTGGGGCATGGCCATGGAAGGCCGCTCAGTTCAGGGTCTGTGGATAGAGCATCATCTCTTCCGGCATATAATTGCCTAGAGATGTTAGTGGTTATGCTAGCCCTAGGGCATTTTCTCCTAGACCTCATATATAAACCACTGGGGGAGTCTGAGTTTACATCCTCTATCCAGACTTGCACACCAGATCCTCCTGTGATCTCAGGGGAAGTTGCTCTCCCTGAAAGCATTTCTTTATCCCTGAATGTGGAAGCAGGCACCCTGTTGTCCCATCTCGTTGCCCACTGTGGCTCTCCCTCTCTCATCCAGTTCTTTGGGACTGGACGCCATGGTACAGACGTGGCCGAGGCTTCGCCTGTATGTGTTCCCCCAGAATGCTCTGCTCCCAGGAATTTTAGTCAGGGCCCCTGAGGGGGATCAGTTCCTAAATGAGGGTCTCTCAACCGAGGTTGTTGTGACCACTCTCAATTTTAGAGCTCCCTCCACAAGGAACCTTTATACTTGAAGTGAAGAGTATTCACTTCATGGTGCAGACAGCACCAGCTGGACCTAGGAAACTGTCCAGTGGCTTCAGTGCTGGAGTTCCTTCAAGAGGGTTTTTTTTTTTTTTTTTTTTGCTGGTCTTTCCCCATCCATGCTTAAGGTGCACATGGCAGCCATAGCTGTTTTTCATGTGCCATTAGCTAGTGGACCTTTAGGGTAACACCACTAGGTGGTGCACTTCCTTCGTGGTAAGCGGATGATGAGGCCTACGGCTCAGGTTAGGGTCCCAGCCTGGGACCGATCCATAGCATTTGGAAGGGTTATTCCTGGCACTCTTCGAGCATTTGGACACTGCATCTTTAAATGCATCCCTCTCAAGATGGCCCTCTTACTGGCAATCACCTCTCTTGAGAGAGTATGTGATTTGCAGGCTCTCTCTATGGCCTCCTCATGTCTGCAGTTCACTACAGGTAGGGTCTTTACCCTAGGCCGGGTTATGCACCCAAATGCCCACTAATGTGGCCCGGCCCTCAGTCCTTCAGGTCTTTCATCCTCCTCCTCATGTGGCGGAACAATAGAAGCTTAACCTGCTCTGCCAGGTTTGGGCGCTCGAAGTCTATGTTCAGAGAATTTCTCAAATAGGGGGAACTGACCAGTTGCTGGTATGCTTTGGGCCCCCTTATTAGGGCTACCTGGCTACCAAACAATCCATAAGCAGGTGGATTGTGGAAACATTTCTATGACTTAAGAGTTCAAGCTAGAGCTCATTCCACAAAGGGTATGGCACCACTGGTGTCAAACGTATTCACATTCATTACTCAAGTAGAAGTATAGATACTAGGGTTTAAAAATACTTCTGTAGAAGTTGAAGTATTAACTCAAACTTAAAGTATAAAAGTAAAAGTAATGTAGGGGAAAACCTGCCATTAAGGAGAAAAGCTTAGGCCGCGCCACAGGGGCCTATTGTGCACTACCCCACCTCCTCAAAAAACATTTTTTCTAAAGGCCAATGACTAATGAATAATGTTATATTAAAATGTTAATGTTGAAAAATTTGGAATGCACTAGGCTACCTGTTTCAGCTGCATATATGCCCATTGAAAATGAATGCATTTTAGTACATTGCAAATACATTAAAGCACCATATATGTTTACTACTGAGCATTAACGTGTTTCATGGAGTGGAAGATATGATGACTAGTTGCCAATAAGTATTGTAATGGTGCAACAAGTCATACTTCAAAGGCATTAATAACCTTTATTGGAATATAAATGTACATCCAAGCTTAACTGCAGAAATCTGTGAGGGCAACTGACAAGAAAAATGCGGGTAGTTTTGGTGTACCCAGGGCAGGCTTAGTAACAATCAGGGCTTGACATTAACACGGGTAGTTTTCAGCTGTTTCAGTTCACTGCAGACTGCAGAGCTCATTGCAATAAATCATTAACTACATTAACGGTTGTTCTATGAACAAATTAAACTCACTCATACTGTCAAAAAATACTAAAATGTCATTTGAATTTGACAAATAATTAATTTTCTTGTCCCTTATAATCAACACAAGCCGAAATGAAATAAGAGTAACGAGGCTATTTTTAAAATGTAAGGAGTAGAAAGTACAGATAATTGCGTGAAAATGTAAGGAGTAGAAGTAAAAAGTCGGCTGAAAAATAATTACTCCAGTAAAGTATAGATACCCAAAATTTCTACTTAAGTAAGGTAACAAAGTATTTGTACTTCATTACTTGACACCTCTGTATGGCACTTTCTTAAGGTTCCTCAGTTTGGAACTCCCGGTCAATCTGGGATCGCAAGTGCTTATGTCCTGAGTTGTGCCTGGACAGCTTCACACCAGGACAGGCATTTGTCAGAATGGTGTAGAGCAGGGGTGCCCACTCTATTTTGCGTGATTATCGACTTTTAAAATGATCAACTCAATGAGATCTACCAACCAAAAAAAAAAAAAAAAAAAAAAAAACACAGTTTAATAAAAATAAATAAATAAAAAAAATAAAAAATAAATAAAATTACAAAAATACATTTCAAGTTCATTGTTGATGTTTAATTTTAACACTAAACTCAAAAACATACAGCACAGATTACAATAGCCAGGGCATTTAGCTTATTTTGATGACTGAATACAATCAAACAGTTTGCATAATATTTGTCGACAAAACACAGCTGCGGATTCATTGCCAAGTACAAGGAGGAGGACGCTTTGTCTTTTTGCATGATTTTGAATTGCATGATTCTACCCTTGATTCTACCCTTGAGTTGCAAAGTTAATGAAACATGATAGGTATTGGTTGTTTTAGTATTAAGCCCACTAGATGGCAGTAAAAGCTGTTTTTTTCTCCTTGAAACGCTGTGTACAAGGTTACCGTGGAAACATTCTATATGCATATTCCTGCATAATGCATATGTCCGGAGACAAATCTTTATGTGTCTCCTCCAGTAAAATCAATATTTCTCTATTGGTAAATCGGCGCTAAAAATAATCCTTTATGATGTCCTCTATTTTATGTATAATAATAACAAAGCAGCAATCCTGATGGTCTATTTAATGTATAATAATAACAAAGCAGTAATCCTGATGGTCAGTCGCAATGAAAGGAAATGCAAGCAAAGAACTGTGAGAAATAACGTTTCACAGTAGTGAGAAAAAGTCAGAATTCTGAGATATAAAGTCGCAATTGCAAGAAATAAAGTCAGAATTCTGACTTTTTATCACGCAATTGTTACTTTATATCTCGCAATTCTGACTTTATATCACGCAATTGCGACTTTATATCTCAGAATTCTGACTTTATAACTCGCAATTGCGACTTTATATCTCAGAATTCTGACTTTATATCATGCAATTGCGTCTTTATATCTCGGAATTCTGACTTTATAACTCGCAATTGCGACTATATCTCAGAATTCTGACTTTATATCATGCAATTGCGACTTTATATCTCGGAATTCTGACTTTATAACTCGCAATATAAAGTCACAATTGCATGATATAAAGTCAGAATTCTGAGATATAGTCGCAATTGCGAGTTATAAAGTCAGAATTCCGAGATATAAAGTCGCAATTGCATGACTTTATATCATGCAATTGCGACTTTATATCTCGGAATTCTGACTTTATAACTCGCAATTGCGACTATATCTCAGAATTCTGACTTTATATCATGCAATTGTGACTTTATATCTCGGAATTCTGACTTTATAACTCGCAATTGCGACTATATCTCAGAATTCTGACTTTATATCATGCAATTGCGACTTTATATCTCGGAATTCTGACTTTATAACTCGCAATTGCGACTATATCTCAGAATTCTGACTTTATATCATGCAATTGCGACTTTATATCTCGGAATTCTGACTTTATAACTCGCAATTGCGACTGTATATCTCAGAATTCTGACTTTATAACTCGCAATTGCGACTTTATATCTCAGAATTCTGACTTTATATCACGCAATTGCGACTTTATATCTCAGAATTCTGACTTTATATCACGCAATTGCGACTTTATATCTCAGAATTCTGACTTTATAACTCGCAATTGCGACTTTATATCTCAGAATTCTGACTTTACATCACGCAATTGCGACTTTATATCTCAGAATTCTGACTTTATAACTCGCAATTGCGACTTTATATCTCAGAATTCTGACTTTATATCACGCAATTGCGACTTTATATCTCAGAATTCTGACTTTATAACTCGCAATTGTGAGATATAAACATGCAATTGCGAGTTAAAAAATCAGAATTCTGAGATAAAAAGTCGCAATTCATCTTTTTTTTTCTTCTTTTTTTTTTTTTTAGTGGCGGAAATGGGCTTCCATACTCTATATATGTGTGCTATCCAAAATAAGGTTATTTTGTCAACCCCTTCAGATTTTCTTCAGTAAATGGAGCTGATATAGTCTGTTGGAAACCATTCTATATTCATTATTAATCAAAATGAATGTTATATTTGTCAATATAATAATTATTTCACATGACAAGACATTATTTTGTTGACATATTGAATAATACCTAGGAAATAAACAAATTATATGAGAAAGTGGAAGAATTGTGAGGTTGCAAGCAAAATGTAATTTAATCCTTTTTAACATGTTTAATTTGAATTCATTTTATGTTAATTAATCCAAATAACTCCTGATATAACTTTTTTTTTTTTTTCAGTTTTGTGTCCAGTGTTGTCCCGTTCCTCAAGAATCAGTGATTTTTATTCTTTTCACATCACTGCCCATCTAAAATGCTGCATGTTTGCTTTTGTATTCAATGCACTGACTTAAGTGTAACTCATGTCAGCTCTTCCCTGGACTTGTAACATTAGCATTAGCAAAAAGACTCAGGGTGCATTACAATCAGCTCCCTAAAGCTTCCTAGGTAATGAATCAGTATATCGTGTACACAAATTCGGGTAAGAACAGTAAGAACCCTGGCTCACTACACACTGGAACACTGATGATTCTATTTCCAGCAACATGACAATGTCCTCATTGTACAACATCACTATTGGTATTTATAAACAACAACAGAACTGATTTTTTTTCCTTACATTATTTTTTAATGTTAATTAAAGTACATTGTGATGAGTACTTTGCTTGTTACATACACATGCTACATTTCAGTGGTAAATAAATTATAAATGGCTAGATTATGTTCATTACCTGTCTAGCGATGTATGTTTATGCTGTATATTAATATAATGAAATAACAGCTCAATTTTTACAAAATCTTACAAAAGTGAGTGAGGGGAGGCGGCTTTGTGTCAACTCGTTATGCGTTATGAGAGAGCGAGAAAGTGCAGCTGGTATTGTGTATCTATTCTGTGGAAAATTAGTATCAGAATCGGTATAGGAAAATGGATATTTTTGACAACACTACATTGCACGTAGTTTATTATTTCAGATGCATTTTTAAAAGACTACAATTGAAAAAATGTACATATTATATAGGCTTATAAAATTGAACCTTCCACAGGAGTAGTATTAGGAGGAGTGGCTGCATTACACACCACTGCTGAAATCCACACGGGCGTTAATGTCAAGACCTGGAGACAGCCCTTAAAATGACTGACTCCCTGGTCAGTGCCCTGACTACTGGGAGCTGATTGAGATGCACCTTCAGTCTACCTGGACCGGTTTATCCGAGGGTCTGTGTACTGTATTGTGGTGCATTTATCATCTACAACTAAAATAAATATACAGATGTGCCCTCTCCATAACCCATTCCTGACCTCACAGTACCAAATTTTTTAAATACACAGTCAGTCAGGATATATAACTTCAATGATGGCATCAGCAGAGCCAGTAAATGAAGAAGACAAGGCATTGACATTGGAGACACCATTGATGACACATTGGGGAACACTGACTGCAGATAGAGTCATAGAATACCTGCTTAAAAAATTAATCTCTGGGCCAGCTGCCCTTCCATTGGAACATATGGACGAGAGTCATGGCTAATAACAGCTATCGCTACACAAAGGTAGCCATCTGCCTGCCTCACAAGGGGATCAAACACGCTTCTCCAGCCAGAGCAATATCAGTGCCTGTGCCTGCCAACACCTGGGGTTTGGACCCAATGTCTGCTGGTGCGCACATAAACTGTATGGGCAATAGTGAACCAGACTTTCAGGTAAATGATTGTGATTTGTGTAATAGGTGCCTGTAATACTGCAATGGTCCTGGGAAGGTACATTCATTCATTCATTCATTCTACATCCTCAACTACTGAGACATTTTTGTTCTAAAATTTTGATCATTCACCTCAGGGTCAATTTTTACAACCCTAAAAATTGCGACATTGGAATACAGTTCAAATCCCTGATTTGGGTGACTGCATTCTTTTCTAATAAACATTAACACAAAACAAATACAAGTGTAAAATAAAAACATCCACTGTTATTTTTGTTTATTATTGTTTTGTATTACTGTGTTATTATTTATTATTGTATTTTACGCAGTTACAGAATATAGAATATTAGTTTCTGTTTTTAAAATATTTATCTTTTATAATTTTTATTTAGTTATTTTAAGGTTAACTTAAAGTTAATTTTAAGGGATTTTTGTAGTTTTTCATCTAATGTTTAGATTTCATTTTATATCAGCTTAATTCAAAAATGAATTTTAAATTATGATTAATGATAACCGTAGATTTGTGTACTAGATGTATGTGGTGCGTATTTTTTTCCGTGCCCGTGTTAACGGATTAGAGTTTTCACACTGCACGCGGATGCGTTTCCGCACTGAGTCTGTTTTTACTGTGCTGCACCGCACTGAATTAAAGCGACAGCACATTGTTTGCATTAAAATTAACATGTATTGACCCAGAAATCTAGTAATTTCACCATAGATGCATGTAATTTAAAGTCTACTCTGTTTACATGTCAACACATGGCTTTTTGCCTTGGGTAAAGCAAGTAAAAATTACATCTTACCTAGTCATCTTAGATAAACAAGAAGACATAATGGATAGCACTCGTCTCTTTGTGGAGGTTGAAAAACAAATGTTCTTTATGACCTGCAGGATTTTTCAATAAAGATTTAAAACCAAAAGAAAGATGAGATTCGGCTGTTTTCAACTATTGTAAGATTTAATTTAAAATGTTTGTGATTTTAACATATAGCCTATGTTTAACCCTTAAATGCATTCCTCGGGTCTTTAATGACCTGGGACGTCATTCATACCCTCCTTTTCGTTCATTTTTTAAAGTTAGACATCAACCTTCTTGGTATTCCTCAATCAATTCATTATAAAGAATATAACAAAAAAAAAATCATAAAATTATAAAAGAATGCCTATTTTTGTATTCATTTTTTTGTAAAAATTGTATAGGGTCGCTAACAACCCGAGGTGTGTATGAGTGTAGCATACGTATATTTTTTCTTCACAACAATAATTGAATCTTAGATGACGGAATAAGTGTAATTCACCTTTATTCCACAAGGTGGCAATGTCTGATACACAATGCTGAAGTGACGATTCATTCAGACAGAAAACTAAATAATAAGAAAAACATGAAATGGCTCAGCGATTTACTGCAGAGCAAGTACTGAACGCAATCAAATATGACTGTAACTGTTACTGGACGGATCTGGTGAAGCTGTTATCGAAATATTGATTTTGAAGATGTTGAAAATTATATAGTTTTGAGAATACATTTGAGATCGCTAATGGGCTCATGTTCGTGACCTCAAACATAAAACTAGCCCATTATTTGCTGAATTTACTGGGAAATGAGCTCTGAAGAGGACAGTGGTGATGGCATAAAACATCTGCTCAAACTGAGCCTTTTCAAGCTCCAAAAGGTAACAAAATATGCTTTATTTTATTCTTCTGTAATTGTTACTCTAATATCAGAGGAGTTTTATATTATCGTGACAGGTAGAGATCCATTCAGTGTTAGATATAGATCCGGGTCAATAAAGACCCGAATATGTAAGAATGATTGGCAAAACAGTCATGCATTTAAGGGTTAAATGTTTTGCAACTTAATTGAGCAACGTAATGACTATATAAATCTAAAGTAGCCTATTACTTTATATAGGCTAAATATAAATAATTGAAACATTGTTTAAATGTAGTGCGTTTAACCATGACATCTATAAAAGAATGTATGTACAAAGAGATGTTCACAATGCTGAAAAGCCTTTTGGATTTGGAAAAAAAGAAAAAAAAGTAAATGTGTTTGTGATGTAGGCTACAGCCACAGATCAGTTAACGCGGCATGTGTGAAAGCACAATAGTGCGTGCTGCTCCTGCAATGCATAGGCTACGTACGGCAACACGCACTGCATATGCACTGCAAACAGAGTATGTGTGAAACGGGCGTTAGGCTAGTTTAAGTATTCATTCAGGGTAAGTAAATGCAAATTGCATTTGTCCCTTCTATGCAGAAAATGTTACTTCCTGTGTTACAAATTAAAAAAAAAAAAAAGAAAAATTTGTAAAAATCATGTAGTAACAGGATTGTATGCAAAATGTGGGAAGCTGCTAAATATTATGTTTAGCTAACATATCTAACATGGTCTTACTTCAAGGTACATTTGATTTGCTTTATAAAAAGTAATGAGACACCAATTTGTACATTATTCATGGAAAAAGTCTCTTTTTTTTCATTCCTTTTGCATGTTTGATGTAACGTCTCAGAATTGCATGTTTCCAAAATTGTTCAAATATTACAGTACATTCTACCTGCACTTGTCTAAAACATTTAACGTCTCAGTCATGTTAAGTGTGTGTGCGTGTGTGTGTGTGTGTGTGTGTGTGTGTGTGTGTGTGTGTGTGTGTGTTGTGTCATTGGCATGCATAGCCGCACTCTGCTCAGCTGTCGCCGGTTGGCTGAGCAGGTGGGGAATGACCATCTGTAAATGAGCTGTTTCGCTCACAACAATGAAAAGATTGATGCAATTAATTTTTCATTATGTGCCTTCACCACGGATCCTAATCATTTTAAATTGTGCATGTGAAGAGCAGAAAAGTGGCATTTGTAACAGTGTGTTCAGACAGCTCCAGTGGGAACTTTTGAAAGGCTTTATTATTTGTTCATTAAATGACCTTTTAGCTTTCATCTAGGCTCTGCGATGAAGCCCTGTGTCCTGATCAAAAGCTACTAGTGCAACTAGTGTGTGTGTGTGTGTGTGTTTTTTTTTTTTTTTTTTTTTTAATAAATTTCAATAAAAAAAGACTTCTGGGTGGGAATAATTCATATTTCTTCTTTGCCCTATTCCCTAAAAAATGCAGTATGTGCAAGGAGAAAATAAGTCCCAAAGGAGCGGTGAGTCTGTATAAGTTTTTGTTGGCAAACAGAAAAGGTCAAAATAAGTTCATTGCATCAGCTTAAACTTTTGACAAACAGAATAAGCAATCTGCCAGACAGAGTACTGGAGGATAGCATATGATATTCATTTGCAGAAGTGCCCTATAGGGGGCCCTCAAGAGACAGTGCTCCCATATACATGCCTGAGGAAATAGAAGTAAAAGACCTGTGGCAAAAGTCTGCTGAAAACATCTTCATTATTTTTTGCCTGTTTACACCAATTACTGTAACAAATGATGACACTTTACTTTAAAAAGAGTAGTTTTCACAACAAAAAAAAAAAAAAAAAAAAAAGAAAAGAAAAGAAAAAAAAGAAAGAAAGAAAGAAAGAAAGAAAGAAAAAAAGTAATTTACCCTGATGTAGTTCCAAACCCAAATGACTTTCTTTCTTCTGTTAAAAAAAAGAAGTTTGATTTATACTGTCAAGCTCTGCAAAAACACACCTTAAAACAAAATTGAATTACAGCAAACAAGTCTACAGACTACTTTTATGGTGCCTTTTTTGTGTGTATTTTGTCCTTTTTTGAGCCAGACAATATAAATGGTCATTCACTTTGGTTATGTAAAAAACAGTGCTGTCAAATCGATTAATCGTGATTAATCACATAGTTTGTAAATATATATATATATATATATATATATATATATATATATATATATATATATATATATATATACACACACACACACACACACACACTCACACACACACGTATTTACAACCTTTTATGCTAGATGTGGTTAATCATGATTAATTGATTTGACAGCATTAATGATTAATCATGATTCACAAGTTCACACTTACAAATAAGTCAGATAACTAAATGCTATGTGTATTTGCCGTGCTGTCCGATGAGCTTGGTATTTGGCCCGAACCTAATGTACTCCCTCTGTATTCTGGTTAGGAAGATAACCAGGTGAGTGTGAGGAGACAGGGTGGTGAAGGGATGCTGAAAAACTGGTGAGGAACATAGGTGAGTCGACTGCATATTTATGATGTCCTCCACTGATGCTGATTGGGTAGACATGTTGATTACTGATTGCTGTCTGCTGGTTGGAATGACGTGATGATTGGATAGGTCATTTGAAAGCGCTCCTCCCGAACTTTGTTAATAAAACATAATTTAATCGATTTGACAACACTATTAAAAAATGAAGCCAGCAAGAGGTTGAAATGCACAGCATAATGACAAGGGTCCTCAATGTCAGGTACCTGTATCTTCGCTGAACTTCTTGCTCACTGCTATTACAAACTTTAAAAACTGAGGAGGAGGGCAGAAAATGTAGACTATCCACTTTTACATGGATGTGGTCTGCTCTGAATTGTGGGTAATAAGATACAGTATGGATGCCCTACAGCGACAGATCAGCAGCATGTCTAAATCCACAGTCATTTGCATCTTGAGTGCTGTCAGACGTGTTCACTGTGGTGTGGTCTTAAAGGGGTCATGAAAAGGATTTTTTTTGGCAAGTGTCCAGATAAACTCGACAGCTTCAGCCATTAAGAGAGCATTCTTTGAAGTAAAAATACTTGGATTATTCATTATAAATTTAACTGTCATTACCAGTATTTTTAAACTAATACATAGAGTTTGCAGGGTCCTTGCTGATTCCAGAATGCCCCGGCTTACTTCACTGTAACCCTGTTCACTGAAAAGGCGGGAACGAGAAGCTGCGCTGAGCACTATGGAAACGTCTTTAGTCGTGACCAGCTGTGAATATGTGTAAAACAACGTCAATGAAATTGACCTATGTTTGATATCATTGGAATGCGTCGTAAGCGAGGGGAGGCTATAATTAGATGTGCAGCAGGTGCATCTGCAGATATTTTGTCTGAAGAGCAGTCCTGGGACATCCCAGTGCGGCAATGAAGTGCAGCTTCTCGTTTCTGCCTTTTCAGGTTCCTTTTTCAAAGGCTACACTCAAGCTGCGCTGAGTACTATGGGAACGAGAATACCCATGTCACCGGGGCCGCACCTCTGGTACAACTGCCATGACAAACAAACAGTTGCTCTGACTTACGCCACTGGCTAGTGCGGTGGACGTAGGTCTGAAGAGCACGGACTGGACACAGTCTGTGAAGTCTCTCCTGATCCGGCGCTGTGAACGGCGGAGGGCAGAAGGCTTTGAGAGTGACTGGATGCAAGGTTGAGAATGGTACCTTCAGCAGATAGTTAGGATGAGGATGCAAAATAGCTTTCACCATTCCTGTCTAAGCAGGATGGCACAATGGACAGAGCTTGCAAATCCCCAATTCTTTTTAGAGAAGTTACAGCCATGAGAAAAAACATTTTCAGAGTTAACAGCTTGTCAGAAACTGACTCTAACGGTTCAAAGGGGGTCTCAACCAGGCCCTCCAGGACTATTGCTAGGTCCCAAGAAGGGATCCTGGTTCTAGAAGGAGGCCTAAGCCACCTAGCTCCTCGAATGAAACCTAAAGGCACCCCGTCAATCAGAGCGTGGCAAGCCGAAAGAGCGGCCACATAAACCCTGAGAGTGGCGGGGCATGTGTCTGTTGAGAATTTTTCCTGCAGAAAATCCAGAACTGTAGCAACTTGGCAGTTTACTGGATCTGCATTGTGTGCAGTACTCCATCTTTCAAAGACACCCCATTTGTTGGCATAACTTGATCTAGTGGAGGGAGCCCTAGCATTTTAAATGGTCTCGATAACATCAGGTGAAAGCCCTGTGTCCCTCAATTGGTTCCCCTCAGGGGCCAAACATGAAGGTTCCACATCTCCGGCCGGGGATGAAATATTGTCCCCTGCGCCTGAGACAGAAGGTCCCTCCTTAGAGAGCTATTATCTCTAAGAACCATATTCTGTTTGGCCAACGCGGCACTATAAAAGGCAATTTCCTTGTTGGCGAACTTTGGCTAGAACTCCCAGGAGCAGAGCAACTGGAGAAAAGGCATACAGGCGCATCGAAGGCCATGTATGCGCCATCGCATCCAGACCTAGGGGGGCTGGGTGACTCAGAGAGAAGTAAAGGGGACATTGCGCTGTCTGTTGAGAGGCAAAGAGGTCCACCTCCGCTTCATAGAATCTCAGCCATATCTGTTTCACTACCTTGGGGTGTAGTTTCCATTCCCCACTCAGTAGTTTCTGTCTGGACTGTAAATCCGCTCCCACATACTGGTACCCAGGAATGTACACAGCCCTCAGTGACAGGGACTTGTCCTGGGCCCAGAGGAAGATATGCTGCACTATTTTGTTCAGATGGCGCGAACGCAGACCTCCCTGGCAATTTATATATGAGACTGCTGTTGTGTTGTCCATCCGCACTAGGACATGACAGCCTCTCAGCTCCTGGAGAAAGTATTTCAGGGCCAGAAATACAGCCATCAGCTCTACGCAGTTGATGTGCCAGGTGAGCTGATGGCCCTCCCATTCCCCGTGGGCTCGACGGCCACTTAAGACCGCTCCCCAGCCCGTCAAGGAGGCGTCTGTCGTTAGCAATCTGCGACGACATGGCGACCCTAGAGTGGGAGGAATCGGGGTCTGAGCCACATAGATAGGGTACGAAGCCCATGGCATGTAACCCTTATTTGCCTTAGGGGTTTGGCCCTTGGATGAAACCCCCTAGCTTTGAGCCACAACTGAAAAGGTCTCATATGCAGCAGGCCCATAGAAATCACATAGGACGCTGATGCCATGAGACCTAACATTTTTTGAAACTGTAGAACAGTATAATCTTTGCCTAGCATGACATTGTTCAGGGTATGTAGAATGGTCTCGACTGGAGCGGGAGACAATTGTGCCCGCATCGTAGTCGAATACCAAACGACCCCTAAATATGTCGTTCTCTGAGTGGGACAGAGAACGCATTTCTTCTCGTTGAGTCTCAACCCTAGAGAAACTAGATGAGCTAAGACAACATCTCTGTGTTTTAACGCCATCTCTCGCGACTGTGCTAATATTAGCCAGTCTTCTATGTAGTTCAAAATGCGAATGCCCTGGACTCGCAATGGAGCCAATGCTGCATCCATGCATTTTGTGTATGTGCGGTGTGATAGGGCTAGGCTGAATGGAAGAACCCGATATTGGTGAGCTTTGCCCCGAAAGCAAACCTCAGGAACCTCCTGTGCTGTGGCAATATTTCTATGTGAAAATATGCATCCTTGAGATCGATCGTGACGAACCAATCGTGCTGTTGACTGAACGTTTCAAGCCTCGAAGATCTAAGATTGGACGCAGCCCCCCCGTCCTTTTTGGGAACTAGGAAGTATGTGCTGTAATAACCTGACTCTCTCTGTAGAGGGGAAACATGTTCTATGGCCCCTTTCTCCAGAAGAGATTGCAGCTCTTGTGACAGTAACGTCGCTTGCCCCAGCTTCACGGTAGTGGAAACCACGCCGTTGAAACGCTGAGGACGACGAAAAAATTGGATTCTGTATCCTAATTTTACTGTCTTTAGAACCCACGCAGAAATCCCTGGCAGTAGTGTTCACGCTGCCAGGCTTTCTGAAATGGGCACTAACTTCGATACTTCCTTTTGAGGGGATGTTAGATGTTCCGTGTTCTGATGTGATACAGGAAGCAACGGAACACCTAACATTTTGCTGGAAACAGCTGCCCCCCGAAGCACCAGAGGTGGCAGGGAAGTAGGGTTTAGGGGGAAATATCGAGAAGGGGCAGGTATTAGATATTTTATGCGGCCCGTTCCGAGGGGGGCTAACCCCACAGGGCTGGCGTAAAACTCTCAGGACTTTTTCATTTTTGATAAAATCATCTTGAGGTCTTGTCTGGGAGGTCTTTACGAGGGGGAGATCGACTCGCCACACTCTGCTTTTGGACCTCCCTTTTTGAAGGCCCGGGTTGGGGCTGGGTGACTGACAGCCCCTCCCCCTGAGTGCGGCAAGGAAGGAACTTCACAAACGCTTCCTCAGATTTCTTCACCTCCTGAAACCTCACCAAACAGGCCAGAAAGTGATACTGGGGCATCAAGGAGGAACACTCGGTCCTTATCTTTGATGCCCATGAGGTTCAGCCACAGGTGCCTCTCCGTGCTGACCATAGCAGCCATAGAACGGCCGATGGCATGTGTCGTCTGCTTGGTGGCACGGAGAGACAGATCTGTGGCTCAACGAAGCTCTGTGAACGCTTCCTTGTCGCACAAGCACTCATGTCCCTCAACAGATCAGCCTGGTACGCCTGTAACACCGCCATGGTGTGCAGTGCAGCACTAGCCTGACCTGCAGCTTGGAAAGTTTTTCTCACAAGCGCTAAGGTGGTTCTACAGGGCTTTGTGGGGTGGGTAGGTTTTTTTTTAACGATGATGCTGACCCAGGTGAGAGATAGCTCGCAAGCATCTCTTCAACCTGTGGCATCATCATATACCCCCATGCTTTAAAAAAAATAAAAGCCAAAAATGTCAACATTCCAAATTTTAGGTTGAAATATTTTAAAAAATGAGCTTTCAGTAAGATTTTGTTTGGGCGCACTACCTTACTTTTTCACTTGATGACACCCAAGCTCCATATCTGACCATTTAAGGACGCCTCCATTTATTTGAGTAATCTGAACCATCCATATTTTCATACATTTTATCAAGCAGACATCCTATTCAGAAGTAGTATGGGCAGTTTGGCAGTATTTGATTTGAATTCAAGCTCTAATAAACACATAATTAGAACATGTGTGTTCATTGTAGCTCAGTTGTTCTCTTGTGCTCTGCCTACTCACGGTAACGTTGTATTAGAAAAAATAAATCTTTGTGTGCCGTAGTTTATACAGGACTGGTGGGAAATTTGCATTAATACACCTTCATTCTACATGTTATGTGGTTTATTTTGATAGATGAACTGTCTTTGTAGTGTTAAAGGAGTGATGAACTGAGAAATCAAATTTTCCTTGAGCTTTTGACATATAAGAGGTCATCATACTTTAAGAATATCCTGTAAGTTTTAGAGCTGAACACTTCCTTGTTAGTCCAATAAAAGCTTTAATTGACACCAGACCCAGCAAACGACAGGATTTACAAAGTGGGGATCTATGACGTCAAAAGGCAGCAAGCACCGCCTCTGCAGAAGAAGATCAACACCTACTTCATCCCTGCCTGTTTAGCCCCGCCCACCGATCCGCACATGACATGCAATAGAATAGGTAGCCTAAGTAACAAAGGCCTATGTGGGCCTATCGAGCTACCAAGCAATAAACATGCTGTTGAGGATTACAAAATATTGTGCAGTGCCTGGACTCCACAGTAATGCAACAACATGTCAGTAACTGTGTTAATTCTAATGCCTGATCTCATATGTAATGATTCATGTACAGTCAGATGTTTTTGTCTGTGTGTCAGTAAATCAAACCCGTGACTAAATGTCAACTTGCGTTGTTTCTCTTAGTAAGATGAAAATAATCTGTTATTTAACGGTGATTAAATTATATAAAGAAAGCGATCAAAGAAAGCTCCCTTTGCAATCGTTGGTGTAGCGCGCACTGAAGCTGTCAATCAAACAGCGTGAGTTTATCAGTGACTGACATGCAAAACTCACATTTTATTCAACAAATCTTTTAGTTATATCGTGTTTGCACTGTTTGTGAAGATGAAAGTATTTGTTAGTGTACAGAAATTGAGTTTCGATGATGAGATCACTGCTTTCATGCACTCAACATTTGTGATCGGCTACACAGTGTTCATCTCTGCAGCCTTTCATGCCAAGATCTAAATATAATGCCATAGATCTAAATATAATGCAACACTTTAAAACAATAAACCAACGCAGTTCATGAGCCCTTTAAGAGAGGGAAAGCTATGGCTGTTTTTTTTTTTTTTTTTCCTGCACTTAAGTGCACTTTCTGCAATTAACAGGTGGATTTTAGACAAGATGTTATAGAATAATAATATAATGACAACACAATTTTGACAAAAAAATGACATTCAACCTATTTTTTGACTTTACTGAAAATGTTCCATCGTGACATCCGACGGGTTTACGCAGATTACATCACATATGATTTGGGGTAACAGGTGATGGAGGCCTGATGGAGGTGTTCAACTTGACCACTGGACTGGGGATGATAACCTGAGGTCAGACTGACATTGTCATTGAGCTTCTGGAAGAAAGCGGCCCATACCCGCAAAGTAAACTGGGGACCTTGATAAGAAACTATGTCTTCTGGGAGGCCATAGAATTGGAAGACATACACTATATTGCCAAAAGTTTTGGGACGCCTGCCTTTACGTGCACATGAACTTTAATGACATTCCATTCTTAATCCGTAGGGTTTAATATGGAGTTGGCCCACCCTTTGCAGCTATAACAGCCTCAACTCTTCTGGGAAAGCTTTCCACAAGGAGTGTGTTAATGGGAATTTTTGACCATTCTTCTAGAAGAGCATTTGTGAGGTCAGGCAGTGATTTTGGATGGGAAGGCCTGGCTTGCAGTCTCCACTCCAATTCATCCCAAAGGTATTCTATTGGGTTGAGGTCAGGACTCTGTGCAGGCCAGTCAAGTTCCTCCACACCAAACTCACTCATCCATGTCTTTATGGACCTTGCTTTGTGCACTGGTACGCAGTCATGTTGGAACAGGAAGGGGCCATTCCCAAACTGTTCCAACAAAGCTGAGAGCATGAAATTGTCCAAAATGTCGTGGAATGCTGAAGTTCCTTTCATTGAAACTAAGGGCCAAGCCCAACCCCTGAAAAACAACCCCACACCATAATCCCCCCTCCACCAAATTTTACACTTGGCACAATGCAGTCAGGCAAGTACCGTTCTCCTGGCAACCACCAAACCCAGACTCGTCCATCGGAGCTGCGAGGGTGCGGACAGTGAGAGCAAACTCAGCTGCCATTTGTTTACCTTGACGAAGGGCCAATAGTTGCTCTTCAGCCTCCCTTCCCCCCTCAGAGGCCAACTTTTACAACATTCAATGGCTTTTATTCCAGACCGCCGTAAGCCCATTCTAATGCCTTTCCCATCAGTAGTGAGCAGAAAAATGATATGCAACTTTCATCTGTGGGGTATAGCGAGGGCTGCTGGGAGACAAACAACAAACATTGTAGTAGAAACCCCTTACATTTCGATAGTGAGCTGTCATATTTCTCAGGGAATGCT